>JARQOD010000004.1:532341806-532425266 GCA_033576555.1 Oophaga sylvatica
AAAAGAACAACCAAAAAAATTGGAACACCCCCCAATAATTAGAAAATATAACAAATTATTGGGCACACAAAAAACATGAAAAAAAAAACCCCAAAAAAAATTAAAAACAATTAAAAAAAAACAAAAGCGTTTGTCATCCATATGGAATGGTGCCTACCCCAAAACCAACTCCCACACAAAAAAACTTTTTTAAAAGCATAGAAAAATTTTAAATTTTTGGATCCTCAGTTTATACCTTTTAATGGCTAACTGAAAAGAGGTAAAAATTTTGCAAGCTTTCGAGAACTGGGGCTCTTCTGGGGCCAAATCCTACCTATAAGAACCTGATATCTCGAAAGTCAATTTGTTCCTTTTTTTCAGTTACCTTAAAAGGTATCAACCACTGAGGACTCTCAAGCAAAAATTTTTTTATCTAGGGGCAACACGTACAAATATATTTTTTTCCTATAAAAAGGGCATAAATATATACACTTCAACTATCTATAAATACAAAATAGTTACCTGACCGTTTGCACACATAACAGAAAAAAAAAAAAAAAAATGAACAAATCAATTTCAGTCTGAAAAGGATCACCAGCCTGCAAAATCAGTCAGCGGGCCTTAAATTGGGGGAATTAAACACCAAATGACGGGGGGACGGGAAGGGAGGGCACACCCCCGCGTACGCCACAAGGGGGGCTTTCTCAGGGCAAAATCAGTGAAAAATCAAACACCCTGCCTTTTATTGGTAAAAAACAACACATGTGAATAATTCTTTAAATAACGACTCCCAAAAAGCACCAAGGAGAAACACAGGCACCCAGTTTTTTGTAAAGGGGCAATAATAAAAAAAAGTTGTACTGAGGAAAAAACCGCGCATCGTCTTTTTTCCCCGAATACAAATGAGGTGGGACAAACATAATAAAAAATATAGAATAACATTATTACATGTTACATTATTACAGACAGCCTTTTAACACATCACCATACCCCGGGGAGGCCGTCGTCGCTGCATTCACACTGAGACGCGCACTCACAAAAAATGACATTCACGATCCCCTTTTGGTGAGGGGGGTTAAGCCTGCCAATTATTTTGCCCAGACGTGTGGGCCCTTAAAAAATTAGGGAACTTAAGCCCCCTCACACACAGCGTCTCACTAGCGAGATCGCCTGATCCTATTTTGTGATGCAGCAGCGACCCCCCCCCTGAAACGCTGGTGGACATTCAGCGACGATCAGTCCCCCTTTCGGACGCGACGCCAAGCCCGGGGCTTTTTTTTTTATCGCTGGTCTCCGCTGACAGAAAAGCATCCTGGGGACAGGGGGAGACCACGATCCACTGGAAACCCAAAAGGACACAGGGTTTCCGGCGCCGGGGACCCCGGGGAAACCCATGTTCCCTTTGGGTTTTCCAGCTCCTGCACCAGCGGGGGGTACCCAATACATGGGGTACCTAAGCGAGTACCCCAGTTCACTCCCCGGCTGTCTTTTTGGACTCAGCACGATCTGTAGCGAAAAAACCGCGTCCTACAAGTGCAATCTTGTCGGGATCGCGTGTCCTATGTGTTACGGGACCCTTAGCCAAAAAAATTTTCTGCACATGGCAAAAACATCAAAATAGTAATCTTAATTTTGTGAGGCCGAGTTTAAAAGGCTTGGACCCGAAATCCAGGGGGACCCCCCCACAGGTTCAACCCCTTTTACAGCGAAGGGTTTTTTTTGGGCAAAAAAGTTGGAAAAAGAAAATTATTTTTGTTAAAAAGGGGAAATAAAAAAATGGACAACTTCAGTTAATTTTTGAGTCTAAATCGTCTCAAAATTAAAACTAAGCGATGAAAACAAAAAAAAATATTACTAATTTCCCTTTTCTTTTATGTATCATTCACAAAAACTCAGACCTCTGTAACTTTATTGGCTGTAAAAACCTCTATAAAACCCAAAACATCACAGCGAAAATAAAAAATATTTTAAAAAGTTCCAAAAAAAATCGAAATCACATAAAGCATATTTTTTAAGGGGGCATATTAAGCATGACTTTAAAAATTCAGTTGGGAAATCAGTCCCAGTTTATTGTTTTTACCTTTTAAAAATTTGATTTTGCAAATGAAAGATTAGTGAAAAAAAAAAATAGAAAAATTTAATAAGAAAAACATCAGATTTTAATTCCCGCAGTTTTTGCAGTTTCCCCCAACCCCCAATTTTTAAAGGAGAAACATCTGGTCCACAACACCCTTTACCGCATTAAAAAAAGCCATTTACTTTTTGGTTATCAGAAAAAAATTTGGTCTTTCGTCACCTTGAGATTTTTTTAAAATTAACAAAAGAATATATTTGTAAACTCTTTTTTTTACTGGGGTCAAAAAAAAACATAACATTATGAGATACTTTTTTGATAGGACATCAGTAAGTGACAGAACCAAATTGAAGAACGACGCAGGAAAGAAAAAAAACTCGGCCAAAAAACCACCTTTTTGGAGCAAGGGATTCAAAAACCACACCCCCAAAGACTGGAGCCTTTTAAGGAGCCTGAACGCTAAGATCGCTACTGCGTCACCTTTAGAAAACCATAGCGATCTCGTTAGCGATTAGCTGTTGTGACATGTACAGCGATGTGGCCCCTGCTAAGTCCGATCTTTTGAACGTTTTTAGCCGTTTTTTTTTTGGCTTGGTGCCCGCGGTGACCGAACGCTGATGGCACCCTTTTTTAACACTTCACCACGACGCGGGGACAACTTTCCCAATGACCGCAAGGTCGTTAAACAGACCTGATGAGTTGGTTTGGGAAACAACTACGACCACTACATCCGCCAGTTTTAAATCTTCGGACCCTAGTCGATCGCTAATGGGCGGCCTTTAATCCGCGCCTAGACCCTCGCCCCCTACCTGCTTGCTTCACTTATAGTTTATTCCATCTATACAAGAGGGGATCTCCCTTTGTTGATCAAATGCGTTTATAACAACAGACCAGATCTCCAGGAACTCCCATGTAATCCCTCCTTGGGGCCCTTTTTCTGGTGAATTTTGAAATATTTTTTTTTTCCCTCATGAAACAAGGTTTTTAGAACAAAACAAATGTAAACCCAAAAAGGGGCCTTTACATCATTAATAAAAAAAATTTTAAAATTAACAAATCACGTCACTAAAGGGGGCGATTTCTGCACCTTTTTTAAGCTGATGAGTCCTAATTTTCTGAAAGGTCTTTTTCATCGGGGCCCCACTCTGCCCCCAAAACCCCAAGACTTAAATACAGCAAAAAAATATCCCAGTGAAAAGATTTTACCTGTATAGCCAAAAAAGATTTTTTTAAAAAATTTTTTAACATGGATAAGGGGGCAAGAGATGGGCGGGGGAAAAAGGGGAAAAGTGAAATGAAGTTTTTTTTTAAAAAATTTTATTCCAAATTTTATTCTGCACAATACTTTTGTCTGAAGCCAACCAAAGTCGACTGACTGTTTTTATTCTTCCAAGTTAGTCTCCAGTTCTCCATGGGATTAACTAGTCAACAATATAAAGATAATGATTAAAGGGGTTGTCCAAGACTTAAAGAGCCCTTCTCCTCCTCCCTCTACTCCTCCTCCTTTCATCAAAGTTTTTTATACTATAAAACGTTTAACTATCATATATTATATAGCACTGTGCACTGACAATTGCTCATTTTGTTTTTCTCTCCAGCTAATTCTTCTCCTTTCCATTAGGTCTATGACATCACGTGATTAAGAACTGACGAGCTGAATCCTTCTAAGTTCTATGTGGAGAAAGAGGAGGAAGGAGAGAGCAGCTGGGGTAGGAGTTGACGAGGGGAATGATTTCTCGCTGTGACAAGATACTTCCTGCCTCTACAAAGAGCTGAGAAAACAAGAATTAACTGGGTAGAAAGACAAAATGAGCAATTGTAAGTATACAGTGCTGTGTGTGATATGATGATAATATATTTAGGAGGTAAAAAAAATTCTGGATTGCTACTGATTGTGCAGTGAAAATTTGATTCAGCTAAATCTCTCATCCTTCTTGGACATTTCTGACCTTTAGATCATCTGGCCATTGGACCTTTCCTAACCTCTTTCTGAGTCTGGTGAAATCTGCATTTCTGAAGCTCAACCTTAACTCCCTTCCCAACTTGGATGTATAGTTGTATCCAAGGTCGCCTCCCCTTCAGCGTCGGAGCACAAACCTTTTCCGGCACATGAAAGCTGATTTGATCATCTGACGTGTGCTCCTAACAACCGCGGGTGGAATCGCGATGCACCCGCGCTGTTAACATATCCATCTCTGACAGCACTATTTAACATGCTCACGGCAGAAGCGGATCACTAATCCCATCCATCGGTGCCCTTTGTCACAAAACTGCGGGTCGCTGATGGACTGGTATGACAACCTGGGGTCTGCAGAAGACCCCTGTTGGTTGTCATTGCCATATAGCTATGCAGTCGGCGCTCATAGCAAGTGAGGATTTCTGCTACACACAGCAGGCTGAGGCCCTTCTCTATGTAACGCTTGCTGGTTATTGAAGCAAGAGTAAAGTAAAAAAAAATAAAGAAATTACAAAAAATATAAAAGTTTAAATCACCCCCATTCAAATTAAATGTTGAGAAAAAATACACCTATCCCGATCTATCAAGATATAAAAATAATTAATCCGATCAGTAAACGGTGTAATGAGAAAAATAATAAAAACACTAGAATTATGTTTTTTTGGTGACAGCAACATTCCATGAAAATGGAATAACAGGTGATCAAAAGATCGTATCCACACCAAAATGGTATCATTGAAAGACGTCAGCTCGGCGCACAAGAAAATAAGCCTTCTGCTAAGATGTTCACAACAAATGGAGATGCTGTGGTCTCGGAAATGGCAACTTTTTTTGGGTTATTTATTGGGAAACTTTGGATTTTCTTTTCACCACTTAAATAAAACAGAATCTAAACATATTTGGTGTCTGTGAACTCGTAACGACCTGGAGAATCACAATGGCAGGTCAGATTTAGCATTTAGTGAACATGGTAAACCCCCCACCAAAAAATAAAAAACATTGTGGATTTGCACTTTTTTTTTGTAATTTCACCACAATTTGGTTTTGTTCAAAAGTATAAATCGTCCCGCAAACAATAATGTCCTCACATGGCCATATTAACGGAAAAATAAAAAAGTTATGACTCTGGGAAGAAGGGGAGCAAAAATGGAAATTTGAAAACCCAAGGTGGTGAAAGTTTTAAAGTGTGAGAACTTGCTGGTCTTTTTTCTCTTGCCATCCTCTTGTGATCGTCGCCTCCTAATGTCCCCGACCTCCTTTACTTCTTCATCCATTTCCTTCCTGTTGGTAAAATTAGGTCCAAATAAAAGATGGCAGCGGTGGGATTTGAACCCACGCCTCCAGAGAGACTGGAGCCTAAATCCAGCGCCTTAGACCGCTCGGCCAGCTACCTTACATGGAGCTGATTTTTTATTTAAATCAGAATGTCACTAATGATGTAAGAGACAGAAAGCAATTTATATTCAATTAGACAAAAAGAGAAACATAATCATGTATGAGCAACATGGTTATCGGGGATTTGCGTTTGCACTGATTCTGGGCACCGTATTCACATAATACATGACTTGTACCCACATATTTCCCTAGTTCCCTGTTGGCTCTTCCTCTAATTTTTAGCTGTCTCTGAATAGGTGGTATGGATGACTTTCTATGATGTCTCCCGTACACAGCACACAGACATATACACAGAGTTACATAGTGGAAAAAGACCTAAATCCATTAATTTCAACCTTTCTCCAACAATTGTACTTTATTTCACTGAATATCTGTAACCCACAATATTATGTGTACTGAGGAAATCATCCGGCCCTTGTATAATAGCTGTTATAGTGTCGGCCATTACTACCTCTTGTGGTCGGCGTTCCACAGTCTGACTGTTCTGTGAAGAACCCTTTCCTATTTAGCTGCTTAAATCGCCTTTCTTCTACCTGTAATGAGTGACCCCTGGTCCTTAGTATGGTCCTTACAAGGAATAAGTCATTATTGCCCTGACTGGCATATGGGGCCTGAAGAGCAGAGGGGGACCCCCAATGGGCTCCGTCTTTCTGCTCATCGGGCCCAGTGCCGGTGCAGTTTCTGAACCTGCTTCTGATACGCAGGTTCAGTTAAACTCTATTGCCTAGCGGGGAACCATGGTAATAGTTAAAAGTTGCCAGCCAATCGAAAGCTGGCAGCAGACATCAGCGCGCATGTCGCCGGCGCATGATATCATAGTCATTCGCCAGCGAGCACCCGCTTGAAATGCCTGGAGGGAGCATTGCCGCAGGAATGTGGCCAGGTAAGGAGAAAGTTTTTTGTTTCATTTTTATTGAAAGCTGCAATCCACAATATGTTTCGACGGCAGAATGGAGACACATGGACCATGTCTCTCCATCGTGCTCGGGGCAGGATGGAGACACTGGGCAGAATGGAGGCACTGGCCAGGATGGAGACACAGGGGGCAGAATGAAGACACAGGGGCAGAATGGAGACATGGTGCAGGATGGAGACATGGTGCAGGATGGAGACAGATGAGGCAGGAGTATGGGGCAGGATGCAGAAAGTTGGCAGGATCATGAGGCAGGATGGAGACAGATGGGCAGGATGGGAGATACATGGTGTAGGATCATGGGGCAGGATTGATACGATGGAGACAGATGGAGCAGGATCATGGGACAGACGGGGTAGGATCATGGGACAGATGAGGCAGGATTATGGTGCAGATGAGACAGGATGGGGAGATCATATGGGGCAGGATGGGACATCACATGCGGGCAGAATGGATGCTCATGAGCACAGGATGGGAGAACATATGGGGCCAGGATGGGAGAACATATGGCTGGAGCCAGGAATGAAACACACGGGGTCAGGATGGGGGATATTCTCACCATAGGGGCTAATTAAGGGATATTATTACTGTAGTGATGTATTTATTTTATTTTTTAGGATACTGTTTTAAATGGGGGGCGGTCCTGTTACTGTGCAGAGTGAGACTATGTCGCCTTTTTTTCTTCATCTGGTGTAGTTTAGAAGATGAAAAAAAATATGTAATTTGTTCTGCAAGCGGAGCTTGAGATAACTGTGTTATTTCCTACAAAGAGGAGTCCTGGCTGGAAGAAGTGATGGTGGTCTGTGCTGGATGAAGATGAAATGCGAAGATGAAGGACTTCATCTAGAGACATCACTGGTAAGCCAGTGTGTTACCTGTACATTTACACTATACACTGACACTATATACTGGGCTCCTGGGACAACACTCTGAGGGAAAGTGAAGGGCATGTCCAGCTGAGGGATAGCTGTGGACTGCTCTTGTAAGGGCAGGAGTTAATGGGTGTTAGACTACTGCTAGACCCATAGTTATTGACAGGGTAAAGTCGGTCTCTCTCCTGAGGTGGGATCCATAACCCAGGACCATTTCCTTTCCTTTCTATGGCTACATGGAATTGATGAGAATGTTCCAATTTTTTTCTATCTTTTGTCTAAATATTGATATTCTCTGTTATAGATATCATTTTATATGCTACCAGCATTATGATGTTTGCTTTTTTATGGTTGGTTTTCCGTTTCTGTGTACCAACCAATTATAATTGCAACATTATTCTTTGTGTATAGATTTTCTGACTACTGCAGAATAGATCTTTTTTTATCCTGAGGTGGTTGTTTTTCTTAGTCAGACGACATCTGACTGCTTTAGGATAATTATACAACCACTTTAATTGTGGTTTCACTAGGGTGGCACTTTCAAATAAATTTTTTTAATTATTATTATTAAAGGTTAAATTTTAATTCTCACTTTTTGCTGTATATCATACCTCTTGGTGAGATCTATAAGAATATATTAGTGGTGTAGCTACACCATTTTTTGCTTTTTTCATACATTTAGTGAACATGGTAAACCCCCCCCAAAAAATAAAAAACATTGTGGATTTGCACTTTTTTTTGCACTTTCATCACAATTTGGTTTTGTTCAAAAGTACAAATCGTCCCTGTAAGGAAAAGGTTGTCGCCATTTTGTATAGGGCCTGTACCAGCCTCCATTTTGTCAGTTCACACAGCCACAGACTTTTAGCTACACATTGCCTATTAGCATATCCAGTACGACAGGTTTTGGTGTCCACTAGGAATCAATAGGCCTTTACATGCTAATTAGTCTAGGCCAGTGACTGAATGAGATGGTCAGTCGTATGGTAAATAGCCCAAGCTCAGCATTGTTTCCTGCTCCATATGAATTGCAGGCCAATTAATATGCGTGCTTCAAAGCAATGGGGATGGGCCTAGCAGGTCTAAAAAACTAGCCATGACCAGGCTGCTGGTCATTCCATTTCACACACAGAAGCCAAGAAGATGGTCTAGGAAAGACCAAGGGACTATTCAGGAACTGAAGACTGTACCTGGGAATGGCAGAGCCAAGGCCTTCCCATGACCATAATACCCGGTAATATTGATCCATAGCTTATACCTTTAAGCCTTGTACATTATTGTTGTATTTTTACTCTGACTGCCATTCCATTGTAATTACATTGTATAGCTTTACCGTATATTTCTGTAATTATCTAGTGCGCCCTTAAGGCAAATTAAACCATAAAATTAATCTTGGGCTGATGCTTTTACTCTGATCACGAATCTTAGAATACCCAGTGGGTAGCAGGACACCTTCCCCGGCGGCCATTTGCTCTAGGTGCAGTTCTCTTACTGACCTGAGAGACAAAGGGGGGCGCCGGAAAGCTGTACCTGTGGAGTTACGTCCCATTGGTGACGTGGAGGAAAGGGATCGTCCGTCACATTTGGTAGCGGCGGTGGTATCAGAAGCTGTGATACCCGGGCTACCGTGTGGCGGCCGGCTGAGTTCCTCACAAATTGGTGGCAGCGGTGGGATCAGAGTAATAGTGTGCGTGGGACCCCTACTCCCAGACACTAGAGACTACCAGCAGTACTTTCACTGCTGGGGTCTTAAGGTCAGCCCAGCACTAGACGGTCAGAGTGTAAATATAACAAGTTGTGTGCAAGGTCAGGGTTGCAGCTGTGTTTCAGTGACCAAAGGTTCCCAAGATGGCGGAAGGCACCAGGAGTAGGGCAAAGGGGGAGGCCAATGCTGTGGTCTATGATGAGTTCGATACCGATGGAGGCGAGGGGGAGCTCAGCCAGGGCTCCCCAAGGAGCCCGACCCCGTGCTCAGTCTCACAGTGGACTGCCCACCCCCTGCCCGTCCCAGCCTGTCCAGATCGGAGACCCTCTTCCAAGCGGCTATGGCGCAGCTCGAGGCTGGTAATGACGCCGCCTATGAAAGACTCCTGGTGGCGGCAGAGACAGCAGCAGAGCGTGAGCAAGCAGCGGCAGAGAAAGCAGCAGAGCGTGAGCAAGCAGCGGCAGAGAAAGCGGCAGAGCGTGAGCGAGCAGAACGCCGTGAAGCTGCGGAGCGTGAGCAAGCAGCGGCAGAGAGAGCAGCGGAGCGGGAGCATACAGAACGCCGTGAAGCTGCGGAGCACCGGCACCGACTGGAGATGGCTCAGCACGGGCCCCCACTGGATGCACCAGGCCCACTGGAGACAAGGGCTCCCAAGGTCCGGGCGGAGGACTTTCCCTTGCTTGAAAAGGATGGAGACCTGGATTCCTTTTTGCTGGCTTTTGAGAGGACATGCCTCCAACATCATCTGGCCCCGGATCAGTGGGCAAGGTACCTGACCCCCCGTTTGAGGGGTAAGTCCCTGGAAGTTTTGGGGGACTTACCTGCCGGGGAGGAGCAGGACTACAACAGCATTAAGCGGCCCTGATCCAGCACTACAACCTCACCCCGGAGTCGTACCGCAGGAAGTTCAGGAGCCTGCAGCGGGGTTCAAAGGACACCTGGACCGACCACATGCGGGCCCTGCTGAGAGCTGCGGAGCACTGGACCTCGGGTCTAGAGCTCACTACCCGCCAGGAGGTCCAGGAACTGTTTGTCGTGGAGCAATTTTTGTGGAACTGCCCAGAGGACCTCCAGCAGTTCCTCCGTGACCGGAAACCAAAGGGGGCTTCTGCTACAGCCGCCCTGGCAGACGAGTATGCCAACAACAGGGCGCCGGAGCCAAAGAAGCCTGCCAGCAGCACCTGGAGAGGGGGTAAGCCCAATCCTGCCCCAGCCCCATATCCAGCCCCCAGAGTGCAAGGGGTGTACCCCCCGGCTGCCCTCTCCAGGCCAGGAACAGAACCCAGACGTTGCCATAATTGCAATCAGCCAGGACACTTTAAGGCTGCATGTCCCCAGCGCCAGAAGGCCCCATCCCTGTCCCAGAAACCGTCCACTGTTTTGTGTGTGGGAGGGGTGGTGGGAGATCCCTAGACAATTACCAACCCGTCACCATCGGCCGCTCAGCGGTCATGGGACTGCGGGACACAGGCGCTGAACGAACCCTGGTACGCCCTGAGGTGGTGTCCCCTCAAGACTTGGTACCTGGGAAAACCCTTTCCGTCTCCGGAATTGGAGGCGTTGAACCGGCGCTGCCCGTTGCCAAGGTGTATTTGGATTGGGGTGCCGGGAGGGGGATGCGGGAGGTGGGAGTAACGCCGAATATTCCTGCAAATGTGTTGCTTGGGACCGATTTGGGGCGGCTAGTGTCCCAGTATGTGGCCACTGAACCCCCAAGTCCGGCTCCCCAAGAATGTCATGACTCTACTGTGAATGCTAATGTTAATGTATTGAATGTGCCTCCAACAGTGGAGGAGGGAGTGAAACCTGATGGTAAGCCATGCACTGACACTACACACACAGGGCTCACAGTGAGGACAGGTGAGGAGGCTGTAGGGGAGAGCTCAGAGGTGGAGGGAGGGGCTGCTATGGGCAGTGTAGGGCCCCTAAGTGAATCCAGCCTGCTGAGTCTAGGGCCCCTGCAGGAAGAGGAACAGGCCATGGGGGAGGGGTGTCCCGGGAGAGGAGCCACCAGGCAGGACCCCAGGTCAGGAGTTCCCCACATCCGGGATGTCAGGAAGTCAGGGAAGTCTGCCTGACCCGGCGACTTGGTCAGAGGAGGAGGGAAAGCAGGCGCTACCCGTGGTCTCAGCGGTCGTGGCCGCTGTTACCAGGAGTGGGAGCGCTGAAGCCCAAGGAGCCTCGCGGAGGTCCGACGGTTTCCCCCTCTCTGACCAAGTGGCTGCCGAGTCAGACAGTAGCCAGGAGACAGATCCCGGGGAACTGACAGAGGACAGGGCAGTTTCATCAATTCTTGCCATATCTAGTCAGGGATTTCAGGCAGCGTTGGAAGCTGACCCTAGCCTGAAGACTCTCAAGGAACAGGCGGCACAGCCTCCCCTGGAGTCCGACCGCGAGCGAGTGGTCTGGGACCAGGGACGGCTGTACCGGGTAACGGTCCAGCAGGGTTCACCGGAGGCGTGGCCCAGGGACCGACAGTTAGTGGTGCCCCATCCGTTCAGGGCGGAATTGTTGCGGATCGCACACGAGATTCCAATGGCCGGACACTTAGGGATCACTAAAACCAGGGCCAGGCTAGCTCAGCATTTCTACTGGCCTGGAATGAGGACCGAGGTGATAGCCTACTGCCGTTCGTGTGACACCTGTCAGAGGTGGGGAAGGCGGGCCGCGCCCCAAAGCCCCACTGGTAACTCTGCCCATCATCGAAGAGCCTTTCTCGAGGGTGGCTGTGGATCTCATTGGACCTCTGTCCACTCCCAGCCGCTCCGGGAAATGCTTCATACTAACTTTAGTGGACTATGCCACCCGGTACCCGGAGGCGGTAGCTTTGTCGTCCATTCGGGCCGACAAAGTGGCCACTGCCTTACTGGAGATTTTCTCCAGAGTGGGGTTTCCCAAGGAAATGCTCACCGACCGAGGGACCCAGTTCATGTCGCAGCTGATGGAGTCTCTCTGTAAGCAGGTACAGGTGCAACATCTGGTGGCCAGCCCGTATCACCCACAGACCAATGGCTTGTGTGAGCGGTTCAATGGCACCTTAAAGCAGATGCTGAGGATGTTGGTCGACTCCCACGGGAGAGACTGGGAGCGGTATCTCCCACACCTGCTGTTTGCCTACCGGGAGGTTCCACAGGCCTCAACGGGGTTCTCCCCCTTTGAGCTCCTGTACGGGCGACGTGTACGGGGGCCCCTTGCTCTGGTGAAGGAAGCATGGGAAGGGGATTTAGCCACCCCTGGAGTGTCGGTCATTGAGTATGTCGTGCGCTTCCGGGACCGAATGATGGCCTTGACACGGCTGGTGCATGACAATATGGCCCAAGCTCAGGCTGACCAGAAGCGATGGTACGACCAGAATGCTTGTGAGCGGACCTACCAGGTGGGTCAAAAGGTGTGGGTACTGGTCCCCGTACCCCAAAACAAGCTTCGGGCGGCCTGGGAGGGTCCATACCTCGTGCACGAGCAGCTCAACGCCGTCACCTACCTGGTCACCCTGGACCACGCCCGTGGAAGGAGGAAGGCCTTCCATGTGAACATGATGAAGGCCCACCATGAGCGGGAGGCTTATGCCCAACCAGTGTGCAACCTTTCAGAGGACAGAGAGTCAGAAATCCTCGTGGATCTGCCACCGTAGCCAAAGAGAGGGTGCGGTAGGGCGCACGGGGGAACACAGGAATGTGATACCCCCTAGCGCCCTCAAAAGCAGGAGGTGTAAGGAAAAGGTTGTCGCCATTTTGTATAGGGCCTGTACCAGCCTCCATTTTGTCAGTTCACACAGCCACAGACTTTTAGCTACACATTGCCTATTAGCATATCCAGTACGACAGGTTTTGGTGTCCACTAGGAATCAATAGGCCTTTACATGCTAATTAGTCTAGGCCAGTGACTGAATGAGATGGTCAGTCGTATGGTAAATAGCCCAAGCTCAGGCATTGTTTCCTGCTCCATATGAATTGCAGGCCAATTAATATGCGTGCTTCAAAGCAATGGGGATGGGCCTAGCAGGTCTAAAAAACTAGCCATGACCAGGCTGCTGGTCATTCCATTTCACACACAGAAGCCAAGAAGATGGTCTAGGAAAGACCAAGGGACTATTCAGGAACTGAAGACTGTACCTGGGAATGGCAGAGCCAAGGCCTTCCCATGACCATAATACCCGGTAATATTGATCCATAGCTTATACCTTTTAGCCTTGTACATTATTGTTGTATTTTTACTCTGACTGCCATTCCATTGTAATTACATTGTATAGCTTTACCGTATATTTCTGTAATTATCTAGTGCGCCCTTAAGGCAAATTAAACCATAAAATTAATCTTGGGCTGATGCTTTTACTCTGATCACGAATCTTAGAATACCCAGTGGGTAGCAGGACACCTTCCCCGGCGGCCATTTGCTCTAGGTGCAGTTCTCTTACTGACCTGAGAGACAAAGGGGGGCGCCGGAAAGCTGTACCTGTGGAGTTACGTCCCATTGGTGACGTGGGAGGAAAGGGATCGTCCGTCACATTTGGTAGCGGCGGTGGTATCAGAAGCTGTGATACCCGGGCTACCGTGTGGCGGCCGGCTGAGTTCCTCACAGTCCCGCAAACCATAAAGTCCTCGCATGGCCATATTGACATAAAAATAAAAAAGTTATGACTCTGGGAAGAAGGGGAGCAAAAAATGGAAATTTGAAAACCCAAGGTGGTGAAGGGTTTTAAAGTGTGAGAACTTGCTGGTCTCTTTTCTCTTGCCATCACCGCCTCCTAAATCCCCGACCTCCTTTACTTCATCCATTTCCTTCATGTTGGTAAGAATTAAGTCCAAATAAAAGATGGCAGCGGTGGGATTTGAACCCACGCCTCCAGAGAGACTGGAGCCTAAATCCAGCGCCTTAGACCGCTCGGCCACGCTACCTTACATGGAGCTGATTTTTTATTTAAATCAGAATGTCACTAATGATGTAAGAGACAGAAAGCAATTTATATTCAATTAGACAAAAAGAGAAACATAATCATGTATGAGTAACATGGATATCGGGGATTTGCGTTTGCACTGATTCTGGGGCACCGTATTCACATAATACATGACTTGTACCCACATATTTCCCTAGCTTCCCTGTTGGCTCTTCCTCTAATTTTTAGTAGTCTATGCAAAAGGTGGTATAGATGACTTTCTATGATGTCTCCCATACACAGCACACAGACATATACACAGAGTTACATAGGTGGAAAAAAAGACCTAAATCCATTAATTTCAACCTTTCTCCAACAATTGTACATTATTTCACTGAATTATCTGTAACCCACAATATTATGTGTACTGAGGAAATCATCCGGCCCTTGTATAATAGCTGTTATAGTGTCGGCCATTACTACCTCTTGTGGTCGGCGTTCCACAGTCTGACTGCTCTGTGAAGAACCCTTTCCTATTTAGCTGCTTAAATCGCCTTTCTTCCACCTGTAATGAGTGACCCCTGGTCCTTAGTATGGTCCTTACAAGGAATAAGTCATTATTGCCCTGACTGGCATATGGGGCCTGAAGAGCAGAGGGGGACCCCAACGGGCTCCGTCTCTTCTGCTCATCGGGCCCCAGTGCCGGTGCAGTAACTGAACCTGCTTCTGATGCGCAGGTTCAGTTAAACTCTATTGCGGGCAACCATAGCAATAGTTAAAAGTTGCCAGCCAATCGGAGACTGTCAGCAGACATCAGCGCGCATGTCGCCGGCGCATGATATCATTGTCATTCGCCAGCGAGCCCGCGCTTGAAATGCCTGGAGGGAGCATTGCCGCAGGAACGTGGCCAGGTAAGGAGAGAGTTTTTTTTTTCATTTTTATTGAAAGCTGCAGTCCACAATATGTTTCGACGGCAGAATGGAGACACATGGACCATGTTTCTCCATCCTGCTCGGGGCAGGATGGAGACACTGGGCAGAATGGAGGCACTGGCCAGGATGAAGACACAGGGGACAGGATGAAGACACAGGGGGCAGGATGGAGACATGGTGCAGGATGGAGACATGGTGCAGGATGGAGACAGATGAGGCAGGTGTATGGGGCAGGATGGAGGAAGATGGTGCAGGATCATGAGGCAGGATGGAGACAGATGGGGCAGGATGGAGATACATGGTGTAGGATCATGGGGCAGGATTGATACGATGGAGACAGATGGAGCGGGATCATGGGACAGATGGGGTAGGATCATGGGACAGATGAGGCAGGATTATGGTGCAGATGAGACAGGATGGGGAGATCATATGGGGCAGGATGGGACATCACATGCGGGCAGAATGGATGCTTACGAGCGAAGGATGGGAGAACATATGGGGCCAGGATGGGAGAACATATGGCTGAAGCCAGGAATGAAACACACGGGGGCCAGGATGGGGGATATTCTTACCATAGGGGCTAATTAAGGGATATTATTACTGCAGTGATGTATTTATTTTTTAGGATACTGTTTTAAATGGGGGAGGCTCTCCTGTTACTGTGCAGAGTGACACTATGTCGCCTTTTTTTTCTTCATCTGGTGTAGTTTAGAGGTTGGAAAAAATTATGTAATTTGTTCTGCAAGCGGAGCTCTAGATAACTGTGTTATTTCCTACAGAGAGGAGTCCTGGCTGGAAGAAGTGATGGTTGTCTGTGCTGGATGAAGATGAAATTCGAAGATGAAGGACTTCACCTAGAGACATCATTGGTAAGCCAGTATGTTACCTGTACACTTACACTATACACTGTATACTATATACAGCGGTCCTTGTACAATGTCACCAGTGATCACTGTATTACCTTTACACTGACACTATATACTGGGCTCCTGGGACAACACTCTGAGGAAAGTGCAGGGCATGTCCAGCTGAGGGATAGCTGTGGACTGCTCTTGTAAGGGCAGGAGTTAATGGGTGTTAGACTACTGCTAGACCCATAGTTATTGACAGGATAATGTCAGTGTCTCTCCTGAGGTGGGATCCATAACCCAGGACCATCTCCTTCCCTTTCTATGGCTACATGGAATTGGTGAGAATGATGTTTGCTTTTTTATGGTTGGTTTTCCGTTTCTGTGTACCAACCAATTATAATTGCAACATTATTCTCTGTGTGTATAGATTTTCTGACTACTGCAGAATAGATCTTATTTTATCCTGAGGTGGTTGTTTTTCTTAGTCAGATGGCATCTGACTGCTTTAGGATAATTATACAACCACTTTAATTGTGGTTTCACTAGAGTAGTATAGGAGTTCCATTATTCGTCAAACTCAATCTGACAGGTCGTCACGCCCCCTTATCATTTAATCCGTCTCCCTGTCAGATTGATCCATGTCGTCACGTCCCCTGGCTGAACTTTGCTCAGGTTGTGAAGTCGTAGGTCTGCTGAATTTGTGAATTTCAATCAAAGTGATTTATTCATGTCTATTGATATTTTATCCAGTGGATTAGATTATTCTGTGGAGTATTATTGTATTAAAGAGCGCTTCTTGATTTTATAAGTCTCAGGAAGAAACTTTTAAGGACCCAGTAAATGCATGTAAAACACTATTGTGTTGTAATTTGGGATTATGACGCTCAACTTATAGTTTTATTCAGTATATATATTTTTAGCTTGGCGGTGTATCTACACTTATATCAGGACTGGGAAGAATGTACTTTTGTTACAAATCGGTAAGCTATTACTATGCTGTGTATCTAAGGCTTGTGTTGTGTATAGCACCAGGCATGTTGGGGCATGTTTAAAACTGACGAGACTTATAACCATGTCTCATTGTACGGACATATTATGTATATAGTCGTGTTACAATATTAGACACGCGATTTTTAAAAAGGCAATGACACGGTATTGTAAAACATGGGTACAAGATTTTATTGTAATAAATAAATCTCAAAGACATTTCAAGCATTTAAAAGTACATACAGAATGATATAAAAGTGTCACATGTACAATTAACAAACACCATCACACACACGATAAAATAGATAATTAACAAGTACATAGGTTACATCGTGAGCCACATGGCTGGCAGTATCGGTAGAGACCTTTTTTTAGGTAGTAGAGTTCCCCTTGTGGTTGCTAATGACGGCGAGTGCAGAGAATGAATTGTACGGGGTGTGGAATCTATCCTCATCGGTGTAGATACACCAGCGCTGGAGGCCATTTTTAATTCGTCTAAATGTTGTCTAGTAGTGGGATTACCCACAACAGTAGAGGGTATATTCAGTTCTGCCATAGCCCGCATAAACGATTCCCATCCCCTAGGTAAATTCCTGACGGTCAGAGCGTGACTCTGCGTTGTACTACGTACTAAATCCACTAAGTTAGACCCGGGTATTACAGAGCCTTTGAAAATAAATTCGGCTTTATCATTCCAGTCTGTCACGCTCTTATTCTGGAGTAGTCTGTTTAGTAAAAATTCAGCATTCTTTTTATATCTTTGGTTTATATGACCTACAATTTCAGCGATCTCGTGATTTTTTTTATCGGTGTCAGTATTTGGCGGCTGTTGATGCTCAGGACCCTGAGGGCTAACGAGATTTAAAGTTGTTAATTCTTTCGAACTGCGTTTCGTATGTACCAAGTAGCGCTCCAGCACGTTGCTATACATTTTAATTTTCACATCGTCGGGATGTCGCGTCGCTGTAAAACGGAGTTAATTTCAGCATCGAGGCGGCGAATAACAGTTTCGCGTATGCTCTCGGGGATTGGTGATCTTAGCTTGTGTAGCTCATGTTTGGGGACTAGATACATTTTCTCAGTATGCTCCATTATTTGCCCGCGAGCAGACTCGTTATTATGGGTATTGCAAAGCCTAAAAGAGGACCGATAAAGCCGCCGGTCTGATTCAGTACACGTTTCTTTTTCTTTATGGACTGCGCTCTATCGCTCAAGGTTCTTATAGCTTTACGCCACTTCTTCAGTATGCCTTTTTGACGCTCTTTCAGCGGGATTCTGCCTTTTAAGATGTTTAAAGCAATCTCACCTATAGCGGTGATTAAATCCACGCTCGCATTGCGCAAAATAGATTTCCGGACAGATGGGGTTGCCTTCACCAGTGTTTTTAAGAGAGCCCAGTTACGCCGGAGTCTCTCGGACATCTTTACAGCACAACGCACACAGCGTGGAATGTACGTGCCTGCATAAAATTCACTTTTTAGAAGCGATTTTCTTCTGCACATAGACAGCAGGTAACGCCGGTGGAAACAATCCCGTCCGTAAGCGGTGATCCTCCGGTGTATTAGCTCTCAAATCGACCAGCAAATACCCATAAGGCTCCCGCGTAGCATCCTCAAAGGCTTCTAGGAAAAAACGTGTTTTTCCGGGGTACATCTGACGAGCTAGTGTTAAAATTTGTAATTTATCTCGAGGGTTGTTAAAAAGGACCATGTACTTTGTGTTTAAATTTATGGTGCGGCTTTTCTTACCCTGACAAAATATGTTTTGCACCAGGTAGAAAATACTGAGATTTCTGTGGTGCACATACTTGGTGAACGCTTTTTCTATCTCACAATTTTCGCTAGCACTATCCATGAGATCATCAACAATCGCCAAATTCACCTTGCCCGGTGGTAATAATTCATCATCTACGAATGTATTCGGCAGACCCTCCACAAATCTGGTGTTGGGAAAAGAGAGAGAGATTTCATCATATAGTTTCTGCCAGCATGAATAAAACCAAACAATATTATCCGGCTTGTGAGAAAAACTACTTTCAATATTATACAGCAATTGTTTTACAAAATAACTCTTTCCAGAATTAGACGGCCCCGCTAGAATGCACGAGAGCGGGTGTTGTAGCCGCGTATCCATCACAATACTGTGCTAATAGCCGTACGGCAGGGTGGTGAATTCGTCTAGTAGTCGACGCTTTGTGTAGACACACTTCTGGTCTTTTGTAGGACACGGATTCAATATTCCAATATTTTTTATCTCTCACAATGGACTGCTGCTGTACGACGATGCGCTTCTGAGTTTCTGCGTCTGAATTACGGGGTAGTCCAGAACTAGATCTTTCAGACTGGTAAAATTGATAGATTGTGTGTTACCAACATTTAGCGTTATTCCCTTCACTTTTAAGACAGTCTTCCCTGTGTTGAGCTTGTACCCGTAAGTTTTGGGCCCTGCAGAAACAAACTCTGTGATGTATGTGCCCTCGGGTATCTCACTCGTCAATTCCCCCAGGTAATCTCCTAGAGGCGGCTGCCACTCACCTTCCCTGTGCACAAAAATAACGAATCTGTGTCGTGATAAAGGCACCTCTCCTGCAGCCTGTCCACAGAGAATAGAGCTCTAGCCGCGCATACGCTAGTGGTAAAGCAGGCTATAAAGATGTTTGTGTTTTTTGATTGTGTGGTGCCCCTCCGCATATTTCCAGTTAATGGTAGCAGTTTCGTCATCGATAAAATCCAGCGTAGAAATGTCATAGTAGGGCAGGAAGAGATACCTAAAAAGCTCATCAGGATCCCTAACAATCTTGGTGCTTGGTAGGTTGGCCCGCTGAGCAAACTTCCCCCATAAAGAATTTAAGAAAAGTTTGGAGATCTGTCTTTTAGCGGGGTTGACGGCTATATTTTCAGGTCGCAACCGTACACCCTCTTTTTCAAGAAATCTGTCAATGTACTGCTTTTTCTTGGTATCATCACTGCACCAGCTAGGATACCCTGACGACTCCTGCTTATCCCTAAGGTGTAATTTAATGTAGCGGGCAAACAGATCATCGCTGGTGTTTGGAAAATGCCATATTTCATAGATGTGGGCGATCCGGTACCCTTTATCTATCGCCAGCTCGAGCTCTATAGTGCACCAGGTACCTGTCAGGGAGCGTTCTTCATCACTATGGCTGCACTCCTCTGCCTGGGAATTTACAGCGCATGTATAGCAAAGGGGGAACATCAATTTTTTGTCGAGTTTTACAGGTAGAACGGGAAAAAATAAATCTCTCGGGGGTAGACCTTGACTCTAGCTAAGCCAAAGTATTTTTTAATGAAACCAAAGTTGTCATAGATGATATCGGGGTGACCTACAGGGTATGTTTTAGTTTTGTTTACAAAGGGGTACAGGCTTGTGAAGTCGTAGTAATGTAAAGTCTCACCAGCTTCCACCTGGTGATAGAGCTTAATGGCGTTAGTTCGACCCCCATAAAGCGCATCGCGGGGGTCTAAGGGAGCAGGGAAATCCATTTGCTGGAGAAATGCCTGGAGGTTAGAATCGTTTTTAGCCATTTCACGCCACTCGTGCTCCCATATCACTCTTATGGTGTACCCGCGCAGCTGCAGGTAACGCTTTTTAGCTAAAAATGCATGATATAATTGACCGTAGGTGGTGTTTGTAACTTTATTTGTATCATTCTCATTATAGCATGATGGGCACCCGTGGAAAAAACAGCCTTGAAATTCAAAAGCTATGTGCTGGCCGTTAACATAGGCATAACCATCTAGAAAATACTGACCGAGTTGTTTCTCACCCCCTCTTAAGGCGTGCTGAATGTCAATGTTCTCGGTATGCGCTACATACATGAGCCATTGTATAGCGGCGGATGAGTAGCGCTTTTTCGTCTTGTGATAATTATCACCCGGTAAAATGGCGATCGTTTTTTCTGGTAGAAATTTAAACCGGTACATTGACATACATACAGAGGCCAGGTGATGAACTGAAAAGGGTCAATACAGCTGCTCTCCACAACCATTTCTTTTTGAATGTCGCAGTATTTTTTAACACTTTTCAACGTCATTTCCATAATGCGTCTCTATAGATCTCACAGGCTCGTCTCAAAATTTCAACATCCTGTTTACAGTATGATTTTAGTTCACTCTTGAAGTCAAAAACTGTATGTTTCTCACCCTCATGCCAGGACAGGAACTCTACCTTCTCAACCGGTGCCATGTACTCTAACCCATAATATTTCACATCGGGTATAGGACCTACATAGTTTTGGTTTTCTCGGGTGTTAAAAAAGTGTGGAAAATGACCTTTGGCACCTGAAAAGCCCATGGCCTGAGGTAATTTACTGAGCTTCATGGGGATAAAATTTAGTGAGTCTATGAATCTTATAGACAAATCGGGCACCGTCACACACAAGAGGCGGCCACCTTGGGCTATCAGCTTTACCTGTAGTTTTTCAAAAATCAGCTCCTTAACAATAAAGTAAGAATCGTAGCGCCCTGCATTGTGGGCTATAAATGTATACCCTGAAAATTTCCCGCTGGTAAAGAACAGTAAAAAGTCATGCGTGCAGCTATCACCTTCAAACTCCCAGGACTGTTCACCACTCAGAGTTGTGGCATAAATGTAATTTGGGATGTGTGTGCCTGTCTCTTGCATACATTCAAAATCGTAAAAGATATAACAATCTGTTTCGACCTCCGGTACATAGCGTCGCATATAACAGAGGTGGGCGTCAAATTTATTTACACGTGTGCGACATACGGTGCAACGTAGCCCCGCACATTCATGCACGCCCTCGCTATTCCTGAACACAAAGCGGTGGCACTCATCACAAAATATTTTAAGCCTGCAGAATGGCGGATCATTCAGAGCTAATTGTTTGTGGCGCTCTAAACACTCACTAGAGCGACAATGAACCCGACATACGGGGCACCGTGGTGTTTGTTGTACACCGGCACACTCCACACAATCCACTCTTTGACAAGCTTTACAAAAATATTGACATGAATGGATGTTCTTGTTAGTGTACAATGAATTGCAGAGCTCACAAAAGTACTTAGCACCGATAAAACCTTTTATATTCTTGATACCGTAGTAGTGGTTATCATGGAACAGTACGAATACGATTTTACCACTAGCTGCATTGTCGGTCTGAAAGTAGCGCCAATCACCCTGACTGTAGTACAGTACTTTAATGGTGACACCCAAATAGTTCTCAAATGCTGGAATGTCGCTAAAACTCACTAATCGATCATCTGGAATCCCCAGCGTCGTGTGTATGTTTTTAGAGCGATTCAGTAAAACCGCATCACCGACATCAGCGTCCTCAATCAGGGCGCACACACTAGCGGCCAAACACAGATTTGTACTGTAATTGTTAAAATCATACAGCCACCGCATCTTTTGTTTAATGATTCGGCTGCTCGCTATAGATTTCAAGCGTCTTTTTACACCGACTCTCTGGTTTTTTACACCGCCTCGACGGTTTTTAACAGTGGTGATGACTAGTTTTAGGGTATTACTAGCCAAGCATTCAGCATTACTTTGAAGCGTGCGAGCAACAGCATTTAAAAAAGATTCAGAATTAAAATCCTCGCGGCTCTGCTTTGTAGTGAAAATGGGATCTAAAGCATCGCCACCTTCAAGCCTTAATTGCACAAAATCACCAGGATCGATATCCCTGATGACTCTATCCAGTAATGACTGAATACTGTCGTGAACAATGTTCACAGCCTCGACAAACGAACGTACACGCTCCAAATTTACAAACCTAAAATGATCGGTATGTATGCGTGCACTGAAATTACGGTTGTCCCTCTGGTGATGATGGAAGTGTTGTAAAAATACTGTATGATCTGATCCCCTCACATCATCAGCAGAGTTAGCATCCGCAGCAAAGGCTTGTGAGCTTTGTGCATCGGAACGGACGTCATTTTCAGGGACATCAGGGCTATGTGAGACAGGAGCATCTGTGTGTGGTGGTTCCTGGGTTGTCTGTGGTGATATACCAGGACAGATGTCTCCACCCCGCCACCTAGAGCATAGTGCGCGTCGAGCACTGACCAGTAGTTTTATAGCTCGTTTTATAACTCTGGACCTATTATAACGGTCTGTTTTAGTTGGTTTATGCAGACCCGAACCGATCATATTTAGTCATAACGGGTTACCACCATCTGGTATCTCGGTGTCTACTTGCAACCCGCGAAGCGCGTATAGCTCTGACTTACACGCATCTGTTGTGACTACTTCAGACAGCAATCTTTCAAAAGTATTACAGAAAAACAATATTTTGGGTAACCAGATTTTGTAACGTAAGTAACGATCTAGCTGGTCCTTAAACACTGAGGCTTCGGCAGGTGCCCAGCCGACGGCGTCATACATATGCGCTGTAGCGGGTACAGATACAGAATTCCCGCTGTTAACAGCTAGAGTGTCCGCAGAACCAGCAGCGCTAACAGGCACAGAGACCGCAGAACCAGCAGCGCTAACAGGCACTGAGACCTCAGAATCCGCACTGCTAACAGGTACAGAGACCGCAGAATCCGCACTGCTAACAGGTACAGAGACCGCAGAATCCGCACTGCTAACAGGTACAGAGACCGCAGAATCCGCACTGCTAACAGGTACAGAGACCGCAGAACACGTACTGCTAACAGCTACAGACACATCTGTATGAAGCCTTGGCTTTTTACACACTTTATGTTTAGTCGTTAATGGTCTCTTTAACGGTCTCTTTAACCCCATCACAACATTAACTGGATTAGATACAGCAGCGTGAGATGTGGTGGGCAAATTAATGCTATCCGACAGTTCAACAGATGTGTTGTTAGCGGGCACAGTTACAGATGCCGGTAAAGGGTGTATAGTATGAGTGGTCCGTATAATGATCGGTTCTACGGTGCGCTTCTTACCATCAGCGAGCTGATCAATCTCACGGTCAAACGCCTCACGAGTCTGACGGGTTGTGGGATTCATGGCGGGAAATGTGACTGGTGATGTTTCTGAAGCACACGTAGTTCTCTGCGCGTGTTTACGTGGCCGCTCCTGTACTTCAGAGTATAGTTCAGCGTCATTCACTGCGCCGCGGGATGGTTTGCGCGCCGCTTGAATGGGACAGCATACCCGGCATCAGATAGAACTGCTGTTGCGTCTGTGGTACAGCAGGGCCCATAGGTGTCTGTATCGGCGTCAAGAATGGCTCTGCGTGGTTCTCGTTGAGACGTAGTGTTTGCAGAGGGGTCGTGGTTATTTTTCTCTCGACTTTAGATTTATCTGTGGATGAGATTGTATATGTGTCAATCTGACTTTACAACTATCTTTAAGGAAAGATTCTACATGTAGCGGATACGTGCGGAACATCGCGATCCTAGGTGTGACAAGAGTGACATACGATGTATTAAGACTAGCCTGATATATCAAAATATACACTTACCGGTTAACGATGATGCCTGCACGTTTGTAGCACTGGTTTCTGGGACGTCTGAGGCGTTCTCCACTAGCAGGTGTATATTCTCTTTTGTAAATATCATCCTCCTAGATTTCACTTTACGCGCTATAAATAATAATAATCATTAGAAGGGCCATCAACAATTTTCTCCATTCGTTTGGGCAAAACAGTTTTTCATGCGCCACGTACCTTTATCTTTCTTGACCGCCGCCAGGCTCCGCTTTTAGGAGCTTTAGAAAATGCGATGTCTTCTTGGGCTCTGTTAGTGCACGGGTTCATAGGCATTTCGGCGAGTCCAGCTCCGCTATCATCGCTACATCTGTAAGGTGTTAATATTCACTTACACGCTTAAATTCACATAGTTAAGAGTTATATATAGACGTATATATATATGCAGACATGTAGAAACACAGCGTACCCTCGCAATTGTGAGAAATTTTATTGGTGATAGAAGATCAAGTTTAAAAACACACCACTACTTCTGCTGGAACATACATCAAACTTGCTCTTGTCTAGAGAGAACAGCATAATCGGACTGTATATACTTTTAAATGCATGAAATGTCTTTGAGTTGTATTTATTACAATAAAATCATGTAACCATGTTTTTACAATACCGTGTCATTGCCTTTTTAAAAATCGCGTGTCTAATATTGTAACACGGCTATATACATAATATACCCGTGATCATTTCATAATATGAGCATTTAAGGGACTTGTCCGGGCATTATGCGATTTCTATCAAACATTTCATAATATGAGCATTTAAGGGACTTGTCCGGCATTATGCGATTTCTATCAAATGAGTTACCGTAGCATCGACCTTCACTCATTCTGTCAACAGCGCCACTAGATAGATAAATATTTAAACTTCTAATCCGTAGCATGGACCTTCACTCATTCTGTCAACAGCGCCACTAGATAGATAAATATTTAAACTTCTAATCCGTAGCATGGACCTTCACTCATTCTGTCAACAGTGCCACTAGATAGATAAATATTTAAACTTCTAATCCGTAGCACCGACCTTCACTCATTCTGTCAACAGCGCCACTAGTGCTATACACAACACAAGCCTTAGATACACAGCATAGTAATAGCTTACCGATTTGTAACAAAAGTACATTCTTCCCAGTCCTGATATAAGTGTAGATACACCGCCAAGCTAAAAATATATATACTGAATAAAACTATAAGTTGAGCGTCATAATCCCAAATTACAACACAATAGTGTTTTACATGCATTTACTGGGTCCTTAAAAGTTTCTTCCTGAGACTTATAAAATCAAGAAGCGCTCTTTAATACAATAATACTCCACAGAATAATCTAATCCACTGGATAAAATATCAATAGACATGAATAAATCACTTTGATTGAAATTCACAAATTCAGCAGACCTACGACTTCACAACCTGAGCAAAGTTCAGCCAGGGGACGTGACGACATGGATCAATCTGACAGGGAGACGGATTAAATGATAAGGGGGCGTGACGACCTGTCAGATTGAGTTTGACGAATAATGGAACTCCTATACTACTCACTAGGGTGGCACTTTCAAATATTTTTTTTTAATTATTGTTATTAAAGGTTGAATTTTAATTCTCACTTTTTGTTGTATATCAAGCCTCTTGGTGAGATCTATAAGAATATATTAGTGGAGTAGCTACACCATTTTTTGCTTTTTTCATACATTTAGTGAACATGGTAAACCTCCCCCCAAAAAAATAAAAAACATTGTGGATTTGCACTTTTTTTTGCAATTTCACCACAATTTGGTTTTGTTCAAAAGTACAAATCGTCCCGCAAACAATAATGTCCTCACATGGCAATATTGATATAAAAATAAAAAAGTTATGACTCTGGGAAGAAGGGGAGCAAAAAATGGAAATTTGAAAACCCAAGGTGGTGAAGGTTTTAAAGTGTGAGAACTTGCTGATCTTTTTTCTCTTGCCATCCTCTTGTGATTGTCGCCTCCTAAATCCCCGACCTCCTTAACTTCTTCATTCATTTCCTTCCTGTTGGTAAGAATTAGTTCCAAATAAAAGATGGCAGCGGTGGGATTTGAACCCACGCCTCCAGAGAGACTGGAGCCTAAATCCAGCGCCTTAGACCGCTCGGCCACGCTACCTTACATGGAGCTGATTCTTCTATTTAAATCAGAATGTCACTAATGATGTAAGAGACAGAAAGCAATTTATATTCAATTAGACAAAAAGAGAAACATAATCATGTATGAGTAACATGGATATCGGGGATTTGCGTTTGCACTGATTCTGGGGCACCGTATTCACATAATACATGACTTGTACCCACATATTTCCCTAGCTTCCCTGTTGGCTCTTCCTCTAATTTTTAGCTGTCTCTGAATTAGGTGGTATGGATGACTTTCTATGATGTCTCCCGTACACAGCACACAGACATATACACAGAGTTACATAGGTGGAAAAAAGACCTAAATCCATTAATTTCAATCTTTCTCCAACAATTGTACTTTATTTCACTGAATTATCTGTAACCCACAATATTATGTGTACTGAGGAAATCATCCGGCCCTTGTATAATAGCTGTTATAGTGTCGGCCATTACTACCTCTTGTGGTCGGCGTTCCACAGTCTGACTGTTCTGTGAAGAACCCTTTCCTATTAGCTGCTTAAATCGCCTTTCTTCTACCTGTAATGAGTGACCCCTGGTCCTTAGTATGGTCCTTACAAGGAATAAGTCATTATTGCCCTGACTGGCATATGGGGTCTGAAGAGCAGAGGGGGCCCGCATCGGGCTCCGTCTCTTCTGCTCATCGGGCCCCAGTGCCGGTGCAGTTTCTGAACCTGCATCTGATACGCAGGTTCAGTTAAACTCTATTGCCTAGCGGGCAATCAAGATAATAGTTTAAAGTTGCCAGCCAATCGGAGGCTGGCAGCAGACATCAGCGCGCATGTCGCCGGCGCATGATATCATTGTCATTCGCCAGCGAGCCCGCGCATGAAATGCCTGGAGGGAGCATTGCCGCAGGAACGTGGCCAGGTAAGGAGAAAGGTTTTTTTTTCATTTTTATTGAAAGATGCAATCCACAATATGTTTCTACGGCAGAATGGAGACACATGGACCATGTTTCTCCATCCTGCTCTGGGCAGGATGGAGACACTGGGCAGAATGGAGGCACTGGCCAGGATGGAGACACAGGGAAAAGGATGAAGACACAGGGGGCAGGATGGAGACATGGTGCAGGATGGAGACATGGTGCAGGATGGAGACAGATGAGGCAGGATGGAAGAACATATGGCTGGAGACAGGAATGAAACACACGGGGGCCAGGATTTGGGATATTATTACCATAGGGGCTAATTAAGGGATATTATTACTGCAGTGATGTATTTATTTTATTTTTTAGGATAATGTTTTAAATGGGGGCGGTCCTGTTACTGTGCAGAGTGACACTATGTCGCCTTTTTTTTCTTCATCTGGTGTAGTTTAGAAGTTGGAAAAAATTATGTAATTTGTTCTGCAAGCAGTGCTCTAGATAACTGTGTTATTTCCTACAGAGAGGAGTCCTGGCTGGAAGAAGTGATGGTGGTCTGTGCTGGATGAAGATGAAATTCGAAGATGAAGGACTTCACCTAGAGACATCACTGGTAAGCCAGTATGTTACCTGTACACTTACACTATACACTGTATACTATATACAGCGGTCCTTGTACAATGTCACCAGTGATCACTGTATTACCTTTACACTGACACTATATACTGGGCTCCTGGGACAACACTGTGAGGGAAAGTGCAGGGCATGTCCAGCTGAGGGATAGCTGTGGACTGCTCTTGTAAGGGCAGGAGTTAATGGGTGTTAGACTAGTGCTAGACCCATAGGGATTGACAGAGTAATGTCGGTCTCTCTCCTGAGGTGGGATCCATAACCCAGGACCATTTCCTTCCCTTTCTATGGCTACATGGAATTGGTGAGAATGTTCCAATTTTTTTCTATCTTTATGTCTAAATTGATCACAGACTGAACATGAGTCAACAGTGTGATGCAGCAGCAAAAAAGGCAAATGCAATTCTAGGATGTATCAACAGAAGCATACAGTCTAGATCACGTGAGGTCATTATTGCCCTCTACTCCTCTTTGGTCAGACCTCATCTGGAATACTGTGTCCAGTTTTTGGCACCACATTTTAAAAAAGACATCAACAAACTGGAGCAAGTTCAGAGAAGAGCCACCAGAATGGTGACCGGTCTGCAAACCATGTCCTATGAGGAACGGTTGCAGGATTTGGGAATGTTTAGCTTGCAAAAAAGAAGACTGAGAGGAGACTTAATAGCTGTCTACAAATATCTCAAGGCTGTCACATTGTAGAAGGATCATCTTTATTCTCATTTGCACAAGGAAAGACTAGAAGCAATGGGATGAAACTGAATGAGAGGAGACACAGATTAGATATTAGAAAAAACTTTTTGACAGTTAGGGTGATCAAGGAGTGGAACAGGCTGCCACGAGAGGTG
Source organism: Oophaga sylvatica (assembly GCA_033576555.1). NCBI lineage: Eukaryota > Metazoa > Chordata > Amphibia > Anura > Dendrobatidae > Oophaga > Oophaga sylvatica. The sequence goes on from JARQOD010000004.1 coordinate 532,370,274, forward strand.
GTGAGTTCTCCATCAATGGAAGTCTTCAAACAGAGGCTGGACAGACATCTGTCTGGGATGATTTAGAGAATCCTGCTTTGAGCAGGGGGTTGGACCAGAAGGCCCAGGAGGAACCTTCCAACTCTACCATTCTATGATTCTATGATTCTATGATTGATATTCTCTGTTATAGATATCATTTTATATGCTACCAGCATTATGATGTTTGCTTTTTTATGGTTGGTTTTCCGTTTCTGTGTACCAACCAATTATAATTGCAACATTATTCTCTGTGTATAGATTTTCTGACTACTGCAGAATAGATCTTATTTTATCCTGAGGTGGTTGTTTTTCTTAGTCAGACGACATCTGACTGCTTTAGGATAATTATACAACCACTTTAATTGTGGTTTCACTAGGGTGGCACTTTCAAATAAATTTTTTTAATTATTATTATTAAAGGTTAAATTTTAGTTCTCACTTTTTGCTGTATATCATACCTCTTGGTGAGATCTATAAGAATATATTAGTGGAGTAGCTACACCATTTTTTGCTTTTTTCATACATTTAGTGAACATGGTAAACCCCCCCCCCAAAAAAAATAAAAAACATTGTGGATTTGCACTTTTTTTTGCAATTTCTCCACAATTTGGTTTTGTTCAAAAAGTATAAATCGTCCCGCAAACAATAATGTCCTCACATGGCCATATTGACGTAAAAATAAAAAAGTTATGACTCTGGGAAGAAGGGGAGCAAAAAACGGAAATTTGAAAACCCAAGGTGGTGAAAGGTTTTAAAGTGTGAGAACTTGCCGGTCTTTTTTCTCTTGCCATCCTCTTGTGATCACCGCCTCCTAAATCCCCGACCTCCTTTACTTCTTCATCCATTTCCTTCCTGTTGGTAAGAATTAGGTCCAAATAAAAGATGGCAGCGGTGGGATTTGAACCCACGCCTCCAGAGAGACTGGAGCCTAAATCCAGCGCCTTAGACCGCTCGGCCACGCTACCTACATGGACTGTTCTTTTCTTTAAATCAGAATGTCACTAATGATGTAAGAGACACAAAACAATTTATATTCAATTACACAAAAAGAGAAACATAATCATGTATGAGTAACATGGATATCGGGGATTTGCATTTGCACTGATTCTGGGGCACCGTATTCACATAATACATGACTTGTACCCACATATTTCCCTAGTTTCCCTGTTGGCTCTTCCTCTAATTTTTAGCTGTCTCTGAATTAGGTGGTATGGATGACTTTCTATGATGTCTCCCGTACACAGCACACAGACATATACACAGAGTTACATAGGTGGAAAAAAGACCTAAATCCATTAATTTCAAAATTTCTCCAACAATTGTACATTATTTCACTGAATTATCTGTAACCCACAATATTATGTGTACTGAGGAAATCATCCGGCCCTTGTATAATAGCTGTTATAGTGTCGGCCATTACTACCTCTTGTGGTCGGCGTTCCACAGTCTGACTGCTCTGTGAAGAACCCTTTCCTATTTAGCTGCTTAAATCGCCTTTCTTCCACCTGTAATGAGTGACCCCTGGTCCTTAGTATGGTCCTTGCAAGGAATAAGTCATTACTGCCCTGACTGGCATATGGGGCCTGAAGAGCAGAGGGGGCCCGCATCAGGCTCCGTCTCTTCTGCTCATCGGGCCCCAGTGGCAGGCTTTGCCGGTGCAGTAACTGAACCTGCTTCTGATACGCAGGTTCAGTTAAACTCTATTGCGGGCAACCATGGTAATAGTTAAAAGTTGCCAGCCAATCGGAGGCTGGCAGCAGACATCAGCGCGCAGATCGCCGGCGCATGATATCATTGTCATTCGCCAGCGAGCCCGCGCTTGAAATGCCTGGAGGGAGCATTGCCGCAGGAATGTGGCCAGGTAAGGAGAACATTTTTTTTTTCATTTTTATTGAAAGATGCAATCCACAATATGTTTCGACGGCAGAATGGAGATACATGGACCATGTTTCTCAATCCTGCTCGGGGCAGGATGGAGACACTGGGCAGAATGGAGGCACTAGCCAGGATGGAGACACAGGGGGCAGAATGAAGACACAGGGGGCAGAATGGAGACATGGTGCAGGATGGAGAGATGGTGCAGGATGGAGACAGATGGGGCAGGAGTATGGGGCAGGATGGAGAAAGATGTAGGATATGGCGGTGGAGCACATGGCAAGATGATCAGGGCAGGAATACAAAATGGGGCATGATTGGAGACATAGGGGCAGATGGAGATACAGGCATGATTGGAGACACGGGCAGATGGATATGGGCATATGAGACCCGGCAGATAAAAATGGGGCAGATTGGAGACATAGGGGCAGAATGGAGATACAGGCATGATTGGAGACACGGGGCAGAATGGAGATATGGGGCATGATTGGAGACACGCGGCAGGATGAAAGAAATGGGGCAGGATTGGAGACAGATGGGGCAGGGTTAGAGACAGATCATGCAGGATCATGGGGCAGGATGGATACGATGGAGACAGATGAGGTAGGATGGGGAGATCATATGGGGCAGAATGAATATTCATGAGAGCAGGATGGGAGAACATATGGCTGAAGCCAGGAATGAGACACACAGGGGCTAGGATGAGGAATATTATTACCATAGGGGCTAATTAAGGGAAATTACTGCAGTGATGTATTTTTTTAATTTTTGAGTATATTGTTTTAAATGGGGTGGCGGTCCTGTTACTGCGTAGAGTGATACTATGTCGCCTTTTTTTCTTCAAGTGGTGTAATGTAGTCTAGAAGGTGAGAAAAATGATGTAATGTGTTCTGCAAGCGGAGCTCGAGATAACTGTTATTTCCTTCAGAGGCGAGCCCTGGCTGGAAGAAGTGACGGCGGTCTGTGCTAGATGAAAGATGAAAAACAAAGATGAAGGACTTCACCTAGAGACGTCACTGGTGAGTCAGTGTGTTACCTATACACTGACACTATACACTGTATAATATATACAGAAGTCCTGTGTATAATGTCACCAGTGATCACTGTATTACCTATACATTATATACAGAGCTCCTGTGTATAATGTCACCAGTGATCACTGTATTACCTATACATTATATACAGAAGTCCTGTGTATAATGTCACCAGTGATCACTGTATTACCTGTACATTATATACAGAGCTCCTGTGTATAATGTCACCAGTGATCACTGTATTACCTGTACATTATATACAGAAGTCCTGTGTATAATGTCACCAGTGATCACTGTATTACCTGTACACAGACACTGCATACTAAGTACAGATCTCCTGTGTATAAAGCCCCCGTCTCACATAGCGATATCGCTAGCGAGATCGGTGCTGAGTCACTAGTTTTGTGACGCAGCAGTGAGCTCACCAGTGATATCGCTGTGTGTGACATTCAGCGACGATCAGCCCCCCTGCCGGTATCGCTGATCGTCGCTGAAATGTCAGGACATTTTTTGATCGCTGGTCTCCTCCGCTGACAGGCACGCATCGCTGCGTGTGACAGGCGGAAACCAGCGATCCGCTGGTAACCAAGGTACACAGCGGGTTTCCAGGCACCGCGCAGCGCTTGGAAACCCGACGTGTACCTTGGTTACCAGCTCCCTGCATCAGGGCGCTGGTATCCAACGTACACTGTGGGTAACTAAGCGACGTTACCCGCAGTGTCGCTGTCCCAGATCGCTGCCTGAGCTGCCTGTTTGACAGCTCAGCAGCGATCATGTAGCGATACACCAGCGATCCTGACAGGTGCATATTGTTGTCGGGATCGCTGGTGTATCGCTATGTGAGACCCAGCCTTAATGGCACTTATGGTGATAGTAATTGTGTTTTTTCCATTACTGATCAGCATTGTAGTATTCAGTCACTAAGTGGTGTAATATGTGGTCTGGCCATCGTGTAGTGGTATTTGTTCCTTGTATGTGATATTATTGGTCATTTTAAAAATTGAAAAATAAATAAAAATATACCTAAATTGTATTGGATATTTTAACAAATATTTAATAGGTTACAGTAAAGTAGGGCCCGCAAAAAGTGTCTACTGTGTTATGGTGGCAGCTTAAAAAATCTTTTGGCCAAAACAAAAGCTGCTGGCTATATGTGTGATCTGGTGATGGGAACTGTTAATGTATGATTGGTGAGAAGTGGAGTTTTTCCAAGAGAGAGCGGTGGAACTGTGGACAGATCGAGGGTGGAGGCGCCTGGAATAATCTGTGTCAGGTATATGATGACCCCGTAGCATGACCCCGTCACATGACAGGGGGCCCACAGAATCTGATTAGCCCAGGGCCCTGGCTACCCTTAATCCACCCCTGATTGTATGTGCTATTATTTGGTCACTATGTGGTGGTAATATGGTGTCTGGTCATAGTGCGGTGGTATTTGTCCCTTGCATGTGATATTATTGGTCGTTTTAAAAGTTGAAAAATAAATGAAAAAATACCTAAATTGTATTGGATATTTTAACAAATTTTTAATAGGTTAGAGTAGAGTAGGGCCCTGACAAAACAGTCTAAATTGTGGTGGCGGCTTAAAAATTATTTTTGTCAAAACAAAAGGTGCTGGGTATCTGCGTGAAATGGTGAATGGAATTGTTGATGTGTGATTGGTGAGAAGTGAATTTTTCCAAGAGAAAGCGGTGGGACTGTGGACAGTTTGAGGGAGGAGGCATGACTGTGGTGGAGCCTGGGCAGAGTCTCTTTGGGGAACCCAAAAATTTTGTGAGTATGGGGCCCTGAAATTCCTAGTGGCAGACTTGATCCTGTGTAATATAGTAGAGGCCTCCTTATTGTTTAATATAAAAGATGACTTCCATCCTGAGTAATATAGGAGAGGCTGAGTAGTTAAGGCGTTGGACTCAAAATCTAATGGGGTATCCCCGCACAGGTTTAAATCCTGTTCACAGTGTAATGTTTTACTTGGGCAAAAACATTGAAACTTCTCAAAAAAAATAAAATAGTATTTATATCAGTAAAATGGGCCAAATGATATGAAAATGGGACATCTATTCATGTTCCAATCTTTGAGTCTAAATCTGTCTCATAATTGAAACTAAGCAGTATGAAAATTAAAAGAAATATTACTAGATGTTTCCCATTACATTGATGATATCATTCACAGATCTCCGGAACCTCTGATCAGACTTGTATTGGCTTCTAAAAACGCTCTATACCAAATATCTATCAGCAGCGAGAAGTCAATTATAGTATATAAACTGGTTCCGAAAATACATCGGAGAATCATCAGTAAAGGCATACGTTTGATGGCGGCATAGTTAAGACGATGGACTTGAAATCTTCATGTTGGATGAAATCATGTTCCCAGTTCATTGTTTTACCTTTGAAAAGATTTGATTTTGCAAATGAAAGATTAGTGAAAACAAAATATAGAAAAAGTTGTGAATAAGGAAAAAACATGCAGATTAATTCCCTGGCAGTTTGCAGTTTCCAACCACAATTTGAACCAAGAGAAACATCTGGTCCACAACATCCCTGTGTTCCTCAATATACAAGCCATTTATCTTATGGCTTATCAGAAGATAAGATTGGATCTTTCTGTCACCTGTGAGATTTCTAGTAAAATCTGAACAAAGAAGAAGTATATTTGTAAATCTCTTTATTTTTACTGGTATCAAAACACACATAACAGTAGTGATGATACATGTACTCATGAGGACGATCAGTAAGTGACAGAGACCAAATTGAAGAACGACGCAGGAAAGAACAAAAAACTGCGGCCAGAAAAACCACCTGTTGGCAGCAAAGGGAATCGGACCCACGCGAAGAGACTGAAGCCTTAATCCAGCGCCTTAGACCGCTCGGCCACGCTACCTGCTGTGCTTTGCTGTATGTTATATTCTCATCTATATCAAGAAGGCATCTCGTTAGTTGATCAAAAGGGTTTGGATAACGAACAGGAGCCAATCATCCAGGAAGCTCCAGTCATGTAATCCCTCCATTGGTCACCTGGTCTGGTGATATTTTGGAAGGATACTTTATTTCCCGTTATGATACAAAGGATTATAGAACAAAACAAAGTGTATGAACCCAATGGCCTTTACATTCATTAATAAAAATATATTAAACATGTAACAAATCTACATGTCACTATGAATGGTCGATTTCTGCACCATTTATTTAAGCTGATTGAGCTCCTAATTGCTGCACGTGGTCTGTGTACATCTGGGCCGCACTCTGCTCATCCCACCTGCATAGACCTAAATAGGCAGCAGTAATATGATCTCTCAGTGAGACAGCAGTTTTACCTGTATTGACCAAGATGATTAATTTTAGCAATTTTTGAAATTGGATGAAGGGTTCAAGAGATGCGGACGTGGGAAGAAGTGGATGAAAAGTTGAAATAGAAGCTTGGTTGTTGGATCACCTCTTAGTTAATTTGAAAATACTGCGTCTGACCACACTATCTGATGCCCTTCATTCTTCCAAGTTAAGGTATGCACACTAACGCGTCGCTAACAATCGCTAAAACTCCTATTAGCGATCTCGTCGTGCGCTAACGTTTGGCTACAACGACTGGCCTGCTGTGATCTCGACGTTCAACTAGAGTCTGACGTATTGATCGTGGTCGCGGTGACCTTATCGCTGGTCTGGCCTTGTGAGCGATGTGCGTGTTTTTACATCCAATGACGTTAAGTCTTTATGAGATCGCTACCGTTGAGTCGTTAACGATCTCTAAGTGTGCAGTATAAACTTAAACGATCACAAACATCTCATTAGCTTGCTCGTATGAGATCGCTAACGATATACAAGTGGCAGTACTTTAGTCCCATTTCATGGATACTAGTCACAATAAGAATGATTAAAGGGTGTCCAACTTAAGGACCCCTTTCTCTCCTTCTACTCCTCCTCCTTTCATGAAAGTTTTTATACTATTAACGTTTTACTATCATCATATTATATAGCACTGTGCACTGACAATTGCTCATTTTGTTTTTCTCTCCAGCTAATTCTTCTCCTTTCCATTAGGTCTATGACATCACGTGATTAAGAACTGACGAGCTGAATCCTTCTAAGTTCTATGTGGAGACAAGAGGTCAATTTTCCCTGTGTGAGTCATTAGTCACAGCAAAAGTTCCTGGCGAGGAAGGAGAGCGCAGCTGGGTCAGGAGTTGACGAGGGGAATGATTTCTGCTGGGACAAGATACTACCTGTCTTTACATAGAGCTGAGAAAACAAGAATTATCTGGGTAGAAAAAGAAAATGAGCAATTGTAAGTACACAGTGCTGTATAATACGATGATTACAATATATTAAGAGGATAGAAAAATTCTGGATTGCTACTGATTGTGCAGTGAGAATTTCATTTAGCTAAATCTCTCATCCTTCTTGGACATTTCTGTCCTTTAGATCATATGGCCATTGTACCTTTCCTACCCTCTTTCTGAGTCCGGTGAAATCTGCATTTCTGAAGCCCAACCTTAACCCCTTTCCCAACTTGGAGGTATAGTTACGTCCAAGGTCGCCTCCCCTTCAGTGTCGAGCCCACACCTTTTCCGGCACATGAAAGCTGATTTGATCAGCTGACGCGCTCCTAACAGCCACGGGTGGAATCATGATCCACCTGCTGCTGTGAACATGTTAAATGCTGCTGTCAATTTCTGACAGCAGTATTAACACCCTCACGGCAGAAGCACGTCACTAATCCCAACCATCGGTGCCCTTTGTCACGACACTGCGGGTCACTGATGGGTTGGTATGACAACCCGGGGTCAGCAGCAGACCCCTGTGGTTGTCATTGCCATATAACTGTGCGGTCGGCGCTCATAGCAAGCGAGCATTCCTGCTACACAGAGCAGGGCTGAAGCCCTTCTCTATGTAGCACAAGCGATCGGATGATCGCAGCTTCTAGTCTCCCTTGGTTGTTACTGAAGCAAGTGTAAAGTAAAAAAATAAAGAAATTAAAAAAAATAAAAAAGTTTAAACACCCCCATTCAAACTGAAACATTACGAAAAAAATACACATATTTGGTGTCGCCGCGTTCAGAATCGCCCGATCTAAAGATATAAAAAGGATTAATCCGATCAGTAAACGGTGTAATGAGAAAAATAATAAAAACACAGAATTATGTTTTTTTGGTGACAGCAACTTTGCATGAAAATGGAATAACAGGTGATCAAAAGATCGTATCCACACCAAAATGGTATCATTAAAAGACGTCAGCTCGGCGCACAAGAAATAAGCCTCCACTTAGCAGATGATCACAACAAATGGAGATGCTGTGGTTCTCGGAAAATGGCAACTTTTTTTGGGTTATTTATTGGGAAACTTTGGATTTTTTTTTTCACCACTTAAATAAAACAGAATCTAAACATATTTGGTGTCTGTGAACTCGTAACGACCTGGAGAATCACAATGGCAGGTCAGTTTTTAGCATTTAGTTTAGTGAACGTGGAACCCCCCCCCCAAAAAAAAAAACATTGTGGATTTGCACTTTTTTTTTGCAATTTCACCACAATTTGTTTTTGTTCAAAAGTATAAATCGTCCTGCAAAAATAATGTCCTCACATGGCCATATTGATGGAAAAATAAAAAAGTTATGGCTCTGGGAAGAAGGGGAGCGAAAAATGGAAATTTGAAACCCAAGGTGGTGAAGGGTTTTAAAGTGTGAGAACTTGCTGGTCTTTTTTCTCTTGCCGGTCTTTTTACTCTTGCCATCCTCTTGTGATCGTCGCCTCCTAAATCCCCGACCTCCTTTACTTCTTCATCCATTTCCTTCCTGTTGGTAAGAATTAGGTCCAAATAAAAGATGGCAGCGGTGGGATTTGAACCCACGCCTCCAGAGAGACTGGAGCCTAAATCCAGCGCCTTAGACCGCTCGGCCACGCTACCTTACATGGAGCTGTTTCTTTTCTTTAAATCAGAATGTCACTAATGATGTAAGAGACAGAAAGCAATTTATATTCAATTAGACAAAAAGAGAAACATAATCATGTATGAGCAACATGGATATCGGGGATTTGCGTTTGCACTGATTCTGGGGCACCGTATTCACATAATACATGACTTGTACCCACATATTTCCCTAGTTCCCTGTTGGCTCTTCCTCTAATTTTTAGCTGTCTCTGAATTAGGTGGTATAGATGACTTTCTATGATGTCTCCCGTACACAGCACACAGACATATACACAGAGTTATATAGGTGGAAAAAAGACCTAAATCCATCAAGTTCAACCTTTCTCCAACAATTGTACATTATTTCACTGAATTATCTGTAACCCACAATATTATGTGTACTGAGGAAATCATCCGGCCCTTGTATAATAGCTGTTATAGTGTCGGCCATTACTACCTCTTGTGGTCGGCGTTCCACAGTCTGACTGCTCTGTGAAGAACCCTTTCCTATTTAGCTGCTTAAATCGCCTTTCTTCTACCTGTAATGAGTGACCCCTGGTCCTTAGTATGGTCCTTGGAAGGAATAAGTCCTGTGTAGTCCTCTTTACTGATCACATATATTAATACATGTAAATGAGATCTCCTCTGAGACGTCTTCTTTCTAAGATAAACAAGCTCAACTCTTCCAACCTCTCATCAAATGAGACGCCTCCATCCCGTGTAATATAGGAGAAGGCCTCCATCCCGTGTAATATAGGAGAGGCCTCCATCCCGTGTAATATAGGAGAGGCCTCCATCCCGTGTAATATAGGAGAGGCCTCCATCCCATGTAATATAGGAGAGGCCTCCATCCCTTGTAATATAGGAGAGGCTTCCATCTTGTGTAATATAGGAGAGGCCTCCATCCCATGTAATATAGGAGAGGCCTTCCATCCCGTGTAATATAGGTGAGGCCTCCATCCCGTGTAATATAGGAGAGGCCTCCATCCTGTGTAATATAGGAGAGGCCTCCATCCCTTGTAATATAGGAGAGGCCTCCATCCCGTGTAATATAGGAGAGGCCTCCATCCCGTGTAATATAGGAGGCCTCCATCCCGTGTAATATAGGAGAGGCCTCCATCCCGTGTAATATAGGAGAGGCTTCCATCTTGTGTAATATAGGAGAGGCCTCCATCCCATGTAATATAGGAGAGGCCTTCCATCCCGTGTAATATAGGAGAGGCCTCCATCCCGTGTAATATAGGAGAGGCCTCCATCCTGTGTAATATAGGAGAGGCCTCCATCCCTTGTAATATAGGAGAGGCCTCCATCCCGTGTAATATAGGAGAGGCCTCCATCCCGTGTAATATAGGAGAGGCCTCCATCCCGTGTAATATAGGAGAGGCCTCCATCCCGTGTAATATAGGAGAGGCCTCCATCCTGTGTAATATAGGAGAGGCCTCCATCCCTTGTAATATAGGAGAGGCCTCCATCCCGTGTAATATAGGAGAGGCCTCCATCCCGTGTAATATAGGACAGGCCTCCATCCCGTGTAATATAGGAGAGGCCTCCATCCCGTGTAATATAGGAGAGGCCTCCATCCCGTGTAATATAGGAGAGGCCTCCATCCCGTGTAATATAGGAGAGGCCTCCATCCCGTGTAATATAGGAGAGGCCTCCATCCCGTGTAATATAGGAAAGGCCTCCGCCCTGTGTAATATAGGAGAGACATCCATCACATGTAATATAAGAGAGGCCTCATCCCTTGTAATATAGAACAGGCCTCCATCCCATGTAATATAAGACAAGCCTTCCATCTGTTGTAATATAGGAGAGGCCTCCATCCCGTCTAATATAAGAGAGTCCTTCCGTCCTGTGTCATATAGGAGAGGCCTCCTTCCTATATAATATAAGACAGTCCTTCCTTCCTGTGTAGGATAGGAGAAGCCTTCATCCCATGTAATATAGGAGAGGCCTTCCATCCCACTTAATATTGGAGAGACCTGCCATCCCTTGTAATATAGAAGAGGCCTCAATCCCGTGTAATATAGGTAAGGACTTCCATCCTGTGTAATATAAGACAAGCCTTCCATCCTTTGTAATATAAGAGAGGCCTTCCATCCGATGTACTGTAATATAAGAGAGGCCTTCCATTCTGTATAATATAGGAGAGATCTCAATCCTGTGTAATGTAAGAGAGGCCTCCATCCCGTGTAATATATAGGAGAGGCCTCCATCCCATGTAATATAAGAGAGGCCTTCCATCCCGTGTAATATAAGAGAGGCCTCCATCCTGTGTAATATAGGAGAGACCTCAATCCCATGTAATATAAGAGAGGCCTCCATCCCGTGTAATATATAGGAGAGGCCTCCATCCCATGTAATATAAGAGAGTCCTTCCATCCCGTGTAATATAGAAAAAAGGCCTTCCATCCTGTGTAATATAGGAAAGGCCTTCAATCCCATGTAATATAAGGGAGGCTTTCCTATTGTGAATATGCTGGAGGCAGCTTCTGAGCTGGGGCTCTCTCCGGTGGTTGCTGAGGGTAATGAACTGATTAATGAATGGCCTTCAGCTGGCACTGAATGGTAGGATATAAGTGGCCTGAGTTCCCAGCAGCCTTGCCGGCTAACAATTGTTCCTTTTGGTCTTGCTTGAAGAACAGCTAGTTTCCTGCTCTCCTTCAGATAAGTGTTTGCTGTTTTTTTTTTCTCTGTTTAATTTTCTCTGCTGGTTGCTGCCTGCAGTGGACTGCAGCCTGTCCCCTTTTGGGGGTCTGGCGCTGCAATTGTGCTCCGTTTGTGTCTGCACTTTTGCTTTGCTCTTTTGTTACTTTTTATTTGCTGAATAGCGTTTTGTTACACCAGAGATCTGATTTAGGTGGGTGAGATCGTGTGATCTCAGGTTTTTTGGCAATCAGAAGTGTTGGTATTTTTGTTGGGGTTTTGTTGGATTGCAGTCAGAATTCTATCCTGTACTTTTCTGTCTAAACAGATTGGGCCCCAGCGTTTGCTCATTCTATTTTCTGTCTGTGTCCGTGCTTTCTTCTTGTCTAACCCCATTACATGTTTGGGGGCTTCCTATTTTCTTTGGAGATCTGCTCCAGGGCAGATAGCTTTCATCTTTCTGCCTTTAGGTGTAGTTATCTCTCAGGCTGTGACGAGGCATCTAGGATCAACGTAGGAACGCTCCACGGCTACCTCTAGTTGTGTGGTTAGTTCAGGTTACTGCAATCCAATAGGTTCCAGCCTCTCTGGTGTATTACCGCTTTTGCTATTTCTACTCAGTTACCGAAACATAACAGTATAACCGGCCAAAAAACTGAAAATTGTATGGTACTCACATGAAGGGGAAAATAGTAATAAGGAAACTCTGTTTGTTGCATTTTTTTTCCCTCTTTTCTCTGGGTGCTGAGGAGGAATTTTTTTTTTCTCTCAATGGAGTTTGCACAGTTGTCTGGCGGTGTGGATCAGCTTGCCACTGAGGTTCGGAGTATTGCTACCTATCTTGCTGGGTTGCCGTTGTGGAACCTAGGATCCCCCTGCCAGATTTGTTTTTTGGGGGATTGATCTAAATTTCTGAATTTCAAAAATAACTGTAAGTTGTTTTTTTCCTTAAGGCCTAAATCCTCAGGGAACGTGGCACAGCAGGTTCAAATTGTCATCTCCCTGCTGCGCGGCGACCCTCAGGATTAGGATTTTTCCCTGACACCTGGGGATCCTGTTTTCAATGATATTGATGTATTTTTTCAGGCTCTGGGGTTATTGTACGATGAACCTAATGTCACTGATCAAGCTGAAAGATCTTGTTGGCATTAAATCAGGGTCTTGAAGACGCTGAGTTGTACTGTCAGAAATTTTGAAAGTGGGCAGTCCTGACCAAATGGAATGATCATGCTTTGGCAGCCCTTTTTCGAAAGGGTCTGTCAGAAAAAGTAAAGGACGTTATGGTGAGATTCCCTGTTCCCTCTGGTCTCAATGATTCTATGTCTTTGGCTATTCAAATTGACAGACGTTTGCGTGAGCGCAGAGGTATGCGTGAGATAGTGTTGCTTTGTGAGCCAGGTCCTGAGCCCATGCAGTGTGATGGAGTGACTTCTGGGGCTCAGCGTCATGAGTTTCATAAGCACAATGGGTTATGTTTCTACTGTGGTGACGCTTCCCATGATATTTCTGTCTGCCCTAAGTGGGGAAGATGTTTTGCACGCTCAGTTATCTTGGGTAGTGTTCAGACTAAATTTCTGTTGACTGTTACCCTGATTTGCTCCCTGTCCACATTTTCTGCTCAGGCTTTTGTTGATTCTGGAGCAGCTATTAACCTGATGGATTTTGACTTTGCCAAACGTTGTGGGTTTCCCATGATACCCCTGCGGAAGTCTATTCCTTTGCTGGGCATTGATTCTACCCCTTTGGCGGAGAATAAACCCCAGTTTTCTACTCAGGTGATAATGAGGGTTGAACCAGATCATCAGGAGAGTTGCAAATTTCTGGTGCTGCATAATCTGCATGACATTATTGTACTAGGTTTCCCTTGGTTACAGTCTCATAATCCTGTTTTGGATTGGAAATCTGTGTCTGTGACCAGTTGGGGCTGCCAATGTGTTAATACTGACACTCCTGTTTTTTCTGCCTCTCCCCAGTCTCAGGATGTCCCTGACTTTTTGACTAATTTTTCTGATGTGTTTAGTGAAAGTAAATCTGCATCCTTGCCCCCTCACAGGAGCTACGATTAGTGCCTGGTGGTAAATTTCCTAAAGGTCGCCTTTTTAATTTATCTGTACCTGAACACGATGCTATGCGATCTTATATCAAGGAGTCATTGAAGAAGAATCATATCAGACCATCCTCTTCACCCTTGGGCGCCGGTTTTTTCTTTGTGGCCAAAATGGATGGTTCATTGAGGCCGTGTATTGATTATCGCCTCCTGAATAAGATCACTGTGAAATATCAATATCCGTTACCTTTGATTTCAGACCTATTTTCCAGAGTGAAAAGTGCTAGTTGGTTTACCAAGCTTGACCTCAGGGGGGCGTATAACCTTATTCGCATTAAGCACGGGGATGAATGGAAGACGGCGTTTAATACCCCAGAGGGGCATTTTGAGTACCTAGTGATGCCTTTTGGGCTTACTAATGCCCCTTCCGTCTTCCAATCCTTCATGAATGATATTTTCAGGGATTTTGTGGATAAATTTCTGATTGTTTATTTGGATGATATCTTGATTTTTTCCAATGACTGGGACTCTCATGTGAAACATGTTCGGACTGTGTTCCAGATTTTGAGAGAGAATGCACTGTATGTGAAGAGATCAAAGTGTCTTTTTGGCGTACAGAAGATATAATTTCTGGGATTCATTTTGTCTCCGTCTGTTATTGAAATGGACCCGGTCAAGGTTCAGGTCATCTGTGATTGGGTTCAACCTACTTCATTGAAGGCTCTTCAGAGGTTTTTGGGTTTTGCCAATTTTTATCGTAAATTTATTGGTAATTTCTCTGGTATTGTTAAACCATTGACTGATCTGACCAAAAAGGGTTCCGATGTGGTGAATTGGCTTCCTGAGGCAGTTTCTGCATTTCAGGAACTTAAGCAGAGATTCATTTCTGCTCCTGTTCTACGGCAGCCTGATGTTTCTCTGCCATTTCAGGTGGAGGTTGATGCCTCTGAGATTGGGGCAGGTGCCGTTTTGTCCCAAAGGGATCGAGAGACCTCTAAGAGTAACCCTTGTGCCTTTTTCTCTCGAAAATTTTCTCCAACTGAACGTAATTATGACGTGGGTAATCGGGAGTTATTGGCCATGAAGTGGGCTTTTGAAGAGTGGAGACATTGGCTGGAAGGAGCCAAACATCAGGTGGTGGTCCTCACGGACCATAAGAATCTGGTGTATCTCGAATCTGCTAAGCGACTGAATCCTAGACAGGCCAGGTGGGCCTTGTTTTTCACACGTTTCAATTTTGTGGTTTCTTTTCTTCCTGGCACTAAGAATGTTAAGGCGGATGCCCTCTCGAGGCGTTTCTTTGCAGATTCTCCTGAGTTATCTGATCCTGCTGTTATTTTAAAAGAGGGTGTGGTTCTTTCCGCCATTTCGCCAAATTTGGGACTGGCTCTGGAAGGGTGTCAGGAGGATAAACCTGAGCGCTGCCCTGTTGGGAAGTTGTTTGCTCCAGACCAGTGGAAAAAGAGTGTGATGTCTGAGATTCATTGTTCCGCGTTGGCTGGTCATCCCGGGATTTTTGGTACCAGAGACTTGGTGAGTCGCTCCTTTTGGTGGCCTACTTTGTCTCATGACGTCAGGGACTTTGTGCAGTCCTGTGGGACTTGCTCTCGTTCCAAGCCTTGCTCTTGTTCTAGTGGTTTGTTAATGCCATTACCTGTACCCAAGAGGCCATGGACCCATATTTCTATGGATTTTATTTCTGACCTTCCTGTCTCTCAGAGAATGACCGTTATCTGGGTAATTTGTGATAGGTTTTCCAAGATGATACATCTTGTGCCATTACCTAAGTTGCCTTCCTCCTCCGAGTTGGTGCCTTTGTTTTTTCAGCACGTGGTTTGGTTACATGGCATTCCGGAGAACATTGTGTCTGACAGAGGAGTCCAGTTTGTTTCCAGATTTTGGAGGACATTTTGTTCTAAACTTGGTGTTAAGTTGTCTTTCTCCTCTGCATTTCACCCTCAGACCAATGGACAAACCGAGAGAACAAACCAGACCTTGGAGACTTATTTGAGATGTTTTGTGTCTGCTGATCAAGATGACTGGGTCTCTTTTTTGCCTTTGGCTGTGTTTGCTCTTAATAATAGAGCTAGCTCTGCCACCTTGATGTCTCCATTTTTCTGCAATTCCGGGTTTCACCCTCGATTTTCTTTAGGACAGGCGGAGGCTTCTGTCTGTCCGTGGGTTGACTCTATTGTGCAGCGTATGCAGCAGATTTGGGACCAGGTGGTGGAGAGGTTGTCTCTCTCTCAGGAGAAGGCCCAGCGGTTTGCCTACCGGCATAGGACTGATGGTCCTCGTTTTAAAGTGGGGGACTTGGTTTGGTTGTCCTCAAGGAATATCCCTATGAAGGTTGTATCTCAAAAATTTAAGCCAAGGTTCATTGGACCTTATAAGATCATGGAAATTATTAATCCAGTTTCCTTCCGTTTGCTTCTTCCAGGGACATTTAAGATCCATAACGTGTTCCACAAATCCTTATTGAAGAGGTTTGTCGAACCAGTGGTTCCTATGGCTGCACCTCCCTACCCTGTTTTGGTTGAGGGCAATTTGGAGTATGTGGTTGAGAAGATATTGGATTCTCGTTTTGCTAGACGGAAACTCCAGTATTTGGTTAAGTGGAGAGGTTATGGTCAGGAGGACAATTCTTGGGTGTTTGCTTCGGACATTCATGTAATAAAGGAGAGGCCTGCCATCCCTTATAATATAGAAGAGGCCCCTGGAGTGCCCGCCCGAGCCGTGGGGATACTCGGTACCGGGCCGGTTCTTAAGGGGATGTGTCACGGCAGCAGTGACCCGGTCCGTGGCCCTGGGCATCCATTGAAAAATAATGATTAAGGGGAAATAAAGTTTATGAAAGATAGTTCGTGATGCCACTTGTGGTACTCGGCAAGTTTGGTGTTAGCCGACGCTGCAGATTCAGTCCACTGGTGTAGTTGTTGATGCAGCAGAGTTGGTACTGCTCTCCACAGGCAGAGCTATTCCCCAGGGCAGTTATGGTGTAATAGATGGTGATGATGGTGGCTGTTGTAGTGCAGAGCAAGTGAAGCAGCGATAAATTTGGAGAACACAGCAGGGTGCAGTCTTTTCAGTTTACTCACAGTTCTGATGTTACAATTCTCCAGTCAGAGTGCTGTGTCCTCAGGGTCCGTGGTCCAGTCAGCTCTCAGGTAGCTTGGGGTGCACGTTGCCAGGGCTCCCTTAGATGTTCCTTTCCTGGCCGTCTCACTATGCTGGCTACCCCCTCTCCTGCCCTGCGTCTTCACACACAGTGTCTCGAGCCAGCAGGCTCGGATCTTGTCGGGCGACGTTGATCAGACCCCTGGATCCTATATGTCTACCTTTTCAGCGAATGTGTATGGATGTAGCTGTAGCACTTGCAGATACTGCAGCCTCCGGTTTCCTAGCCTTAGTCCTTAGTTTCTCCACTAGTTTTGGGGCCGGTCCCCTAACTGCGACCTGGTCCCTCCACCTGACAACGGTCAGTGTGGATACGGGCCCCACAGGTGGATTCCTCACTACCCTTGCCCCTAGGACCTCTTCTTCCTCTCCTCCTCTGGAGCCTCTCTCTCTTTCCATCTGTCGTCTGGTGACAAGCTGCTCACAGCTTCAGCCCCCTGTAGACTCTTTCTCTATCTGTCTTTCCTTCAGGAGCTGCTCTCTGCTCCTCACTCCTCCTCTCCCTTCAGCAGACTCACTCTCTGGTCTCACAGACCACTGTACACCACTCTCTGGCTCCACCCTACTCTACTTTATCCACCCATCCCCTCTACCTAGCTCCTCCCAAGCTCTGAAAGGTCTAGTGTTGGGTGCAAGTGTGTGAGTTCTAGCAGTGCACGTTCCTTACCTGAGAGTGAAGTACCACACCTCTGGTTGAGATGCAGTACCTCTGTGGTGAGTGAACCCTCCGGGGCGCTACACCTCCATCCCATAAAATATGGGAGAGGCCTTCCATCCTGTGGAATATAAGACAAGCCTTCCATCCCGTGTAATATAGGAAAGGCCTTCCATCCTGTGTAATATAAGAGAGGCCTTCCATCCTGTGTAATATAGGATACACCTCCATCCCGTGTAATATATGAGAAGCCTTCCATCACATGTAATGTAAGAGAGGCCTTCCATCCTGTTTAATATAGGAGAGGCCTCTATCCCTTGTAATATATGAGAGGCCTCCATCCCATCTAATATAGGAGAGGCCTCCATCCTGTGTAATATATGAGAGGCCTTCCATCCCGTGTAATATATAGGAGAGGCCCCCATCCCATGTAATATAAGAGAGGCCTTCCATCCCATGTAATATAGGAAAGGCCTTCCATCCCGTGTAATATAGGAGAGGCCTCCATCCCTTGTAATATATGAGAGGCCTCCATCCCATCTAATATAGGAGAGGCCTCCATCCCGTGTAATATATGAGAGGCCTTCCATCCCGTGTAATATAAGAGAGGCCTCCATCCCGTGTGATATACAAGAGGCCTCCATCCCGTGTAATATAGGGGAGGCCTACATCTCTCGTAATAATCTAGTTGCCACTTTTGAACTGACTCTAATATCTGAATATCCTTTTTAAAATGTGGAGGCCAAAACTGGACTCCCATATTCTAGATGTGACCTCACCAGTGATTTATAAAGGGGTAAGAATATGTTGAGATTGTGGGATTTATCTCTCTTTTTATACACCCTAAAATCTTGTTTGCTTTTGCCTCTGTTGCTTGACATTGAGCACTGCTGCACAGACATGAAGGATTCCTACACTCCTGCCTCTTTATAACAGATATTCAGAAGCAGCTGCATGGAAGACATCATACAGCAGTGCAGAGCAGTGTAGCTGTGAATCCATCACTATGGTGACTTACTGGAAAGCATCAAAAGCAGCACCGGTCTGTTTATTTCTGTTAATCTCTCTGCTCATGTTATGGAAATTTAATTAGGATAAATCTATCCTGAAGTGTTTGTTGGTGCTGTTCCCAATTTTCTATTAAATGTCTTTTTGAGCGCTCAGAACGAAATGAGGACTGTCCACAACGGAAGTGTCAGTATAGCAGTTCGTCAAGACTACTCATTTATTATTCATTCAAGGTTTTATACGTTTACAAAAAAAGGGGCTGGTTAGTCAATTAACATACAATTAAAAGCTGCTAGATTATTGGCTGTTCTAGTGTAAGTATGATAATTATGATAATTATGATAAAAGGGCTGAAGTTGCAGATTTATTGTTTTTTGTTCTTTTGCCCTAGCTTTCTTGCATGACTAGTAAAGTAAACAATAGATATCTACTAAAGGTACTGCCACACTAAACAATCCCGCTAGCAATCTCGTTAACATCGCATACTAATGAGATCGCTAGCGTGATTGTTATAATATCGCTAGTGGCTTCCTAATTTAGCGATGTCGTTAAGGACGCTATCGCGGTTAGCGATCTTCTTAACGACTTTAGCGGTACAAAATACTGCTAAATCGCTAAGAAAAGGTGCCACACTCAGCGATATATACTTACCAGCGGGACGCCGACGATAAAAATAGGGTCCGGAACGATGTCAGCGACGAACGAGATCACAGCAGGATCTCAGCAGGGGCCACGTCGTCGCTAGATGCCGCACACAACAACGTCGCTAACGGGATCGCTAAATAGTGACGTTTTTTTAGCGATCTCGTTAGTGACGCTGTTTAGTGTGGCATACCCTTAAGATCTCTCTGTACTTGTTCCTTATCTTTAACGACTGATTATAGCTGGCATCAGCTTTTTGCATAGATATGTGTGGGCACAGGATTTTTAGCAAGTGAGATCTATCTAACTGTGAATGCATATATATGAATATACTTTGAATATATGGAATACATATATATTTCCATGACAGTCCCCCTTAGATACCACTTGCCCTAAAAACCTGCTCCTGTCCCAAAGCGCTGCAACTCTTTTGTGCTGCCGGCGGGTTGAGAATATGCCTAGCGCATGTCTCCCCTACCGAATACAGACTTTTCGCAAATGGGCGGTCAGGATGACTGTCCCTAGCAGGGGTTCATGTGTTTGCAATCATAGTCTCTTTATTTAACTGCATGTTCAGAAAAAACGTGTGTATTCTTCATCAGGTAGGTCATCTGTCTGGTCAGTCAGAGCATCCACGACATCCTTCATGGCTTAGGTGTCTCTCCTGGTACGGGAGCTTCCTTGCAATGCGATACGTGGATCCAAGCAGGCTTTCCCTCTAGTTACACAGAGGTTGGTGTCATCTGGGGCTCTTGGACAGGACCATCAGATCTGGCAGTGAAGAGAAACACTCGAGAATGGACATTAGTTTTTGACCAATTCAATTACATAAGCAAACAAGATATCATTTTGCATATTCTGCTGCTGAGGGAAGAATGCACCTCACTTGGGAGTAGACCCAAACAAAATTTCGTATGGTGACAGCTTTTCTGGGTCTCTGGGAGTGTGCCTTATGCTAAACAGTGCAATTGGGGGTGTGTCTCATGCCATGGTTTGCGTGTCTCTTGGGCAATTTTCAGCATCCTATTCTTAAGTGTTCCGTTCAGTCTTTCTACCTTCCCGCTGCTCTGGGGGTGGTAAGGAGTGTGTAGGCCTAGGTGTGACCCTACTGCTAATCAGGTTTCGTGTGTCAGAATTGCTGTGAATGCGGGTCCCTGATCACTTTCTATCATTTCTGGAACCCCGTATCTGCACACTATTTTCCGAAAGTAGCTGCTTTGCAGTAGTCTTTGCTGACTTGGGACGCTTCTGTTCATTTTGAAAATACTTCTTTGACCACAATGGCGTATTTGAATCCTTCACTTGGCGACATCTGGATGTGGTCTATCTGGATCCTTTGAAGCTGGTAGAGTGGTCTTTCCGTACCTGTAGTCGGTGTAGATGTTTGCAGTCTTGCCTTCTGCCATCTGGCAGGCCTTCGTCAGCACTATCAGTTCTGCTTCCTGGGCTGACAGGCTAGGTGACAGACTTCTGGACCACAGGATTTCTTGATTGCTGGTCACTGCAATTCCTGTGTGGAAATTTCTTCATCATCTGCAAATCTGGAGCCATCCAAGTAGAGGATAAATTCTGTAAATTTTGTTCTGGAAAGTCCATATTGTATCCCCCCTTTGGAGTGGGAGTAGAGTAGCCGGGATGAGGACTGTAGGTCTGGAGACGGTGACATTATGAGACAAAGGCGATAGAGGCGCCACAAAGATGCCTGGCGGTGGGGAGATTATTGTTGGTTGAGCTTGATTGAAGATTGCCAAGATGTCGTGTGGAGTGAGAGTTTCCAGTGGCTGTCCAAGAGTGATGTCAGCAACCTTGTCCAGGAAGGTGTGTGCTGCAGATACTGCCATCAGGCAGGAGGGTGCTCCTCTTGCAACTAGATCCAAGCGGGCTGAGAGGCAGCCTAAAAGTCTCTGTTTTCCCCGTGAATCCGTGTCAGGACTCCAGTAGCATGACCTTCTTTCTTCCATCAGGTAGACGGAAAGACTTCTCGTAGTCAGGTAGGCCTGGTATTGGCGCTGAGACTGTGGAGTTCTTCCAATCTCCTGAATGAGTTGAAGGCTGCATCCGATAGAAGGAGTGGGGTTGCGTTGATGCAAGCGCACAGAGGCTGCATTAGGACTGAGGCATCAGGGATCCAGGTTCTGCAATACGACACTAGACCAGGGAAGGCCTGCAGCATTTTCGGAGTTGTTGGGGAAGCCATCTTCTCCACAGTGGTCTTCCAGTCATTTGACAGGTGTTTCGTCTGGTGGGCAATACAGTGTCCCAGGGATGTAACTTGCTTCTGACATCACTGGACTTTGTTCTTCCAGACCTTGGTTGCTGTTCTTCCAGGTAGAATAGGAGAGACAAGGAATGGACTGTGCAGGTATCGATGTCAACCACACAAAAGAGAAGGTCATCCACGTGTTGTAGAAGAGTGACTCCTGCATATTCTGCAATCCAGTTGACGAGGATGGAGGACATTGTCTTGGTGAAACTTGAAGGGCTTGTTCTGAGCACCTTGAGGCAACACTGTCCATATGCACTGTACTGGTGCGTGAAGGCTGGCCTCCAGGTGGAGGGGAACACTGAAGAAGGCACTGGCCAGGTTGATCACCGTGAATACCGCTGCGGTGACTGGGACTTTTGAGAGCAGAGTGTGCGGGTACAGCACTGTTGGGGTTTCAAATACCGTAGCCTCTTTCACGGCCTCCAGGCCTTGCACCATTCTGAACTCAGTGGGGTTTACAGTCTTTTTCTTTACTGTGGAAAGCTGGTATTGATTCCGATGGGCGAGGCAGCCCAGTTTGGCCTTGCCCTTCAGTATGCGGCAGGGGACTCCCATCTGCCGGCGCAGAGCTGGCGGGAAAACAAGCCGTCTACTAGGATCCACATCATGAGAGATGACGACCAGCTGGCTTTCTTGTTCTCCACCAAGACAGTCACTGTGTTAGCACCTGCTCTGGTCACAGGGGGTCTTCTTGTTGGGACGTCTCCTTAACCGGCTGCTTTTTTCTCAGCACGGGCCATCAGTTGTTTCTTTTTCTCCAGCTCGGTCTCAGGTCAGTATTTGTGCACAAGTTTGAAGAGCTGAGTGGCTTTTTGCCGGTCTAGGGCCTGGGTGAACTGGTTGATTGCAGGGGGCACCTCCTGATGCTTGCAAAAGATGAACCTCTGGCGTTGGAGCCGGATGAGGTGTTGCCATTCCATGAAGCGAGTAGGGTCCTTCTTGAGTTGAATATCCTGGCCAATGTCAAAGTCCTCAGGCCGTCTTCTTAGGCGAGTTCACTTAGACCTTCAGTTGGTCAGAGACATCTTGACTCTGGGTGATGGAGTGGCTTTTCTGGTACTATGTCCAGCACCTCCTGTGATAGGTCTGCAGTGTGGTTGTTCCTGTTTCTTCTTGGGTCATGGGTGAAGAAAGTGTCATGGTCCCATCTTCCTGGAACACTCTGGTCGCTTTCAGCTTCTGCAGTAGGTCCACTCCCAATAGGTTGAGGGTGCAGGTCTTTGACACAACAAACTGGGACATGATGGAGTGTTCTGGCTGAGTCCACATGCTCAGGGGCTTCATAATCTGGAAATGTCTGACTTGACCATCAATTTCCATGCAGGACGCAGAAGATTCTGATAGATAGGTGAGGTTGCGGAGTTCCACAAGAAAAGATCTGACTACGCCATCCACTCTCAGGATATTGGTCCCACTGGTGGGGTTCCCTGTGGACTTGGCGTGCTCCTGTCCTATGGACGGGGTTCTTCACTGCTTTCTGTGTTTCTTCTTCTTCTGGGCGAAATCAGTGTTCTGCACCGGTTCCGGAAATGACCAAACTCGCCACAGTTGTAACACTGGACATCCTTCTATCCCGGCGGGACTCAATCCTTTTTGCTACTGCGAGCAGGGTATCCATTGCTATTGACGTGTACTCAGGCCTGGCTACTACCAGTGGTTTCCTGATTGGTTCTCTCAGTCCATGCACAAAAGCCTGTGCCAACATCCGTCTGTGTGTCTGATCATGGGTAATGAGGCCCAAATCTTGAAACACTTGCATCACTCTGTCATGGAACTTCTCCACAGACTCTGTCTTGTCTTGACTCATGTCATGTAGGCTGAGAGTTTGTCCTGTCAGTCTGCTTTTGGCCCATTCTCTGAGCTGCTCAATTAGCTTTGGTCCTGTCTCCCAGGCATACGCATCTAACTCTGCTGGAAGCTTGAAGTGTTCTCTCATAATTGGCCAGAATGCATCACCTGCTTTTATTTCCATTACGGTCCAGAGATCAATCCAGGCTGCTGCATATGTTCACTGGATCTGCTGCATTTTTTGGCAAAATGGCATGGGGTGTATCCCTGGGTCTGGCAGCATACTGATCACCTGGCTTGGGATGAAGGGCTCATAGGATGGTGCCTCTACCTGTCCCTGCTCTATTGGTGCTTGTGTGTTTTCTTCCCTAGTATTGGGCAGCATGTATGACGTTGTGTCTTCATCTTCATCAGATAGAAGTGACATGGTGTACTTGGTGCATATACTGGGTGATGTTGCGGTGGATCAGTGTCATAGTTCCATGTTGGCAGCTCTGCTTGGCACTGAGGTTCCTCATTTGTGTCTGCAGCTACACTTCCCCCCTGTGAAGCCATGGCTGTGGGCTCTGCTAGCTGTTGTGTCTGGGGGCTACCTGCAGCGTTTTGTGTAGGGAGATTTGCACTTTCTTCTCCTGATATAATGACTGGCAATGTTTGTACTGTGCTTGGGATAGACAGGGTGCCCTGTGCTGGAGGCACTGAATACAGGGACACCACATTGCTTTGATTGGGCGTTGACCCAGTTGATAACGAAGTAGAAAAAAGAGGAAGAGAAGGGAGGTGTGAGTGAGAAGAGGTGGGATGTGCCTGAGAGGAGGAGGAAGGAGGAGGTGGGTGTGGTGTGGGAGGAGAAAGGGAGGAAAAGGAAGGAGGGGAGGGAGAGAAGAGTGAAAGGGGAAAGGAGAGAAAGATGGAGGAGAGAGAGAGAGAGAGAGACCTAAAAAGGCAGCAGTGATATGAGCTAGCAGTTAGACTTCTTTTATCCAAGATCAATGTCAGCAAATTATGAGAATTACTTACATGGATGGAAAATGATGTCATTAATACTCATGCCTGGAGCCAACAGTATGGCTAAAAGTCTTCTTGGCTGGTATAATTCTGTTAAGTCTCATTCATCTGTTGGATTCACCGTTCACATAAACATAATGATACAAGGTCATACAATTATCTGTCTCAGTGATATCTGAATATTTTTCCAACTACCGTTTTTTTCAGACTATAACACGCACTTTTTCCCCAAAAAAATTGTGAGGAAAATGGGGGTTGCGTCTTATAGCCCGAACGCAGCTTACCGGGGTGTTGCGGCAGTGGTGTGGCGGTGGCGGTGTCAGAGGTGCGGCATTGCAGAGGCACGGTGGGTGGCGTGCACCTGAGCAGGGTCCCTTCCTCAGGTAGTGAGGTGACGCCGCGGCACGGAGAGCAGACAGGAGAGCAGAGCCGAGATTGTCGTGGTGGCGGCCATCTTCCTGAGGCGGCGCGTGCGCAGATAGAGTATTCTGCTTCCTGTGGCTTCAGGAAAATGGCTGCGGGAGGCCGCCGTGCGCAGATAGAGATCGCGGCGGCCATTTTCCTGAAGCTCCAGGAAGCAGAGTACTCTGCGCACGCGCCGCCTCAGGAAGATGGCCGCCACCACCGACAAACCCGACTCTGCTGTCCTGTCTGCTCTCCGTGCCGTGGCGTCACCTCACCACCTGAGGAAGGGACCCTGCTCAGGTGCACGCCGCCCACCGCGCCTCTGCAACGCCGCACCCCTGACACGCCACACCACTGCCACAAACCTGGCTCTGCTCTCCGTGCCGCAGTGTCACCACACCTGAGGAAGGGACCCTGCTCAGGTGCACGCCGCCCACCGCGCCTCTGTAACGCTACACCTCTGCCACCTCCACACCACTGCCGCAATCAACCCCCCGGTAACTTGGGGTTAACCCGGCTTTACTAGGACACCAGGCCGCAGCGTCACCTCACCTAAGTAAGGTGAGTATCAGCATCACTGCACCTCTGCCACACCACTGCCGCAACCCCTGATGTACCACCACCGGCCCTCAGGTACCTTAAAATTCGGACAATGAGACGGACCCCCATATTGTAAAAATCTTTTTTTCTGCTATTTTCACCCCAAAATTTGGGATGCGTCTTATAAAATACGGTAGTTGTCATTTGCGGAGATGTTGATGTGAGTTGAGATATAAATGTCCAGTGTGGTCTACAAACTATTGTGACCGGGGCCGCCATCACGGTATTACTGCCCTTACTGGCATATGGGGCCCTGTGAGGAACTGTACTAGCTCAAAAGGCTGCTTCTACTCAATACAGAGCAAAGGGTCTGAATACTACTAATAATAATAATTTTATTTCTATAGCGCCAACATATTCCGCAGCACTTTACATTATAGAGGGGACTTGTACAGACAATAGACATTACAGCATAACAATAAACACAGATCAAAGTAGATACCAAGAGGAATGAGGGCATGGGCGTACCCACCGTGGGGCAGGGGGGAAGGTGCCCCCCCCTAGAAGCAGGGGCACACAATAAAAGAGAGAGGAGAGAGCAGCACAATGGCGGCTCCCTCTGCCCCAGGTTGCAGAGCCTGTCTGTGTGCGCAGTGCACGGAGCTGCTGTCCCACCAGAGGAGCTCCTTCCTTCCCTCCTTCCTTCCTGGCCGGCAGCAGCTGTAGTTTCACTTTCTGCCCTGCAGGCTCTGGTTGTCTCAGCCACACTGGGTAATAGTGCCCTCTGTGTGCAGACACTGGACACTTCCTGCTCCTGCCTCAGCCACTGCCTGCAAGCTTAATGGTAAGAGGGGATGGAATTTATTAAATTCATTCTGCTCAGGCATGTCATGGTCACTGTGGGGGAATGTGAGAGGATAGGGGTGTTGTGGGGGAGGCGTACAGGGCACTGGGGTGAATGTAAGAGGATGGGGGTATTGTGGGGGCCAGGGCACTGGGGGGTTAATGTGAGAGGATGGGGGTATTGTGGGGGAGGGGTACAAGGCACTGGGGTGAATGTAAGAGGATGGGGGTATTGTGGGGGCTAGGGCACTGGGGTTTTTAATGTGAGAGGATGGGGGTATTGTGGGGGAGGGGTACAGGGCACTGGGGTGAATGTAAGAGTATGGGGTATTGTGGGGGCTAGGGCACTGTTGGGGTTAATGTGAGAGGATGGGGTATTGTGGGGGCTAGGGCACTGGAGGGGTTAATGTGAGAGGATGGGGGTATTGTGGGGGCTGAAGTGGGGGAGGGGCAACAGGGCACAGAGAGTGAATGTGAGAGGATGGGGTATTGTGGGGAGGGGATACAGGGCACTGGTTGGTGAATGTGAGAGGATGGGGATATTGTGGGGGCTGGCGCACAGGGGTTGATGTGAGAGGATGGGGTATTGTGAGGGAGGGTGGACAGGTCACTGGGTTGAATGTAAGAGGATGGGGTATTGTGGGGGCTGAAGTGGGGAGGGGCAACAGAGCACTGAGGGGTGCATGTGAGAGGATGGGGGTATTGTGGGGGCTGAAGTGGGACAGAACACTAAGGGGTGCATGTGAGACGATGGGCTGTTGGGGTGTGGGTGGGGGACAGGGGAGGTAGGGGGCTTTTTTTACTTGTGAGCTCCTTAATACTTTAATAATAGATTAATATTTCAGTATTATTATAACAATGGCATAGACAGACGGCCGTATAACTCATGCGAGGATCGCACTGCAATCCTCGGACTTGCTGGTACCGCTCCTGACATGAGCGCGACTGCCATGTATAATATATGGTATATACAGCGTAGTGTTGCATACACTGCTGTATTATACAATATACAACAGTTCTAATGCTCCATACCTAATATGCAGGATAATGTACAGTGTATATGATGTGACCTGTATAAGATGCGACATTGGCTTGCCCCCCCCTAGTTTTGATCCTGGGTACGCCCATGAATGAGGGCCCTGCTCGCAAGCTACAATCTATGAGGAGAAAGGGGAGACACAAAAGGTGGATGGTAACAATTGCTTTCATTGTTCGGACCAGCCATAGTGTAAGAATCGGGGGTTCATGTAATTCTGCATGAACCAGTTAACAGCCAAAGTATGTAACAGTACAGACACAGAGGGCTATTAACCCCTTTCTGCCATCGGACGTATGACCAATGACGGGATAGTACGTCACATGCGATCGCGGCTGGGTGTCAGTTGATTATCACAGCTGACACCCGGCACTATATGCCAGGAGGGGTCACGGACCCCTCCTGGCACATTAACCCCTGGCACACTGCGATCATGTTTGGGGCACAGGGAAGCATTGCGCATCGTGTTTCTGGCTTTACCCCATCTCCAGCACACACATGTGATATTTCAGTTTTTCTTGTTTAATAAATTTGCAAAAATTTCTACATTTCTGTTTTTTTTTCAGTAAAGATGGTGTGCAGAGTGTACATTAATGTTAGAAAAAAAAAGTACTTTTTTGAATTTACCAAATGGCTGCAATGAAAAAAAAGAGTGAAAAATTTAAAGGGGTCTGATTACTTTCCGAATCCACTATATCACCTATTGTGTATGGTGGATCCTGTGTTATCTACTGTATATATAAATGTGGCACCCCAGGAGTCCGGTTGCCACAGTGACATTGCCTCACAGGGAGGAATATCATGCCAGAAAGCAAGGAGGGGTCCCTTTACCAGGTGTCAGTAGGAGAGAAGTCGAGCAGAACTTGGGGAGTGGAGCTGTGATTAAACTCGCCCCAGAGTTGAGCGCTAGGGACCAGATACCGGAGTCCGTGGTTGCACAGGTACCGGAGGGCAGGGGACTGCAGGTCTCCTGGCCTGACCTAATACCCGGCGGCACAGCAGCATACCAGAGCCTGGAGCCGACACAAAGGAGCGGCACCTGTGATAGGCTCGAGCTGCCTGCCATGTGGGCAACAGTTTGCTTTTAAAAAAAGAGAGAGAAGAGACTGGAGCCTTAATCCAGCGCCTTAGACCACTCGGCCACACTACCTGTACAAGTGACTGGATGATTGCAGCTTCTATTTTTTCAAGGAGACTATTAGAGGAGGTGTAAAGTAAAAAAAAAAGGTTTTAAATATATGTATAAAAGTTTATATCACCCTCCATTCGCCGCAATCAAAATAAAACTATACAAAAACTGCACATACTTGATATTGCCAGGTTCAGAATCACCCGATCTATCAATATATTAAAAGAATTAATCCAATCGTTAAACGGCATAACAAGAAAAAAATAAAAATCCCAGAATTACGATTTTTTGTTCAACGCAACATTGCATTAAAATGCATTAACGGGGGATCAAAACTTTGTATTCACACCGCAATGGTATCTATAAAAATGTCAGCTCGGCACGCAAAAAATAAGCCCTCACCCGACTCCAGATTATGAAAAACGGAGATGCTACGGGTATCGGAAAATGGCAATTTTTTTGTTACTTTTTGAAAATATTTGGATTTTTTTCACCACTTAAATAAAACAGAACCTAGACATGTTCGGGGTCCAAGAACTCATTATGATCCGGAGAATCATAGTGGCAGGTCAATTTAAGTATTTACTGAATGTGGTAAAAAACAAACAAACCCCAAAACAGTTGTGGGATTGCACTTTTTTTGCAATTTCTCCGCACTTTGAATTATTTTCCTGTTTTCCAGCACATGATATGGTAAAACCAATGATGTCGTTCAAAAGTACAACTCGTCCCGCAAGAAACAAACCCCCACATGGCCATACTTACAGGAAAATAAAAGTTATGGCTCTGGGAAGAAGGGAGCAAAAAAACGTAAAAACCCAAGATGGTGACGGGCTTTGAAGTGTGAGCCCTCTCTGGTCTTCATTCTCTTGTAATCCTAAATTCGAGGATAGCACAATCGTTTCCTCCTAAATCCCCGGCCACCTTTACTTCCTCAAAATAAAAAAAGTTATGGCTCTGGGAAGAAGGGGAGCAAAAAATGGAAATTTGAAAACCTAAGGTGGTGAAGGGTTTTAAAGTGTGAGAACTTGCCGGTCTTTTTTCTCTTGCCATCCTCTTGTGATCGTCGCCTCCTAAATCCCCGACCTCCTTTACTTCTTCATCCATTTCCTTCCTGTTGGTAAGAATTAGTTCCAAATAAAAGATGGCAGCGGTGGGATTTGAACCCATGCCTCCAGAGAGACTGGAGCCTAAATCCAGCGCCTTAGACCGCTCGGCCACGCTACATTACATGGATGAGCAGTTTTTATTTCTATCAGAATTTTGCTAATGATTTAAGAGACAGAAAACAATTTATATCTAATTAGACAAATAGAGAAACATAATCATGTAAGAGCAGCATGGTTATCCGGTATTTGTAGAGTCTGACTGCTCTAACTGTTAAGAACCCTTTCCTAGTTGGCTGTTGGAATCGCCTTTGTTCCACCTGTAATGAGTGCCCCCCGGTCCTTAGTATGGTCCTTGGAAGGAATAAGTCCTGTGCCGTCCTCTGTACTGACCACACATATATTTATACACGTAGATGAGATCTCCTCTGAGGCGTCTTTTTCTTTGCTTAACAAGCCCATTTTTTCAATTGCTGAACTATTTTTACAGCACCTTCCCTTTAACACCTTAAAGGCCAAGCCACTTTGTAGGTTAATGACCGAGTCTCATTTTTCAAACCTGACCACTGTCACTTTATGAGGTCATAACTCTGAAATGCTTCAACATATCCTGGCGCTTCAGAAACTGTTTTCTCGCGACATATTGTACTTCATGATAGTGCTAAAATTTGTTTGATATGACTTGTGTATATTTGTGAATATATCAGAAATTTGGCAAAAATTCTGAAAATTTCACAATTTTCTAACTTTTAATTCTTATGCCCTTAAAGCAGAGAGTCATATCGCACAAAATAGTTAATCAGTAACACTTCCCACATGTCTATTTTACATCAGCACAATTTCTGAAACATAATTTTTATTTTGTTAGGAAGTTAAAAGGGTTAAAAGTTGACCAGCAATTTCTCATTTTTACAATACCATTTTTTTTGGGACCACGTCACATTTGAAGTCATTTTGAGGGGTCTATATGATAGAAAATACCCAAAAGTGACACCATTCTAAAAACTGCACCCCTCAAGGTGCTCAAAACCACATTCAAGAAGCTTATTAACCCTTCAGGTGCTTCACAGGAATTAATGCAATGTGGAAGCAAAAATTGAAACTCAAAATGTGTTGTGCAATTTCTCCTGAGTACACTGATACCCAATGTGCGAGGAAAAACTACTGTTTGTGCGCACAGCAGGGCTCAGAAGGGAGCAAAACTGGCTGGAATCTGGATGCTATTTCATGTTTGGAGAGCCTTTGATGTGCCTAAACTGTTGAAACCATTAACAAGTGACCTCAATTTGGAACCCTCAAGGAATGTATCTAGATGTATCTATGAACTCATTATGACCCAGAGAATCATAATGGCAGGTTAATTTTAGTATTTACTGAATGTGGTAAAAAACAAACCCCAAAACAGTTGTGGGATTGCACTTTTTTTGCAATTTCTCCTCACTTTGAATTTTTTCCTGTTTTCCAGCACATGATATGGTAAAACTATTGATGTCGTTCAAAAGTACAACTTGTCCCGCAAAAAACAAGCCCCCACATGGCCATATTGAGAAAAAAGTAAAAAAGTTAATAATCCTCTGACCCACTTTAAACCGACGAAGTTACGGTAGGTGCATTGGAGCAGCGATAGATGGCTCGACTGTTCAACTATGGTTTACCATCAAATACCAGACGGGGTATAAGAACGCTAATGCTGATGAGTTGTCCAGGATGTCCAACTTGCAGGATGGGGGAGAAGACCAGGAGGAACTCAAAGAAATCGAGTTACCAGCCTTCCACTGCCCTGATGCGGCCTTGTGCTCCCACTGCGTGAGGGACAAGCTCTATGCCATGCAAGAGGCAACGATTAACCCATTGCCCCACCATGGATGGGCAGAAACGCAGGATAGTGATCTGGCAGTCCGCCTAGTAAAGGAATTGCTAACAAGCTGGTTCGCACCCTGGTCCAGATGCTCCAAAAGAGACCCAACATTTGTGGAAGGAGAAGGGCAAGCTGTTCATCTATGAGGGGAAGCTGTGTTGGAGAAGCATCAACTCCTGAACCCACAAACTGGTTTGGCAATCGAGAAATGGTGTCGAGAATGTGGTCCATGCAACCTGAGATGGAAAGACCATGATAGCCAGAGGGCTCCCCTACAGCCCATAGTCACTGAACAACCGCTTGAGCTGGTAACCTTGGACCACGTGAAGCTGGCCCCAAACCGGTCAGGCTATGTCTGCTCCCTCACCATAGTAGACCACTAGTCCTGGTTCCTGGTAGTAGTGCCACTGAAGGATTAGATGGTGAAGATGACAGCCAAAGCATTTCATCACCACTTTTGTCGCCCGCATGGTTACCCTGAACGAGTGCTTAACGATCAAGGCCCAGGTTTTGAAGCAAAAAATATTGACAAAAATGATTAAAAAATACATTTAACACAAAAAGCTGAATTAAACAATATGTCATTTTCTGATGAATCATCTCCTTGAATGTCGTCTTCTGAAGCCAAACTCCACATCGATTCTGTCAGCGCTGCGCTGTTCTCGTCTTCTCGGCAGCTGTTGTTACTTTATGGGGCGAGGAGGGTAAATGTCAGCTCTCTGGACTCTGAGACTTGGATTATTTTTCCTAATTTCTTCACTGTATTTATTGTCAATTTGTTGACAGATCAGAAGATAAGATTGGATCTTTCTGTCACTTGTGAGATATCTAATAAATCTAAGAAAATCAGAACCAAAGACGTTTAGCAAATCTCTTTATTTTTTGCTGGTGTCTAAACACACATAACATTAGTGATGATACATGTACTGATGAGGACGATCGATAAGTCACAGAGACCAAATACAAGAACTGTAGAAGAAAGAAAAACTGCAGCTGGAAAAATAACCCACTGGCAGCTGTAGGATTTGAACCCACGCCCCCGAATCCAGCACCTTAGACCGCTCGGCCACACTACCCATGTAATGCAAGTAACTGGATGATTGCAACTTCTAGTCTCACATGGAGACCATTAGAGGAAGTGCAAAGTATAAAAAAAGTTTTTAAATATATATAAAAAGTTTAACTCACCCTCCATTTGCCCCATTAAAAATAAAACTATATAAAAAAACTGCACATACTTGGTATTGCCGCGTTCAGACTCACCCGATCTATCAATATATTAAAAGAATTAATCCAATCGTTAAATGGCGTAACAAGAAAAATATCAAAATCCCAAAATTACGTTTTTTTGGTCAAAGCAACATTGAACTAAAATGCAATAACTGGGGATCAAACTTCATATTCACACCACAATGGTATCTATAAAAATGTCAGCTCTGTGAGCAAAACAAAAAGCTCTCACCCGACCTGAGATCATGAAAAAAGGACACGCTACGGGTATTATGGCAATTTTTTTGTTATTTTTTGAAAATATTTGGATTTTTTTCCACCACTTAAGTTAATCAGAACCTAGACATGTTTGGTGTCTATGAACTCATTATGATCCAGAGAATCATAGTGGCAGGTCAATTTTAGTATTTACTGAACGTGGTAAAAAACAAACAAACCCCCAAACAGTTGTGGGATTGCACTTTTTTTGCAATTTCTCTGCACTTTGAATTATTTTCCTGTTTTCCAGCACATGATATGGTAAAACCAATGATGTCGTTCAAAAGTACAACTCGTCCCGCAAGAAACAAGCCCCCACATGGCCATACTTACAGGAAAATAAAAGTTATGGCTCTGGGAAGAAGGGGAGCAAAAAAACATTAAAAACCCAAGAAGGTGAAGGGGTTTAAAGTTTGAGCTCTCCCTGGTCTTCATTCTCTTGTACTCCTAAATTCGAGGATAGCACAATCGTTTCCTCCTAAATCCCCAGCCACCTTTACTTCCTCAAAATAAAAAAGTTATGACTCTGGGAAGAAGGGGAGCAAAAAACAGAAATTTGAAAACCCAAGGTGGTGAAATGTTTTAAAGTGTGAGAACTTGCCGGTCTTTTTTCTCTTGCCATCCTCTTGTGATCGCCGCCTCCTGAATCCCCGACCTCCTTTACTTCTTCATCCATTTCCTTCCTGTTGGTAAGAATTAGTTTCAAATAAAAGATGGCAGCGGTGGGATTTGAACCCACGCCTCCAGAGAGACTGGAGCCTAAATCCAGCGCCTTAGACCGCTCGGCCACGCTACCTTACATGGATGAGCAGTTTTTTATTTCTATCAGAATTTTGCTAATGATTTAAGAGACAGAAAATTTATATGTAATTAGTCAAAAAGAGAAACATAATCATGTAAGAGCAGCATGGTTATCCGGTATTTGTAGAGTCTGACTGCTCTAACTGTTAAGAACCCTTTCCTAGTTGGCTGTTGGAATCGCCTTTGTTCCACCTGTAATGAGTGCCCCCCGGTTCTTAGTATGGTCCTTGGAAGGAATAAGTCCTGTGCCGTCCTCTGTACTGACCACACATATATTTATACACGTAGATGAGTTCTCCTCTGAGGGGTCTTTTTCTTTGCTTAACAAGCCCATTTTTTCAATTGTTGAACTTTTGTTTACAGCACCTTCCCTTTAACACCTTAAAGGCCAAGCCACTTTGTAGGTTAATGACCGAGTCTCATTTTTCAAACCTGACCACTGTCACTTTATGAGGTCATAACTCTGAAATGCTTCAACATATCCTGGCGCTTCAGAAACTGTTTTCTCGCGACATATTGTACTTCATGAGAGTGGTAACATTTATTTGATATGACTTGTGTTTATTTGTGAATATATCAGAAATTTGGCAAAAAATTCAGAAAATTTCACAATTTTCAAATATTTAACCCCTTCACCCCAAGGGTGGTTTGCACGTTAATGACCGGGCCAATTTTTACAATTCTGACCACTGTCTCTTTATGAGGTTATAACTCTGGAACGCTTCAACGGATCTTCGCGATTCTGAGATTGTTTTCTCGTGACATATTGTACTTCATGTTAGTGGTAAAATTTCTTCGATATAACTTGCGTTTATTTTTGAAAACAACGCAAATATGGCGAAAATTTTTAAAATTTTGCAATTTTCAAACTTTGAATTTTTATTCCCTTAAAACAGAGAAATATATCACACAAAATAGTTAAGAAATAACATTTCCCACATGTCTACTTTACATCAGCACAATTTTGGAACCAAAATTTTTTTTTGTTAGGAAGTTATAAGGGTTAAAAGTTGACCAGCGATTTCTCATTTTTACAGCAAAATTTACAAAGCCATTTTTTTTAGGGACCACCTCACATTTGAAGTCACTTTGAGGGGTCTATATGGCAGAAAATACCCAAAAGTGACACCATTCTAAAAACTGCACCCCTCAAGGTACTCAAAACCACATTCAAGAAGTTTATTAACCCTTCAGGTGCTTCACAGTAACTAAAGCAACGTGGAAGGAAAAAATGAATATTTTACTTTTTAGCCACAAAATTATCTTTTACAAACTTTTTTTTTATTTTCACAAGGGTAAAAGGAGAAAATGGACAGATAAGGTTGTTATGCAATTTCTCCTGAGTACGCCAATACCCCATATGTGGGGGAAAACCACTGTTTGGGCACACGGCAGAGCTCGTAAGGGAAGGAGCGACGTTTGACTTTTTCAAACTAAAATTGGCTGGAATTTAGATTGGATGCCATGTCGCGTTTGGAGAGCCCCTGATGCGCCTAAACAGTGGAAACCCCCACAAGTGACACCATTTTGGAAACTAGACCCCCTAAGGTACTTATCTAGATCTGTTGTGAGCACTTTGAACCCTCAAGTGTTTCACAAAAGTTTATAAAGCCTGGGTGTGAAAAAAAAAAATCAATTTTCCACAAAAATGATTTTTTAGTCCCAAATTATTGAATTTTCCCAAGGAAATTGGACCCCAAAAGTTGTTGTCCAATTTGTCCTGAGTACGCTGATACCCCATATGTGGGGGGGGGGGAAACTGTTTGGGCGCACGGCAGGGCTTGGAAAGGAAGTAGTAACGTTTTGGAATGCAGACGTTAATGGGGGTCATGTTCCGTTTGCAGTGCCCCAGATGAGCCTAAACAGTGGAAAATCCCCACAAGTAACCCCATTTTGGAAACTAGACCCCCTAAGGAACTTATCTAGATCTTTGGTGAGCACTTTGAACCCCCAAGTGCTTCACACAAGTTTATAATGCCCGGGCATGAAAATAAAAAATCCTATTTTTTTCCCACAAAAATTATCTTTTAGTCACTAATTTTTTATTTTCCCAAGGGTAACAGAAGAAATTAGACCACATAAGTTGTTGTACAATTTGTCCTGAGTACGCTGATACCCCATATGTGGGGGGGAACCACTGTTTGGGCGCACGGCAGAGCTCGGAATGGAAGGAGCACCATTTGACTTTTTCCAACCAAAATTGGCTGGAATTGAGTTTGGATGCCATGTTGCATTTGGAGAGCCCCTGATGTGCCTAAACAGTGGAAACCCCCCACAAATGACCCCATTTGGGAAACTAGACCCCTAAGGAACTTATCTAGATTTTTGATGAGCAATTTGAACCCCAAGTGCTTCACACAAGTTTATAACGTAGAGCCGTAAAATTTAAAAATCATATTTTTTCCACAAAAATGATCTTTTCACCCCAATTTTTTTCATATGTGGGGGTAAACCACTGTTTGGGTGCATGGCAGAGTTTGGAAGGGAAGGAGCGCCATCTGACTTTTTCAACGCAGAATTGGCTGGACGCCATGTCGTGTTTGGAGAGCTCCTGATCTGCCTAAACAGTGGAAACCCCCATAAATGACACCATTTTGGAAACTAGACCCCTCAAGGAACTTATCTAGATGTGTGGTGAGAACTTTGAACCCCCAGGTGTTTCACTAAAGTTTATAACGTACAGCCGTAAAATAAAAAATCTTTTTTTTTTTTTTTACAAAAATGATTTTTTCGCCCCCAATATTTTATTTTCACAACGGTAACAGAAGAAATTGGAACCCAAAAGTTGTTGTCCAATTTGTCCTGAGTACACTGATACCCAATATGTGGGCGAAAACTACTGTATGGGCACACGTCGGGGCTCGGAAGGGAAGTAGTGACGTTTTGGATTGCAGACTTTGATGGAATGGTCTGGGGGCGTCATGTCACATTTGGAGAGCCCCTGATGCACCTAAACAGTGGAAACCCCCCACAAGTGACCCCATTTTGTCAAATAGACCCACAAGGAACTTATCTAGATGTGTGGTGAGCACTTTGAACCCCGAAGTGCTTCACAGAAGTTTATAACGCACAGCCGTAAAAATAAAAAATCTTTTTTTTTTACAAAATTGATTTTTTCGCCCCCAATATTTTATTTTCACAAGGGTAACAGGAGAAATTGGACCCCAAAAGTTGTTGTCCAATTTGTCCTGAGTACGCTGATACCCAATATGTGGGAGAAAACTACTGTATGGGCGCACGTCAGGGCTCGGAAGGGAAGTAGTGACGTTTTGGATTGCAGACTTTGATGGAATGGTCTGGGTGCGTCATGTCGCATTTGGAGAGCCCCTGATGCGCCTAAACAGTGGAAACCCCCCACAAGTGACCCCATTTTGGAAAATAGACCCCACAAGGAACTTATCTAGATGTGTGGTGAGCACTTTGAACCCGAAGTGCTTCACAGAGTTTATAACGCACAGCCGTAAAAATAAAAAAATCTTTTTTTTTTTTTTGCAAAAATGATTTTTTCGCCCCAATATTTTATTTTTACAAGGGTAACAGGAGAAATTGGACCCCAAAAGTTGTTGCCCAATTTGTCCTGAGTACGCTGATACCCAATATGTGGGAGAAAACTACTGTATGGGTACACGTTGGGGCTCGGAAGGGAAGTAGTGACGTTTTGGATTGCAGACTTTGATGGAATGGTCTGGTGGCGTCATGTCGCATTTGGAGAGCCCCTGATGCGCCTAAACAGTGGAAATCCCCAACAAGTGACCCCATTTTGGAAAATAGACCCCACAAGGAACTTATCTAGGTGTGTGGTGAGCGCTATGAAGCCCCAAGTGCTTCACAGAAGTTTATAATGTACAGCCGTAAAAACAAAAAAATATTTTTTTTTGTACAAAAATGATATTTTCGCCCCCAGTTTTTTATTTTCCCAAGGGTAACAGAAGAAATAGGACAAATTGCACAATAATCTTGGGGTCCAGAGTACGCTTATACCCCATATGTGGGGATAAACTACTGTTTGGACGCATGGCAGAGCTCAGAAGTGAAGGAGCACCGTTTGACTTTTTCAACGCAGAATTGGCTGGAATTGAGATCAGACGCCATGTCACATTTGGAGAGCCCCTGATGTGCGTAAACAGCGGAAACCCCCCAATTCTAACTCCAACCCTAACCCCAACACACCCCTAACCCTAGTCCCAACCCTAACCACAAACCTAACCCTAACACACCCCTAATCCCAACCCTAACCCTAATCCTAACTTTAGTGCCAACCCTAACCCTCACTTTAGCCGCAACCCTAACCCTAACCCTAACGGGAAAATGGAAATAAATACATTTTTTTAATTTTATTATTTTTCCCTAAGGGGGTGATAAAAGGGGGTTTGATTTACTATTTATAGCGGGTTTTTATGATTGGCAGCTGTCACGCTAAAAGACGCTTTTTATTGCAAAAATAGTTTTTTGCATCGCCACATTTTGAGAGCTATAATTTTTGCATATTTTGGCACACAGAGTCATGTGAGGTCTTATTTTTTGCGGTACGAGTTGACGTTTTTATTTGTACCATTTTTGAGCAGGTGACATTTTTTGATCGCTTTTTATTTCGATTTTTGGGAGGTTAGAATGAACAAAAATCAGCAATTCATGAATTTCTTTTGGGGGAGGCGTTTTTATTGTTCTGCGTGTGGTAAAATTGATAAAGCAGTTTTATTCTTCGGGTCAGTACGATTATGGCGATACCTCATTTATATCATTTTTTTATGTTTTGGCGCTTTTATAGAATAAAAACAATTTTATATAAAAAATAATTATTTTTGCATCGCTTTATTCTGCGAGCTATAACTTTTTTATTTTTTCGCTGATGATGCTGTATTGCGGCTCGTTTTTTGCGGGACAAGATGACGTTTTCAGCGGTACCATGTTTATTTATATCGGTCTTTTTGATCGCGCGTTATTCCACTTTTTGTTCGGCGGTATGATGATAAAGCATTGATTTTTTGCTTCGTTTTTTTTTTTTTTTTTTTTAAGGGGTTCACTAAAGGGGTTAACTAGTGGAACAGTTTTATAGGGGAGGTTGTTACGGACGCGGCGATACCAAATATGTGTACTTTTATTGTTTTGGTTTTTTTATTTACAGGAAGAAATGAATTTATTGGGGAATATTTTTTTTTTTTTAATTTATTTTGGGTTTTTTTTTATAACATGTTTATTTTTATTTTTTTAACTTTTTTACTTTGTCCCAGGGTGGGACATCACTGTATTTTATCAGATCGCTGGTGTGACAGTGTGCACAGCACTCTGTCACACCAGCGATCGCTCAGGCACTGCTGCAGGCTTCCTCTGCGCCTGCTCTCAGCAGGCTCTGAGGAAGCCGCCTCCCTCCAGGACCCCGGCGCCATCTTGGATCCGGGTCCTGGGAGGGAGGAAGCCCTCAGAACAGCGCGACACATCGCGCTGGTCTGAGGGTCTCAGGGGGGCGCGCAGGGAGCCCCCACCCTGCGCGATCCTCCCCTGTGCCCCCAGTACACCGCGATCATGTTTGATCGCGGTGTGCTAGGGGTTAATGTGCCGGGAGCGGTCCGTGACCGCTCCTGACACACAGTCACGGGTGTCAGCTGTGATAATCAGCTGACACCCGGCGGCGATTAGCTGCGCTCCCCTCAGGAGCGCAGCTGATCGCCTATGACGTACTATCCCGTCCATGGGCAGAATGGCACGGGTTTTATGGACGGGATAGTACGTCTAATGTCAGAGAGGGGTTAATTCTTATGCCCTTAAAGCAGAGAGTCATATCGCACAAAATAGTTAATCAGTGACACTTCCCACATGTCTACTTTACATCAGCACAATTTTTGAAACATAATTTTTATTTTGTTAGGAAGCTATAAGGGTTAAAAGTTGACCAGCGATTTCTCACTTTTTAAAATACCATTTTTTTGGACCACGTCACATTTGAAGTCATTTTGAGGGGTCTATATGATAGAAAATACCCAAAAGTAACACCATTCTAAATACTGCACCCCTCAAGGTGCTCAAAACCACTTTCAAGAAGTTTATTAACCCTTCAGGTGCTTCACAGGAATTAATGCAATGTGGAAGCAAAAATTGAAACTCAAAATGTGTTGTGCAATTTCTCCTGAGTACACTGATACCCAATGTGTGAGGAAAAACTACTGTTTGTGCGCACAGCAGGGCTCAGAAGGGAAGGAGCGCCATTTGACTTTTTGAATGCAATACTGGCTGGAATCTGGATACTTTTTCACGTTTGGGGAGCCTTTGATGTGTCTAAACTGTTGAAATCCCTCATAAGTGACTCATTTTGGAACCCTCAGGGAATGTATCTAGATGTGTGGTGAGCACCTTGAAGCTTCACAGAAGTTTATAATGTAGGGCCGTGAAAATAAAAAATATAATTTTTCCCCAGAAAAATGTTATTTTAGTTCAATTTTTTTAAATTTTCACAAGGGTAACAGGAGAAAATAGGCTATACAGTTTTTTGAGCAATTTCTCTTGAGTGCACCAATATTCCATATGCGGTCAAAAACTACTTTTGAGGCTCAGTGCAGAGCTCAGAGGGGAAGGATTCTAATATTATGGTTTGTTGTTGCCATGACCCAATGGAAGAGCCAGAACAGCAGAATTCCCATAAGTGACCCCATTTTACCAATTAAACCTCTCAATGAATTCATCTAGGGGTGCAGTGATCATATCGACACTACAGATGTGACACAGAATATTATACCACTGAGCTGTGAAGAAAAAATAATTACATTTTGGGTACAAAAATTTTGGTTTAGCCTCAGATTTTATATTTTTTACGCTAGTAAATAAGTAAAAATGGCACCAAAATGTATCACACAATTTCTGCTGAATGTAGAAATACCCCATATGGGGCTGTACAGTACTGCTTAGCCACACGGTGACATCTGGGAGGGATGGAGCGCTATTTGCCTATTTGAAGAGCAGAATCCCCCCTCAAGTGACCCCATTTTGAAAATTATACCCCTGCCAAACATGTGGGTGCTAAACATGGTTTAGGTATGCCGTGGGGCTCAGAAGGGAGGGGGCATTTGGATTTCTTTGGTGGGTTGGGTGAGAGCATAGCGCTTTTCCAGAGCCTTTGTGCTACTAGTAACGTGGAAGCCCCCCATATTACCACTCAGAGATAGCGGATCTGAGTGGGGACTTCTTATTTTTGTGGATTGAGTTGAAACTATTGTTAGGAACATTTTACTTTACATTGGGGATCACAGTTATCTGGCGCTCTACACTGAGCACTTACATGGGGGTTTCCATCTAAATCTCTGAGTGACGTCGCAGATGAAACTCCCGATGGATCCATTCACTATAATGAGGCAGCAGAGTTACTCTGGGCTTCGTCTGACCTGTGTTCATACCCATACAGAAGCTTCCTAGACCATGCTCTAAGCATGGTATAAGAATCTTTCCATAGTTTGGTGACCTGGGGGTCATCATGATGACCCTGCGTCACTATAGAAATGATTGGGCCCCCACGATGATGTTGCTTGGGTACAGATCTGATGGCAGAGCTCCTTCCCTCTGCCTACCTCCTAAATATTGCGTTCACAGCAATTAGGGGGTTAAACAGCCAGGGTCAGTGCTGGCACCATCTCTGGGGGCTAGTGCAGGAGCTCGGCCTTCAACAGAGCTGAGCTCCTGCTGTGATGGAGGGAGGGGAGGTGCTGATATTTAAGCACTTCCTGCGTGATCATGGAATCAGACTGACTGACCGATCACAGAACTCTGAGTGCAGGGATGGACGGCATGGACCCTCACACCTCTTCCATTGCCGCTCAGCTGTCACTGACAGGTGTTGATACGGAAGTGTCACTGCACGTATACACGCATTGACAGTTTAAAATAATGACGGACATAACATGTCGTGGTGCGGGAACTGACACCTGGTCATGACGTGCTCAGTCCATCATTGGTTGGGAAGAGAATTGATGATCTATATTTGAGGTGGACCTTCCTTTGGCCCCAAACTCACCAATCACACTCTGAGTCATGCACAAGGGACTCAGTCAGTTACATGGCAGGTTAGCTCAAGCATGATTCTGATAATGCTGAGGTTGTGGGTTCAGTCCCCGTATGGGTCAGTTTCCTACAATTTTGAATTAGATGACTTTTTAATGTTTTAAGTTTTATTTGTCATTTTAAAGATAAAGAGTAAAGAGTATAGTCATAAAAATGAAGAAAACCTTGTCAATTCAGAATTAATAGAAAGTAACATTGTGGCTTAATTTTAGTTCAAGATGAAATCATAAAATGCAATAAATGGCGAAGAAAAATGAAAATTAAATAAATGTGAAAATGGCACCTAATTATTTTTTAAAAAATATAACACACTTTCTGTGTCAGTGAAAAAAATAGAAACTGGCCCATACAGGGATCAAACCCTGCTATTAGCACCGCTCTCTCACCAACCAAGTAACAATCACTCCTCTACAGTGTGTTTAGGGAACGAGGTTCAGACCTCACTGCTGTCTGCAAAAGTTTTTTCATTTTTTTAATTTTTTTTTACACTGAGCAGTTTTTCAATGAGATCTCCCATGACTTATTTGGAGTCATCATCAAGTATATTTCTGATTGGTAATGCAGAGTTTTCATTTATCTTATTTGGTTTACTGCTTGTTTAAACATTTAAAACAGTAAATTTATGTTAATTAGTCATGTGAAAAGGTCATTAGAAAAGGTTTTCATTGGCTGTAAGCCATAATCATCAACATTAACGGAAATAAACACGTGGAATAGATCACTCTGTGTGTAATGACTCTATAAAGAACTCTGTGTAATGACTCTTGAATAGATCACTCTGTGTGTAATGACTCTATAGAATAGATCACTCTGTGTGTAATCACTCTATAGAATAGATCACTCTGTGTGTAATGACTCTATAGAATAGATCACTCTGTGTGTAATGACTCTATAGAATAGATCACTCTGTGTGTAATGACTCTATAGAATAGATCACTCTGTGTGTAATGACTCTATAGAATAGATCACTCTGTGTGTAATGACTATAGAATAGATCACTCTGTGTGTAATGACTCTATAGAATAGATCACTCTGTGTGTAATGACTCTATAGAATAGATCACTCTGTGTGTAATCACTCTATAGAATAGATCACTCTGTGTGTAATGACTCTATAGAATAGATCACTCTGTGTGTAATGACTCTATAGAATAGATCACTCTGTGTGTAATGGCTCTATAGAATAGATCACTCTGTGTGTAATTGTCGGGGTCGTAACGACAAACCACTCATCCTCCAGTCACTCCAAATTAGACTAAGAGCACGGGTCGACCGAGAATGAATCAGGCAATACGCTGGTTCAGACTTCAGAGCGTGCCCTAAAGAAAATGGTGCTATTAGGCGGCCATCTCCAGTAAGCACTGAACTTTTTTTCACGTACATAAGATTACATACACAGAATATTGGGGTGGAGTAAAGGCGGGATTGAGGAGAAAGAGATATGCTGAATCATGTCTATATATGTACACATTCAGCATCTGATCATCCTAATTGGTCCTTAGATCTCTTCTAAGTCCTCCTTGATCGTGTTGTCATCCTCAGTTTCGTTTCTTGAAGAAAGATTCTATTGTTCTCGTGTATCATGTGTTTCCTCAATTCTCCAAAGGTGGGGGACATTTTAGTGGATCCAGTTCAATTTAGTGTAATACAGTGATAGGACACAAGATGGAGACAAACACCAGCAGATACTAACATTATCTTATTATTCTTTTAAGGAAAACTTCGTGTTTATAAAATACATATACACACTATGAATATAAAAGTATAGTAGAAAATTATATTTTACCTTGACAATCCCCCCTAAACACTAAGTTTTCCCTTAATATATGCGGCCTTCGAGACTGTCCATGTGTGGGGACAGGGTAATGGATTTCTTCGCTTGGTCATTTTAGAAACTGGCCCCTTATGGACCGCCCCCAAACAACCAAGTCCCTACCAAACATGCACATGGAGTTCTCCCAGTATCCCTA
Source organism: Oophaga sylvatica (assembly GCA_033576555.1). Classification (NCBI taxonomy): domain Eukaryota; kingdom Metazoa; phylum Chordata; class Amphibia; order Anura; family Dendrobatidae; genus Oophaga; species Oophaga sylvatica. The sequence continues at coordinate 532,413,567 of JARQOD010000004.1, forward strand.
AACTAAATCTCTTATTTCCATTTGTATTCTGTTATAGGGGGTTTTATCAGGTTTATCCTGTGGAATACATTTCTCCATATCACCCTTATCAGTGTCATCATATAATAGGGACACAACTTCCTAATGAAGGAAAGTACCTGAGGAGGCGGCTGCATTGGTCACAGCTTTCCTATACATAGATATCGCACAACATAGAATTATCAATCCTAGCACCAAAAGCCCTGTTACCACTAAGCAGGCTTGTTGGAGAAATTCTTTAAGTCCTCCAAGCCATCTTAAGAAGAAAGAGGTATTACTTCTGCATTGGCTTTTATTTCCTGAGCCAGATTTTTAATCCCTGTAAGGGCCACTATAGTTTTACCATTGACTCCAGAATTCTGAGGAATATAAGTACAAAATTCTTCCCCTATCATCCCACAGACTTCATCTTTTTCAGCTAGAATCATGTCAATGGCCAGTCATTTTGAAGAGTCAGTCTTTTGTTTTGGGCCCAGTTTCTCAACTATACCCTGGAAAGCATCTTGACTAAAATTGATATTGATAAATCTTTGCTCAGTGTAGTATATATATTTTATCCAATCTACATTGTAATTGATCTGCACAGTTGGGATGAGAGAACGGAAACCCATCAGGATCTGATTCTGAGCTTTGTATTCGTCTGGGACCCCCCTAGGAACACCTATGGAATCCATATAAACTTTGGGATCCTCAGCATAACCGGTGTGCAGCTGACCCAGACTCCTTCTTTTTCTGGATATCAGTGGAGCTATATTCTCGGATCCAGACTCTTTCTCACGTGTCTTTTAATGACTACCCAGTCTCCAGGCTGCAGGCTGTGACTCCCAGGATCCTGGTTCGGATCTGGAAGAGAACTGAAAACATTATCATATACTTTCTTGAGTCTTTTATGCAAATCCCTTACATATGAACTTAATACATGGTTACTTATTTCCAATGCTTGGGAAAAGAAACATCCTAAACTAGGCACTTTGTCAAATAGTACTTTATACGAGAAAGTCCAGTTTTTCTATTTGGAGTGTACCTTACTGAGTATAGGGCTAATGGTAAACATTCAGGCCAAGATTTCCCTGTTTCAGCCATGGCCTTTTAGATTTTTTAACTTCAATGTCCTATTTAGTCCTTTTACTTTTACACCGCTTTGTGGTAATATGGGGTGTGGAAAACTTGTTGAATTCCCAGAGCTGTCAAGACTTCATTCATTATTTCACCTGTGAAATGTGCACCTCTGTCACTTTCGATCACCTCTGGTACTCCATACCTGCACACCACCTCCGCAAGCAGCTTCTTTGCGGTTGCCGCAGCCGTAGCCTTGGCAATCGGGAAAGCCTCCGGCCAACCTGAAATAAATCAAAAACACACCAACACGTACTCCCATGAACCTGATTTTGGCAACTGAATATAATCAATCTGCAGTCTCTGGAAAGGATAGAAGGGCCGAGGGGCATGTTTGGGTGGTGTCTTGACTACCCTTCTCTTATTATGTGTAGCACATACCATGCATCCCTGGATCAAACCTTCTATACAGGTGGAAAAGCCTGGTGCCGCCCAATGCTTCTGCATCACGCTCATTACAGCAGTTTTGGACTGGTGGGTTGGCCCATGTAACATCTGGGCGACCGCAGGGTACAACGCTCTTGGAAGGCATCGGCGCATCCCTCTTCCCCATACCCCAGTTGCTGCATTCAGACATGCACCTTCTTTTTCCCACTTTTCTACTTCCTCCTGGCGCACCTGAGCCTGCATCTGGGCTAAGGCATCCTCCGACACAAAGGATTTTTGGGAGCGCTTACCTGGTGCATCGTTACCCCTTGGAGTGGTCTACTGGCTGCTGTTTTTGCTGCTGCATCGGCCATTTCGTTTCCTTTACTCACCTGATCAGTGCATCTGGATGTGCTTTAACTTTTATGACAGCTACTTCTTTTGGTAATTGTAATGCATCAATTAACTGCTGGACTGCGTCAGCATTTTTAATGGGATGTCCTGCTGCCGACAGGAATCCTCTAGACTTCCAAATTGGACCCAATCATAAGCTATACCGAATGCTTATCTAGAATCTGTGTAGGTGTTAACAATTCTACCTTCAGCTATCTTACAGGCCTCGGTCAGAGCCTTAAATTCAGCCTCCTGGGCCTACTGATATGGGAGCATTGGTTCTGCTTTGATTACTGCATTCAGGGAGACGATGGCATACCTGGTGTGGAAGGTACCTGAGTCATCTTGGTAGCGAGTTCTACAAAAGATTTAAAGTCAACATTACATCTTTCAGTTTCAAACACTGTGGGTAGGCCTGCTGTTTCCTGTGCCATAAGCTGAACATAATCATAAGGAATCTCCTCTCTTGGATCTTCTTTGTACAATACCGTACAATACCTGACCTCCCCCCTAGATCCGAGAGAGGTAACAATGTGGCAGGATTAAGTGTGGTACATCTCTGCAAAGAAACATTTGGAGGCATTAAAAGTGCACATTGCAATCAAAGATGACGTGCAGCTGAAAGATGTGCCGACCGCACCTGGTTCAGTATGTATATACATCATGAGGTGTAAGTGCTGTCAGTGGATAATCAAGAACGATATCTGACGATTCGTGAAGCAATAGTCCTACAGCATGTACTGCCCGTACACAGGACGGGGCACCTCTAGCCACTGCATCTAGTCTTCCACTGAAACAGGCCACTGGCCTTTGATTGTCACCATGTAACTGAGTCAATACTCCTGCCACGTGTCCCCGCTGTTCATAAAGATACAGGATGAATGGTAGTTCATAGTTGGGGGTTCCTAGCGCTGGAGCTGCCACAATCCTGTTTTTGAGGGAATGAAAACAGTCTATACCTTCAGGAGTTAGTTTAAAAAGCACAATGGTGATACAGTCATAGAGAGGCTGCATGAGGATTGATACAGCATGTATCCACTGTCTGCAGTAGGAAACCAGTCCAAGAAATAATCCTAAGAGCGGCAACATTAACAGGAATAGGAAAATTCTGTACAGCTTCTTTGCGAGCGCTGGTCCGATGTCGTTCCCCCCGGTATAATGCAATATTCCAAAAAGATAACTGAAGATTTACAAAATTGCAGTTTATCCTTCAACGCTTTACAACCTGCTTGATACAGAAACAACATAAGTAATATTGTTGCAATACGACACTGTTTCCTGGAGGGGCACAAATCAGTAAATCATCAACATATTATAAAAATAACATTGGCAAAATCAATAACTGTAAACTAAGCAGCATCCTGAGATATCTGGAACAAAAGTGTATATATATATTATTAGACACCACTGGAGTTTCCAGATCAGTAGCTGCATTAACTGCCCATAATTTTTGTACCAACCCGTACACAGGTTAAGTTGAAGGGGGGCTGGAGTTTGCTATGTGGGCACTGATAAGAACTGTCCTTGGACCTGCAGCTGCCTGCTTGCAAAATGTGGGCTAGAACTACTCCTGGCTGGCTTTTTTTTCTGATACAGAACAAGCTGAATTCTTCTAACTTTTTTTTTTACTTTTAATACATTGTTCGGAGTGGACAGGGAAAACATACAGGATTACATTCTGGACAGCTTCAGTAAGTAATTGTTGGGACCTAGGCATATTAGTAGAAGTATAATCGTGATTTCATTGCATATATTGCATATTGACACGGCAACTGCTCTGGTTGCTGGGACCTGTCCTATTTCTACCTGACCACACGTTTGTATATACGAATTAGATTCGTCCTGTATCATGGGTCCCGCCTTTCTGTGAAATTGTTGCGGCCAGTCCCTCCAGCATAGTGGAGTTGATTATTTGCAGCATTTACTATGACCCCAACATGTTGTTTCGTAAAATCCCTGTCCTTTATCCTAAAGAGTACATCATGACGGTGGGGTCCAGGAATAACATTGGAATATATTTCCTGAAAATTCTTCTCTTTCCTCTGTGTATCCTGTCTCTGACGGGTGAATAATCTCTTTCCTCTGTACTAGCAACGTCTAGCGACACGACTCCACAAAGAGTGCTCCGCCCCAGTCCCGGTGCCACAGTGACAGCCCCAACCGGACAACACTCAATACGCGCCCGCAACCGTAACAACACACCACATCCCAAAAGACCACATTGACCCCGCGGTGACACCACCAACTGTGTGTGCACAGCGTTCCCCGAATCTGAGGGGAATCTTTTTAGTGACGGGGGAGCTGGAGAGTTGTCTGTAATTACTGAATTTTCTGCCCCCGTGTCCACCTGGAATTCAACCTCATGTCCCCCTAGTAGGTTTCACCGTACTGTGCAATTAGGAATGGGGGTAAGGAGACAAGGGGGCTCATGCGCAAGCCACCTTATCCTATGGGTGCGGCGCTAATTGGTCTTGGGGCCTCCTCAGGGGTCATTTGGATATGGATTAGTTGGACAGGCTGGATATGGTTTTAGTTCTGCAATCCTCCTGAAATGTCCTGGTTTCTTACACCCGTAGCACAATTTCTGTCCATCTCCTGGCCACACGTCTCCTCTCCCTGTTATTTGCAGGACGAGTACCTACAGCGTGTATCCTTGCTCCTCTTTTTGCCTGCGCCAAATCATGCCGTGCCCCCTGTGCCATTCGGGCCCAGATCCTCCGCTTCAACTGATCTCCAATCCGTCTACCCACTTTCAGCTTTCTGTCACTTCCTTTCTCTGCCGTCTATCTTTCTTCTCACATACACTGACCTTCTATTCACTACCTAGCCCTTCGATTCTTACGTACTGTGTCTATTCCAAAAAAACCTATTCAAAAAAATCTGAAAACTACTGCACTCTGGCTCTGCGTCTCTATGCTGAATGCCTGAGGGGAGGGGTAGTCGGGTCGCTGCGCAGTTTGTCAGTGTGCTCTCCCTCAGCCTTCAGCTTCCTTATCTGTAGAATGACCTTGGTGTACAGCAAAATACCATCTCGCTGCTACCAGCACTTCCTCCCCCCTTATACCTTTGCTTGCTGTCATGACTCCTGCATTCTTAGATCCTTCCCACAAACACAACACCTGTATATCTCATCCATCAATCCACCGCATCCCAGCCTCATCCGCCAATTTTTTCCCTTAAATTTAGTGTGTTGACCCCTTGAAATCATTCCTATCACAGTTGAATATTTGATAGAAATCGAACATAAAGATAACCACAGGGGTTGTAGTTTTAAAACCCAGAAGGTGGGCATACGGCACTACTGGAGATCAGATATAGCTCAAAAGGATATGTATACAGAAACTTCATGACTGCTAAATTAATCTTGTCCTTCTTGCAATGGGAGGCGTGAATCCAGGTGCTCTTTCCCTCGACTTCGGGCAGTAGGGGGGACAGGACCACAGTGCAGGGACCCTCAAATCTGGGCTGGAGACAGTCTCTTCTCATAAATTTTTTAATATTATATATGGTCATCAGGCGAGAAATCATGCACCGTGTCACCTGTAAATTCTTGGAGAGAAGCAGACACTGCAGAGTGGTGTTAGTTAACTCTTTAGACAAAGCAATCACAAATTTACTACTTTATCATTGGTTTTCAAATAATTCCTGGTGCCTAATGTCTTCTGTTTTTAACATACCAGCATGATGGAGTATTGAATGTATGGTGGCCCGAAGGGTGGCCCGTGACTCATTTGAGTTTAAAGGATCATGGACTGGGACCTACTGCATGGATATGATTCAGCGGGAAGGTCCCCTGCATGGGTTGTCAGAGTCTGTCCAGGTGGCAAAGGGTCATAAGTATGTATAATGAGCATGCATTCTGCAGTGACGATGGGACCACCAGCTTGGGCTATTATAGAGCCAGAACCCCTTTCTTGGAGCATTTGAGTTGGCAGGACTAACTATAGCACCAACCCGATGTGTCAGGATATCACCGTACCCTATTTGGGTAATGTCACGGATTTCCGTTGCGGTCTGTGTAATGCTGTGAATGGGTGGGATACAGTTTTCAAGTACACCGGGAGCGGGGGCCTGACCGGGGTTTCCGTGAATCTTACAGAGCGACTGTCCCCTCTGAGGATTTTGAAGGAGAGGAAGGTGCCTTATCTCTGAAGTAGGGGTGGAATAGGCCCTAGGACCAGGGGTTGACAATGATGGTGGGGGAATGGAGGAGGGAAGAAAAGATACTGGTGCTGCTGGGGATGTGGTGGCTGTTAAGGGGCCCACCCCTCTTCTCTCTCCTGATCCTCCTTCCCTTCATTAGATCCCATAATACATGGCGGGGGCTCCTGATCATTTTTGAAAAACTGAAGAATCATGCATTGCAGCAATGGCCGGGTTGGGGTGTGTGAAAGGGAACAATGGTGTTGCATCTGGTGCCATATTGGGAGCTGTGGCCTGCACAGGTGCGGGCGGGGCTGGTAGTAGGCCCCTGGTTGGTATCAGCAAGGGATATAGGCCTGACTGGGTTTTGCTTGGGTGTCTCAAGATGGCCGCCGGAGGAGATGGGGTTTGGTCATTTCCAGGTTGTATTAAGATGGCCACTGGGTTTACCAAAATGGCCGCTGGGTGTGGGGGGCGATGGGCTGGGCATTACACCAGGAGCGGACCCGCCCCACAAACACAGCAGGTCTCCGCCCAGGGCGGATTCTGTTCACCACACACATGACAGGTCCAAACCTCCCTTTGTTCTGAGATCGGCACCATTATAGGGCGGTGGCCGAGGGCTTGGAGCGGCCATTTTAGTTACATCACAAGATCATATGCAGAGCATTTTACTATCCGAACAAAGGCTCAGCACTTTCCGAACCTCCTTATTCCATCTACCTCTTTCCAACCCTCAACTTTCAAATCATTTACTACTCTTAAATGTGCTTGGGCTTGATACAAGACCCCTGATCTCTCAACTTTCCCTCATTCTGTGCGACAAAGTCTTTCCACACTGAAGGGCTGAAGCCCTGCCTGTACTCGGCAAGCTCATTCTTAAACAGCCTTCTTGCCTCCACGTGATTCCATCAATTCAACCACTCCCCAAAGCACCACCCTCTAACTTTGTGAGGTCTCTCAGATTTAAACAGACCATCATGATTTAACAGAGTGAAATGACTGTCGCGACTCGAACACCGTGCCACTTGCAGGGCACCACCCTCATACAGAGTCCCCGCTCCATGTGTTGACAAGACAAAAGTCCCTGCTCAATTTGTCCCTTCCCTAACTGTGGGTGATAACTTTACAGCACAGTCCACCGTAACACTCTACACATACAGAGTCCCCGCTCCATTCACTGACACTGGGGCTTCTCCTAATGAGACTCCCCGTGTTGGACAAAGAGCCCTGCTCCATTTGTCATTCTCAGACGAAGAAGCCCCCGCTCATTCGTCCACTGATTAGACTATCATGTGCGTCTTCTACCCCACTCACACTTCAAGAATCTAAAATTTTGTCCCAACTTTATTCTAACAGTCACGGAGGCAATTATCTACATTAAAGGTACAGTGACTGGAGGAGGAGGAACGTGGTGTTTTTGACTCAAGCACTTGCAGGCATGCAACGTCACTCGGTCACACTTGCTGGTTCGTGGCGTGGGATTGCCCTTGTCTCACCACTCAAACAGTCACCCCTCCAGACCAAATGGACAATACGACAGACAAACAGTGACTGACACACAGGCAAGTGGGACGCATATAAAGTATATGATCCCAACTTACCGTGTTCAACGGAGGCTGCAGTCCTCGCATTCAGTCACCGCGGGCAACACCGCAAAGTCCCAAGACGGGTCCGGACGGGCGGCAATCCACGGCCCCACGTTGGGCGCCAATTGTCGGGGTCGTAACGACAAACCACTCATCCTCCAGTCACTCCAAATTAGACTAAGAGCACGGGTCGACCGAGAATGAATCAGGAAAATATGCTGTTCAGACTTCGAACGTGGCCCTAAAGAAAAATGGTGCTATTAGGCGGCCATCTCCAGTAAGCACTGAACTTTTATTCACGTACATAAGATTACATACACAGAATATTGGGTGGAGTAAAGGCGGGGATTGAGGAGAAAGAGATATGCTGAACATTCATAATGTACACATTCAGCATCTGATCATCCTAATTGGTCCTTAGATCTTCTTTAAGTCCTCCTTGATCGTGTTGTCATCTCAGTTTCGTTTTCTTGAAGAAAGATTCTTATTGTTTCTCGTGTATCATGTGTTTCCTCAATTCTCAAAGGTGGGGGACATTTTAGTGGATCCATTCAATTTAGTGTAATACAGTGATAGGACACAAGATGGAGACAAACACCAGCAGATACTAACATTATCTTATTATTCTTTAAGGAAAACTTTGTTTTATAAAATACTATACACACTATGAATATAAAAGTATAGTAGAAAATTTATTTTACCTTGACATAATGACTATAGAATAGATCACTCTGTGGTTAATGACTCTAAAGAAATAGATCACTCTGTGTGTAATGACTCTATAGAATAGATCACTCTGTGGTAATGACCTATAGAATAGATCACTCTGTGTGTATGACTCATAGAATAGATCACTCTGTGTGTAATGACTCTATAGAATAGATCACCTCGTGGTAATGACTCTATAGAATAGATCACTCGTGTGTAATGACTCTATAGAATAGATCACTCTGTGTGTAATGACTCTATAGAAAGATCACTCTGTGTGTAATGACTCATAAGAATAGATCACTCTGTGTTTAATGACTCTATAGGAATAGATCCACTCTGTGTAATGACTCTATAGAATAGATCACTCTGTGTGTAATGACTCTATAGAATAGATCACTCTGTGTGTAATGACTCTATAGAAAGATCACTCTGTGTAATGACTCTATAGAATAGATCACTCTGTGTGTAATGACTCTATAGAATAGTCACTCTGTGTGTAATGATCTTATAGAATAGAATCACTTTGTGTGTAATGACTCTATAGAATAGATCACTCTGTGTGTAATGTCTCTATAAATAGATCACTCGGTGTAATGCTCTATAGGAATAGATCACTGTGTGTAATGACTCTATAGAATAAGATCACTCTGTGGTAATGTTCTCTATAGAATAGATCACTCTGTTGTAATGACTCTATAGAATAGATCACTGTCTGTGTTAATGACTCTATAGAATAGATCACTGTGTGTAATGACTCTATAGAATAGATCACTCTGTCTGTAATGACTCTATAGAATAGATCACTCTGGTGTGTAATGACTCTAAGAATAGATCACTCTGTTGTAATGACTCTATAGAATAATCACTCTGTGTGTAATGACTCTATAGAATAGATCACTCTGTGTAATGACTCTATAGAATAGATCACTCTGTGTGTAATGACTCTATAGAATAGATCACTCTGTGTGTAATGTCTCTATAAATAGATCACTCTGTTGTAATGACTCTATAGAATATACACTCTGTGTTAATGTCTCTATAGAAAAAGATCACTCTGTGTGTAATGACTCTATAGAATAGATCACTCTTTGTAAATGACTCTATAGAATAATCACCTGTGTAATGACTCTATAGAATAGATCACTCTGTGTGTAATGACTCTTAGAATAGATCACTCTTTGGGAATGTCTCTATAGAATAGATCACTTGTGTGTAATGACTCTAAAAATAGATCACTCTGTGTGTAATGTCTCTATAGAAATAGATCACTCTGTGTGTAATGCTCTATAGAATAGATCACTGTGTGTAATGACTCTATAGAAAAGATCACTCTGTGGGTAATGCTCTATAGAATAGATCACTCAGTCTGTAATGACTCATAGAATAGATCACTCTGTGTGTAATGACTCTATAGAATAATCACGGTGTAATGACTCTATAGAATAAATCACTCTGCTGTAAGACTCTATAGAATAGATCACTCTGTGTGTAATGCTCTATAGAATAGATCACTCTGTGTGTAATGACTCTATAGAATAGATCACTCTGTGTGTAATGACTCTATAGAATAGATCACTCTGTGTAATGACTCTATAGAATAGATCACTCTGGTGTAAAGACTCTATAGAATAAATCCTCCTGTGGTAATGTCTCTATAGAATAGATCACCTCTGTGTTGTAATGACTCCTATAATATATCACTCTGTGGTAATGTCTCTATAGAATAATCACTTCTGTGTGTAATGTCTCTATAGAATAGATCACTGTGTGTAATGACTCATAGAAAAGATCACCTGGTGTAATTCTTATAATAGATCACTTGTCTGAATGACTCTTGAATAGATCACTCTGTGTTAAGACTCTATAGAATAGATCACTGTGGTGTAATGACTTATAAAAAAATCTCTGTCTTAATGACTCTATAAATAGACACCGTGTTAATGACCTATAGAATAGATCACTTGTTTAATGACTCTATAATTAGATCACCTGTTGTAATGACTCTAAGAATAATCACTCTGTTTGTAATGACTCTATAGAATAATCACTCTTTGTGTAATGACTATGAATAGATACTCTGTTGTAATGTCCTTTTAGAATAGATCCCCTGTGTGTAAATGTCTCTTAGAAAATCCTCTGTGTGAATGACTCTATAAATAGATCACTCTGGGTAATGACTCTTAGAATAGATACTCTGTGGTAATGACTCAATAGAAAAGACCCTGTGTTAATAAATAGAATAGATCACCTGTGTGTAAACTCTAAAGAAAAACACTCTGTGTGAAAACTCTTAGAATAGATCACTCTTGTAATGACTCATAGAATAATCACTTGTGTGTAATGACTCATAGAATAGAATCGTGTGTAATGATCTAGAAAAGGACACTCGGTAATGACCCCCTATAGAAAGATCCTTGTTTAAACTCTATAGAATAGATCACTCTTGTGTAATGTCTCTATAAAATAAAAAACTCTGTGTGAAGGTCTATAAATAACAACGTGTGTAATGTCTATAGAATAGTCACTCTGTGTGTAAGTCTCTTTAAAAAATAATCACTGGTGTAAAAGATCAAAAAATAGATCCCCTTTTTGGGTAATGACTCTAAGAAAAGATCCTTTGTGTGTAATGCCTTAGAATAGACCCTGTTGGGGAATGACTTTTAAAAATTTACCGTGTAAAAAAAGAAAAATCACCCGTGGTAATGACTCAAAATAGATCACTCTGTTGTAAGACTTAAAAAAAAGATCACTGGGAACCCTATTGACCTCTGTGTGTAATGAAAATCTATAGAAAGCACTCTGTGGAATACTATATATTAGATCACCTGGTTAAGCTTATAGAAAGATCACCTTTGGGGTAAGACCATAGAATGATCACTCTGTGTGTAATGCTCATAAAAAATCACTCTGTGGGGTAATGCCCTATGAAAAGATCACTCGGTGTAAAGACTATAGAATAGATCACTCTGTGTGTAAGACTCTAAGAATAGATCCTCTGTGTGTAATGACCAATAGAAAGTCCTCTTTTGAATGACTTAAGAAAGATCCTCTGGTGAAGACTCATAGAAAGATCACCTTGGGGAATTTCTATTAGAATAACACCTGTTTAATGACTCTATAAAAAAACACTCTTGTGTAATGCTCTATAAAAAATAGATCCTCTGTGTGTAATACCATAAATAGATCACTCGTGTTAATGACTCTATAAAAATCCTCTGTGTGTAAATGACCAAGAAAGATCCCCCCCTTTTGGTAAAGCTTTTAAAAAAAGATCCCCTGTGTGAAATGGACTTATAGAATGAACCAAAGCTTAAAGAAAAATACTTTGTTAAAACCTAAAAATAACACTCTGTGTGTAAAAGAC
>JARQOD010000004.1:532425366-532514079 GCA_033576555.1 Oophaga sylvatica
TTTTGGGGAGGTGACTGAATTTTTAGCTTTTTTTAAAAATTTTTGATTACACGCTTGCATTTCCTAGCAAATTCATTGCAAGTGTGTGAAAAAAGGACCACGCAGTGCAATTTCCTGGGAGCGCACGTTTTTACTTTTGGGAAAACAACGCTCCGAACAGGTGCCAAACTGGGGGCTACAGGCAACGAGTCTGCAGCCTAACTCTCCCTCCCGTTTGTACCGTTGGGGGAATGTCTTCCTCATCTTCCTTTATCACTAACCTTTCTTAGGCCTCTCCCAGCTTTCAACCCAAAATACGGTTTCAGCACAAAGCTATCCACATGCAGCACCCCTCCTACATCTCCTCCCTTTTTTCTATCTATCGGCCTAACCGACTGCTGCGCTCTGCAAACGACTTTCGACAAACCTCTCACTAATACGTACCTCCCACTCCCGACCCCAAACTTCCCTGCCTAGCCAACCCTCTGGAATCTGTACCCCCAAGAAATTAGGACTATCCAAAATTTGCATGGCGGGCGCCCCCTCAAAACACTTTGTTCAAGCGGCCAAATCACATTCACTAATAAAAAGTCATTCTATGTATTCTGTGTAACTGTGTGTGTCTCTAGCCCATTCACTATCTCCATCCCTCAGTCCCTTAAGATGGCTGGAACATCATTGTAAATGCACCATTGTATAAAAAACACCTATACTTTGTATCTCCCCCACTCATTGTACATTGTAAGCTGTCACGAGCAGGGGCGACTTATTTAGCTTAAATTAAATTTGTATTTTTAACGTTGTTACTTATGACTTGTGTTCTGAAATGCTAAACTGTAAAGCGCTGCGGAATATGATGGGCTATATAAATAAATATTATTATTATTCCTCTGAGCTGCTCCACCACCTTCCTGTTCCTATGCCATGTTGGGTTTTGGACCTCACATCTCCACTACCCTCTTCCAACACCTGCTGTTGGGTGGTCTGGCCAGCACCATGCTCAACAGAAACTGGCACCTGGTCTCATCATCATCAGATGCGTTCTGCGGGGGTGCTGACCATCGGCACTGTCTCACCCGCCTCTTCAGATTCAGAGAGACACAGCTGTTGCGCATCACTGCATACTCCCTCTTCACTTTACAGAATGCTGCTTGGCGGGGCCCCTGTTTGCAAGCCAATAGATTCTGAGAACAGAAGCAGACACTCACTGGCTCCTGTACAGAACTCTCTGACTGCCTGGGAAATTTGCCAGGCGGTGAAGAGACAGATGGTTGCCCAACGTGCTGTGGTCCTGAGGGGAGGTGGAAGCAATTGAGTCGATGCATTGGCTGACATCCAAACAACAACGGCTTCAATTTGTTCTCCCGCAGCAGGGGGTACTCCGAGCTCCTACAAAAGTGCGCATAAAGGAACGCTCACGGGGAAAACTGGTGGATGCTGTGTCACTGGGGGCCGCAGCAGCCACAGAATCCCCACGTCCTCTCCCTGAAGAAACTCCACGACCACGTGCCTTACTCCCTGCCTTCTTCATCTTGGTAGATTGAAAAAGAAAGTCTGAAAAGTTATAAGTCTAAGTGTGGTTTTTTCCGCAGAGACTGCAGTGAACACTGCACACAACTGTTCACTACCCAATGCGTCTCAGCAGGAAGGCAGTCTGTGCGTCAAAACAAAGGCACAAGCATACATCCATGTACCCTGTTTATAAAGCTATATAAAAAAAATTATGTAGTAGTGACGCACACTTTATTGAGGTACAGTATTACATCGCCATTCACCATCTGTGGCTATGCAGTCTCATCTATATATACCTTATCTATCTGTTGTCATGCTTCCAAGTCGACAGTCAGCCATAAAATAGAAATTTTTTCACTATGCACTATGCACTTTTTAAAGGTTATGTTTGTTAAAAAAATAAATTATTGCCACATATTATGAGTATTACATGATGGAAATTGTTATAATTTTGTATAAAATATTTATGACATTATTCAGCAAATGGAACATTTTAGTAATATCACAGATAACTTGTAATCTGATGATGTTTTTGAAGTCGACATTCATTGTCTATACAATAAAAATGGTGTACATACTGTTACTTATCCATCATTAATGGATTCAGATATGTACTTGTATGCTTTTATGTACAACCGATAGCAGATTCCTTAACTAATTATTTTGTGGTTTGCATTGCTGTTCAACATGTTAATGATGTGTTAGTTTGTCAATTCTTTATTTATCTAGATATTATTTAAATGAAATCATCATCTTATGGTAGTAAAGGTTTCTTTCTCTTGTTTGAAGTATAGACATTTAAAAATTGACAGGGAACAAGGAAAATTTCTTGATCTAGTATTTAAACATCCTCCTTACCCTGGGGCCCCCCCACCGCCATTGTTGCTCAAGTGCGTTAGCAAGTCAACACTTTCTCCTGTTTACTGGGTTCGTAACGTCAGCTGGCCTCGTTGTCCATTGGCTCTTTTCTTCTCTGCCCCTCCGGGTTCCAGTACCGTCATGTTCTCCACAGTCCTTTTGGGCCCAGGGGCCCCACTCGGGATCCAGTTTCCAGCAAAAGTCTGCTGGCCTTGGGGATGCTTTGGAGCACAGTACCTCCGCTTAGTAACCGTGTCCCTAAAAACACTGGGACAAGATTGTGCTACAAATACAAAATACGGGAAAAAGAGACACAAAACAATAAGCAAAATCTAAAACAGAAAAACATAAGATAAACCAAAATTTAAAGCAAAAAAATCTCTAAATTTTAAAAAGAAACAAGCATGTTGGGTTGGGGTTTTTAAATCTCTGTGGGTTTTAAAAAAGGGCAAATTTAAAAAATCTTTTGTGGAAAAGGAAAATGAAAAATTTAAACTTTTGACGATTAAATAAAAATCTCTGTTAAAAAAAAAAATAAAAGATAACAAAAAAGGTAATATTTTTTAAAAATATATAATTTCCGTGTGAAGAAAATTTTTAAAAAAGAAAAAAGGGGGTAAAATAAATTTTTTGAAAAAATTAGAAATTTGGGGAAATTAAATTTAAAAATAAAAGCATGGGTTTTAAAACTATTTTTTTAAAAAAGAAAAAAAACAAAATTTTTTCCTTTGTAAATTTAAAAAAAAAATTTTTGTAATTTTATTGAAAATCACTTTTGTTTAAACCTCCCCAAAATTTAATTTACTTTTTATTTTCCTAGAAAATTCCAAAAACTGGGTTTTTTAATTTTATAGCCCATAGACCTCTGGATTGACTCTATGGGAATTTAAGATCCGTCCTTTAGATCTTTTGGGAAAGAAAAAAGTTTTAAATCAGTAATGACTTAAGAAAATCACCCGTGTGTAAACTATAGATAACACTCGTGTGTAATCTTAAAAAAATCACCTGGGGTTAATGCTTAATAAAATCACTTGTTAAAAACTTAAATAGATCACTGTGGTAAGGGTCTAAGAATAGATCATCTTTGTAAGGGCTTTAGAATAATCACCCGGTTAAGCTCATAGAATAATCCTCTGGTGTAAACTATAAATATCACTCTGTGTGTAATGACTCTATAGAATAGATCACTCTGTGTGTAATGACTCAAGAATAGATCACTCTGTGTGTAATGACTATAGAATAGATCACTCTGTGTGTAATGACTCTATAGAATAGATCACTCTGTGTATGTAAAAAAGTGACTCATAGAATAGATCACTCTTGTGAATCATAAATAGATCACTGGTAACTCTATAGAATAGATCACTCTGTGTGTAATGACTCTATAGAATAGATCACTCTGTGTAAGTAAGATGATCCTGCTATAGAATAGATCACCTGTGTGTAATGACTCTATAGAATAATCACTCGTGTAATGATATAAAAATCACTCTGTGGTAAGATAAAAATCACTCTTTTATACTATAAATAATCCTGTAAGTTAATAATCACTGTGTGAACATAAAAATCACTTGTGTAATATAAATAATCACGTGTATACTAATACACTCTGTGTTACAAGATAACACTCTGTTAATGACTAATAATCACTCGTGTATCAAAACACTCGTTAATGTCTAATAGTATTTGTGTAATCATAAAAATCACCTTAATGTCATAAATTCACCTTGTAATGTCTATAACCCGTGTGTAACTAAATGTCCTTGTGTATCTAAATATCCTCTTGTTGTAAAGATACTTGGTAAGCTATAATACACCGTGTATGCAAAATAACCTTTAATCAAAAAATCACTCTGTATGCTATAATATCACTCTGTGTGAATGCTAATAATCACGTGTAATCTCTAGAAAATCACTTTAATGCATAAAAATCACTCTTGTAATTCTAAATAATCACTGTTAAACATAGAAAATCACTTGTTAATACTAAGAAAACACTCTGTTTAATGACTATAAAAATCACCTGTGAATACTCAAGAATAGATCACTGTGTAAGACAAAATAATCATCTTTTAATGACCTATAAAAATCACCTTGTTAAGACTATAGAATAATCACTCTGTGTAATGACTCTATAGAATATCACTCGTTGAATGATTTATATAATAGTCACTCTGTGTAATGCTCATAAATAGATCACTCTGTGTAATACTCTATAAATAATCACCTGTGTAATGACTATAAATAGATCACCGTGTAATGACTATAGAATAGATCACTCGGTGTATGACTATAGAATAATCACTGTGTGTAATACTTTAAATAATCACTCTGTTGTAATCTCATAGAATAATCACTCTTGTGAATCTATAAATAGACACTCTGTGTAATGCTCATAGAATAGATCACCGTGTGTAATGCTCTATAAATAGATCACTCTGTTGTAATACTCTATAAATAGATCACTGTTGTAATCTCTATAAATAGATCACTCTGTGTTAATGCTCTATAGAATAATCACTTGTGTAAGACCTATAAATAATCACTCGTGTTAATGACTATAGATAATCACTCTGTGTGAATGACTCTATAGAATAATCACTCTGTGTAATGACTCTATAGAATAATCACTCTTGTAATGACTCATAGAATAGATCACTCTGTGTAATGCTCTATAGAATAGATCACCTGTGTTAATGCTCTAAATAATCACTCTGTAATACTATAGAATAATCACTCTGTGTGTAATGACTCTATAGAATAGATATCTGTTGTAATGACTATAGAATAGATCACTCTGTGTAATGACTCTATAGAATAGATCACTCTGTGTAAAGATCACTCGTGTGTAATGACACTCATAGAATAATCACTCTGTGTGTAATGACTCATAGAATAGATCACTGATCTCTAGTATAGGTTAATGACCTATAGAATAGATCACTCTGTTGTAATGACTCTATAGAAAGACACTGTGGTAAATGTACATCTATAGAATAGATCACTCTGTGTGTAATGACTCTATAGAATAGATCACTCGTGTGTATAATGATCTCTAGTAGAATAGATCACTCTGTGTGTAATACTCTATAGAATAGATCACTCTGTGTATGATAAATGAACTCTTTAATGAATAGAATTCACTCTGTGTAAGTATGACTTGTATATAGAATAGATCACTCTGTGTAATGACTCTATAGAATAGATCACCTGTGTGTAATGACTCTATAGAATAGATCACTCTGTGTTAATGACCTATAGAATAGATCACTCTTGTGTAATACCTCTATAGAATAATCACTACTTGTGTGTAATGACTCTATAGAATAGATCACTCTGTGTGTACTATAGACTCTATAAATAAGAATATCACTCTGTGTGTAATGACTCTATAGAATAGATCACTCTGTGTGTAATGACTATAGAATAGATCATCTGTTTATGACTCAAAATAATCACTGTGTGTAATGCTCTATAGAATAGATCACTCTGTGTGTAATGACTCTATAGAATAGATCACCTGTGTGTAATGTCTCTATAGAATAGATCACTCTGTGTGAATGACTCATAGAATAGATCACTCTGTGTGTAATGATCTATAGAATAGATCACTCTGTGTGTAATGACTATAGAATAATCACTCTGTGTGTAATGATCTATAGAATAGATCACTCTTGTGTAATGACTCTATAGAATAGATCACTCTGTGTGTAATGACTCTATAGAATAATCACTCTGTGTGTAATGACTCTATAGAATAGATCACTCGTGTGTAATGACTCTTGAGACTATAGATCACTGTGTTAATGACTCTATAGAATAGATCACTCTTGTGAATGACTCTATAGAAAATCATCTAGATGTAGAATGAGTATAAAAATCACTCTGTGTGTAATGACTCTATAGAATAGATCACTCTGTGTGTAATGACTCTATAGAATAGATCACTCTGTGTGTAATGACTCTATAGAAATAGATCATCCTGTGTGTAATGACTCTAATAGAATAGTATATCAACCTGTGTAATGACCTATAGAATAGATCACTCTGTGTGTAATGACTCTATAGAATAGATCACTCTGTGTAATGACTCTATAGAATAGATCACTCTGTGTGTAATGACTCTATAGAATAGATCACTCTGTGTGTAATGACTCTATAGAATAGATCACTCTGTGTGTAATGACTATAGAATAGATCACTCTGTGGTACTCGTGTAATGACTCTATAGAATAATCACTCTGTGTGTAATGACTATAGAATAGATCACTCTGTGTTAATGACTCTATAGAATAGATCACTCTGTGTGTAATGACTAATATAGAATAGATCACTCTGTGTGTAATGACTCTATAGAATAGATCACTCTGTGTGTAATGACTTATAGAATAGATCACTCTGTGTGTAATGACTCTATAGAATAGATCACTCTGTGTGTAATGACTCTATAGAATAGAATCACTCTGTGTGTAATGACTCTATAGAATAGATCACTCTGTGTGTAATGACCTATAGAATAGATCACTCTGTGTGTAATGACTCTATAGAATAGATCACTCTGTTGTAATGACTCTATAGAATAGATCACTCTGTGTGTAATGACTCTATAGAATAGATCACTCTGTGTGTAATGACTCTATAGAATAGATCACTCTGTGTGTAATGACTTATAGAATAGATCACTCGTGTGTAATGACTCTATAGAATAGATCACTCTGTGTAATGACTATAGAATAGATCACTCTGTGTGTAATGACTCTATAGAATAGATCACTCTGTGTGTAATGACTCTATAGAATAGATCACTCTGTGTAATGACTCTATAGAATAGATCACTCTGTGTGTAATGACTCTATAGAATAGATCACTCTGTGTGTAATGACTCATAGAATAGATCACTCTGTGTTAATGACTCTATAGAATAGATCACTCGTGTGTAATGACTCTATAGAATAGATCACTCTGTTTAAATGACCTCTATAAATAGATCACTCTGTGTGTAATGACCTATAGAATAAGATCACTCTGTGTGTAATGACTCTATAGAATAGATCACTCTGTGTGTAATGACTCTATAGAATAGATCACTCTGTGTGTAATGACTCTATAGAATAGATCACTCTGTGTGTTCTATAGAATAGATCACTCTTGTGTAATGACTCATAGAATAGATCACTCTGTGTGTAATGCTCTATAGAATAGATCACTCTGTGTGTAATGACTCTATAGAATAGATCACTCTGTGTAATGACTATAGAATAGATCACTCTTTGTAATGACTCTATAGAATAATCACTCTGTGTTAATGACTATAGAATAATCACTCTGTGTGTAATGTCTCTATAGAATAGATCACTCTGTTGTAATGACTCTATAGAATAGATCACTCTGTGTGTAATGACTCATAAGAATAGATCACTCTGTGTGTAATGACTCTATAGAATAGATCACCTTGTGTAATGACTCTATAGAATAGATCACTCTGTGTGTAATGACTCTATAGAATAGATCACTCTGTGTGTAATGACTCTATAGAATAGATCACTCTGTGTGTAATGACACTATAGCAATAAGATCACTTGTGTAATGACTCTATAGAATAGATCACTCTGTGTGTAATGACTCTAATAGAATAGATCACTCTGTGTGTAATGTACTCTATAGAATAGATCACTCTGTGTGTAATGATCTCTAATAGAATAGATCACTCTGTGTGTAATGACTCTATAGAATAGATCACTCTGTGTGTAATGACTCATAGAATAGATCACTCTGTGTGTAATGACTCTATAGAATAGATCACTCTGTGTAGTAAATGATTCTCTCATAGAATAGATCACTCTGTGTAATGACTCTATAGAATAGATCACCTGTGTAATGATTACTATAAATAGATCACTCTGTGTGTAATGCCCTCATAGAATAGATCACTCGTGTGTAATGACTCTATAGAATAGATCACTCTGTGTGTAATGACTCTATAGAATAGATCACTCTGTGTAATGACTATAGAATAGATCACTCTGTGTGTAATGACTCTATAGAATAGATCACTCTGTGTGTAATGACTCAATAGAATAGATCACTCTGTGTGTAATGACTACTATAGAATAGATCACTCTGTGTGTAATGACTCTATAAGAATAGATCACTCTGTGTAATGACTCTATAAATAATCACTGTTGTGTAATGACTCTATAAATAGATCACTCTGTTGTAATGACTCTAAGAATAGATCACTCTGTGTAATGACTCTATAGAATAGATCACTTCTGTGTGTAATGACTTATAGAATAGATCACTCTGTGTAATGACTATATAAATAGATCACTCTGTGTGTAATAGTACTCTAATAGAATAATCACTGTGTGTGTAATGACCTATAGAATAATCACTCTGTGTGTAATGACTCTATAGAATAGATCACTCTGTGTGTAATTCTATAGAATAATCACTCTGTGTGTAATGTACTCTAAGAATAGATCACTCTGAGTGTAATGTACTCTAATAAATAGATCACTCTGTGTGTAATGACTCTATAGAATAGATACACTCGTGTTAATGCACTATAGAATAGATCACTCTGTGATTAATGACTTCTATAGAAATAGATCACTCTGTGTTAATGACTCTATAGAATAGATACACTGTGTGTAATGACTCTATAAATAGATCACTCTGTGTGTAATGACTCTATAGAATAGATCACTCTGTGTGTAATGTCTCATAGAATAGATCACTCTGTGTGAATGACTCTATAGAATAGATCACTCTGGTGTAATGACTCTATAGAATAAGATCACTCTGTGTGAAATTACTATAGAATAGATCACTCTGTGTGTAATGCTCTATAGAATAGATCACTCAGTTTTGTAATGACCTATATAGAATAATCACTCTTGTTAATGACTCTATAGAATAGATCACTCTGTGTGTAATGACTCTATAGAATAGATCACTCTGTGTGTAATGACTATAGAATAATCACTCTGTGTGTAAATGACTCTATAGAATAGATCACTCTGTGTGTAATGACTATAGAATAGATCACTCTGTGTGTAATGACTCTAAGAAAGATCACTCTGTTGTAATGTCTCTAAGAATAGATCCACTCTGTGTAATGTCATATAGAATAGATCACTCTGTGTGTAATGACTATAGAATAGATCACTCTGTGTGTAATGACTCTATAGAATAGATCACTCTGTGTGTAATGACTCTATAGAATAGATCACTCTGTGTGTAATGACTCTATAGAATAGATCACTCTGTGTGTAATGACTCTATAGAATAGATCACTCTGTGTGTAATGACTCTATAGAATAGATCACTCTGTGTGTAATGACTCTATAAATAGATCACTCTGTGTGTAATGACTCTATAGAATAGATCACTCTGTGTGTAATGCTCTATAGAATAGATCACTCTGTGTGTAATGACTCTATAAATAGATCACCTGTGTGTAATGATTTATAATAGATCACTCTGTGTGTAATGCCTAAGAATAATCACTCTGTGTAATGACTCTATAGAATAGATCACTCTGTGTGTAATGTCTCTATAGAATAGATCACTCTGTGTGTAATGACTTATAAATAGATCACTCTTGTGTAATGCTCTATAGAATAGATCACTCTGTGTGTAATGTCTAATAGAATAGATCACTCTGTGTAATGACTCTATAGAATAGATCACTCTGTGTGTAATGAAATGAATAGATCACTCGTGTGTAATGACTCTATAGAATAGATCACTCTGTGTGTAATGACTCATAGAATAGATCACTCTGTGTGTAATGACTATAGAATAGATCACTCTGTGTGTAATGACCTATAGAATAGATCACTCTGTGTGTAATGACTCTATAGAATAGATCACTCTGTTGTAATGACTTATAGAATAGATCACTCTGTGTGTAATGACCTATAGAATAGATCACTGTGTGTAATGACTCTATAGAATAGATCACTCTGTGTGTAATGACTATAGAATAGATCACTCTGTTGTAATGACTCTATAGAATAGATCACTCTGTGTGTAATGTCTCATAGAATAGATCACTCTGTGTGTAATGACTCTAATAGAATAGATCACTCGTGTGTAATGTCTCTATAAAAATCCAGAATCACTCTAGTAATTGTGTAATGACTCTATAGAATAGATCACTCTGTGTGTAATGACTATAGAATAGATCACTCTGTGTAATGACTCTATAGAATAATCACTCTGTGTGTAATGACTCATAGAATAGATCACTCTGTGTGTAATGACTCTATAGAATAGATCACCTGGTGTAATGACCTATAGAATAGATCACTCTGTGTGTAATGACTATAGAATAGATCACTTGTGTGTAATGACTCTAAGAATAGATCACTCTTGTGTAATGACTCTATAGAATAGATCACTCTGTGTGTAATGACCTATAAATAGATCACTTGTGTAATGACTCTATAGAATAGATCACTCTGTTGTAAGACCATGAATAATCACTCTGTGTAATGCTCTATAGAATAGATCACTCTGTGTGTAATGTCTCTATAGAATAGATCACTCTGTGTGTAATGACTCTATAGAATAGATCACTCTGTGTGTAATAAGTATAGAATAGATCACTCTGTGTGTAATGACTATAGAATAGATCACTCTGTGTGTAATGAGTATAGAATAGATCACTCTGTGTGTAATGACTATAGAATAGATCACTCTGTGTGTAATGACTCTATAGAATAGATCACTCTGTGTGTAATGACTCTATAGAATAGATCACGCTGTGTGTAATGACTATAGAATAGATCACTCTGTGTGTAATGACTATAGAATAGATCAGTCTGTGTGTAATGACTCTATAGAATAGATCACTCTGTGTGTAATGACTATAGAATTGATCACTCTGTGTGTAATGACTCTATAGAATAGATCACTCTGTGTGTAATGTCTCTATAGAATAGATCACTCTGTGTGTAAATGTCTCTATAGAATAGATCACTGTGTGTAATGTCTCTATAGAATAGATCACTCTGTGTGTAATGACTCTATAGAATAGATCACTCTGTGTGTAATGACTATAGAATAGATCACTCTGTGTAATGTCTCTATAGAATAGATCACTCTGTGTGTAATGACTCTATAGAATAGATCACTCTGTGTGTAATGACTCTATAGAATAGATCACTCTGTGTGTAATGACTCTATAGAATAGATCACTCTGTGTGTAATGACTATAGAATAGATCACTGTGTGTAAGGACTCTATAGAATAGATCACTGTGTGTAATGACTCTATAGAATAGATCACTCTGTGTGTAATGACTCTATAGAATAGATCACTCTGTGTAATGACTCTATAGAATAGATCACTCTGTGTGTAATGACTATAGAATAGATCACTGTGTGTAAGGACTCTATAGCATAGATCACTGTGTGTGTAATGACTCTATAGAATAGATCACTCTGTGTGTAATGACTCTATAGAATAGATCACTCTGTGTAATGACTCTATAGAATAGTTCACTCTGTGTGTAATGACTCTATAGAATAGATCACTCTGTGTGTAATGTCTCTATAGAATAGATCACTCTGTGTGTGTAATGTCTCTATAGAATAGATCACTCTGTGTGTAATGTCTCTATAGAATAGATCACTCTGTGTGTAATGACTCTATAGAATAGATCACTCTGTGTGTAATGAC
Source organism: Oophaga sylvatica (assembly GCA_033576555.1). Taxonomy (NCBI): domain Eukaryota; kingdom Metazoa; phylum Chordata; class Amphibia; order Anura; family Dendrobatidae; genus Oophaga; species Oophaga sylvatica. The sequence continues at coordinate 532,437,406 of JARQOD010000004.1, forward strand.
TCTATAGAATAGATCACTGTGTGTAATGACTCTATAGAATTGTCATGGGTGTATCGCCACAAGGATCGTCGCGATTACACACTCTGACTTCTCACAGCTGAGTTGCTGTTTCTTTGTGTTTGGTAATGAGGGAGTTAATTTTACCTAGCTCTTTGCTAAGACTAGGTCCAGCCTCGCCCGGCTGCTTTTGATTATGTTCTTATTAGATTCCTTCATATACCTGCCAGTCTGCTTGTTAGATGCCGGTGAAAGCCTTTATGTAGTCTAGCAGACTGGATCGGTTCTGAGAATACTTAAGCTAAGAGCTCCTTAGTTGTTTTTACTCTTATAGCTTATAGTTTATCTCTGAGACCTTAGGTGTTCCTACTGTGTGTGAGTGTTGTATGTAAGACTTTATTTACTTTATTTCTTGTCTTTCTTGTAAGTCTTTCTGTTCATTAACCGTTACCTGTTCATTCCCTTTGGTGGTAATCTGGGTTCTTCTTAGGACTAGATTACAGTTGGCAGGGATTGATAGGAGACAGGGTTTACGCTGGTGGCCTGGACCTCTGTACCTTTAACAGTACCTCCAGGTAGAGGGATTAGTTAGGACCCCAGTTTAGGGTCAGCATAGACCCCGGTCACCCTCTAGCCGGAGACAGCGTATAACGGATTCCGTATTGACCCACTGGACTTTCTGTCAGGTAATTCTATGTTATCATATATCTATGCGCATGTTATATAGTATGTTGCCCTTTTGATATAGATTACTGTCATCACATATATTATATCTGCTATACAGCGTGACATTTTCACCGGCCCATACTAAAGATTCTCCCAGCTGTCATGGATCCAGTAGCCCAGCTGGCCCGGCAATTGCAAGGGTTGTCCGACAAATTAAAAGATGTGTTGGCTCAGTATGATTCTCCTCCATCACTGGAGGCTGCTATGGCCCTCGCGTTCTCTTAATTTCAATTAACTAATTATTATTATTATTATACATTTATATAGCGCCATTTATTCCATGGCGCTTTACATATGAAAAGGGAAAAATATAGACAGGTACAATAAACATGTGCTGGACAAGGGACACACAAGTACAGAAGGAGAGAGGACCCTGCCCGCGAGGGCTCACAGTCTACAGGGATGGGTGAGGATACACTAGGAAAGGGTAGAGCTGGTCGTACGATGGTTCAGTACACTGAGGATCATTGCAGGTTGTAGGCTTGTCGGAACAGGTGGGTCTTCAGGTTTTTTCTTGAAGGTCTCCGTTGTTGGTGAAAGTCTGATGTTTTGCTGCAGGGAGTTCCAGAGTATGGGGGAAGCCCGGGAGAAGTTTGTATGCGGTTGTGGGAAGAAGAGATGAGGGGGGAGTCGAGAAGGAGATCTTGAGAGGATCGAAGGTTGCGTGTAGGTAGGTAGCGGGAGACCATGTCACAGATGTATGGAGGAGACAAGTTGTGGATGGCTTTGTATGTCATGGTTAAGGTTTTGAACTGGAGCCTCTGGGCAATAGGGAGCCAGTGAAGGGCCTGGCATAGGGGGGAGGCTGGGGAATAGCGGGGAGACAGGTGGATTAGTCGTGCAGCAGAGTGTAGGATGGACTGGAGTGGTGCCAGAGTGCTAGAGGGGAGGCCAGACAGTAGGAGGTTGCAGTAGTCGAGGCGGGAGATGATAAGGGCGGGCACTAGTGCACTAATTCATTATTTTCTCCTCCTGAGATCTGATCTCCATGGGGTTCAAACACCCAACATGTCTCATTAAAAGCAGCAGAAAAAGCAATTCGCCATAGGATGCACTGCCGAGCTCAGAAGTCCAAATGCAAGTGACTGTATAAAACTTAGAAAAAAGTGAAAGGATGCAAAAGTCTGCATGTGATGGTGGTGAAAAAATCTCCCCCCAAAAATATAACAAATGAATATCTTTACATTAAATGTGCCCCAAAAGTGGTGCTAGCATAATATCACATCAAGGTGATGGTGCAGATATTGCCGTAATGTTCTCAGAATCAGCAGCATAAGGATAATGGTTGCAATAAACAGCGGCCCTCCTGCTGAAACTGCCGAGATTGGAGAAAATTCTTGTCCAGGCAAACCATCTGGTAGACCTCATCACCGGCCTCAGCAACATTACTGACACTGGCGTCACTATACAAGTAGCATGAGCCTAAGGGCTCCTTTCCACTTGCGAGAAATAGGTCCGATTCTCGCATGTGAAATCCCAGCTCTGGGCCGGCATTCGGGAGTGGAGCGAGCAGCTACATACAAATATATGCAGCCGCGCACTCCACTCCCGAGTGTCGGGGCCAGAGCTGGGATTTCACATGCGAGAATCGGACCTATTTCTCGCAAGTGGAAAAGAGCCCCAAATAAGAGGCTCAGGTCTGTCCCTTGAAAAAGCATTTTAGGGCAAATCAGTGGTACTGAGGCACAATATTCTGCTCACCTACATAAATTCCTTTGTAGGGTAAAGAAGGTACCTACCACACCTCTAGATAAATGCCTTGAGGGATGTAGTTTACAAAATGGGGTCAGGTGATTTTTTTTTGCTGAAGGCGGATTTTTGTAAAATTCAGGTAAAATTCATTTCCATTCAAATTTGTTCTCTCATCCCTAGTCTTCACTGAATATAGATGTTACGGACATTACCCATGAATTGTGAGTGAGTGATCAGTTCAGAAGGAGAAAGAAGCCAATAACTCTGATAAGATATTTTACAACTTTTCTAATTTTCACATCTACTATTGATTTATGACACGAAGATTCAAACGTCAGATCCAGTATAAGTCCAGCTCAACTGTATAAAATATCATAGGAATCACCTCGTTGGAGGAGAAATTGCAGCATTTTAGGGATGTAGTTTTAGGCCGGTGTAACAGGCCATAGCATACCCCGAGTCCAGACTACACTAGGGGTTAAAGCGGACTAGGTTTGAGTATTCCCCAGGTATGTTATGACCTAGGCCATTCCATACCCCCTCATGCCAGATTATACCCCCCTTGATATCAGCGTTGAGTGATAAACACATTACTTAATTTTCCAACATCTTATTGGGGGTCCTGGTTTGTCAGGTAGGTTAAGTGAGAAGATAACTGACTTATATCCTAACCTTCTAAACACATAGACTTTTATTACTTGAACCAGAAAAACTTCAATCAGTAAAAATATTAGACTTCTACAAAGATCTAATGAGGTAAAGAATCTACCGCACTTCTCAGTAGTTACAGATTACAAGCAGCTGTGTGAGTATGATAGAGATTTCCACACTTGTCACCATCAGAGACAGGGTGAAAAAACCTCTGAAGTGATAAGATCAAAGTACAATTGGATTCTATGGTAAAAGCCCTTAACTTACTGGACACCGGTGTAATCTCCGATGTAATGACTGTTGTCCATTACCAGTCACATCGTATTATTAGATCAATCTTCATCATGTGACTAACAGCACAAATACCTACTACGGGGAAGTCAGGATTATGTTATTAACCAATGGCATCTAAAAGCTATCTCATTTACAAGGGCTCATAAAATAGGAGGCCATATTGTAGCCTGGAGAGGTATAGCTTGGCCTAGGCTATTTTAAACCCCCAGGTATAGTTTGGCCTTGGACAGTTTATCCTCTGGGGTTTAGTCTGGACAGGGGTTAATTTGGCACTATCACTGGGTATACTTACACTACCTTAATACAAGATTATAATTACGTGTAGTTGGAACCTGAACATTTTTCCTACTAATTGACATTGACGGAGACGTTGATCAGGATTGTGTGGAAGTTTCCAGTTCGGGCTGAAAATACCGGTGTCGTATTTCTGACTTCTAAACTATGTTTAGGGGAACCAAGAAGGGTATCATGTTCTTTCTCTTCGCGTTCTGTTTTCTCACTTGAAAAAAACAAAGTCAATGGCTTGTCAGCTGGTTCCATGGTGTAATGGTTAGCACTCTGGACTCTGAATCCAGCCATCCGAGGTCAAATCTCGGTGGGACCTGAGTTTATTTTTGCTCCAAATTTCTTCAATTTGCCAATTGTCAGGTCAGAAGGGTAGATTGGATCTTTCTGCCACTTTTAAGATTTCGGAAGAAATTTGAATGCGTGAAAAATGTACTCAGTATCTACATTCAAAATATTTAAAAAAAATAATATTCATAAAAAATCTTTATTTTCACTGGTAACAAAACAAATTAGGAATTAGAAAACAATTAGAAATATATCTAATAGTTATAATAAGTAAGTCACGAGAGACCATATTGAAAAATTCAGCTGGCAACAATTGGTAATCCAGCGCCTTAGAACACTCGTCCTCGCCACCTGATGTGCAGCCACAATATTTCACCTGTTGAAGGGGTCGTTCAACTTGGCAAAAATTGCATCTTGATTAAAGTGATTGAAAAATACATGCGCCTGATAGGTAAGAAAAATTACCAACGTTTCCGTCCCTTTCTTACTCTCTCCTTTGTGCCCTTGAAGTTCAGTCGTCCTTTGGATTCTCAAAACAGAGAAAATTGTTTCTAGTCCGTTCTATAACAAAATGTCATCCCGTGAGTTGACCAGATGGGTGTAGATTAAGAGACAAGAGTCAGGGCATCCAGGGAGCTCCGAACTTGTGAAAAATCCATTGGTCACCTAAATTGATGACATCTTAAGTGAGGCACGATACAATCCTCCCCATCATTATAGCAAAGGACTAAAAAAATAATGGAGGTGTCTAATAGTAATGGCATTTACAGTTGAAAAAATTGGAGTCCGTCTCAACAGGACTGGATTTTTCTTTTCTTTTATTTTTCAAAAGAAAATATAGTGCGTATAAAAGAAAATTTTCATGGTCGACATGACCCAGTCGTGAGTCATGAGTAAGACGGCTTAGTGCAGTTGAAACGCGTCGACTGGGTCATGTCGACCATGAAAATTTTCTTTTATACGCACTATATTTTCATTTGAAAAATAAAAAGAAAAGAAAAATCCATCCTGTTGAGCCGGACTCCAATTTTTTTCTATTGTCAGTAGTGCCTGCTGTGAGTGGCGCAGTAGAGCTGCAGCCCGGGGAATGATGAGGGTTATAGCCCTGTGTTACTGAGCAGCACTGGATACTGGGAGCATAGCCACCATTGTGTACAGTCAGGGCTTCTCTCTGCTGGTGTCCATTTTGGCTTACTGGTGCCCTGCTCCTTCCTGTACATCCGAGCTGTCCTATAACTGGCACTCACTTCTGTTATAGCACCACAAGTTTCCATTCCCTGACAGCATGCAGAGAGCTGCAGGGAGTCTGTATGTTCTCCCCGTGTTTGCGTTTCCTCCAGAGACATACTGCGAGGGAATCCAGATTGTGAGCCATAATGGGGGCCAAATGGAATTAAAGTAGGACATATCTTCGATCCTCCCAAGACTTCCTACTCTCCTCCACACTTATTCATTCCTAACACAACCGCCTCCAAGATTTCTCCGGAATATCCCCCATCCTCTGGAATTCCACGCCTCAACATGTACGATTATCCACCACCCTTGGATCCTTCAGATGGAACCTGAAAATCCATCTCTTCAGGAAAGCCTACAGCCTGCAATAACCATTCTGCCACCTTGCCACCATCCTAGCTTCCGCCTCGCCACCACCACCCTAGCTGCCGCCTCGCCACCACCACCCTAGCTGCCGCCTCGCCACCACCACCCTAGCTGCTGCCTCGCCACCACCACCAGAGCTGCTGCCTCGCCACCACTACCAGTGCTGCAGCCTCGCCACCACCACCACCAGAGCTGCCACCACGCCACCAACACCAGAGCTGCCGCCTCACCACCACCACCAGTGATGCCGCCTTGCCACCACCACCAGAGCTGCCTCCACGCCACCACCACCAGAGCTGCCATCTCACCACCACCACCAGAGCTGCCGTCTCACCACCACCACCAGAGCTGCCTCCACGCCACCACCACCAGAGCTGCCGCCTCGCCACCACCACCAGAGCTGCCTCCACGCCACCACCACCAGAGCTGCCGCCTCACCACCACCACCAGAGCTGCCGCTTCGCCACCACCAGAGCTGCCGCACCCCGACCTTCTGTTTCTTCCCCATTATCCCGTAGAATGTAAGTCCACAAAGACAGGGTCCTCTCCCCTCTGTACCAGTCTGTCATTGTAAATTTGTTTACTGTAAACGATATCTATAACTTTGTATGTAACCCCTTCTCATGTACAGCACCATGGAATTAATGGCGCTATATAAATAAATAATAATAATAATCATAATAATAAATATTGTCCTTGATGGGAGGCCAAGGTGAGGCCGGAGTCTGAGTCCCAGGTGGATGAGCATGGAGCAACTGGGTGAGCTGGAATCAAGTTTTTGCTTTTACAGTTATTAACAAAAGTATATTAAAGTATATTAAAAGTAGAACGCAAGTCTAGAAGTCATAATTAATGGTCAGTTTACGCACTGTTTCTTCAAGCTTGTCAAGTCAAGAAGTTTGGCTCTGTGTATGTCTGTGCCTCGATCTGTTCATCCGGCCTCCATAGACCTAAATAGGCAGCAGTAATATGATCTCTCAGTGATTGATCAGTTTTATTTATTTAGACCATGAATTATGGGTTCAAGCAGTGCGGGCTGGAAAAAGTGGCTCATAAGTGGAAATAGAAGCTTCTTTGTTTAACAAGATATATTCCAAAGTTACATTCTGCAAAATACTGCTGTCTGAAGCCAAAAACACAACCAAAAGGCCACAGTGCCACGTATCTAATCCGATCATGTGTGATACAGCCCACAGTGCCATGTATCTAATGCCCATCGTGTGTGATACAGCCCGCAGTGCCATGTATCTAATGCCCATCATGTGTGATACAGCCCACAGTGCCATGTATCTAATCCGATCATGTGTGATACAGCCCACAGTGCCATGTATCTAATGCCCATCGTGTGTGATACAGCCCGCAGTGCCATGTATCTAATGCCCATCATGTGTGATACAGCCCACAGTGCCACGTATCTAATCCGATCATGTGTGATACAGCCCACAGTGCCACGTATCTAATCCGATCATGTGTGATACAGCCCACAGTGCCATGTATCTAATGCCCATTGTGTGTGATACAGCCCGCAGTGCCATGTATCTAATGCCCATCATGTGTGATACAGCCCACAGTGCCACGTATCTAATCCGATCATGTGTGATACAGCCCACAGTGCCATGTATCTAATGCCCATCATGTGTGATACAGCCCACAGTGCCACGTATCTAATCCGATCATGTGTGATACAGCCCGCAGTGCCATGTATCTAATGCCCATCATGTGTGATACAGCCCACAGTGCCACGTATCTAATCCGATCATGTGTGATACAGCCCACAGTGCCATGTATCTAATGCCCATCATGTGTGATACAGCCCACAGTGCCACGTATCTAATCCGATCATGTGTGATACAGCCCACAGTGCCATGTATCTAATGCCCATCATGTGTGATACAGCCCACAGTGCCATGTATCTAATCCGATCATGTGTGATACAGCCCACAGTGCCACGTATCTAATTCCCATCATGTGTGATACAGCCCACTGTGCCACATATCTAATCCGATCATGTGTGATACAGCCCACAGTGCCACGTATCTTATCCACTCATATGTGATACAGCCCGCGGTGCCACGTATCTTATCCACTCATATGTGATACAGCCCGCGGTGCCACGTATCTTATCCACTCATATGTGATACAGCCCGCGGTGCCACGTATCTTATCCACTCATATGTGATACAGCCCGCGGTGCCACATATCTAATGCGATCATGTGTGATACAGCCCGCGGTGCCACGTATCTTATCCACTCATATGTGATACAGCCCGCGGTGCCACGTATCTTATCCACTCATATGTGATACAGCCCGCGGTGCCACGTATCTTATCCACTCATATGTGATACAGCCCGCGGTGCCACGTATCTTATCCACTCATATGTGATACAGCCCGCGGTGCCACGTATCTTATCCACTCATATGTGATACAGCCCGCGGTGCCACGTATCTTATCCACTCATATGTGATACAGCCCGCGGTGCCACGTATCTTATCCACTCATATGTGATACAGCCCGCGGTGCCACGTATCTTATCCACTCATATGTGATACAGCCTGCAGTGAAGTTTCTAATCCCAGCGCCTGATAAATTTCAGCAGCTGCTCCCTCTAGTGTTTAAAAGTGGAAAATATTTTGCATTTTTAAATAATGTTTCATATTATGTACCATTAACAAAAAAGTCAATATTTTAAAAAACAGCTATTAATAGTTTACATTTTTGCACGTTCGATACCTATGAAAGCCAGAATCCTTTTTTTTTGTCGACACCGCAATAAGGGGCATTTTTTTTTAAAACTAATTAGATGCCTTTTAACATTTATTTTAAATTTTATTTTTACATTTTGATTGATTTAATTTTTAAATTTCCTTATTTATCTCCTTATCCTGCTGCTATATTTCAGAATTCGCGCAGACACCAATGTGGCCATTCTATAGACTGTAATCCCCTCTGTACCGGTCTGTCATTGTTAGTTTGTTCTCTATAATTTATATTTGTGGTTTGTATGTAACCCCTCCTCGTGTACAGCTCCATGGAATCAGTGGTGCTCCAAAAATTAATAATAATTAATATTCTAGAAGCATAATAATGATCATCCCGAGATCCATTGTCAGGTGTTTGGCTGTATATATGGCGACATGGCCCTGACAATAACCATTATAACGACCTCTCTGTAATGTTTAGTGTCTGCTCCCTGTTCACCAATAATCATCTAAGTACAAACATAAAACCAAAGAAATGATCTGAGCACAAGTTGTTATCAGTAACCTCTATCCTCCATATCTTCACTCCACGACACAGACAGCGCCACCACTTTCTATAACACCACCCTCACATCTGCCATAGAGTCAGTCGCCCCTCTCACGCACGGCAAAGTGCGGCCAATCAATAGGCAACCCTGGCACAACAATCTCACCAAAAAACTTCGACAATCATCCAGGGTCGTGGAGCGGCATTGGAAGAAAACACGCCTGCCAGACGACTTCACTGCTTTCAAACAAGCTACACTTGCCTTCAAAATAGCCCTCACCTCTGATAAACAGACCTATTTCACAAACCTTGTATCTTCATTATCCTACAACCCAAAACAACTGTTCAGCACATTCAACTCTCTCCTCCGCCCACCACTGCCACCTCCAACTCCCCTCATCTCTGCCGACTTTGCCACCTACTTCAAAAATAAGATCAACCAAACAAGGCAAACCTTTACTGTTCCACCACCCCAACCACTCCATATACCAGACCTCTGTCCTTCCCTACTAACCTCCCTCTCCAACATCACTGAAGGAGAGCTTACTCATCTACTTTTCAAATCACACCTCACCACCTGTGCACTTGACCCCATCCCTTCCCACCTGCTCCCTAACCTCACTAACACGCTCATCCCAGCCCTAACCCATCCCTTCAACCTATCGCTATCTTCTGGTACCTTTCCCCCTGCCTTCAAACATGCCACCATCACACCCATCCTCAAAAAAACAAACCCTGACCCAACTGCTATGCCCAGCTATCACCCAATATCATTGCTCCCGTTTGCTTCCAAACTCCTTGAGCAGCATGTCCACGCTCAACTTTCCTCCCACCTCTCATCTAACTCTCTCCTCGACAACCTCCAATCTGGCTTCCGCCCCCACCACTCCACCGAAACTGCCCTGACCAAAATTACTAATGACTTACTCACAGCCAAAGCTAACAGACAGTTCTCCATCCTCCTCCTCCTTGACCTGTCCTCTGCCTTTGACACAGTCGAGCACTGCCTACTGCTACATATTCTTTCTTCCCATGGCATCAAAGACCTTGCCCTGTCCTGGATCGCCACTTACCTTTCCGACCGCACATTTAGCGTCTCCCACTCCCACTCTACCTCCTCATCCCGCCCTCTGTCTGTTGGAGTCCCTCAAGGTTCTGTCCTCGGGCCCCTACTTTTTTCCATCTATACCCTTGGCCTAGGACAACACATAAAGTCCCATGGCTTCCAGTACCACCTCTATGCGGACGATACTCAGATCTACCGCTCTGGCCCAGATGTCACCTCTCTGCTGTCCAGAATCCCGGAGTGTCTATCAGCCATATCCTCCTTCTTCACCTCTCGCTTCCTAAAACTCAATGTAGACAAAACCGAACTCATCATCTTTCCTCCATCTCATGTATCTTCCCTTCCCGATCTAGCTATTATGGTAAATGGCATCACAATCTCTCCTGCACCTGACATCCGTTGCCTCGGAGTAACTCTCGACTCTGCCCTGTCCTTCAAACCACACATCCAAACTCTTGCCACCTCCTGTCGCCTCCAATTTAAAAACATTTCCAGAATCCGTCCCTTCCTTAGCCCTCAATCTACTAAAACTCTTGTGCATGCCCTCATCATCTCCCGCCTTGATTACTGCCACACCCTCCTCTGTGGCCTCCCCATCAACTCTCTTGCACCACTCCAATCTGTCCTCAACTCTGCTGCCCGACTAATCCCCCTCTCCCCTCGCTACTCCTCTGCTTCTCCCCTCTGCAAATCCCTCCACTGGCTCCCAATTCCCCAACGAATCCAGTTCAAACTACTAACACTGACCTACAAAGCCGTCCACAACCTGTCCCCTCCCTATATCTCTGAACTAATCTCCCAATAACTTCCTTCACGTATTCTTCGATCCTCCCAAGACCTCCTACTATCCTCCACACTTATTCGTTCCTCACACAACCGCCTCCAAGATTTCTCCCGAATATCCCCCATCCTCTGGAATTCCACGCCTCAACATGTGCGATTATCCACCACCCTTGGATCCTTCAGACGGAACCTGAAACCCTCTCTATATCTCTGAACTAATCTCCCAATATCTTCCTTCACTTATTATTATTATTATTATTATTATACATTTATATAGCGCCATTTATTCCATGGCGCTTTACATATGAAAAGGGAAAAATATAGACAGGTACAATAAACATGTGCTAGACAAGGGACACACAAGTACAGAAGGAGAGAGGACCCTGCCGGCGAGGGCTCACAGTCTGCGGGGATGGGTGAGAATACACTAGGAAAGGGTAGAGCTGGTCATGCGATGGTTCAGTACACTGAGGATGATTGCAGGTTGTAGGCTTGTTGGAACAGGTGGGTCTTCAGGTTTTTCTTGAAGGTCTCCATTGTTGGTGAAAGTCTGATGTTTTGTGGCAGGGAGTTCCAGAGTATGGGGGAAGCCCGGGAGACGTCTTGCATGCGGTTGTGGGAAGAAGAGATAAGGGGGGAGTCGAGAAGGAGATCTTGAGAGGATCAAAGGTTGTGTGTAGGTAGGTAGCGGGAGACCATGTCACAGATGTATGGAGGAGAAAGGTTGTGGATGGCTTTGTATGTCGTGGTTAAGGTTCACTTACTTCACTTAATCTTCGATCCTCCCAAGACCTCCTACTATCCTCCACACTTATTCGTTCCTCACACAACCGCCTCCAAGATTTCTCCCGAATATCCCCAATCCTCTGGAATTCCACGCCTCAACATGTACGATTATCCACCACCCTTGGATCCTTCAGACGGAACCTGAAAACCCATCTCTTCAGGAAAGCCTACAGCCTGCAATAACCATTCCGCCTCGCCACCACCACCCGAGCTGCCCCCTCGCCACCACCACCAGAGCTGCCACCTCGCCGCCACCACCACCAGAGCTGCCGCACCCCCGACCTTCTGTTTCTTCCCCATTATCCCATAGAATGTAAGTCCACAAGGACAGGGTCCTCTTCCCTCTGTACCAGTCATTGTAAATTTGTTTACTGTAAACGATATCTATAACTTTGTATGTAACCCCTTCTCATGTACAGCACCATGGAATTAATGGCGCTATATAAATAAATAATAATAATAATAAGTACAATGTGTAGGACATTCACACTGTGGCCATTACCAGACAGAACCTAAGATCAAAACAAAATGAGCGAATTCCCTGCAGCAAGCAAAAAAATAAAATTAATTAATAGTACACGGAAATAACATAGGGTGCTTAATCAACACTGTCTTAATCAAAAAAGGGTAAAAGCCACCCCACCGCGACAAAGTGCACCCAATCAGGATGGTCCTATCTCTAGTGGAAAACCTCTCCATGTGCCAGCAGAGCTCAGGAGACGGGGCAGAGCAGGACCTAGGCCTCACTGTTTAATCACCTGACCATGGAAAGCTAAATGCACAGCCCAGAAAGAGATGGCCTGGCCCTGTATGTACATAGTACAAAAAACTAAGCAACACCAAAGAAGTAAGAATTTACCCTAGAGTCTTACATGGAGACATTTTATAACCTAATTAGTGATGAGCGAGTATACTCGTTGCTCGGGTTTTCCTGAGCATTAGAGTTGAGCGATACTTTCCGATATCCTAAAGTATCGGAATCGGAATGGTATCGCCGATATCACTAAAATATCGGCGATACCCGATACCGATACCGGAAGTCCCATGTAAGTCTATGGGAACAAAATATCGCAACTAAAAAAACCCCATTCTTTCCTTGTAAACACTAAATATACACACATAGAATACATATATATATATATACATGTCATTGTGACATATATATATATACATATATGTATAGTTTATACACTTCTACATAGTAAAATATCCTCTCTGATTCAATTGCCGGGTAAAGCCGGCTTCAGTGAAAAGACAGAAGCACCCGACATGAAATGACACTTGGTGTACATAGGGTTAACCATGTCTTTTCATGTCGTTTGCTATCTAATTTGCACAAACAATTACATCAGTCTATGTGTGCAAAATTTCACACCTGTAGGGGTTAATTAAAGGTGTAAATTCGTTGTAAAAAAACGGACTTTTTTGCTACGAATTTACACCTTTAATTAACCCCTACAGGTGTGAAATTTTGCACACATAGACTGATGTAATTGTTTGTGCAAATTAGATAGCAAAGGACATGAAAAGACATGGTTAACCCTATGTACACCAAGTGTCATTTCATGTCGGGTTCTGCATTTTCACAAAAGCCGGCAATTGAATTAGCGGCTATTATATTATGTAGAAGTGTATGAACTACAAATATAAATATATATATATATGTGTCACAAATTCAATGACATGTATATATATATATATGAGGTGTAAAATTGCTGAAAAAAAATGCGTGGGCTCCCGCCCTATTTTCGCAACCAGACAGACAAAGCCAGTGAGTGGGGGCAGATAATAATAGCCCAGAGAGGGACCATTATTTTTGCCCCCCCCGGCTACTAACATCTGCCCCCAGACACCCCAGGAAAGACAAATCTATAATTAGATTCGCCCTTTCTGGCACTTTGCCCGTCTATTCCCATTGCCCTGTAGCGGTGGCGAATGGGTTAATATGGGGTTAAAGCCACCTTGCTATTGAAAGGTGACCTTAAGCCAGGTTAATAATTGAGAGCTGTCAATTAGACAACTATCAATTATTAATCCTATTGCATGAAATAAAAATAAAACACACACACTTTAATTAAAAATCATTTTAATGAAATAAAGACACATGTTTTTGACCATCTTTTATTTTACTGCAAAAACCATTTCCTGTAATAAAAATAAAATAAAAAAGCAAAATTATTCTTACCTATCCCATGCACAGTCAGGTCCCACGGTGTAATCCTTCAGAAAGGGTTAATGTTTACTGCAGGGACCGCAGCTAATGCTGCAGCCTCACAGTAAACCCCAAATGAATGAGTTCCTCTCCTGCCTGACAGGAGAGTAAAGGCTGGGTGTCACATAACGATACACCAGCGATCCCGACAACGATATGCACTTGTCAGGATCGCTGGTGTATCGCTACATGATCGCTGCTGAGCTGCCAAACAGGCAGCTCAGGCAGCGATCTGGGACAGCGACACTGCGGGTAACATCGCTTAAGGGCCCGTCTCACATAGCGATATCGCTACCGAGATCGCTGCTGAGTCACTAGTTTTGTGACGCAGCAGCGAGCTCACCAGCGATATCGCTGTGTGTGACATTCAGCGACGATCAGCCCCCCTGCCGGGTATCGCTGATCGTCGCTGAAATGTCAGGACCTTTTTTTGATCGCTGGTTTCCCTCTGACAGGCACGCATCGCTGCGTGTGACAGGCGGGAGACCAGCGATCCGCTGGTAACCAAGGTACACAGCGGGTTTCCAGGCACCGCGCAGCGCTTGGAAACCCGCTGTGTACCTTGGATACCAGCTCCCTGCATCAGGGCGCTGGTATCCAAGGTACACAGCAGGTTTCTAGGCACAGCCCCGCGCCTGGAAACCCGCTGTGTACCTTGGTTACCAGCGGATCGCTGGTCTCCCGCCTGTCACACGCAGCGATGTGTGCCTGTCAGCGGGAAACCAGCGATCAAAAAAAGGTCCTGACATTTCAGCGACGATCAGCGATACCCGGCAGGGGGGCTGATCGTCGCTGAATGTCACACACAGCGATATCGCTGGTGAGCTCGCTGCTGCGTCACAAAACTAGTGACTCAGCAGCGATCTCGGTAGCGATATCGCTATGTGAGACGGCCCTTAAGTGGAAAGCTTAATTGATTGCTTTCCACTTTCACTTCAGGTCAGCCAGGGACACAATCAGTGACGTCAGAGGGAACTGATTAACAAAAATAGGGGTTCCCTTCGAATAAAAAATGGCGTGGGGTCCCCCTATTTTTGTTAACCAGCCAGATGAAGCAGACCGCTGAGGCCTGGATTTTCAGGCTGTTAAGGAGCCAAGATCCATGGACCTTGCCAGCCTGATAATACTAGGCCACAGCAGTCTGCATATCTTGGCTGATTAACAAAAATAGGGGATCCCCTCGAAAACAATTGGCGTGGGGTCCCCCCTATTTTTGTTAACCAGCCAGATGAAGCAGACCGCTGAGGCCTGGATTTTCAGGCTGTTAAGGAGCCAAGATCCATGGACCTTGCCAGCCTGATAATACCAGGCCACAGCAGTCTGCATATCTTGGCTGATTAACAAAAATAGGGGATCCCCTCGAAAAAAATTGGCGTGGGGTCCCCCCTATTTTTGTTAACCAGCCAGATGAAGCAGACCGCTGAGGCCTGGTTTTTCAGGCTGGTAAGGATCCAATATCCATGGACCTTGCCAGCCTGATAATACCAGGCCACAGCAGTCTGCTTAGCTTGGCTGGTTAACAAAAATAGGGGATCCCCTCGAAAAAAAAACGGCGTGGGGATCCCCCCTATTTTTGTTAACCAGCCAAGTAAAATGCAGACTGCTGCGGCCTGGTATTAAAAGACTGTCAAGGCCCATGGATTTTGGCCCTCAACAGCCTGATAATACCAGGCTACAGCAGCCCCACATTTGGCGCATCAAAAGTTGTGCCAATTGTGGCACTTTACCCGGCTCTTCCCACTTGCCCTGTAGCGGTGGCAAGCGGGGTAATAAGGGGTTAATGTCACCGTTGATTGCACGGTGACAATAAGCCCGGTTAATAATGGAGAGGTGTCAATAAGACACCGATCCATTATTAATCCCAAAGTTATTAAATGTATAAAAAAAAGACAAAGCAAGAAAAAAGTCTTTTAATGAAATAAAAGAGACAACACAGTTTTCATTAATTTTATTGTACTCTCATTCCTGCGACGCCATCGATCTCCTGTAAAAAAAGAAAAAAAACAAACCAACAGTATACCACCTGTCCGACGCAGTCCATAACGACAGTCCCACGACGATCCAGCTCTGCTACATCGGAATGCCAGGCAGAGCCTGTCATCGCGACGCAGCACAGCTGATTACCTGCTTCCCCGGCGGTGACGTCATCGGACTGACTGCTTTACGGCCGGGATTACCCAGCAGTCACTGCAGTTATCGCGAGAAACTGCATGTGACCGCCGGGGAAAGAAGATTGCGGCCATGAAGCAGTCCAGGCCGTGACCGCCGGAGATCTTCTGCCAGGTAAGTGCCGCTGACTCCTGACAGACCCGACCGACGGACACTGACAGTGACAGTGACAATCCCGATTCCGGTATCCGATAAGACGAAAATATCGGTAGTCGGAATCGGAATTCCGATACAGCCAATATCGGCCGATACCCGATATTTGCAGTATCGGAATGCTCAACCCTACTGAGCATGCTCGGGTGATCTCCGAGTATTTGGAAATGCTTGGAGATTTAGTTTCTCTTGACGCCGCTGCATAATTTGTGGTTGCTAGACAGCCTGAATACATGTGGGGATTCCCTAACAAAACAGGCATTCCTCACATGTATTCAGGCTGTCCAGCAGCCACAAATCATGCAGCGGCGTCAAGAGAAACTAAATCTCCAAGCACTTCCAAATACTCGGAGGACACCCGACCAACGAGTATACTCTCTCATCACCAAACCTAATCTAAAGACACCGAGAAAGTCTACAAAAATTTAGGTTCCACCGAGAGTCAAACTCAGATTGCTGGATTCAAAGTCCAGAGTGCTAACCATTACACCATGGAACCTGCTTGGTGACCCACACCTGACTCTCAGCTTTCATAGATGAGTAAGAATCATACACCCCTGTAATTAATAATAACACTACAAGCTCATAAAATAATCTATTTTTCTCTGTTGGGCGCGGTTTATGGACTTTCACCGACTATTTTTCCTTTCAAATAGTATTGTGGTAGAATATTTATCATATGTCACCAAAAAAGATAAAGATATTTGCTAAACTTCTCATTTATTTACATTTCATCAGAAATCGTTAAAGTGGCAGAAAGATCCAGTCTTCCCTTCTGATGTGAATAGAAATTGAAAATCCATCTAGTAAAAAAAATAGCAAAAAGAAATTCCAGGCTTATACAAAATTGGTATTCAGATTTCTGGATTTTAACCACTATCCATGCCCCCGTTACATTTCCATGAATTTATTTTCCTTACTTACATAGCGCCTCAGCGCTTTACAGATGATTTCAGATTGAGGACATTTTGAGTTTTTCTAGTGAAAAGTCAAAAATAGTTTTGAAGACTAAAATAGGACATCGGTGTTTTCAACCCCCTTACACCACAATCCACATCAACGTCCCCATGAATGTCATTAGTAGGAAAAATATTTCAAAGATTAAGATTAATGTTACTCTTTAGCAATTTGTGACTTATCTATAGGAAATGAGCATGATGGCGGTCCATCCCCGACACGCCCACCCTTTAATTTCAATAAAGCTTTATTGAAAGATTTAACATCAGAAAACAAGTTTACTTGGAAACATTCCCTTGCAGGGGAAATTCAGATTATCATAACAAAAGCATATCCGACAAGGGGAAAGACAAGACAATGACAACAAGAGGGCAAAACAATAGGGAAAATAGCGTTAAATCCACAATATGTATTGCAGCAATGTCTACGTACGTTCATTACCTTGGTCTTAAAACTTTCTCTAGTTCGATCACATCTATGCTGCAGGGCTAAGACAAATAAAGGTTGACCATGTATTAAGATTCTAGACCAAATTTTCCAACCTAGAAGCATTATAGGGAAGCACGCAGGATCCGGTCCAATTGTGTATTCGATTCCGGTTCCATCCATGGACTTCAGGTCTTAAAAAACAAATCCCACCTATCGTTTCTAGTAGCCTCAATGCGTTCATATAGCATAATATTATTCATCCTTTCTTTAACCCCTTCATGACCCAGCCTATTTTGACCTTAAAGACCTTGCCATTTTTTGCAATTCTGACCAGTGTCCCTTTATGAGGTAATAACTCAGGAACGCTTCAACGGATCCTAGCGATTCTGAGATTGTTTTTTCGTGACATATTGGGCTTCATGTTAGTGGTAAATTTAGGTCGATAATTTTTGCGTTTATTTGTGAAAAAAATGGAAATTTGGCGAAAATTTTGAAAATTTTGTAATTTTCAAATTTTTAATTTTTATTCTGTTAAACCAGAGAGTTATGTGACACAAAGTAGTTAATAAATAACATTTCCCACATGTCTACTTTACATCAGCACAATTTTGGGAACAACATTTTTTTTTGTTAGGAAGTTATAAGGGTTAAAAGTTGACCAGCGATTTCTCATTTTTACAGCAAAATTTACAAAACCATTTTTTTTAAGGACCATCTCACATTTGAAGTCACTTTGAGGGGTCTATATGGCAGAAAATACCCAAAAGTGACACCATTATAAAACCTGCACCCCTCAAGCTACTCAAAACTACATTCAAGAAGATTATTAACCCTTCAGGTGCTTCACAGGAACTAAAGCAACGTGGAAGGAAAAAATGGACATTTTAATTTTTCCAACAAAAATTTTTTTTAGCATCAATTTTTTCATTTTTACATGGGCAACAGGATAAAATGGATCCGAAAATTTGTTGGGCAATTTCTCCTTAGTACACAGATACCTCATATGTGGTCATAAACCACTGTATGGGCGCACGGCGGGGCTCAGAAGGGAAGGAGCGCCATTTGACTTTTTGAATGGAAAATATGCTGGAATATTTAGCGGTTGCCGTGTCGCATTTGGAGAGTCCCTGTGTGCCTAAACATTGGAGCTCCCCCACAAGTGACCCCATTTTGGAAACTAGACCCCCTAAGGAACTTATCTAGATGCATAGTGAGCACTTTGAACCCCAGGTGCTTCACAAATTGATCCGTAAAAAAAAGAAAGTACTTTTTTTTTACAAAAATTTCTTTTAGCCTCAGTTTTTTCATTTTCACATGGGCAACAGTATAAATTGGATCCTAAAATTTGTTGGGCAGTTTCTCCTGAGTACACAGATACCTCATATGTGGTCATAAACCACTGTTTGGGCGCACGGCAGGGCTCAGAAGGGAAGGAGTGCCATTTGACTTTTTGAATGGAAAATATGCTGGAATATTTAGCGGTTGCCATGTCGCATTTGGAGAGTCCCTGTGTGCCTAAACATTGGAGCTCCCCCACAAGTGACCCCATTTTGGAAACTAGACCCCCTAAGGAACTTATCTAGATGCATAGTGAGCACTTTGAACCCCCAGGTGCTTCACAAATTGATCCGTAAAAAAAAGAAAGTACTTTTTTTTTACAAAAATTTTCTTTTAGCCTCAGTTTTTTCATTTTCACATGGGCAACAGTATAAATTGGATCCTAAAATTTGTTGGGCAGTTTCTCCTGAGTACACAGATACCTCATATGTGGTCATAAACCACTGTTTGGGCGCACGGCAGGGCTCAGAAGGGAAGGAGCGCCATTTGACTTTTTGAATGGAAAATATGCTGGAATATTTAGCGGTTGCCATGTCGCATTTGGAGAGTCCCTGTGTGCCTAAACATTGGAGCTCCCCACAAGTGACCCCATTTTGGAAACTAGACCCCCTAAGGAACTTATCTAGATGCATAGTGAGCACTTTGAAGCCCCAGGTGCTTCACAAATTGATCCATAAAAAAAAGAAAGTACTTTTTTTTCACAAAAATTTTCTTTTAGCCTCAGTTTTTTCATTTTCACATGGGCAACAGTATAAATTGGATCCTAAAATTAGTTGGGCAATTTCTCCTGAGTACACAGATACCTCATATGTGGTCATAAACCACTGTTTGGGCGCACGGCAGGGCTCAGAAGGGAAGGAGTGCCATTTGACTTTTTGAATGGAAAATTAGCTCCAATCGTTAGCGGACACCATGTCGTGTTTGGAGAGCCCCTGTGTGCCTAAAGTTTAGAGCTCCCCACAAATGACCCCATTTTGGAAACTAGACCCCCTAAGGAACTTATCTAGATGCAAAGTGAGCACTTTGAACCCCCAGGTGCTTCACAGAAGTTTATAACGCAGAGCCGTGAAAATAAAAAATATTTTTTTTTTCTCAAAAAATTATTTTTTAGCCCACTATTTTTTATTTTCACAATGGTTACAGGAGAAATTGGACCCCAAAAGTTGTTGTCCAGTTTGTCCTGAGTACACTAGTACCCCATATGTGGGGGGGAACCATTGTTTGGGCACACGTCAGGGCTCGGAAGGGATGTAGTGATGCTTTGAAATGCCGACTTGATGGAATGGTCTGCGGGCATCTTGTTACGTTTGCAGAGCCCCTGATGTGCCTAAACAGTAGAAACCCCCCACAAGTGACCCCATTTTCTAAACTAGACCCCCAAAGGAACTTATCCAGATGTGTGGTGAGCACCTTGAACCCCCACGTGCTTCACAGAAGTTTATAATGCAGAGCCGTGAAAATAAAAAATCATTTTTTTCCTCAAAAACTGATTTTTTTAACCCGCAATTTTTTATTTTCACAAGGTAACAGGAGAAATTGGACCACAAAAGTAGTTGTACAATTTGTCCTGAGTACGCTGATACCCCATATGTGGGAGAAAACTACTGTATGGGCGCACGTCGGGGCTCAGAAGGGAAGTAGTGACGTTTTTAAATGCCCACTTGATGGAATGGTCTGCGGACGTCATGTTACGTTTGCAGAGCCCCTGATGTGCCTAAACTGTAGAAACTCCCCACAAGTGACCCCATTTTGGAAACTAGACTCCGCAAAGAACTTATCTAGATGTGTAGTGAGCACTTTGAACCTCCAAGGGCTACACAGAAGTTTATAACGCCCGGGCATGAAAATAAAAAAATCATATTTTTTCCACATACATGATCTTTAGTCCCCAATTTTTTTATTTTCCCAATGTTAACAGGAGAAATTAGACCCCCAAAGTTGTTGTGCAATTTTTCCAGAGTACGCTGATACCCCATATGTGGGGGTAAACCACTGTTTGGGCATACGTCGGGGCTTGGAATAAAGGGAGCACTGTTTGACTTTTTGAACGCAAAATTTGCAGGAATCAATGGTGGCGCCATGTCGTGTCGCGTATGGAGACCCCCTGATGTGCCTAAATAGTGGAAATCCCTCAATTCTAACTCCAACCATAACCCCAACACACCCCTAACCCCAACCCTAACCCCTACACACCCCTAACCCTAATACAAACCCTAACCATAACCCTAACCCCAACACACCCCTAACCCTAATCCCAACCCTAACCCCAAAATACCCCTAACACTAATCCTAACTCTAACCCTAACCACAAACCTAACCCAAATTCCAACCTTAACCCAAATTCCAACCCTAACCCAAATTCTAACCGTAACCCTAATTCTAACCCTAACACTAATTCTAACCCTAGTTCTAACCCTAAGGCTGGGTTCATATTGCGTTTTACCAGCCCGTTCAACATGTAGCGTTGACCAGCTGGTAACGGTATAGCATAACACGATCGCGTTATGCTACACCCGCTAGCGCAGATGAATCATCAGATGATTCATCTGTGCTAGCCGTGACGGAGCCCAGACGCTGCAGCCCGTGTCCGAGGCTCCGTCACTGAATGACGGCACGTTGTGAACGCATTCCGCTTTACGGCATGCGTTGTGATGCGCACACAAATGGGGTGAATGGCAGCGTTAACGGACTGCGTTACACCGCGTTATACAGCGGTGAAACGCAGTCCATCTAACGGACTGCCATAATGCAATATGAACCCAGCCTAACCCTAACCCTGAGGCCCCGTGCACACGTTGCGGATTCACTTGCGGATTTTTCTAAAATCCGCAGGTAAAATGACCTGCGTTTTACCTGCGAATTTAGCGCGGATTTGCTGCGGTTTTTCCCTGCGGTTTTACAACTATAATGGAATAGGTGTAAAACCGCTGCAGAATCGGCACAAAGAATTGACATGCTGCGGATTTAAAACCGCAGCAAATCCGCGCTGAAAAATCCGCAGCATGTGCACAGCGTTTTTTTTTTACCATTTATTTGCATTGTACTGTACATGGTTTCTGGATCTGCTGTGGATCCGCAGCGCCAAATCCGCTGCGGATCAGCAGCAAAATCTGATGCGAATCCGCAGCAAAATCCGGTGCTGATCAGCAGCAAAATCCGCTGCGGATCAGCAGCGAAATTCGCTGCGGATCAGCAGCTAAATCCGCTGCGGATCAGCAGCGAAATCCGCTGCGGATCAGCAGCGAAATCCGCTGCGGATCAGCAGCGAAATCCGCAACGTGTGGACAGGGCCTAATAGGAAAAAAAAAATTATTTATTTTATTTTTTGTCCCTACCTATGACGGGGGGGTTCATTTACTTTTTTTTATTTTGATCACTGTGAGAGTTTGTCACAGTGATCAAAATAATTTTTTGTACTTTGAAAGGCGCACTGCAAGATGGCGGCGCCCATGAAGAGTCCCGGGCGGACGCCGGGACGGATCAAGGGGCCGCAGAAGACCAGGGAAGGTGAGGACAGGTGTGGGGGGGTGGAGCACACCGGAGGGGAGAGGATCGGAGTGCACAGCAGATGATAGTAACGGCGGTGACCGTTCGCCGCCATGAATCGGTGGCGGCGGCCTATCACCGCTGTTACTCGGAGTGGGGAGGGTGGGAACACAGTGTCCAGCCATGGCCGATGCTATTGCAGCATCGGCCATGGCTGGATTGTAATATTTCACCACTTTTCAGTGGTGAAATATTACTAATCGCTCTGATTGGCTGTTTCACTTTTAACAGCCAATCAGAGCGATCGTAACCACGTGGGGGTTAATCCACCCCACTGTGGTGATGTGCAAGGGGTCCTGTGCCTGTGGGTCGGGTGACCTTTCAGTGACCCCGGTCACCCGACCCGCAGGAACATGATTTATAGCATGACGCCTACGTTGGCGTCATGGGTCGGGATGGCACAGGTTTTCATGACGGCAACGTAGGCGTCATGGGTCGGGAAGGGGTTAACAAGCGATAGTGAAAGCGATGGAGATTTCCACTTTGGAGCTATATGGATTTGGCAGACATGAAAAGGAAATCTACTAATTTGTGAAGGCCTCTAAAAAGAAACGGGTGTTTTGCCCCTAGGAGGAAAATAGAGGGATCCAGGAGGATTTTCCTACCTATCAATTGATCCACCAAGAGTTTCACTTTTTGCCAGATGTCCGAGATCATCGGACAAGTCCACCAGGTGCGCTCATGTCCCCCGGCAAATTACAGCCTCAAAACAGTCAGCAGAAATATTTGGGAATATGCTATGAAGTTTAGTCGGAACAAGGTAGGTTCTGTGAAGGACTTTCAATGAGGTCTCTACAAGGGATGATTGGTGGCTGCCCTTGGACAATGTATCACAGCAAGATCTCCAATCCTCCAGTGGCAAATTGAAGCCCATCTCTTCCTCCCATTGTATCATGTATTTTAATTTTTTCTCATCATGGGGAGGGTTAATGACTGAGGATATCAAATATATTGTTCCTCTACCCATTGGATCATTAATACACTTTTGCTCGAAACTAGTCACACGAAGGGGGTTTTTACTTGGGAGAAGTCGTTTGGCAAAATGGAAGACCTGGTTCATGCGCATGATCTCTCTAACCGGAGGTTAGTATTTCTGAATAAACTCTTGTCTATCTAATAATATATTGAATGGAGAGCAGAGATGTTTTAATGTAGAAATACCCTTTAAAATCCACCACGAGAACAAACATGGATCGAGGCCTGGTAAAAACATCAGGTTGCGGAAAATAGAAGTCAGTGGAGAAGGGTCAGATTGCAGCTTATGTTAAAATCTGGCCTTCCTCCATAGAATTAGAGAATGGGCTGTAAGGGGTGCTGTTAAATTGATACCTTTTGGGAGTTTCTCTGTAGACCGTAGTAGACCGTGTAGCAAGAATGTTTTAATGAGATAAGATTCTAAATGAACACATCTCGGTTTATTATTTTGTGAGCAAATATTTGTTAATTGTGCTATTTGAGCTACAGTGTAAAGTTTGGAAGTGATGTACCCCCTTGTCTTCTATGGAAAAACATTATTTTTTGTGAAATTCTAGCTTTCTTTCTGTGCCATATGAATCTAGTTATAATGGTGTGTAATCTTGAAAATGTCTTAGTCGGTATTGCTATTGGTAAAGATGGAAAGAGGTATAAAAAGCGAGGCAATGATACGATTTTTATTGTGTGTAATCTACCAGGCCAGGATAGGTTTGATGAGGACCATCTAGTCAAATCGTTTTGAAGGCTCTGGATAAGTGGAATATAATTCCATTTAAAAAGGGTTGACCTATTTGTCGTTAAGTTAATACCTAAGCAGGTCAAATAGTTTTCTTTTCTTGTGAATTTGAAGTGGGAGACAATATTAACTTGTATGTCTTTTGGAGTGTTCATAAACAGCACTTCAGATTTTTCAATGTTTATCTTAAGTCCTGAAATAGCTTCAAAATCATGGAGCAGTGAAAATAGGTTAGGAAGGGAAGTGTGGGGGTTGGTTATAGTTAAGAGTAGATCATCAGTGAAAAGACTGACCTTACATTGATCTGTAAGTCCTGTTATATTCGGGTTTTTCCTAATGGCCTCCGCCAAAGGCTCCATAGCTAATGCAAAGAGGGCTGGAAATAACGGACAACACTGTCTGGTGCCTCGTCGTATAATTATAGGAGTTGGGCGTGTTGTTGGGAGCTTTAGATATGCTGTAGGGCAATCATATAATAGTCTGAGACACAAAATAAGTTTGGGGGGAAAACCATATTTAGAGAGAACGGTAAATAGATATGGCCATGATAACGAGTCAAAGGCTTTTTCAATATCTAGGGCCAGAAGTAGGATTTTCTCTTGACGTAGGTTTGCTGAGTGAATAATATTAAGATTACGTCAAATGTTATCCGGAGCTTGCCTCGTAGGTATAAAGCCTACCTGGTCATGATGGATACGAGAAGGTATTAAATTATTTAGCCTATTAGTGATAACTGCTGTGAAAAATTTTAAATCTATGTTTAATAGGGAGATGGGCCTATAATTTTTAGTCAGGAGATGGTCTCTTTTGGGTTTGGGTATTACGGTAACATGGGCTACATGAAAATTCTGGGGGCATTTGTGAGCCATTTAGGAAGGAATTACAAAAACTTTTAATATGAGGTGTAAGAGTCTCGTTACATTTTTTATAATAGACTGCTGTTAGACCATCGGCCCTGGGGGCCTTTCCTTTCTTTAAGTTTTTAATGGTTGAGGTTATTTTTTCTTTAGAAATATCTGAGTAAAGTTGTTGGGCCATAGATTCAGAGATTTTGGGTAGGCGGAGGTCTTGTAAAAAATTATGCATGAGCTGTGGTGGGGGTGGTTGTGGTGTAGAACAGAGATTCTGATAGTAATTATGGAATATCTTATAAATGGTGTCCGGATGTGCCGTCAACCTTCCTGTAAAGTCTTTTATAGAGAAAATAGTACTGAACGGTTCTCTCATTCGTAGTTTACATGCTAACATTCTACTTTGTTTATTAGCGTATTTATGAAAGGTAGCCTTAGGGCCCCGTCTCACATAGCGACACACCAGCGATCCCGACAACTATCAGGATCGCTGGTGTATCGCTACATGATCGCTGCTGAGCTGCCAAACAGGCAGCGATCAGGACAGCGACACTGCGGGTAACATCGCCTAGTTACCCGCAGTGTACGTTGGTTACCAGCGCGCTGATGCAGGGAGCTGCTAACCAAGGTACACATTGGCTTTCCAGGCGCTGCGCGGTGCCTGGAAACCCAATATGCACCTTGGTTTCCAGCTCCCTGCATCAGCGCGCTGGTATCCAACGTACACGTCGGGTTTCCAGGCACAGCCCCGCGCCTGGAAACCCGATGTTTACCTTGGTTACCAGGAGATCGCTGGTCTCCTGCCTGTCACACGCAGCGATGCGTGCTGGCCAGCGGGAGACCAGCGATAAAAAAAAAGTCCTGATATTTCTGACACAACCAGCGATTCACAGCAGGGGCCTGATCGCTGGTACGTGTCACACATAGCGAGATCGCTGTTTAGCTGATCTCGCTATGTGGAGATGGGGCCATTAGTCCAAGTTAAAGGCTGGGTCTCACATAGCGATACACCAGCGATCCTGACAACGATCAGGATCGCTGGTGTATCACTATATTATCGCTGCTGAGCTGCCAAACAGGCAGCTCAGGCAGCGATCAGCACAAGGACACTGCGGGTAACATCGCTAGTTACCCGCAGTGTACCTTGGATACCAGCGCCCTGATGCAGGGAGCTGGTAACCAAGGTACACAGCGGGTTTCCAGGCGCTGCGCGGTGCCTGGAAACCCGCTGTGTACCTTGGTTACCAGCTCCCTGCAGCAGGGCGCTGGTATCCAAGGTACACAGCGGGTTTCTAGGTACAGCCCCGCGCCTGGAAACCCGCTGTGTACCTTGGTTACCAGCGGATCGCTGGTCTCCCGCCTGTCACACGCAGCGATGCGTGCCTGTCAGCGGAAGACCAGCGATCAAAAAAATGTCCTGACATTTCAGCGACGATCAGCGATACCCGGCAGGGGGGCTGATCATCGCTGAATGTCACACACAGCGATATCGCTGGTGAGCTCGGTGCTGTGTCACAAAACTAGTGACTCAGCACCGATCTCGCTAGTGAGATCGCTGTGTGAGACGGGCCCTTAAGGTACTGCCACACTAAACAATCCCGCTAGCGATCTCGTTAACGACGCATACTAATGAGATCGCTAGCGTGATTGTTATAATATCGCTAGTAGCTGCCTAATTTAGCGATGTCGTTAAGGACGCTATCGCCGTTAGAGATCTCCTTAACGACTTTGGCGGTACAAAAACACCGCACATCGCTCACAAAAAGGTGCCACACTCAGCGATATATGCTCACCAGCGGGACGCCAACGATAAAAATAGGGTCCAGAACGATGTGAACGATGAACGAGATCACAGCAGGGGCACAGCAGGGGTCACGTCGTTGCTACATGCCACACACACCGGCGTCACTAACGAGATCGCTAAATAGTGACGTTTTTTAGCGATCTCGTTAGCGACGCTGTTTAGTGTGGCATACCCTTTAGGCTCTTTCTGTCCTAGTGGTGAGGATAGCATCTAGCTGTAGCTTTGTTTCCTGGATTTGTTTAGAAAGATAAAGAGATGTGGACAATTGGTTTGCTAATTCTAGATTTGCAAGTTTATTCCTTGTTTGGAGGTCGGCTCTAGCCTTTGTTTTGCTAGCTGCTAACCTTATTAAGGAGCCGGTAATATATTTTATATGCGCTTGCCTAGCTATTCCCGGGGAGGATTCCCTTGTGTTATTAAGTTCAAAGTATTTAATTATATCTTCTTTAACTGTGTTAATAGCTACAGGGTCCATCAATAATAATTCATTTAACCTCCATCTATATAATCCAGAAGTAGTGACATCAAATTTAAAAACCGATATGGTGGCATCGTGATCAGACCATGCTGAATGCAAATGACGTGTATATAAGACTGTTGGGAGTGAGTTGACTTTCTTCATCTGAAGATAAATTCTGGAATATGTTTTGTGTGCTGGGGAGAAATATCCCCTAGTAATCCCGTTCAATCCCTTCCATATTTCCACTAAGTGATGCTCTTTCATAAGGTGGAGAATTTTTTTCCTTTCTGTCTTGGTAATATCAGAGCGTCTTAGGGCACTACTATCTAGGATTGGGTTCCTGGTGAAATTAAAATCTCCGCACCAAATCATATGATAAAATGAAAGCATTCGAGTTTAGACAATCTCAATTTAAAAACAGAAAGTTGCGACGAAGCAGGAAAATAACTGTTCACCACACAAAAAAATATTTAGAATTGAGAGTCCTCAGTGGTTGATACCTTTTATCATCATGACCACACAGACATTGTATGAAGCCTAGTAATATAATAAATCTTCCCTCTTCATCTGTTACGGAATTGACGATTTGAAGTGGGAAACTGTCCATAACAAAAACAGCCGCACCCTTTGTCTTATGTAACCCGGATGACAAAAAAAAACGGGAGTAAGCGGAATCAAAATTATTTTGGATATGAGGAGTTAGAAAAGTGAGTCTCCTGGAGACCTATAATGTCGGGGTTCTGCTTTTTACAATCTAGAAAAGCTTTTTTACGTTTTTAAGAGGAATTGAATCCCCGGACATTATGAGAAAGTTCCTTACACATAATTAAAAGGGTTTATTTTGCTATAATAGGACTCACCCCCACTGGTATAGATCTGAGGGCATGATCCAACGTGAGCTCTAAAATCCCCGATAATGAGAACATGATAGACATGTATATTCCTGTGGCAAAACAGTAAGGGAAATAGGGGGGAGGGTAGACAGACAAATAACATATAACATACAATTACAGTCAGATGGGCAAATTACCCAGTTTGCATAGTGAACTGGAGACCCATATTAAAGGGGTGATCCAGGAATCACTAAGATTAGGCAACATGTAAAAACCCTGAGAGCCAAACCCAGCTTATTTCGGATGTCTATGAGATTCAGAACCAAACATTACCGTTATTGTTTTAGTAATATCGAACCCCACAAATGGTAATGCACAGATCGCGCTTGCGGAGTTATAATGTAGTCATTCAAAAACTATAATAACTGGTAACACCCACCCCATCCGGCCCACTCAATGTGATAGGCACCTAAACAGAGTTGCTAGTGGACTAGATGGACTTAAAGTCTACCTTCAACCTTAATAACTATGTAGCCAACTGAAAAGAGGCCAAATCTTCAAATTCGGCCCAAATATCAAAACCGCAAGTCCCAAGAACCTTAAAACATCTAGCCAAAGGATTCAGCCATCAAACCACAGTTCAGTCAGGTAATATTCATGAACTGACTCCTTGTTCTGGGGACTTCTTTCCACTTTCTAATTGGCCTCAGCTTTCGTGGTGGCAGAGAGTGGGCCACATTTGGGACCAAAATATCCGCTTGATCGAGGAAATATTTTCCTTCATCCAGGGAGCGACACACAAATGATTTATTATTGTAGGAAAAAGGGCAAAGGGGTAACCCCAATGATATTTTTATTGTGCAGCCTGTAAAGCTATGGTAATTGGTTTGAGGGTTCTCCTTCTGTTGAGTGTTGCAAGAGCAATGTCCGCAAAGAGGTGGACCGAATCCGGTAGACCAGGTAAAGTTGAAGAGTCTCGTGCTGCAGCCAAAATTAAGTTTCTGGTTTCTTCATAATGCAGCTTAGGACCACATCCCTTGGGGTGTCATCCGACCTTGGCTTCCCCAGAGCTCTATGTATCCTGGTTATGTGTAACAAGGCCGGATCCATCTGTGGGAGCAATGCTGTGAAAAGAGCGCTTGCTGTGTCTTTAAGTGCAAGACTGTTCTCAGGGAGGCCACGTATGCGCAGGTTGTCTCTACGTGATCTATTTTCATAATCTTCACATTTCAGTTCCAGATCGTTAATGCGTTCCATATGCTGCTTTGTAGTCTCCTGATCGTACTCCAAAGCGTCAGCCACTGAGTCCATTTTTTCCTTTAGGGAGGAGGTGCGCTGTATAATGTCCTGCAATTGTGCTGTAACATTTTGCATGGCAGAGGTGAGCTATGATTGAAAAGTCTCCTGCAGCGTTTTTATTAACGTTGTAGTTGGCACAATAGTGTCCTCCTGAGAGGTAAGGTGATCGCTTTCTGCTGCAGTATTCATCTGCATAGCAGGGGCGGAGGAGATGGCTGTAGCTGCTGTAGCGGCAGCCATTTTAGAGTTAGTGCCATCCGTGAGGAGGTCGGCTATGGAGTGGCTTACCGACTGCGCGTTGTAGGTCACGGGGTTCCTGAGTGAGTAAGGAGTCCACCGGTGGCAGCTCCGACATGATCAGCGAGCTGGAAGGGGCTATTTTTAGCTCATCAGGGAGCGGAGCTCAGTGCAGCATGATCGCCGTCATCAAGTCCGACACGTCCACCGTTTAGAGCTGGAACTAAGCAATGTACGGTGAGGAACACAACAACTCCATAATTTCTTACAAATCCGAAAAAAACACGGAAGTTTTTATCGCCATATAAAAATTCTAATTTTTATTTCAAATAGTTAAAGCAACAATGCAAAAAACTAGTAATAGAGGTAGGGACAATAATACAAAAGAAACCGCAATTAAACCATGGTATAATGATATTCAAAGAGGTTTTTTGCACAAGGATGATTAGCAAATCAAGGATTACCTCCAACACAATCAAATGAGAACAATTATAGTGCATATGCAAAAAATACACAATCAGCTTGAAGGAAGGAAAACCTAAAATTGCAAACCAGTGCTGCTATTTAGCTGAATAGATGGAGTTCAGCAATTCAAATCAGAGCATATTTTATGCCAAAGTAAAGTGCATGTACAAGAGGAGGTAGTTCAGTATTAGGTTCATTAACATAGTGAGTTTGTATGTAAAGCAAGTGCAACAAATAGCTAAATGCTAAAATAAATAAATACAAAAACCCAGATGCTAATTGATGAAATGTGCTAATGTGCTAAATGTGCTACTGAAAGTAACAACATATACCTGGAGGTTAGCACATTTAGCACATTAGCACATTTCATCAATTAGCATCTGGGTTTTTGTATTTATTTATTTTAGCATTTAGCTATTTGTTGCACTTGCTTTACATACAAACTCACTATGTTAATGAACCTAATACTGAACTACCTCCTCTTGCACATGCACTTTACTTTGGCATAAAATATGCTCTGATTTGAATGACTGAACTCCATCTATTCAGCCAATCAGCTAAATAGCAGCACTGGCTTGCAATTTTAGGTTTTCCTTCCTTCAAGCTGATTGTGTATTTTTTGCATATGCACTTTAATTGTTCTCCTTTGATTGTGTTGGAGGTAATCCTTGATTTGCTAATCATCCTTGTGCAAAAAACCTCTTTGTATATCACTATACGATGGATTAATTGTGGTTTCCTTTGTATTTTTGTCCCTACCTCTATTACTAGTTTTTTGCATTGTTGCTTTAACTATTTGAAATAAAAATTTGAATTTTTATATGGCGATAAAAACTTCCGTGTTTTTTTCGGATTTGTATTTGTGTTATGGAAGTGCCATTTATTAGGCAGAATCAATATATTGTTTGATCCATAATTTCTTAGTGGTCGATCCCACGGACTAGACTTTAGTTACTCCTCAGGTTGCTCAGCACTCATTTCCTGGCTCATTTACACAGGCCAATGGATCCGGATTTGACGAAAGATCATCAATAAGATGGTTCTGTCCACATCCCTGATTTACACATGGCGATGCGCTGCCAATAAGGCATAAACAATCTCATCTTCCAATAAACAAGTCTTTGCTGGAGCCCATCGTTGTGTAGAAGCGGACTTCTGATAAGACTTAAAGTGGCCAATCACTGTTGCTTTTCTGACCACGTGACCAATGGAGTACATATCATAGCTCGCCTATAGAGAGCTTTTTATTTATGCATCTAAATTAAAATATTAAAAGGAAAATATGTTAATTGCTTTTTTAGTCCGATAGGGGAGGACATGTTTGTAGACTTTGACTCAGATTTACCTAGATTAGTATTTCGGACTCCAGTATAGATGATTGGCAACTGGAGTAGAATTTCCATGATGATTTAAATAAATTTTGTAGCATAAATTATGGTGAAATTGTCGGCTGTCCCACCCACCGTTTAAGGTCTGCTCACTTTTTAAAAAGTTGTTGGAGTTGGCCACGACTGGTGGAAAAACTAAAGAGCTCATAAAATGTTTTGGTCAACCACAAGTTGAGTAAAAATTTGACATTTCCAAAAATTGTTTGGTGAAAAAAGTGTGATAAATCGTGGCCATGTATTACTATGTATGTACCTAACCCAGGAAAAGAACAAATGAGCAAATACCCTGCATTAAGTAAAGAACTAAATAGTAATAGTGTTAACTAAGTCCCTTGTGTTATTTATATATATTATAAATATATATTTTTGTTTTTACTTACTCCAGGGTATTCTCTCATTGGTTTTTACCTTAGTTTCTGTCCGTTAATGGGCAGATAGTGAATGTGCACCTACACATTGCACTTATAAAAATGCGTTCCAGCTCATTTCTTTGGTTTTGCTTTCGTTTTTTGCACTTTGTACATACAGGTCCATGGCTCCCTCTTTCTAGGCTGTTGTAGCCTTCCAGGGGGTTTAGCTCTAGGATCGCTGTCTGGGTAGACAGAATGGCACGGAAACAGTTCGTTCAGACAGCAATTATGGTAAAAACTGGCCGCAACCAGTTTTATTAAAGTCCACAGCACACAGATAAAACAAAGCATAAACAAAAGACCTAGGCTTGTCTAGCCACTAATTACACTTATATAGATTTTCCCTTTCTATCAGGAACCTGGCTCTATCAGCCTAGTCCCAAAACAACACATATGATATATGTTACCAGTATGGAGTTTCCCAGATACTTCTCCTTATGTCTGAAGGTCCACCCGACGTCCAGACTTGAGAGAGATCCACTCCTATTCAGTAGTCATCATCCTGGAGGTTCACAGAGACACTCCTGTGTCCGGGGTACCTCTAACCCAGACTGAGACAGCTCCCCTCCTATTCAGTAGCTTATCCGCATGGAGGTTCACAGAGACACTCCTGTGTCCGGGGTACATCTAACCCAGACTGAGACAGCTCTCCTCCTATTCAGTAGCTTATCCGCATGGATACTCACAGAGACTGCTTCATGCGCCGGGACACCTCCCTGTGTCCAGGCTAAAGACAGCTCTAACACTCTTGGAGACTGTTTCTTGTGCCAGGACACCTCCCTGTGTCCAGGCTAAACTAGCTCTCTGACTGTGTCCGCAGACACCTATTTCTGGCTTCCTAATTAACAGCTGATTGGCTTCAGGTTTAAGCTGCAAGTGTGCAATGAATGCAAGGTGTAGTGACCTCTCTCTACCACCAGGTCTACAAAGCCACATATTTCCCTTATAGTTAGCAAAGAACCTAGGTGAAATGTACACCCCAGTCACCACATATCCTCACTGTCTCACACTGTTCACAGTAAGATGTTTAAAGAGTCAGGCCCAGGTCCTGCTCTGCCCCATCTGCTGAGGTCTGCAGGCGCCCTATGTTACTTACCTGTACTATTACTATTTATTTACTTACTGCAAGGTATTTGGTCATTTTGCTTGTTGATTGCACTTATACTAACTTGTGCTCCAGCTCATTTCTTTGGTTTTATGTTTGTACTTAGATGATTATTGGTGAACAGGGAGCAGACACTAAACATTACAGAGAGGCCGTTATAATAGTTACTGACAGGACAATGTCACCATGTATACAGTCAAAGACCTGACAATGGTTTCCGGGAAGTTTTTGGCAAAAGATCATTATTGTGTTTGTAGAATGTACAAACAGGAGTCTGCGCAAATTCTGAAATATATCAGCAATAAAAACATCATAATCGTGTTAAAGCATGTCAATGGGAAATACGTGAAGTGTGAATAGCAAAATGGCTTCTGAAATTTAGGAAAAATTCACATGAGACGCTTCACAATAACAATAGATCAGCAACAAAGATAGAAATTGAAAAATGAAATCCCTTAGACTGTGAAAGTAATGATATAAAATGCATCTAATTATTATTATTTTTTAAATACCCCTTACCTGGGACACTGGGTAGGCGGGGGTTCTTTAAAGCCGGATCCCTGGAAGTGGGTGCCATCGCTTTCTGGTCCCCTTACAGGACCAAAAAAACAAGAACCCAAAATATTACCAATTTACATTACCAAAGTATTACAAACTAAATAATAGCAACATACAGTGCCCAATCAATGCCAGAAAAATAATATAATAATAATTATAATAATATAATAATACCAACTAATGCCAAACTAATACCAATTTACAATACCCAAATAATAGCGACATGCAGTGCCCAAGTAATTTGGTTCAAGTAATAAAACATCCTCTGTCTTCCGTCCTGGTTCAAGTAAAAGTCCTTGTTGATTCTCCTGGATCTCTGCACCATTAAACACTCCTCCTCACTATGCTCCTCTTTATCGGTCTGTACATCTACAACTTTCATTTCTACATCTCTCGCTGTGGAGGACCCAGCACATCCACGTGCACACACAACACATTCACAAATACACAACACAGGCAACAAATACACAACACAGGCAACAAATACACATTACAGCAGACACCAAAGGCACAATCCACAAAACAAATACGCAATACAGACAAAACCAAACAAAAACACTAAACAGTGCTACAATAATGACACTATATAGAGCCCAAATAATAAAATCTTCTAATGATCAAATAACATGCACCAAAAATTCCCAACCAAATAATGCCAAATTCAGAGCTCAGACACTGCAAAGAAAATACAGTGAAAAAATTAGCAACACATGTACCAAGAAATCCCATCCAACAAATAGCAATATATACAGGTGCTTCTCACAAAATTAGAATATCATCAAAAAGATGATTTATTTCAGTTCTTCAATTCAAAAAGTGAAAACTCATATATTCTATAGAGTCATTACACACAGAGTGATCTATTTCACGTGTTTATTTCTGTTAATGTTGATGATTATGGCTTACAGCCAATGAAAACCCAAAAGTCATTATCTCAGTAAATTAGAATAATTAACAAAAAACACCTGCAAAGTGATTAAAAAGGCCCCTTAGTCTGTTTCAGTAGCTCCACAATCATGGGGAAGACTACTGACTTGACAGATGTCCACAAGGCAGTCATTGACACACTCCACAAGGATGGGAAGCCACAAAAGGTCATTGCTAAAGAAACTGGCTGTTCACAGAGTGCTGTATCCAAGATATTAATGGAAAGTTGTGTGGAAGGAAAAAGTGTGGTAGAAAAAGGTGCACAAGCAACCGGGATAACCGCAGCCTGGAAAGGATTGTTAGGAAAAGGACATTCAAAAATTTGGGGGAGATTCACAAGGAGTGGACTGCTGCTGGAGTCATTGCTTCAAGAGCCGCCACACACAGATGTACCCAGGACATAGGCTACAAGTGTCACATTCCTTGTGTCACCCACTAATGACCAATAGACAACGCCAGAAGCCTCTTACTTGGGCCAAGGAGAAAAAGAACTGGACTGTTGTCAGTGGTCCAAGGTGTTGTTTTCAGCTAAAAGTAAATTTTACATTTCATTTGGAAATCAAGGTCCCAGAGTCTGGAGGAAGAGTGGAGGCCACAATCCAAGCTGCTGGAGGTCTAGTGTGAAGTCTCCACCATCAGTGATGGTTTGGGGAGCCATGTCATCTGCTGATGTAGGTCCACTGTGTTTTATCAAGACCAAAGTCAGAGCAGCCGTCTACCAGGACATTTTAGAGAACTTCATGCTTCCCTCTGCAAAGCTTTTTGGAGATGGAAATCTCATTCTCCAGCAGGAGTTTGCTCCTGTCCACACTGCCAAAAGTACCAATACCTGGTTTACACACAACAGTATCACTGTGCTTGATTGGCTAGAAAACTCGCCTAACCTTAACCCCATAGAGAATCTATGGGATATTGTCAAGAGGAAGATGAGAGACACCAGACCCCACAATGCAGACGAGCTGAAGGCTGCTATCAAAGTAACCTGGGCTTCCATAACCCCTCAGCAGTGCCACAGGCTGATCGCCTCCATGCCACGCTGCATTGATGCAGTAATTGATGCCAAAGGAGCCCGACCAAGTATTGAGAGCATTTACTGATCATACATTTCAGTAGGACAAAATTTCTGATTTTAAAATCATTTTACAAGCTGGTGTTATAAGTATTCTAATTTACTGAGATAATGACTTTTGGGTTTTCATTGGCTGTAAGTCATAATCATCAACATTAACAGAAATAACCACGTGAAATAGATCACTCTGTGTGTAATGTCTCTATAGAATAGATCACTCTGTGTGTAATGTCTCTATAGAATAGATCACTCTGTGTGTAATGTCTCTATAGAATAGATCACTCTGTGTGTAATGTCTCTATAGAATAGATCACTCTGTGTGTAATGACTCTATAGAATAGATCACTCTGTGTGTAATGACTCTATAGAATAGATCACTCTGTGTGTAATGACTCTATAGAATAGATCACTCTGTGTGTAATGTCTCTATAGAATAGATCACTCTGTGTGTAATGTCTCTATAGAATAGATCACTCTGTGTGTAATTACTCTATAGAATAGATCACTCTGTGTGTAATGACTCTATAGAATAGATCACTCTGTGTGTAATGACTCTATAGAATAGATCATCTGTGTGTAATGACTCTATAGAATAGATCACTCTGTGTGTAATGTCTCTATAGAATAGATCACTCTGTGTGTAATGTCTCTATAGAATAGATCACTCTGTGTGTAATGACTCTATAGAATAGATCACTCTGTGTGTAATGACTCTATAGAATAGATCACTCTGTGTGTAATGACTCTATAGAATAGATCACTCTGTGTGTAATGTCTCTATAGAATAGATCACTCTGTGTGTAATCACTCTATAGAATAGATCACTCTGTGTGTAATCACTCTATAGAATAGATCACTCTGTGTGTAATGACTCTATAGAATAGATCACTCTGTGTGTAATGACTCTGTAGAATAGATCACTGTGTGTGTAATGACTCTATAGAATAGATCACTCTGTGTGTAATGACTCTATAGAATAGATCACTCTGTGTGTAATCACTCTATAGAATAGATCACTCTGTGTGTAATCACTCTATAGAATAGATCACTCTGTGTGTAATGACTCTATAGAATAGATCACTCTGTGTGTAATCACTCTATAGAATAGATCACTCTGTGTGTAATGACTCTATAGAATAGATCACTCTGTGTGTAATGTCTCTATAGAATAGATCACTCTGTGTGTAATGACTCTATAGAATAGATCACTCTGTGTGTAATGACTCTATAGAATAGATCACTCTGTGTGTAATGTCTCTATAGAATAGATCACTCTGTGTGTAATGACTCTATAGAATAGATCACTCTGTGTGTAATGACTCTATAGAATAGATCACTCTGTGTGTAATGACTCTGTAGAATAG
Organism: Oophaga sylvatica; assembly: GCA_033576555.1. Classification (NCBI taxonomy): domain Eukaryota; kingdom Metazoa; phylum Chordata; class Amphibia; order Anura; family Dendrobatidae; genus Oophaga; species Oophaga sylvatica. The sequence continues at coordinate 532,474,106 of JARQOD010000004.1, forward strand.
ATCACTGTGTGTGTAATGACTCTATAGAATAGATCACTCTGTGTGTAATGTCTCTATAGAATAGATCACTCTGTGTGTAATGACTCTATAGAATAGGTCACTCTGTGTGTAATGACTATAGAATAGATCACTCTGTGTGTAATGACTCTATAGAATAGATCACTCTGTGTGTAATGTCTCTATAGAATAGATCACTCTGTGTGTAATGACTCTATAGAATTGATCACTCTGTGTGTAATGACTCTATAGAATAGATCACTCTGTGTGTAATGACTCTATAGAATAGATCACTCTGTGTGTAATGACTCTATAGAATAGATCACTCTGTGTGTAATGACTCTATAGAATAGATCACTCTGTGTGTAATGACTCTATAGAATAGATCACTCTGTGTGTAATGACTCTGTAGAATAGATCACTCTGTGTGTATGACTCTATAGAATAGATCACTCTGTGTGTAATGACTCTATAGAATAGATCACTCTGTGTGTAATGACTCTGTAGAATATAGGAGATTCACTTTTTGTATTGAAGAACTGAAATAAATTAACTTTTGATGATATTCTAATTTTGTGAGAAGCACCTGTACATATGCATTGCTTAAAAATACAACAAACAGACCAATATAAAGTGCCCAGATAATACAGAACAAAACCACTATACAAGGTTAATACAGTATCCAAATACAGAGCACAAATAATAGCAATATATGATGCTCCTATAATATGTAGCAACAAAAAAATAAAACAATCCCAGTCATTTAATGCCAACATGCAGTGCCCAAATAATATGGATATTCAGTGAATAAATCTTACCAACCAAAATATTGTATCTTGACTAAACTGATTGAAAAATACATGTGCCTGATAGATGATTAAGAAAAATGTCAAAAGTTCTATCACTTTTTAACCTTGTCGGTGAAATTCTGTCATCCTTTGCCTTCTCATCACAGGGAAAACTGTGTATACTTACCGTACCATAGAACATGGTTATGTAATTATCTGTCTGGAACCTGAACATTTTTCCTAATCTTTGCATTCACATTGATGTGGATTGGGATGTAAGTGTCCAGTGTGGCCTGAAAACACCGGTGTCCTATTTTTGTTTTATAAACTATTTTTAGGGGAGCCAAGAAGGGTATCATGTTCTCTCTTCTCTTTCTGGCTTCTCACTGTAAGAACCAAAGTTCTCCAGCTCTTGTGATCCGTCCATGGCGAAGCGGCTTCATGGTGTAATGGTTAGCACTCTGGACTCTGAATCCAAATCTCGGTGGAAACTGAGTTTATTTTTGCTCCAAATTTCTTCAATTTGCCAATTTTACATTTCTTTCCACGTCAGAAGGGAAGATTGGATCTTTCTGCTACTTTTAAGATTTCTGGTTAAATTTGAAAGCATGAAATGTGCAGCCAATATCTGCATTAAAAATACTTGTTGAAAAAAACTTTTTTTTTTTAAGAAATCTTTGTTTTCACTGGTAACAAAACACACGTGACATTAGGAATCAGAAATATACTTGGTGATGATGATAATTAAGTTATGGAAGTCAAGAGACCATATAGAAAAATTGTACCGTGTACTAAAAAATTAGTTATCAGCGGTTGGTAATCCAATGCTCGGCCACACTAGCTGATATGTCACTCGTTGAAGTAGTAGGTCAGCGTTGAGTAAAATGAATGAAAAATACATGTGCCTGATAGATGATTAAGAAAATTACATAAGCTCCCATCACTTTCTCCTTTGTGTCCTTGAACTTCTGTCATCCTTTGCCTTCTTGACACAGAGAAAACTATTTTTGCTCCCAACTATATCAAGAGGTCGTCCCATTGGTTGACCAAAAGGGCTTGGATGGCAAGACAGGAGTTAGAGCATCCGGGGAGCTCCGATCATGTTGTCAATTCCTCGGTCACTAAAACAAGTAAGGATTCTTTCCTTCCCGTCATGATGGAAAAGGACTCGAAAATCATGTAAGGGGTCTGTGGACTCGCCACACGAGCGTATAAATCAGACGCGTGCAGCCCGATTTCCCAGGATGCCGGCAATTGAGGGATGTGAGAGAATCGGAGCACAGTTACCTGACAGTCGGCTCAAACTCTGACAGTGCTTCAGATGAGAGTCATTTGCATAATCGGTCCGATTCCCTCTCACCATAGAACATATGCTCGTGTAACCCCGGCCTAATAGTAATGACATTTACCGTTATTCAGAAAAGTATAATACATGTGGAATGTAAATGTACATGTCAGTATGAATGGTCAATTTTCACATGATTTATTTAAACTAGTCTAGTTCCTGTTAGCAGTACAGGTCTGTGCATGTCAGGGCTTCCCTCTGCTCATCCTGCCTCCATAGACCTAAATAGGCAGCAGAATATGGTCTCTCAGTGAGCCAGCAATTTTACTTGTTTTCACCAAGATGATTGACTTTAGCAAATTTTTTGGAATGGATGAAGAGTTAAAGAAGTTTGGGAGTGGGAAGAATTGGCTCATAAGTGGATAGTGCATATAGAAGCTTAGTTGTTTAAAGCCACGTTCACACGTTCAGTATTTGGTCAGTATTTTACATCAGTATTTGTAAGCCAAAATCAGGAGTGGGTGAGAAATGCAGAAGTGGTGACGTGATCCTATAATAATTTTCCTCTGATTGTTCCACTTCCAATTTTGGTTTACAAATACTTATGTAAAATGCTGAACGTGTTAACGTGGTCTGAGAAGGTATATTCCAAAGTTATATAATATTCTACACAATCCTTAAGCCAAGAACAGGACTAACGTCTCCATGACTGGTTGATTTCTGCTAAATCCATCTCCATTTCTCCCTCGGATTCACTGATCACAATTAATGTTGAGCATGAGTGCTCACTACTGAGTATCGCAGGTGCTTGAGTAGCATGCTCGAGTCCCCCCCTGGCATATTTAGCACCTGTAAACAACCAAAAAACATGAGGGGATTGCTGGTGTATGGCCGGGGTCACACTTGTGAGTGTGATGCGAGAAACTTGCGTGAGTCTCTCGCATCAATACCTGGCACTGCCAACGGCACTCGGACCAGAGCGTTCAGCTGCATAGAAATACATGCATCCGCACCCTCTGGTCCCGAGTGCCGGCGGCAGTGCCAGGTATTGATACGAGAGACTCGCTCGAGTTTCTCGCATTGCACTCGCAAGTGTGACCCCGGCCTTACTCTCCAGCACTGCACGATAAAATTAATGGAGTCATTCAAAAGTACAACTTGCTGTATAAAATAAGTCTTCATATGGCTATTTCTACAGAAAAATCAAAAAAATCGTCATAACGAGAAGAGGTGAAATACGGTCACCGTAGACACCCCAAACTGAAGACAAGGCACTGCCGGGATTTGAACTCACAATCTCCTGTTATACTATTATTTATGTTGGTGGAAGCGTTGGCGCTGTGGCTTAGTAAACAGGAGATCCTGAGTTCGAATCTCAGCAGTGCCTTGTCCTTTTCTTACTTTCCCATTGTCTTCACACAAGTAAATTGTTATGGACAGTTAGCCTTTGTTTATTTTAATGTTTTTTAGCTCGATCTTGAGTCATGGCGACTTGATACATGATTACGCTGTAGGAAGACTGATCTTGTGTAAGCCTAGATAGGTCCACCTGGGTCTTCCCACCACTATCTTCCGAGTTTCAAGCCATCGGGTTGCTCTTCGCTTCTGTTACCTACTCAAAACACAATTTTAAATTCTCTTCTCAAACTTTCTAATCTGAATATCAAAAAATATTGACTATTCCCTTATACTGAATGATTTCTTAGATAAATGTGCACATTAATACTACTGATATTGGGAAAAGCCTTTATTGCAGAATCATGTATATGTGTCTTTGGCACGATGAAGACTGAATTTATGGTGACCGTGGCATTTGTATACTCCAGATATATATGCCCAACTCAGTTGAATGATTTCATGACACTCGGTGAAGACACACACTGTATTATGGTTATTGGTTCAGACAAAGAAAATAAAAAAAAGTGCTAGCAGCCGTGGAAGAAGACCCACATCCCCCAAGGAGAGCAAAGCCTTAAATAATTAAGGACTAGCAACAGACTATAATCATTCACTCTTTACTCTATAATGATATTCTAAAATGTCTATGCTGTTTAAGCACATCGCAAGAGATAGTGCAGCTGTGGGAATCTGGGGATGACTCTCCGACACAGCCAGACACTTCATAGAACAGAAGCCCGGAAGCAGTGCATGGGACATACTTGGACGTTCCAAAATGACAACAATCCAAAATGCAAGGCCAAGTCGACCTGTCATTGGCTACAGCAGAACGAATTGAAGGTTCTGGAGTGGTCATCTCTGTCTCCTGACCTCAATATCATTCTGTAGATAGCTCAAGCACACAGTTCATGCTAGACAGCCCAGGAATTTACAGGAACTGGAGGATTTTTGCCAAGAAGAGTGAGCAGCTTTACCATCTGAGAAAATAAAGAACCTCATCCACACCTACCACAAAAGACCTCAAGTTGTCATTGATATTAGAGGGGGCAATACATGGTATTAAGGAATGGGGTATGTAAACTTTTGATCAGGATCATTTGGATGTTTTGGGTTGTCATTATGATTTAAAAAGAGAAAACACAGTAGTTTGACAACAAATAGCTTCACACAACCACTAACCATGGTGGAGAAAAAGGTTTGGTGTTATCATTCATATTCTCTGAAAAAAGGCCAAGAAAGCAAAAATTCTGCCAGGGTATGTAAACTTTTCATCACAACTGTATACCTAATTTAAAAGAAACAAGGCATGTGGTAAGGGATGGGAAAGTGGGCATGCTGCTGATGGTGAACGCAGAGGCTAAAGTCATGGGCCAGGTGAAACTGTGCCTCCTGTGAGAGCACAAAAAAATTGCTCATCTATTAGACTTAGCTTCCTGCCTCACTTTGCAGGGGTGTTTGAGACACCACTCTTGAAGCCAGAACAATGTGAATAGGTGGTCGGTTGGATGGATGATAATGCTCCCATTATGTTTCTCAGCACCACCCTGTCTTCCACAATGTCCAGTCTCACTAGGATAGAGTCTGGCCTCACCTTAATCTTCCTTCCTCCCACCATGTCGAGTCCTAGTAGAGAAATGGCAATTAGTGTCCCAAGTGGTAGATAATGATGGGACACAGTTACAAACAAGTGATGTTGTTAAGTCAACAAGTCAGAAGGATCAGAGTGCGGAAGTGGAAGATGAGATGATGGACAATGAAGTCACTGACCTAACATGGGAAAGTGCCATGCAGGGTGAGAACTGCAACATAGAGGGGTAGATATCTGCAGCACCACAACAGGCAGAAGAGGCAGTGGGTGGCTAGAGGGAGAAGGCAGGCAACTGTTCCCCAAAGCACCTGTGATGCTAGTCACTTCTCACAGCCAAGCCATGAGTCAGAATAGTTAAGGAATCCAAGGTCAGAAGCCAGGAGGGTATGTCATAAATAGAAGGAAGAGACAAAAGCGTAGTCAGGTAACAATCTGAGGTCAGAATACCAGAAGCATAACAGATCAGAGGAGAAGGGGTTAAACAGATGGATGGCCAGAACAAAGTCCAAGGTCAGACAACAAATGATCAAGCATGCAGAACTCATAGCACAGAGAGAACAAACCTCACTAGCCGAATGTACATCTGGCAGAGGTCTGGGAGAAATAGCTCAGTTAAGTAGCATGGCAATCACCTGCAATTATGAACACTTGGAGACAGCCAGCATCTCCCAGTCTCGGATTGGATAGTCGAGCTGTCAATCAACACACTGACAGCTCAGCATGCCCCTGTATGAGATTGATTGACAGCTTAGCCATCCTATTTGGTACAGGGGCATGCTGAGCTGTCAGTGTGTTGATTGACAGCTCAGCCATCCTAAGTAATAACAGCTTCAGCAAGCCCCTGTGCCAGATTGGATGGCCAAGCTGTCAGTAATTGCATCCTAGACACACTAAGGGGTGGAACTGTGGCAGTACCCACACACGGCAAGATGCCAGGCCAAGAGTTAGGTGTTCTCCAGTCTGGCGTTTTTTAAAAGAAATTGTGAACTTTAAAAGAATGGTTATTTGCAACCTGTGCTGTATCAAGATCAGCAGGGGCCTGGCCACTACTAGCCTGACCATCACAGGCATGCTCAGGCACATGTCATCAAAATACTTGACTAGGTGAACTGAATGGCTGGGTCCACAATCAGTGTCTGCGGGTGACACCACTGCCTCTTTCCCATACTACGTGCTTGTCAATCCCCTGTCCATGATGCAGGTGTGGATGCCTCCCGCCCTGCACCTGTTTTTGCACATTCACAAGTACCATAAGCAATCACGCCCAAATCTTGCCCCATAGCAGTGTTCAGCCATCCCTACCCCAGGCCTTGGAATTCAAACACAAACAAGCCCAAACTCTAAACAGGGACATTTCCAGACTGCTTTCTCTTTCTCAAAATTTGTATGAGTCCTGGCTCTACAATTCTCTTACATTTTATGAATATACACTGCTCAAAAAAATAAAGGAAACATTCAAATAACACATCCTAGATCTGAATGAATAAAATATTCTCATTGAATACTTTGCTCTGTATAAAGTTGAATGTGCTGACAACAAAATCACACAAAAATCATCAATGGAAATCAAATTTATTAACCAATGGAGGCCTGGATTTGGAGTCACCCACAAAATTAAAGTGGAATGTAAAGTCCTTAAAACAAGTCAAAATGATGCTCAGTAGTGTGTGTGGGCTCCATGTGCCTGTCTGACCTCCCTGTGCCTGTATGACCTCCCTACAATGCTTGAGCATGCTCCTGATGAGCCGGCGGGTGGTCTCCTGAGGGGTCTCCTCCCAGACCTGGACTAAAGCATCCGCCAACTCCTGGACAGTCTGTGGTGCAACGTGACGTTGGTGGATGGAGCGAGACATGATGTCCCAGATGTGCTTAATCGGATTCAGGTCTGGGGAGCGAGCCGGCCAGTCCATAGCTTCAATGCCTTCATCTTGCAGGAACTGCTGACACACTCCAGCCACATGAGGTCTGGCACTGTCCTGCATTAGGAGGAACCCAGAGCCAACTGCACCAGCATATGATCTCACAAGGGTTTTGAGGATCTTATCTCGATACCTAATGGCGGTCAGGCTACCTCTGGCGAGCACATGGAAATGCCAAAGAAATGCCACCCCACACCATTACTGACCCACTGACAAACCGGTTATGCTGAAGGATGTTGCAGGCAGCAGATTGCTCTCCACGGCGTCTCCAGACTCTGTCACGTCTGTCACATGTGCTCAATGTGAACCTGCTTTCATCTGTGAAGAGCACAGGGCGCCAGTGGCGAATATGCCAATCCTGGTGTTCTATGGCAAATCCCAAGCGTCCTGCACGGTGTTGGGCTCTGAGCACATTCCCCATCTGTGGACGTCGGGCACTCAGACTATTCTCATGGAGTCGGCTTCTAACTGTTTGTGCAGACACATGCACATTTGTGGCCTGCTGGAGTTCATTTTGCAGGGCTCTGGCAGTTCTCCTCCTGTTCCTCCTTGCACAAAGGCGGAGGTAGCAGTCCTGCTGCTGGGTTGTTGCCCTCCAACGGCCCCCTCCACATCTCCTGGTGTACTGGCCTGTCTCCTGGTAGCGCCTCCAGCCTCTGGACACTACGCTGACAGACACAGCAAACCTTCTTGCCACAGCTCACATTGATGTGCCATCCTGGATGAGCTGCACTACCTGAGCCACTTGTGTGGGCTGTAGAATCCGTCTCATGCTACCACGAGTGTGAAAGCACAACCAACTTTCAAAAGCGACCAAAATATCAGCCAGAAAGCATTGGTCCTGAGATGTGGTCTGTGGTCCCCACCTGCAGAACCACTCCTTTATTGAGTGTGTCTTGATAATTGCCAATAATTTCCATCTGTTGTCTATTCCATTTACACAACAGCATGTGAAGTTGATTGTCAATCAGTGTTGCTTCCTAAGTGGACAGTTTGATTTCACAGAAGTTTCATTTACTTGGAGTTATATTCTGTTGTTTAAGTGTTCTCTTTATTTTTTTGAGCAGTGTATATATACACCCCCGCTATTAAGGGGTGAAGAAGGAGCTTTTTTTATTCTTTTTTTTATTTTGCCTTGTATACATTATACAGTCATTATTTAATTTTTTTCTGTAAAATCCATTTTATCTCTGGTTTTGCATGTTTTATTGTCAATCTGTAAAAGTGGAGTAATACTCTGACAACATTGTTCCCAGCAGTGACCTGGAGTCAGTGATACTTTCAGGGGTCTTACCCATGGATGTTCCCATGCCATTTGAGCGCTGTTTCCATTTCAGTGATTTTCCTGCCCCTTCCGCCCTCCTGTTTGGGTCTTCCGGGAAAATGCTCAAGTTCCCATTGACTTCCATTATAGTCGGTACTCGAGTTGAGCCCGTCCGAGCGTCTGACCTGCTCGATTCCAGTTCCAAGCACTCGAGCATTTTAGTGCTCGATCATCATTAGAGGTCAGCAATATAAAGAACGTATTCATATGTTAATCTGCCCCCAAAATCTATGAAAACCTTCTGTTTGCACAATGTGTGGACTAAATTAAAAGCTAAATAAATAACAGAATCCAAAATAGAAAATGAGGCGTACATAAATAAAAAAAAATAAAAAGGAGACACTGCCAGTGTAAATCGCTGTTTCTAGTCTCTGCTATGTTGAAAGAAGATATGTTCAATAAATATCTAAAAATATTTTTTAACGGAAAAAAGGAAAGCAATTTAAAATGTTTTGTAGCCGTCCTTTGTGGTCATAAAAGAAAAAAAAGAATTAAATAATGTGAAAATAGATAAGACTGGTGGGAAAACACACATAATATTAGTAATTAGAAATGATTGATGACGATGGTCAATAAACCACTGAAATCCAAAATGAAAAACTGGACAATTAAAATCGTAAAAAAGGATTATAAAAAAAGTGGGATTCAAACCCACTCCCCCAAAGAGACTGGAGCCTTTAATCAGCGCCTTAGACAGCTCAGCCACGCTAAACATCAAAGTGGGAGAGTCCCACGTGGAGCTCAATGGACGACGGCCGTTTGGCGCATTGTGCGCTTCTACGGGTCCTGAGGGACAAAAGAAATGACGAGGATCATATACCTGACACCGGTGTAGGACCTTCCCCTTCATGACATCACCTCGATATGGGAGAAACAAAGCTCTCCAGCCTATTCAATAGACATGCAACACACAGGTAAAAAAAAACAAATCCAAGCGGCACAATATACAGTGTAATGACTATAAGAACAGACATATCGATTTTATAACTCTTTGCTGTTCCCTCTTTTTAAATTTTTCTCAATATGTCCCTTCTTCTCATCTCATCTTCTATGCACCTAAAGCACTTGGTGACTGCAGTCTAGTGATTGGGTCATCAGTTATTATAATGAAGGCCGGACTATATATGACAGCACTTTATACCTATAGTGTCCCCTATTTCCTTACAGATTGGAGCTTGTGATCAGGACCCTCGTTCCTCCTGTAACTGTTGTTACTCTGTAATTCCTTTATTGTCTGTACAGGTAATTGTAAAATGCTGCAGAATTTGTAGATTCTATATAACTTATTAAGTTAATATTATTACACTATTACACTTTATTTATGGTTGTAAAACAGATGAAACCTGGCCCGTACGGGGATCGAACCCGCGACCTTGGCGTTATTAGCACCACGCTCTAACCAACTGAGCTAACCGGCCATGTAAGGTGTGTCTGTTCCAGTCTCTTTGGAGACGTGGGTGTGAATCCCACTACTGTCAGGAAACTATTTTGATCTGTGGTTTTTTTCTTTTTATGGTACAGTGTGGTCTCTCGTGATATATTTCCCATCATCATCATCAAGTATATTTCCTGCCCCCCAAAAAAAAATATAACTTGGCAGCAGATGGTAATTCAGCTCCTTGGAAAACTCAGACAGACTAGCTGATAAGTTTCCACAATATTTCATTTGCTGAAGGTCGTTGTCCAGCGTGCAAAAAACTGCACATTGGCTATAAAAATATTCAGAATTGAGAGTCCTCAGTGGTTGACACCTTTTAATGGATAACTGAAAAGATGGTAACAATTTGCAGCTTTCGAGACTACTCAGGTCTCTTCATCAGGCGAAGACTAAAACAAAATCTGAAGAATCACATATTTATACACAACACAGCACAGAAAAAATGCAATAAGATAAGACAAGTGACGTGAAGCAGAACTGTCATTATGGCAGAGGGATGAGCATAAATATTGGAACAGTTCATCTTTCCTGTATCACATTGGCCATAGTGATTGAAAAATACATGTGTTCAAAAGATGATTAATAAAAATTAGAAACGTTCCATCACTTTCTTCCTTTCTCCTTTGTAACCTTGAACTTCGGTCGTCCTTTGCCTTCTTGACACAGAGAAAACTGTTTCTAGTCCCTTTTATAAGTAATCATGTATAAGGAACCCCAAAAGAAAAAATATGTTAAAATGTAACCTTTATTATGATTAATTTAAAACGGGTACACTACCAGATTTTATAAATGACCCATAATTTATATATATAGATATTGTATACTGCTCAAAAATTCAAGTAAAAAATTGATTCAAAAGAAAGACAACCCGACAGACAGTAGAATGTAATGGAAAAGTTAATATATAACAAATACTATAAAATACTTAGAGATCCAGTACAATGATAAATTAACTATACAGACATAGGTGTAATCGGCAAAAACCCATACATCTGAGAATGAAGTGCAGAAGCACTCAGAATTGTGATCAAAAGTACTCCTCCCTTGATGATAACCACTAACAGGTTACACAAAGTGCTAATGTGTGCAAAAACTTTATCAAATAGAACTCAAAAAGAAAATTTCAAGCTGCAATATGTGCAGGATTGTGTAAGGTGTATAAAACCAGAGAAATAATAAAAATGATAATATTCATATATCCCCACCTATATTCATACAGCCGCTGTGCAAAAATACAAGAAAGGTGCAAAATAATGTGCAAAATGGTATGGAAAAAAATCCTTATGTAAACAAGAACACTACTTTAAACACAGAATAATATATAAATAAAGTGCAATCAGAGCGCTAAAGTCACAACCAAAATGTAATGGGGTTCTATCTATGATATATGGATCATTATGTAAAATCCGAAAATAACTGTTATGATCTATGTTGCATTGCCCTTGTGCAAAAATAGCATAAATAAAATGCACTGGAAGGAGGGCTATATGCAAAGTTATATTCAGAATGTGAACTGAAAAGAAACCTTCCTATAGGTCACACAAACAGTATAGGAGCAGCAAATAGATGCCTCTGTTCAGGATCACTAAAATTGTCACTGGTATGCTACGCGCCCCAGTAGCATACCAGTATTTCCGACCCCTGCTATTAAATGAAATCTGTCACCCCAATATTGCCATATCAGATAAAGATATGGCTGAATAGTGCATCCCATAACAAAGCTAACGGTGGGTATCATATATCCTGATACCCCCGTTTTCATAGCAAAATACCTTTGTAAACTTCGGTTTTTTCCATGTCAATCATGGCCGTCAGGTCAGGAGGGTGGCGGTTGCCATGTCCTCCCCCCCGCTCCTCGGCATCCGTTGCGTATCGCCGTCTGTGAATCCCACAGACGGCGTTCAGCTTCCCGCAATTGCGCAATTCAAATTCGGGCGGCGCATGCGCAGTGGGCAAAGCATAAAATCAGTACAGCGCATGCGCTACTCTTTCCTTGCCCCGGAAATGTCTGCTTGCCTTGGACGACTTGAATTTTTGAGCAGTATACAATATCTATATATATACATTATGGGTCATTTATGAAATCTGGTAGTGTGTTTGTTTTTTTTTGTTTTTTTTATACTGTGTTATTTAACCATGAATTATTAAAAAAGGTTTTTTATATGAAAAAAACTTTTTTTTCCCTGCCTTATTTTATCAATTTTTTATATAAAGTTTAGATAACTGTTGATTATTTATTGGTCATTTATGATCTATGATTGATGTGAATACTTTTCCATCCAATTATGACAAGAGCATTCTTAAGGTGATACCTTTATTGGCTAACCAGAAAATTATATGTTCGCAAGCTTTCAGAGCTCAAGGCTCCTTCTTCAGGCAAGATTACATTTGGAAATCTTGCCTGAAGAAGGAGCCTCTGCGCTCTGAAAGCTAGCGAACATATAATTTTCTGGTTAGCCAATAAAGGTATCACTTTAAGAATGCTCTTGTCATAATTGGATGGAAAAGTATTCACATCGATTTTTCTGGCTAACACGGTACCACAATATAATTTATTATTGTACACCATGATCTATGATTATAACTTATAACTAAATACCGAATGGTCTGCCATTCATTTTTACACGAGAAAAAAATATAATTTTTTTTCTTTTAATTTTCTTTGGATTTTATTTATATAATATATTTTATATATATATATATATATATATATATATATATTTTTATATTTTTTCTGTTGTTTCTATTAATTTAAAACGGACATAGACAACCATCACACATATTAAAAAGTGCACACTGTGTACACCCTATAGATAATGAAGATACACAAATGCCCACTAAAAGTAACCCACATGGGGTATATATACCACAGCATATATAAAAGTGTGCTATTGGTAAAACCCCAATGTGAAAAATATAATATATAAGGTGTCAAGTGTCAACAAACCATATAAATTATAGAAAACATAATAAATCGATATAAACAATATTATTTATATACCATATATTATTCTCATTATGAAGAATAATAAAATAATAACAATGATAAATAATAACCAATGAAAACAATAAAGTATAATGTGTAAATAATACTGTGAATAGAATACTAAAAACTATAAACAATAAAAAATAATAAATAAATATCCATTTTGTGACCTACTTGTATATAGAGCATATTAATAAAATATTGTATGGATAAACAGTGTACAGCTATGCAATGTAAGATACATATAACACACATTAATCATATATCATATGGAGTGACATGGATAATAATAATTTCCATAATGGCCTTTTCATCATTCCAGCGAAAAGATCACTCTTCAGGGTCAATTTTTTTTGTTTGTCACCAGCCAACCGGACCTCCTCATTCAAAAGTGCAGATCATATGCAAAGCACATTCGATTACATCATGACATCAAAAAAGACCTCCTCATTCAAAAGTGCAGATCATATGCAAAGCACATTCGATTACATCATGACATCAAAAAAGACCTCCTCATTCAAAAGTGCAGATCATATGCAAAGCACATTCGATTACATCATGACATCAAAAAAGACCTCCTCATTCAAAAGTGCAGATCATATGCAAAGCACATTCGATTACATCATGGCATCAAAAAAATATTTTTTTGATGCCATGATGTAATCGAATGTGCTTTGCATATGATCTGCACTTTTGAATGAGGAGGTCCGGTTGGCTGGTGACAAACAAAAAAAATTGACCCTGAAGAGTGATCTTTTCGCTGGAATGATGAAAAGGCCATTATGGAAATTATTATTATTATTATTATTATTATTTATTTCTATAGCACCATTGATTCCATGGTGCTATACATGAGAAGGGGTTACATACAGATTACAGGTATCACTTACAGTAAACAAACTAACAATCACAGACTGGTACAGAGGGGAGAGGACCCTGCCCTTTCGGGCTTACATTCTACAGGATGGTGGGGAACAAGACAGCAGGTTGGTGGGTTGCAGCAGTTCCGGTGTTAGTTGAGGCGATATCTCCGGTAGTGGTGAGGAGGCAGCGGGGTCATTGCAGGCTGTAAGCTTTCCTGAAGAGATGGGTTTTCAGGTTACGTCTGAAGGATCCGAGAGTGGTTGATAGTCGGACGTGTTGGGGCAAAGAATTCCAGAGGATGGGGGATATTCGGGAGAAGTCTTGGAGGCGGTTGGGTGAGGAGCGAATAAGTGTGGAGGAGAGAAGGAGGTCTTGGGAGGACCGGAGATTACGTGAGGGAAGGTATCGGGAGATTAGGTCAGAGACATATGGGGGAGACAGGTTATAGATGGCCTTGTAGGTCAGTATTAGTAATTTGAATTGGATTCGCTGAGGGAATGGGAGCCAGTGAAGAGATTTGCAGAGGGGAGATGCGGAGGAGTAGCGAGGAGAGAGATGAATTAGTCGGGCAGCAGAGTTAAGGATGGACTGGAGAGGTGCGAGTGTGTTAGCAGGGAGGCCAGAGAAAAGGATGTTGCAGTAGTCGAGGCGGGAGATGATGAGGGCATGCACAAGCATTTTAGTAGAGTGAGGGTTGAGGAAGGGACGGATTCTGGAAATATTTTTGAGCTGGAGGTGACATGAGGTAGAAAGAGCTTGGATGTGTGGTTTGAAGGACAGGGCAGAGTCAAGGGTTACTCCGAGGCAGCGGACCTCCGGTACGGGGGAAAGCGTGGTGTTGTCAATTGTTATAGATAGGTCCGGTAAGGAAGATCTGTGAGATGGGAGAAAGATGATGAGTTCAGATTTGTCCACATTGAGTTTGAGGAATCGGGAGGAGAAGAAGGAGGATATGGCTGATAGACACTCAGGGATTCTGGACAGCAGAGAGGTGATGTCTGGGCCAGAGAGGTAGATCTGAGTGTCATCAGCATAAAGGTGGTACTGGAATCCGTGGGACTTTATGAGTTTCCCCAGGCCAAGTGTATAGATTGAGAAGAGTAGGGGTCCTAGAACAGTGCCTTGGGGGACTCCAACAGAGAGAGGGTGGGACGAGGAGGTAGTGTGGGAGTGGGAGACGCTGAATGTGCGGTTGGAAAGGTATGAGGAGATCCAGGATAGAGCGAGGTCCTTGATGCCAAAGGAGGAGAGAATCTGTAGTAGAAGGCAATGGTCAACTGTGTCGAAAGCAGAGGACAGGTCAAGAAGGAGGAGTATAGAGTATTGTCCATTAGCTTTGGCTGTAAGTAGGTCGTCAGTAATTTTGGTCAAGGCTGTTTCAGTGGAATGATGGGGGCGGAAACCAGATTGTAGATTGTCAAAGAGCAAGTTAGATGAGAGATGGGAGGAAAGTTCAGCGTGGACGTGCTGTTCCAGGAGTTTGGAAGCGAGTGGGAGCAGCCATATTGGGCGATAGCTGGACATAGCGGTTGGGTCGAGGGTTGGCTTTTGAGGATAGGCGTGATTGTGGCATGTTTGAAAGCAGAAGGGAAGGTACCAAAGTTAGTGATAGATTGAAGAGGTGGGTTAGTGATGGGATAAGAGTGGTGGCGAGGTTGGGGAGGAGGTGGGATGGGATGGGGTCGAGTGCACAAGTGGTGAGGTGTGATTTGGAGAGAAGATGAGCAAGCTCCCCTTCCGTGATGTTGGGTAAGGAGTAGAGTTGAGCGATACTTTCCGATATCCAAAAGTATCGGAATCGGAATGGTATCGCCGATACCATTAAAATATCGGCGATACCCGATACCGACAGTCCCATGTAAGTCTATGGGAACAAAATATCGTAACTAAAAAAAACCCATTCTTTCCTTGTAAACACTAAATATACACACATAGAATACATATATATATATATATATACATGTCATTGTGACATATATATATACATATATGTATAGTTTATACACTTCTACATAGTAAAATATCCTCTGATTCAATTGCCGGGTAAAGCCGGCTTCTGTGAAAAGACAGAAGCACCCGACATGAAATGACATGTCAGGATCCCGTCTGGGTTGGAGCCGATGTTACTGCAAACACTAGGGGAAGCAGAGGCAGGTAGCGTAGTCAGAAGGCAGGCCGAGGTCGGTACACAGGAAAGGCAGTGTTTGTAGCAGGGAAGCAGGCAAATAACGTAGTCAGGTGGCAGCCGGAGGTCGGTACACAGGAAAGGCAGTTCGGTAGCAGAGGAGCAGGCAGATAACGTAGTCAGGTGGCAGCAGGAGGTCGGTACACAGGAGAGCAGTGTTTGTAGCAGCAGGAACAGCAGGAGAAAGAGCTTGACTAAAGGCTGGAAGCACAATAATCTCGCAATGACACACCCACAGGGCCAGGTTTATATAGGGTGTGTAATTGGCAATCAGAGGCCCAATCAAGAGAGCACTAGGTGTAGCCAATCAGGAAGAACAGTCAATGGTATCTGGGTTCAGCAAGGAACTTTGCAGCCAGCAGAATAGCTCAGATGGTAGAGCTGCTGGCCAGTGGACAAGAGGTACTGAGTTCGACTCCTGACAGTACTCCCCTCCTTCCAGGATGGCCTCTGGACATCTCAGGAGCTGGCTTATCCGGGTACCTTTGATGAAAGGCTCTTGTTAGTCTAGGAGCATGGACGTTGTCCCTTGGTTCCCATGAATTTTCCTCTGGTCCGTAACCCTTCCACTGTACCAGATACTGCAGTTTACCTCTGAATTTTCGGGAGTCCAGAATCTTATCCACAATGTATTCTTCTTCACCACGGATCCTTTCTGGTGGAGGAGGTGGCTGAATTCTTCCTGGAAACGGGTTTTCACAGAAGGGTTTGAGCAAGGATATGTGAAACACTGGATGAATCTTTAGATTGTTGGGAAGTTTTAAACGAAAAGCAACCTGGTTAATTTTTGCAGAAATTTGAAAAGGTCCAATGAATTTCTGACCCAATTTGGAGGATGGCACATGTGTCTTAAGGTTTTTAGTGGACAGCCAAACTTTGTCTCCAACCTGAAGAGCAGGGGGCACTCTCCGATGTTTATCTGCTGCTTCCTTATATTCTTCCTGGGTCTTGAGCAATATCTCTGATAATTCCTTCTGGGATTCCTGTAATTTTGTAAGCCTGTCATTAACAGCAGGAATGGGAGTGTTCACTGGCAGATTAGGGATAAATACTGGATGTACTCCATAATTAGCAAAAAATGGGGTTTGAGATGTAGCGCTATGTATGGAGTTGTTGTAGGCAAACTCTGCTGTTGGTAAATAGTCCACCCAGTCATCCTGAAGATAGGAAATGAAGCAACGGAGGTATTGCTCCAAAGTCTGGTTCGTTCTCTCCGTCTGGCCATTGGACTGAGGATGGAAAGCGGTAGAAAGATTCACCGTGACTCCCAAGGCTGTACAGAAACTCTTCCAAAATTTTGACGTAAACTGAACGCCTCTGTCAGACACCACGCTGTCAGGAATTCCATGTAACCTGAATACCTCTTTGATCATCAGTTCTGCAGTTTTTTCAGCAGTAGGAATTCCTTCAGTTGGAATAAAGTGGGCCATTTTTGTGAGTCGGTCCACTATGACAAGGATGACGGTCATCTGTTTGGAAGGGGGTAGTTCCGCAATAAAATCCATGGAAATAGATCCCCAAGGCCTGGATGGAACTGGGAGTGGTTGCAAGAGTCCTAGAGGAGACGATCGTGGGGTCTTGTTTCGTGTGCATGTTAAACAGGTTGAAACATATTTCCTCACGTCCTTCCTACAATTAGGCCACCAAAAGAAACGAAGTAGTAAGTCTTGTGTTTTTGCAACTCCAGGATGTCCTGCCAGTTTAGAATCATGGACACTTTTGAGGACTTCAAGGTGAGAAGATTCAGGTACATATATTTGGTGTTTCTGCATCCAAAACCCCTCTTTGAATGAAAGATCGACGTCTTCCGAAGGATGGTTAAGGAAAGAGTCCTCTTGATATCCATCTTTAATTCTATTACCTAGTCCTCTAGAGTGCAATATTCCCAAAAAATTTTTAGGGCCTAGAATTGTATCATCATTACTAGACCTCTCCTGAGGTTCCGAACACATCCTGGACAGGGCGTCAGCCTTGCCATTTCTTGAACTAGGCCGGTAAGAGATTATAAAATTGAATCTTGAGAAAAATAAGGCCCATCGTGCTTGTCTTGCAGACAATCTTTTTGCTGTACGGAGGAATTCAAGATTCTTGTGGTCCGTGAGGACAGTCACAAGGTGATTGGCACCTTCCAGAAGATGTCTCCACTCGGAGAAGGCAACTTTAATGGCTAACAGTTCTTTATTACCAATGTCGTAGTTCTTTTCTGCAGATGACATGGTGTGGGAAAGAAACGCACATGGGTGAAGTTGCATCTTGTCCCCAACTCGCTGAGACAGAATGGCTCCCACTGCAGAGTCCGAGGCGTCCACTTCGACAGTAAATGGCAATTCAGGATTTGGGTGTACTAACAATGGAGCAGACGTAAAAAGAGTTTTCAACTTGTCAAAAGCCTCCTGTGCCTCCGGAGACCAGAAAAATGCTTTGGTCTTTTTTGTTAGTGTAGTAATTGGTAGTATGATCCGTGAAAAGTTCTTTATAAATTTTCGGTAAAAATTTGCAAATCCTATGAAACGCTGGACGTCTTTTAAATTTCTTGGAACAGGCCAGTCTACTACAGCATTGATTTTGCCGGGATCCATGCTCAAACCTTCTGGGGAGATGATATATCCCAGAAATTGGATACTGGTTTGTTCAAACTCACATTTTTCAAGTTTAATGTAGAGATGGTTCTCCTGTAGTCGTTCCAAGACTAACTGGACGTGCCTGCGATGCTCTTCCAAGGTGTCTGAAAATATAAGAATGTCATCGAGATAAGCCACAACGAATTGGTCCAAGAAATCTCGAAATACATCATTAATAAAATGTTGAAAGGTGGCTGGGGCATTGCTAAGGCCAAAGGTCATAACAAGAGATTCAAAATGTCCATATCTCGTTCTGAAGGCGGTCTTCCACTCATCTCCTGGGCGAATCCGTATGAGGTTGTAAGCCCCTCTAAGATCCAGCTTCGTAAAGATTTTCGCAGAACGGAGTCTCTCAAATAGTTCAGGAATCAAGGGTAGCGGGTAGCGATTCTTGACAGTGATATTATTCATCTCTCTGTAGTCAATACATGGCCGCAGAGTGGAGTCTTTCTTTTCAACAAAGAACAGGGGTGCCCCAGCTGGAGATGTGGAAGGTCGAATAAAGCCTTTCTCTAAATTTTCATCCAGGAACTTTCTTAATACCTTCAATTCAGGTTCGGAAAGATTGTAAATCCGTCCAAATGGAATGGTTGCTCCTGGCAGCAATTCAATGGGACAGTCGTAAGGACGGTGAGGAGGTAATTGATCTGCTTTCTTTTTACTGCAGACATCAGAGAACTGCTGATATTGAGGTGGTAGTTTCTCTTCCTTCTCATGCGAAATCTCAGAGATTTGGACTTGTTGGAGAACAGGGGGTTCCTTATGACAATTATTCTTACATTAGTCAGATGGAAAGGTGATGGTCCTTGATGCCCAGTTGATAGAAGGGTTATGGACTGAAAACCAGGGGATCCCTAGAATAACCGGAAATTCCGGAGATGAAATAAGGTGGAAACTGACAGCTTCATGATGATCCGGGTCGATACAAATCTCCAGTTCGATTGTCTCATGCGTGACAGGTCCAGAAGACAAAGGTGATCCATCCACAGTTTCCATTTCAATTGGTGTGGATTTGGTCCTACTGGAAATATTATTATCACGTGTAAATTTTAAGTCCATAAAATTTCCTCCTGCTCCCGAATCCAACAGGGCAGAGCATTGTATTTTTTGGGTGCCCATTACAACCTGAATGGGGATTACAAAATGAGATGATGTGGTATGTATTTTGTCTATTTCTGGCGTTACTGATGAGATAGTCTGCAAGATGGAATCTGACTGCTGAGAAAGGTCCGTATTGCTGGCAGACCTGTTGTTGGTAAAGGCTATAGTCCTTTTGTTAGGACAGTTGATGGCATAGTGTCCAGGGTCCCCACAATAGAGGCAGAGATGTTCTGCACGTCGCCTCTCCTTCTCCTGTGCAGAGAGTGGTCTTCGGATGACGTCGATCTGCATCGGTTCAGACACAACTTGCGTCTTTTCTTGGTGGTCTGATGCTGAAAATGAGAAGCCAGGGCTATTCCCAAGTGCTCGCAGTCTCTCCTTTCTCCTTTCAGTAAGTCTCTGGTCAATCCGGATACATAGTTGAATAAAGTCCTCCAACTGGTCAGGGGTCTCAACCCTGGCAAGCTCGTCTTTCACTGGTTCTGATAACCCTTGTCGAAATTGACTTCTCTGGGCCGCTGGATTCCAGGTGGTGTCGGCCACCCAGCGACGGAACTCCGATGTATATTCCGCAACAGAGCGACGTCCTTGGCGCAAATTATGTAATTTGGTTTCTGCTGTGGCACAGCGGTTTGGGTCATCAAAAACTTGATTCATAGCTGCGATGAAAGCTTCCAGGTCATTAAGGAGGGCATAGTCTTTTTCTACATAAGGTGAAGCCCAAGCAAGAGCTTCATCCGTCAGGAGATTTATCATGAAAAAAACTTTCTTCCTCTCACTGGTAAAGGGAGCAGGTTGCATCTGGAAGTATATGCGGCATTAATTGAGGAATCCTCGGTACTGCTTGCGATCCCCACTGAACTTTGCAGGCAGCGGCAGCCGCGCGTTTGATTCGGACCCTGAATTGCGCACGTCCAGTAGTTGTTTTTGTAGCTCAATTACTTCCTGTTGTATCGCCGTGAAATCAGTTTGTAACTTGGCATATTTTCCTTGAGAGTCAGTACAAAAACTTTGAAGCTCCGTAACTTGCCGCCTCAGGTTGTTCACAGCGGACTCCATTTTGGCGCGAGATTATTCTGTCAGGATCCCGTCTGGGTTGGAGCCGATGTTACTGCAAACACTAGGGGAAGCAGAGGCAGGTAGCGTAGTCAGAAGGCAGGCCGAGGTCGGTACACAGGAAAGGCAGTGTTTGTAGCAGGGAAGCAGGCAAATAACGTAGTCAGGTGGCAGCCGGAGGTCGGTACACAGGAAAGGCAGTGTTTGTAGCAGGGAAGCAGGCAAATAACGTAGTCAGGTGGCAGCCGGAGGTCGGTACACAGGAAAGGCAGTTCGGTAGCAGAGGAGCAGGCAGATAACGTAGTCAGGTGGCAGCAGGAGGTCGGTACACAGGAGAGCAGTGTTTGTAGCAGCAGGAACAGCAGGAGAAAGAGCTTGACTAAAGGCTGGAAGCACAATAATCTCGCAATGACACACCCACAGGGCCAGGTTTATATAGGGTGTGTAATTGGCAATCAGAGGCCCAATCAAGAGAGCACTAGGTGTAGCCAATCAGGAAAAACAGTCAATGGTATCTGGGTTCAGCAAGGAACTTTGCAGCCAGCAGAATAGCTCAGATGGTAGAGCTGCTGGCCAGTGGACAAGAGGTCCTGAGTTCGACTCCTGACATGACACTTGGTGTACATAGGGTTAACCATGTCTTTTCATGTCCTTTGCTATCTAATTTGCACAAACAATTAAATCAGTCTATGTGTGCAAAATTTCACACCTGTAGGGGTTAATTAAAGGTGTAAATTCGTTGTAAAAAAAACCGGACTTTTTTGCTACGAATTTACACCTTTAATTAACCCCTACAGGTGTGAAATTTTGTACACATAGACTGATGTAATTGTTTGTGCAAATCAGATAGCAAAGGACATGGTTAACCCTATGTACACCAAGTGTCATTTCATGTCGGGTTCTGCATTTTCACAAAAGCCGGCAATTGAATTAGCGGCTATTATACTATGTAGAAGTGTATGAACTACAAATATAAATATATATATATATATGTGTCACAAATTCAATGACATGTATATATATATATATATATATATATGAGGTGTAAAATTGCTGAAAAAAAATGCGTGGGCTCCCGCCCTATTTTCGCAACCAGACAGACAAAGCCAGTGAGTGGGGCAGATAATAATAGCCCAGAGAGGGACCATTATTTTTGGCCCCCCCCCGGCTACTAACATCTGCCCCCAGACACCCCAGGAAAGACAAATCTATAATTAGATTCGCCCTTTCTGGCACTTTGCCCGTCTATTCCCATTGCCCTGTAGCGGTGGCGAATGGGTTAATATGGGGTTAAAGCCACCTTGCTATTGAAAGGTGACCTTAAGCCAGGTTAATAATTGAGAGCTGTCAATTAGACAACTATCAATTATTAATCCTATTGCATGAAATAAAAATAAAACACACATACTTTAATTAAAAATCATTTTAATGAAATAAAGACACATGTTTTTGACCATCTTTTATTTTACTGCAAAAACCATTTCCTGTAATAAAAATAAAATAAAAAAGCAAAATTATTCTTACCTATCCCATGCACAGTCAGGTCCCACGGTGTAATCCTTCAGAAAGGGTTAATGTTTACTGCAGGGACCGCAGCTAATGCTGCAGCCTCACAGTAAACCCCCAAATGAATGAGTTCCTCTCCTGGCTGACAGGAGAGTAAAGGCTGGGTGTCACATAACGATACACCAGCGATCCCGACAACGATATGCACTTGTCAGGATCGCTGGTGTATCGCTACATGATCGCTGCTGAGCTGCCAAACAGGCAGCTCAGGCAGCGATCTGGGACAGCGACACTGCGGGTAACATCGCTTAAGGGCCCGTCTCACATAGCGATATCGCTACCGAGATCGCTGCTGAGTCACTAGTTTTGTGACGCAGCAGCGAGCTCACCAGCGATATCGCTGTGTGTGACATTCAGCGACGATCAGCCCCCCTGCCGGGTATCGCTGATCGTCGCAGAAATGTCAGGACCTTTTTTTGATCGCTGGTTTCCCTCTGACAGGCACGCATCGCTGCGTGTGACAGGCGGGAGACCAACGATCCGCTGGTAACCAAGGTACACAGCGGGTTTCCAGGCACCGCGCAGCGCTTGGAAACCCGCTGTGTACCTTGGATACCAGCTCCCTGCATCAGGGCGCTGGTATCCAAGGTACACAGCGGGTTTCTAGGCACAGCCCCGCGCCTGGAAACCCGCTGTGTACCTTGGTTACCAGCGGATCGCTGGTCTCCCGCCTGTCACACGCAGCGATGCGTGCCTGTCAGCGGGAAACCAGCGATCAAAAAAAGGTCCTGACATTTCAGCGACGATCAGCGATACCCGGGAGGGGGGCTGATCGTCGCTGAATGTCACACACAGTGATATCGCTGGTGAGCTCGCTGCTGCGTCACAAAACTAGTGACTCAGCAGCGATCTCGGTAGCGATATCGCTATGTGAGACGGGCCCTTAAGTGGAAAGCTTAATTGATTGCTTTCCACTTTCACTTCAGGTCAGCCAGGGACACAATCAGTGACGTCAGAGGGAACTGATTAACAAAAATAGGGGTTCCCTTCGAAAAAAAAATGGCGTGGGGTCCCCCCTATTTTTGTTAACCAGCCAGATGAAGCAGACCGCTGAGGCCTGGATTTTCAGGCTGTTAAGGAGCCAAGATCCATGGACCTTGCCAGCCTGATAATACCAGGCCACAGCAGTCTGCATATCTTGGCTGATTAACAAAAATAGGGGATCCCCTCGAAAAAAATTGGCGTGGGGTCCCCCCTATTTTTGTTAACCAGCCAGATAAAGCAGACCGCTGAGGCCTGGATTTTCAGGCTGTTAAGGAGCCAAGATCCATGGACCTTGCCAGCCTGATAATACCAGGCCACAGCAGTCTGCATATCTTGGCTGATTAACAAAAATAGGGGATCCCCTCGAAAAAAATTGGCATGGGGTCCCCCCTATTTTTGTTAACCAGCCAGATGAAGCAGACCGCTGAGGCCTGGTTTTTCAGGCTGGTAAGGATCCAATATCCATGGACCTTGCCAGCCTGATAATACCAGGCCACAGCAGTCTGCTTAGCTTGGCTGGTTAACAAAAATAGGGGATCCCCTCGAAAAAAAAACGGCGTAGGGGTCCCCCCTATTTTTGTTAACCAGCCAAGTAAAATGCAGACTGCTGCGGCCTGGTATTAAAAGACTGTCAAGGCCCATGGATTTGGCCCTCAACAGCCTGATAATACCAGGCTACAGCAGCCCACATTTGGCGCATCAAAAGATGTGCCAATTGTGGCACTTTACCCGGCTCTTCCCACTTGCCCTGTAGCGATGGCAAGCGGGGTAATAAGGGGTTAATGTCACCGTTGATTGCACGGTGACAATAAGCCCGGTTAATAATGGAGAGGTGTCAATAAGACACCGATCCATTATTAATCCCAAAGTTTTTAAATGTTTAAAAAAAAGACAAAGCAAGAAAAAAGTATTTTAATGAAATAAAAGAGACAACACAGTTTTCATTAATTTTATTACTCTCTCATTCCTGCGACGCCATCGATCTCCTGTAAAAAAAGAAAAAAAACAAACCAACAGTATACCACCTGTCCGACGCAGTCCATAACGACAGTCCCACGACGATCCAGCTCTGCTACATCGCAATGACAGGCAGAGCCTGTCATCGCAACGCAGCACAGCTGATTACCTGCTTCCCCGGCGGTGACGTCATCGGACTGACTGCTTTACGGCCGGGATTACCCAGCAGTCACTGCAGTTATCGCGAGAAACTGCATGTGACCGCCGGGGAAAGAAGATTGCGGCCATGAAGCAGTCCAGCCCGTGACCGCCGGAGATCTTCTGCCAGGTAAGTGCCGCTGACTCCTGACAGACCCGATCGACGGACACTGACAGTGACAGTGACAATCCCGATTCCGGTATCCGATATGACGAAAATATCGGAACTCGGAATCGGAATTCCGATACAGCCAATATCGGCCGATACCCGATATTTGCAGTATCGGAATGCTCAACCCTAGTAAGGAGGTTATGGGGTTTGGGCATTGGTCAGATATACAAAGGGGTTGTGGTGGTTGAATAATAAAGACTTGCTGTGTTTGGTCTATCTTGTTTTTGAAGTGCATGGCGAAGTCCTCAGCAGAGATGAGGGAGGTAGGAGGGGGCAGTGGTGGGCGGAGGAGGGAGTTAAAAGTATTGAACAATTGTTTGGGGTTGTGGGGTAAGGAAGATACAAGGGATGTAAAGTAGGACTGTTTAGCAGAGGTGAGAGCTGATTTGAATGCAAGTGTTGCTTGTTTGAGTGCAGTGAAGTCGTCTTGTGAATGCGTTTTCTTCCAGCGCCGTTCAGCAATTCTGGATGCTTGCCGAAGCTTTTTTGTGGTGTTATTGTGCCAGGGTTGTCTATTGATTTGTCGCAGTCTGTTATGCATGACAGGGGCGACCGAGTCGATGGCTGATGCATGAGTGGCATTGTAGAAACTAGTGGCAGTGTCTGTGTCGTGGAGTGAGGATATGGATGCCAGTGGTAGAATAGAGTCAGAGAGTTTGTGGGTGTCTAGGTGAGCAAGGTTTCTGCGGGGGTGCGCATGTTGCTGGACATGGGTGACAGGTGAGGAGGACAGGGATTAGAAAGTGAGTAGATGGTGGTCAGATAGGGGGAGAGGGGAGGTTGTGAAGTTAGATAGGGAGCAGAGACGGGTGAAGACCAGGTCGAGTGTGTGCCCATCTGTGTGCGTGGCTGAGGAGGACCACTGGGTAAGTCCAAAAGATGATGTAAGGGATAGGAGTTTAGAGGCTGCCGACTGGTGGGTGTCAATGGGGATGTTGAAGTCACCCATGATGATGGTGGGAATGTCAGCAGAGAGAAAGTGGAGGAGCCAGGTGGAGAATTGGTCAATAAAGGCAGTGCTCGGGCCCGGAGGTCGGTATATGACAGCCACTTGGAGGTTGGAGGGAGAGTAGATGCGGACAGAGTGGAGTTCAAAAGAGGGGAGGATAAGGGAAGGAAGAGGTGGGATTGGGTTAAAGATACAGTTAGAAGAAAGGAGAAGGCCCACACCTCCACCATGTCTGTTGCCGGAGCGGGGAGTGTGGGTGAAGTGGAGGCCGCCGTAACATAGCGCAGCAGGGGAGGCGGTATCGGAGGGTGTCAGCCATGTTTCAGTGAGGCCAAGGAAGGTAAAATTATGAGAGGTAAAGAGGTCGTGAATCACATGGAGTTTATTGCAGACAGAGCGGGCATTCCAGAGTGATCCAGAGAGAGGGAGCAGGGTGGTGGGCGTCAAGGGCACGGATTTGAGGTTGGAAGGATTTCGGGTGTTAATACTCAGTTGGGAGCGATAGGAGGGGTAATAATGGGAGGTATGAGCTGTGGGGGTCCAGTATTGGGAGATATGTCACCATCAGTGAGGAGAAGCAGAGAGAGACAGAGTATGTGGGAAAAGGACAGTGGGCAGCTTGTTTTGTGTCTTATTAGGAGAGATCTGAGGTTGAGGAGCAGGTCAGCGGAGGAGGTCAGGTGTGGAGGCAAGAGGGAAGCAGAGATTAGTAGTTGGTTAGCGGGTGCTAGAGTTTGCGGATAGGGAAGGAGAGTGAGGATTAATGGAGGCAAAACTGGTAGAGCGTATGTCAGCATGGTGGGAGTTAAGTGTGGAGGAAAGAGGAATAAATATAGTACATTTAATAACAAAAGTTAGTCGTACCTTCTGTTCACTTCTGACTCATTTCTGACATATTTCTGTAGTCAGTTATCCTAAATGTCACTCCATATGATATATGATTAATGTGTGTTATATGTATCTTACATTGCATAGCTGTACACTGTTTATCCATACGATATTTTATTAATATGCTCTATATACAAGTAGGTCACAAAATGGATATTTATTTATTATTTTTTATTGTTTATAGTTTTTAGTATTCTATTCACAGTATTATTTACACATTATTTACACATTATACTTTATTGTTTTCATTGGTTATTATTTATCATTGTTATTATTTTATTATTCTTCATAATGAGAATAATATATGGTATATAAATAATATTGTTTATATCGATTTATTATGTTTTCTATAATTTATATGGTTTGTTGACACTTGACACCTTATATATTATATTTTTCACATTGGGGTTTTACCAATAGCACACTTACATATATACACATGTATCGTTTTGGACATATTCATTTTAATCTTGGTTTGACATATGTCTCATTATATGATGTATAGATAATTATATGCATTATATGACTGTGATTAATTTATGTAATGGGCGGCCCGCCTTATGCTTATGAGGTTGAGCGCATACGGGTACCGTGGTCCACCGAGATGTTCTCTTGCGGTCTCTAGTGTGGCGCTGAGATGCACAAATCCTTGTAAAGGACCTGCCATACAGAGACCACCTGACCGCGAGCGGCATCTCCTATTGGATGGTGGATACCACGTGACCTTGGACATGCGCCGTACAACCCCTCTGATGCATGTGAAGGACCTTCCTTACGTCATAAGCCTCAGACACAATATTTTACAGATGTGGCTAATCCACTTAATTGTTTCATGGCATTATATATACCGGACAGCCCCCTGCCCTGACACGCCTCCCGAAGAAGCAGTGTGAAACGCGCGTCGGGGCAGAGGGACGTCCGAGGACCACACTCCTGCAAGTCCTGCGGTATGTTTTCTCCCCACATGGGGTATCTTTTTCATATTGCTGCTTAACACATTGCTGCCATTTAGATATATAGTGCTGATCATTGAGCTTACTGAATGTGACACCCTGATTCTAGGTGTACATTTAGTTCAGCGATACTTTCTTACATTGGGTATTTGTTTTACTTATGCTCAGCAATGTGTTATTTCATGGCTTGATTATGCCGGGCCACTGAGCTGATGGAATCTGATACCTTGACTCAGGTGTAAATATAGCCATTCCAATTTTGGATTTAATCATTTAAGCAGGCTGCATGAGATGTGTCCTATGGAAGTATACGTCCCTTTTGTGTTTTTAAATTTTGTACCTGGTACCTTTCAGTACTATTTATGAGGTCATTTCTTGTTAAATAATTGTTCTAATAAAATATTGTATTTTATACCATCTGGTGGGTCTCACAAGAGTTTTTTTCTTCCACCATTGTGTACTACTACCCTATAGATAATCCCTATTCCCTGCCTTGCCGCAGCTCCTGATGAGCCATGTTGGCGAAACGCGTAGAGGCTGTATTCTACTACTAAATGGATAAGTACCCCTCAGTCTGAGGTTCCTTTTTTTGGCTATATGGGAAATATACTAGGTCTATTATGACCAAGCCTGATACTCAGGGATTGATGTCCCTATGATATATGCATCTTGCTACATGTGTTTATGTTTACTATCACGTTATCAGACACATATTTCTAGGGTCATGGAATATTAGTCATTAAGGAATAAAAGGCACTACTGATAGTGTGTCTATAGAATATTGATGTGCTGTTATGCAGGGATCAGCCACAAAATCTTTTCAGACACATTTCAGGGGTCAAAGTTTTACATTTAATGATATCAAGTATCTGAATTTCAACCCTATTCCCTAAAACCTGACATACAGGTATACGCTGCCATTTTTCCCACCTTTGAGGGGTGTATTTTCATCTGTTGTGCCAGATATAAGGCTCACTTATTATAGGGGCAACTGGAGGATACCAGGGTCAGCCTACGTTGAGCAGGGGTGCCAATCTCGTGTGGGCTATCTTAGGGTGCCAACCTCCGCGGCAAGGCAGGGAATTGAATAGGGGCTATCTATAGGGTATACACAGTGTGCACTTTTTAATATGTGTGATGGTTGTCTATGTCTGCTTTAAACTAATCATAATAAAGGTTACATTTTAACATATTTTTTCTTTTGGGGTTCCTTATACATAATTACTCATTTTTGAATACTCCATTTATCTTTCTATGAATTAGTCCCTTTTATAACAAGATATCCCATTAGTTGACCAAATGGGCTAAAACTTTTCCTTCTCTTTTCTATATTGAGATGTCATCCCATTAGTTGACCAAAACAGATTGCATGAGGAAACAGGAGAAAGATCATCTGGGGGATCGTGTGAAAACTCCAGTGATCACTTATTCAGAAGACATATTGACACTAAAGGGTGGAAGGATACTTTCCTCCCAATCGTTATGGCAAAGGACTAGAAAGTCAAAGAAGGGCTCAAATAGTAATGGCAGGTAGGGTATGTGCGCACATTGTGTATTGTGCTCAGGAATTTCCTGAGCGAATTCTGTATCTCTTGGCAGAATTTTGTGCAGATTTTAAGTGAATTTTCCTGTGTTTTTTGGTCTATGGTTTTCCATAATGAAATGGGTGTAGAAACGCCGTGGAATCCGCACAAAGAATTGACATGCTGCAAAAAATAAACCTCTGCAAAATAAACCTCCGCAGCATGTCCACATCAATTTTTTTTCCATTGATTAACATTGTATGGTCAAACACTAGCAGGTCTGCAGCCATTCCGTGCGCAAAATCCGCTACGGATCCGCAACAAATCCGCA
Organism: Oophaga sylvatica; assembly: GCA_033576555.1. Taxonomy (NCBI): domain Eukaryota; kingdom Metazoa; phylum Chordata; class Amphibia; order Anura; family Dendrobatidae; genus Oophaga; species Oophaga sylvatica. Next base: position 532,503,177 of record JARQOD010000004.1, read on the forward strand.
ACGTGTGCACACAGCCTAACAGTTCTTAAGCAAATATTCCATAAAAATGATTAACAAATGGGGAACCAGCAGGTGGCGCCGCATCACTAAAAACAAACAAAGAGCAGGAGAGTAGGAAAAACCTCACTTAGTAATAATAATTCCAAACAAGGGAAGTAAGAAGCAAAATTCAATATCATGTCAGATGAACAATAAATACATGATACCGTTAGGATGGCAGATTATATAAATAGAAAATGAAACAATGTCTTATGAAAAGAAAAAAACAGAAGGATTATATTGATAGGATATAAGTATGTAAAGGGTGATATTGTAACAACCCTACTGCTTACAATACGTTGTATGACAGAGTCCAAAACAGCAAAGACAGCCAAGTAAATGAATAAGTTTTTCCTGGTTGTTTCAAAAACTAAGGGGGACACTATGTCGGTGTGTTTTTCATTTATTCTCCCTGCTCGCTGTTGCCAGCAGAGCAGGAGAGAATAATGACAGGCAGCTTCAGCACCACAGGAAGGGTTGTAGCGCTTCTTCCCCTGCAGCAGTCCGTGTGGTCCTGATGCTGCACACGTGTGGCACACGGTTGCCACGTGTGCCACACAGATGTACCACATATACACATGGACACAAGGACATGGATATCTCCGGTACCGATTTTTACGGTACCAGAAATATCTGGACGTGTGAAATAGGCCTTAGTGATAATAATTCCAAACAAGGGAAGTAAGAAGCAAAATTCAATGTCATGTCAGATGAACAGTAAAAACATGATACCATTAGGATGGCAGATTATATAAATAGATGTAACAATGTCATCTTAAAACAAAAAAACACAAAGAATATATTGATTGGATATAAGTATGTAAAGGGCTATATGGTAACAAGCCTACGGCTCTCAATATGTTGTATGTCACAATCCAAAATAGTGGATATAACCAAGTAAATGAATAAAAAAGTGCTGAGATGAAAATCAGAGTAACAGAATAGACATTACCACTTGCAGGATGTGGTGCAAAACCCCAACGCGCGGTTAGTAGCAAAACCTTTATCTGGGGGTTTGATCAAACCTTCAGAGTAAACTCCTTAAGTGCAAGTGGTTCCATGGTGTGATGGTTAGCACTCTGGACTCTAAATCCAGCGATCTGGTGAAGTAGGTCTGTTTGGCGAGGTGAAGGGCAGTGTTATAAGTTCTTAACATGAATTTAAAGTGGATGAAGTCCATGTTTTTCTCCATAGGCGTTCAGCACTCCTAGAGCATCGCTGGAGAAGGTGAGTTTGCGATGTGAGCCAGGGCTGTTTTACTGTGTGTTTGGAAGTTCTGAGGGTGAGCGGTGCTACTTGGTCAAGGGTGCTTCTAAGAATGTCATTGTAGTGATGAACAGCCAGATCAGGACAAGAAAAAGAGGAGATTGGGGACAGTGATGAGTGTAGGGAGTCTGAAAGTGTCTGAGGGTTAATGGCTTGTAGATTTCTGAATGTGTGGTAGGTAGGAGTGCGCTGGGGTGGTCGAGGATTTGTGAGGGTGAAGGAGAGAATGTTGTGGTCAGAGAGTGGAAGCGGTGAGTTATTTAGGTGGGAGATTGAACAGAGGCGGACAAAGACCAGGTCAAGGGTGTTACCATCCTTGTGTGTCTCAGAGGTTGAAAGCTGTGAGAGGCCTAGAGAAGTGGTTAGTGATAGAAGCTGAGATGCAGATGTGGAAGTAGGGCTGTTAATGGGGATGTTGACGTCTTTAAGGATAAGGGTTGGTAGTTCTGAGGACATGAAGTGCGGCAGCCAGGCTGAGAAGTGGTCAAGGAACCGGGTGGGTGAGCCTGGGGGCCGATATATGACCGCTACTCTAAGGGAGAGGGGACGGAAGAGCCTGATGGTGTGGACCTAAAAAGAAGGGAATGACAGTGATGGAATTGGGGGGATCACCTGGAAAGTGCATTGTGGGGACAGGAGTATGCCAACTCCACCACCATGTCTGTTTGTGGGTCTCGGGGAATGGGAGAACTGTAAGCCACCATAGGAAATGGCAGCAGGGGAGACAGTTTCAGAATCCTGAATCCAAGTTTCAGTGAGGGCCAATAGATTAAGAGAGTTGTTCAGAAAGTAGTTGTGCAGGAAGGGAAGCTTGTTACATACAGACTGTGAACTCCAGAGGGCACAATTAAAAGAAAGAGATGAGGGAGTGCAAGTAATATTAATAAAATTATTATGGTTTCGATATGAGGTAGGGTAGGGGTTGAGGTTGGGGGATGGTGGACCAGGGTTGGGGGAGATGTCCCCTGAAATCAGTAGGAGTAAGAATTTAAAGAGCAAGTAGTTGTTGGAATTGTAAGTAGGTTTTTTCTGCGATGTGTTTGGGCAAGATGGGCTGAGGTTTTTAAAGAAGGTAAGGAGTGCATGGGAGCTGTACATGGGAGAGGGAAGTATAGAGGGGCTGATGTGCATGAGTCGTGATGGAGGGTGGATGGGGCGGTGAATGTGGATGGCAAGGGAGCACAGGAGAATAGAAATAAAGCACATGATTAAAAGGGAAAGCAAAGTGTGGGTTACCTGATTCCTGCCCTGATTAACTGCCATGGATTACTGCCGTTCACATGATGCTTAGCTTCTGTGATGCTTTGCTTTATGGGATGCGTGTGCCACACACTGTGTGCGCCCCTTAGAATGCTACTAAATATATAGCCCACACTACAGGGACAGGAGAAAGGGATTGTGGGAGCTGGTTTGGGATAACTTGGCAGCTGGGGCCAGCACACCAGGGGGTGGTTAGATGATCAAAGGCACTAGACCTGGCTACATCTATATGCTATAGCACCTTCCACCTGATAAGATCTAGAGAGGCCTCAGTCACAGATATAACACAGTAAAGGGTATGCCACACTAAGCGAGATCGCTAGCGAGATCGCTAACGAGATCGCACCTGCGTCACCATTTATGACACAGTAGCGATCTCGTTAGCGACTTTAGCTGTGTGTGACATGTAGCAGCGATGTGGCCCCTGCTGAGATGTCGTTGATCGCTCATGAACGTTCTGAGCCGTTTTTTGGTTGTTGGTGTCCCGCTGGTGAGCCTGAATCGCTGAGTGTGACACCCTTTATGAACGACTTCACCAGCGTCGCAGGTGGGACTAGGTTTTCCCAACGACCGCAGAGGTCGTTATACAGATCGCTGATGAGATGTGTTTGGAATCACAGATCGCTGATGAGATGTGTTTGGAATCACACAGCTAAGTCGCTAAGGAGATCGCTACTGTGTCATAAATGGTGACGCAGGTGCGATCTCGTTAGTGATCTCGCTAGCGATCTCGCTTACTGTGGCATACCCTTAAGTATTAAATACAGTGCAACAAATTAATTATACCAAAGCTTTAGCAGGCACATTAAAATATGTAGCAAAATGGTAAAGCAGCAGATGACAGCAAGCAGAAGTATGGAGTTGTAACATTAGGATATATTGCAGCAGGAAAGACAGCCAGCAGAGGTGGGGATTGTACCATTCAGCTGCTTGCTAGTAATGAATGGAGTGCGCACCATTAGGATATATTGCAGCAGGAAAGACAGCCAGCAGTGGTGGGGATTATAGCATTCAGCTGCTTGCTAGTAATGAATGGAGTGCGCACCATTAGGATATATTACAGCAGGAAAGACAGCCAGCAGAGGTGGGGATTGTACCATTCAGCTGCTTGCTAGTAATGAATGGAGTGTGTACCTGTGTGGAGAGAGAAGAGAGAAGATGGAGATGAGTCGTCCGCCAGGGCCGTGGGGTACTCGGCACCGAGCCCGTTAATTTCTATGGGGAATGTCACGGGTAGCACAGCTCGGTCCGTTGCCCTGGGCGCTCACTGAAAATGGGGGATATTTACGGGTGAATTGTACATTGATATGGGGATTCGTGACGCCACTTGTGGTATCTGGTCAGGATGACCAGCGCTGCTATGCAGATCCACTGAAGGGTTAATATTGTGCAGCTAGATGTTAAGCCTTCCACAAGTAAGGCTGATTCCTCCAGGGCAGATAGATGTATAGGAATGCAGGATAGACGGGGACCTGGCAGTCAGGGGCAATAAGGGAGACACACACATAAGTCACTTTGGTACCTTTACTGAAGATGTTGCAGGCGCTTCCCAGAACACTGTAGGGTGAAGGGTGCACATCCAGATTCCTCCAAGGAGTAGGTATGTGGCCTCCTGTTCTCTGCCTTTTTGTAATGAAGTCCTGGCCTGCGTGTAGCTGGGCCTAACTTAGTCTCCGTCTTGTACCTGGCTGACCTTGTGGTTGGACCTCTTCTTGAAGTACACAGTCTCTATTTGCCGTGCATGGCTAGACTCCGTCCTCCTGATCCTGCTACGTATCAGCTCTGTGGTACTTCTGGGACTTGTAGTCCTCCAGGAACTCCGGTGTTCTCCTAATGGGTCGTGGAGATCCCTATAGGCTCGGACCCCGGTGTCCGGTGAATACTTGCTGAGATAAGCTATAAAGGCTTTTCTACCTCATTAACTTTCCACTCGCCTTCGGCCTACCCGGATCCTCACACGATCACACACTGGCAGTTGGTGGTTTGCCTCTTCACCGCTCTTTAAGCGTCGGCACGTTTCTCATTGAGCTGCACTCCTAGATTCAGCTCTGACTAGGCTGGAGTGATTGCTGTTTCACTCTTTACTAGACTCCACTTGCTTGTGAACTGAATAGCTCTGCAGCCTCTCAATCTCAGCTCTGCACTTCACCTTCCTGCAGACTGACTGACTGAGCCCTCTGAGATGGCTGCACTGAACTAACTAGATGTTTCCTGTGTAACTGTCTTTTATATGTCTAAAACAGCTCCCTCTGGTGGTCTTTTGGATAAGTGAACGTGTGTGCATGTGTATAATGACCTCTAGTGGGATATTCTTTCAGTGCACCCTTCTGGGAGATATGGATTCAGTCGCAGCTGGGCTCCACAAATGTTAATTCCTTGCCATGGATTACTGCCGTTCACATGAAGCTTAGCTTCTGTGATGCTTTGCTTTATGGGATGCGTGAAATATTTACATTTATATTAAGAAGTCTCAATGATACAAACTGGTAATACTCAGAAGCTTTTTCCAAGAATAATGGGCAGCTTTACCATCTAAGAAAATAAAGAACATCATCCAGTCATAGGCGATGCGGAGAAACTGTGAGATATGGCCTGGCTATTAAGGGGTGGAAGAGGTTTTTCTTTTCTTCAGTCAGTCCATAAAATTGGAGTAATACTTTGACAACATTATTCCCAGCAGTGACCTTTAGTCAGTGATACTTCCAGGGGTCTTCCTTATGCAGTCCCCATGCCATTTGAGTGCTGTATCCATTTCAGTGATTTTCCTGCCCCCTCCGCCCTCCTGTTAGGGTCTTTGGCGAAAATGCTCGAGTTCCCATTGACTTCCATTATTATCAGTACTTGAGTTGAGCCCGTCCAAGGGTCTGACCTGCTTGATTCCAGTTCCAAGCAGTCGAGCATTTTAGGGCTCGATCATAACTACAGGTCAGCAATAAAAAGAACATATTCATATGTTAATTTGCCCCCAAAATCTATAAAAACCTCATGGGTGCATATAGTAAGAGTTAAGGGTATGCCACACTAAACAATATCGCTAACGGGATCGCTAAAAAACGTCACTATTTAGCGATCCCGTTAGCGATATTGTTCAGTGCGGCAGCTTCCAGCGACGAGCTTCCTGCTGTGATCTCGCTCGTCGCTGGAATCGTTCCGGACCCTATTTCATCGCTGGCGCTCCCGCTGGGTAAGTATATATCGCTAGTGTGGCACCTTTTCTTAGCGATTTAGCGGTACTTTTGTACCGCTAAAGTCGTTAAGAAGATCGCTAACGGCGATAGCGTCGTTAACTATATCGCTAAATGCGGCAGCATTTAGCGATATAGAAACAATCCCGCTAGCGATCTCATTAGTATGCAACGCTAACGAGATCGCTAGCGGGATAGCTTAGTGTGGCAGTACCTTTATTTTTAATGTTTTTAACAATCCAATTAATTATTTTACTAACTATATATATATATATATATGGTTTCAGTCAGTTATAAAGTTGAAATGCTTAAACAGATGGCTCATTGAACCAAGAAATGTAAATGACCTGGTCAACTAATCTTCTAACAAAAGGACCTTTGACATTCAAAAAAGGGAGTCAACTAATCAGTACTTTCCCAGAGATTTTATCTTGTTAATTATATGTGAGATAGAGGCTTTTTAAGTCTAAAGTACACATACCTTGGGACATATCAAAGCCTTTAGGGAAGTTTCAAGGTACAGTTTTAACATATAAAAAGAGAGCACAGTGAGACAGGAGAGATGGGAGATGTGACATACATAGAAAGATGAGGATAGAGATGGACTTCTACCTTAATAATGTAATGTATGAATAATATTTCTTTTGATTCACATGTAGTTTTATTTCTTATACTGGTTATTATTTAATCTTATCATTTATTAAGTAAACATTAATTTCGTTTTACTCAATTCTCATGTGAGCATTTCTTATTCATTGCAGTCTTTTGAATCCTTTATAAAACAGTGCACAATGTGTGGACTAAATGAAAAGCTAAACAAATAATAGAATCCAAAATAGAAAATGAGGCATACATAAATAAAAAAAAATAAAATGGAGGGAGACACTGCCAGTGTAAATTGCTGTTTCTAGTCGATCATGTTGAAAAAAATAATATGTTCAATATCTAAAAATACTTTTAGCGGAAAAGAGAAAGCAATTTAAATGTTTTCTAGCCATCCTTAGTGGTTATAAAATAAAAATAAGAAAACTAAATAATGTGGAAATAGATAATATTTATCTTTATATTTTTATATAAATATGTTTTATATTTAAGTGAGGAAGAAAGACTGGTGGGAAAACACACATAACATTACTGATTAGAAATGATTGATGTCGATGGTCAATAAATGACAGTAGACCTGAATAAAAAAGAGAAAAAGAAACATACTGTACACCAGGGATACCGCAAAGTACAAATGTATTTTATTGCAAAAAAAAAAGCCTGAAAAAATGCAACCACAAAAGTTTAAAAACATTTAAAAGCAGGACAAAAAAGCCCCATCATATAGATGTAAGCCCCCTGGCAAACGATATAAATGTCTGGCAATAAATGTGTAGTGCCAGAATATGAGAGGTAACAGAGATGCAAAAAACAAAAAAACAATTAAGCACACAATAACAATCAACATACAGTCATGAATGGGTGGTGCAAAAGGTTTTTTTGCATGCAACAATGGCAATATCTTACAATAATGTTAGCGAGTCTCTCCCCAAAGAAAAAAGGCCAGTTGTGAAAAAATGTTATTGATATATACAAATAGTATTAGTTTGTAATTTTTTTTAAAAAATACAAAGCCAGAAAAAAGTATTTTAATGAAATAAAACACCACACAGTTTTCATTAATTTTATTTCACTTCGTTCTGTGACACAGGAACTCCCCATAGACTTTAGAGGAAAACTTTGATTCCGATATCCGATATGACAAAAATATCAGAACTCAGAATCGGAATTCCGATACAGCCAATATCGGCCGATACCCGATATTTGCAGTATCGGAATGCTCAACACTAATGTTTATTAATTCTAGAATTCAGCCCTGTAGAATGGGAAATCCTATCATTGTGTAATATCTTCACTGTCAGGACTCCGCTGTGTGGTCACGAAAAAATATATAAAATGTTGTGACGGAGTGTGGAATCACAAAGCATTAATGTGTGAACAAAATATATAAATAAATAGCTAAACTTATGAAAGTAGTGAAAATTCATGTCAATATGTACAGATGCATTTTGTAGATATATGTGAACGTGCAAAACCACATATAAATGGCATCAAGAACAGGAGCAAGTGGTTCCATGGTGTAATGGTCAGCACTCTGGACTCTGAATCCAGCGATCCGAGTTCAAATCTTGGTGGGACCTGAGGCTTTTGCTAATTTCTCATACCCACAAAATCTATAAAAAGCTTATGGGTGCACAATGTGTGGACTAAGTGAAAAGCTAAATAAATAACAGAATCCAAAATAGAAAATGAGGCGTACATAAATAAAAAAAAGTGTAAATCGCTGTTTCTAGTCTCGGCTATGTTGAAAAAAAATATGTTCAATATCTTAAAATACTTTTAACAGAAAAAGAGAAAGCAATTTAAAATGTTTTCTAGCCATCCTTTGTGGTCATAAAATAAAAATAATGTGAAAGTGGATATTTATCTTTATATTTTTACATAAATACGTTTTATATTTAACACATATAACATTATTAGAAATGATTGATGACGAAGGTAAATGAATCACGGAAGACCATAATGAAAACTGTACAGTTAAAATTGATGAAAAATGCACTATGGCAGCAGTGGGATTTGAACCCACGCCTCCGAAGAGACTGGAGCCTTAATCCAGCGCCTTAGACCGCTCGGCCACGCTACCTATGCCTGTGTTTGTGAGATGGTGTGCCGTCTGACAAGCAAAATTCATCATTTCTGTACTAATGTTTATTAATTCCATTCTGGAACGTGGACCCATACCCTGAGTGAAAGTCCAGATGTATATAACCACCAGCTCCTGTGCACAGAACCATCATATTAATGATCAATCTTCATGTTCAGCTTTTATTAGCCGGTGTGATTGGGAGATACAGTGACTTCTGTCTCTGATAGATCGCAGTGTCATATATCCAATCATAAAAACATCTCCAGAATCCGACCTTTTCTCACCATTGAAACTGCCTCCATCCTGTGCCAGTCATTACACTTGTTCCCCATCCACTACAAAAATTAATACAAACTCATCTCTCACCCACAAAGCTTTCCACAGTTCTCCACCACCCAACAGTTTCTCCTTCCCTTTTTTTGTCCATTCCCGTACCCGTGCTCTTCTTTCTGCAACTAATCTAAAATTATCATCCTCTGTAATCTGAATCTCGCACCTCCATCTTCAAGACTTCTCTCGTGCTGCACAAGTTTTCTGGAATGCAAAATACCAGACAATCCAACTAATTTCTAGGCACATTTATAATTGTACTTTAAAAACACATCTCTTTAGACAGGACTAGCAACTCACTTCACTAATCTAACTCTTTGCTGTTTTCTCTATTTAAATTCTTCTCAAAATGTTGTCCCTTCTTCTGAACTGTCTCTACATGCTTCATGCACCCAGTAGCACTTGGTGACTGCACTTATACAGATACAGTCTTGTGATCGGGTCATGCAGCTTATTTAAAATTCCCTATTTATTATAATGAAGGCCGGACTATACATGACAGCACTTCATACCTATTGTGTCCCCTATTTCCTTATAGCTTGTGATCCGGACCGTGGCTCCTCCTGTAACTGTTGATCTGTTACTCTGTAATTCCTTTATTGTCTGTACAGGTAACGCTCAATTGTAAAGCGCTGCAGAATTTGTTGATGCTGTATAAATAATAAAATTAATACTAATACAATCGTTGTAACAAAATAATCCTGGCCCGTACGGGGATCGAACCCGCGACCTTGGCGTTATTAGCACCACGCTCTAACCAACTGAGCTAACCGGCCATGGAGAGCTTTCCTGTTCCAGTCTCTTTGGAGACGTTGTGTATGAATCCCCCTGATGTCAGGAAACTATTTTGAGCTGTTTTTATTTTCTTTTTATAGTACAGTGTGGTCTCTCGTGATATATTTCCCATCAACATCATCAAGTATATTTCCTGCCCCCCAAAAAAATATAACTTGGCAGCAGATGGTAATTCAGCTCCTTGGAAAACTCAGACAGACTAGCTGATAAGTTTCCACAATATTTCATTTGCTGAAGGTCGCTGTCCAGCGTGCAAAATACTGCACAATGGCTAAAGTGATTGAAAAATACATGTGTAGGAAAAATGATTAATAAAAATTAGAAACGTTCCATCACTTTCTTCCTTTCTCCTTTGTAACCTTGAACTTCTTTTGTCCTTTGCCTTCTTGACACAGAGAAAATGCTTTCTAGTCCCTTTTATAACAAGATATCCCATTAGTGACCAAATGGGCCAAAACTTTTTCTACTCTTTTCTATATTGAGATGTCATCCTATTAATTGATGAAAACAGTTTACATGAGGAAACAGGAGAAAGATCATCTGGGGGATCGTGTGAAAACTCCAGTGATCACTAGTGATGAGCGGACATGCTCGGTAATACTCGTTACTCGCCTGAGCATCACTGTACTTGCGGTACTCTGCGAGCATTTCCGCTATTATTCACCTGGTGCTCTGGTCCCCACCCTGCATTTTTGGTGCTCTTTAGAGCACCAATCAACATGCAGGGATTGTCTTCCATGCACTGTAATGTCACAGCCATCTTGGTTGTGGTATTATAGTGATTGGCTGGCCGCACAGCGTCATCAGGTGTATAAGAGACCTAGCACCGCCTGTTGTGAACGTGTTGGAGATAACTTCGGAGCTGAGGCTCCCTCTGGTGGTTGCTGAGGGTATTAAACCTATGTTGAACAGCAAAAGTCCACCACCTGCAATTGATGAATGGTTATCAGGTGGGACGGACTGGCCTGATATAAGTGAGCTGACCTCCCATGATCCTCACCGGAGATCAATTGCTTCTTCCTGGTCTAGGTTGGAATTCAGCTTGCTTTGCTACTGTCTCCTACTATCATTCAGATAAGTTACTTTCTGTTTTTTTTTTCTTAACTATTTTTCCCTTCTGTTGAGTACCATAGAATTTCAGTATGGCCGGTGATTCTGTTATGTTTTGATAGCTGAGGAGGACAGGAGCAAAAAACCGCAAAGGCAGCAAAACACCAGAGAGGTTGGGATCTAATAGGTTGCAGACCCCTAAACTAACCGCACAACTAGAAGCAGCCGTGGGATGTTCCTACAGTGCCCTAGACGCCTCGTCACAGCCGAGAGATTAGCTACCCCTGAA
>JARQOD010000004.1:532514179-532553278 GCA_033576555.1 Oophaga sylvatica
AATGTTTTTAACAATCCAATTAATTATTTTACTAACTTATATATATATATATATGGTTTCAGTCAGTTATAAAGTTGAAATGCTTAAACAGATGGCTCATTGAACCAAGAAATGTAAATGACCTGGTCAACTAATCTTCTAACAAAAGGACCTTTGACATTCAAAAAAGGGAGTCAACTAATCAGTACTTTCCCAGAGATTTTATCTTGTTAATTATATGTGAGATAGAGGCTTTTTAAGTCTAAAGTACACATACCTTGGGACATATCAAAGCCTTTAGGGAAGTTTCAAGGTACAGTTTTAACATATAAAAAGAGAGCACAGTGAGACAGGAGAGATGGGAGATGTGACATACATAGAAAGATGAGGATAGAGATGGACTTCTACCTTAATAATGTAATGTATGAATAATATTTCTTTTGATTCACATGTAGTTTTATTTCTTATACTGGTTATTATTTAATCTTATCATTTATTAAGTAAACATTAATTTCGTTTTACTCAATTCTCATGTGAGCATTTCTTATTCATTGCAGTCTTTTGAATCCTTTATAAAACAGTGCACAATGTGTGGACTAAATGAAAAGCTAAACAAATAATAGAATCCAAAATAGAAAATGAGGCATACATAAATAAAAAAAAATAAAATGGAGGGAGACACTGCCAGTGTAAATTGCTGTTTCTAGTCGATCATGTTGAAAAAAATAATATGTTCAATATCTAAAAATACTTTTAGCGGAAAAGAGAAAGCAATTTAAAATGTTTTCTAGCCATCCTTAGTGGTATAAAATAAAAATAAGAAAACTAAATAATGTGGAAATAGATAATATTTATCTTTATATTTTTATATAAATATGTTTTATATTTAAGTGAGGAAGAAAGACTGGTGGGAAAACACACATAACATTACTGATTAGAAATGATTGATGTCGATGGTCAATAAATGACAGTAGACCTGAATAAAAAAGAGAAAAAGAAACATACTGTACACCAGGGATACCGCAAAGTACAAATGTATTTTATTGCAAAAAAAAAAGCCTGAAAAAATGCAAACCACAAAAGTTTAAAAACATTTAAAAGCAGGACAAAAAAGCCCCATCATATAGATGTAAGCCCCCCTGGCAAACGATATAAATGTCTGGCAATAAATGTGTAGTGCCAGAATATGAGAGGTAACAGAGATGCAAAAAACAAAAAAACAATTAAGCACACAATAACAATCAACATACAGTCATGAATGGGTGGTGCAAAAGGTTTTTTTGCATGCAACAATGGCAATATCTTACAATAATGTTAGCGAGTCTCTCCCCAAAGAAAAAAGGCCAGTTGTGAAAAAATGTTATTGATATATACAAATAGTATTAGTTTGTAATTTTTTTTTAAAAAATACAAAGCCAGAAAAAAGTATTTTAATGAAATAAAACACCACACAGTTTTCATTAATTTTATTTCACTTCGTTCTGTGACACAGGAACTCCCCATAGACTTTAGAGGAAAACTTTGATTCCGATATCCGATATGACAAAAATATCAGAACTCAGAATCGGAATTCCGATACAGCCAATATCGGCCGATACCCGATATTTGCAGTATCGGAATGCTCAACACTAATGTTTATTAATTCTAGAATTCAGCCCTGTAGAATGGGAAATCCTATCATTGTGTAATATCTTCACTGTCAGGACTCCGCTGTGTGGTCACGAAAAAATATATAAAATGTTGTGACGGAGTGTGGAATCACAAAGCATTAATGTGTGAACAAAATATATAAATAAATAGCTAAACTTATGAAAGTAGTGAAAATTCATGTCAATATGTACAGATGCATTTTGTAGATATATGTGAACGTGCAAAACCACATATAAATGGCATCAAGAACAGGAGCAAGTGGTTCCATGGTGTAATGGTCAGCACTCTGGACTCTGAATCCAGCGATCCGAGTTCAAATCTTGGTGGGACCTGAGGCTTTTGCTAATTTCTCATACCCACAAAATCTATAAAAAGCTTATGGGTGCACAATGTGTGGACTAAGTGAAAAGCTAAATAAATAACAGAATCCAAAATAGAAAATGAGGCGTACATAAATAAAAAAAAGTGTAAATCGCTGTTTCTAGTCTCGGCTATGTTGAAAAAAAATATGTTCAATATCTTAAAATACTTTTAACAGAAAAAGAGAAAGCATTTAAAATGTTTTCTAGCCATCCTTTGTGGTCATAAAATAAAAATAATGTGAAAGTGGATATTTATCTTTATATTTTTACATAAATACGTTTTATATTTAACACATATAACATTATTAGAAATGATTGATGACGAAGGTAAATGAATCACGGAAGACCATAATGAAAACTGTACAGTTAAAATTGATGAAAAATGCACTATGGCAGCAGTGGGATTTGAACCCACGCCTCCGAAGAGACTGGAGCCTTAATCCAGCGCCTTAGACCGCTCGGCCACGCTACCTATGCCTGTGTTTGTGAGATGGTGTGCCGTCTGACAAGCAAAATTCATCATTTCTGTACTAATGTTTATTAATTCCATTCTGGAACGTGGACCCATACCCTGAGTGAAAGTCCAGATGTATATAACCACCAGCTCCTGTGCACAGAACCATCATATTAATGATCAATCTTCATGTTCAGCTTTTATTAGCCGGTGTGATTGGGAGATACAGTGACTTCTGTCTCTGATAGATCGCAGTGTCATATATCCAATCATAAAAACATCTCCAGAATCCGACCTTTTCTCACCATTGAAACTGCCTCCATCCTGTGCCAGTCATTACACTTGTTCCCCATCCACTACAAAAATTAATACAAACTCATCTCTCACCCACAAAGCTTTCCACAGTTCTCCACCACCCAACAGTTTCTCCTTCCCTTTTTTTGTCCATTCCCGTACCCGTGCTCTTCTTTCTGCAACTAATCTAAAATTATCATCCTCTGTAATCTGAATCTCGCACCTCCATCTTCAAGACTTCTCTCGTGCTGCACAAGTTTTCTGGAATGCAAAATACCAGACAATCCAACTAATTTCTAGGCACATTTATAATTGTACTTTAAAAACACATCTCTTTAGACAGGACTAGCAACTCACTTCACTAATCTAACTCTTTGCTGTTTTCTCTATTTAAATTCTTCTCAAAATGTTGTCCCTTCTTCTGAACTGTCTCTACATGCTTCATGCACCCAGTAGCACTTGGTGACTGCACTTATACAGATACAGTCTTGTGATCGGGTCATGCAGCTTATTTAAAATTCCCTATTTATTATAATGAAGGCCGGACTATACATGACAGCACTTCATACCTATTGTGTCCCCTATTTCCTTATAGCTTGTGATCCGGACCGTGGCTCCTCCTGTAACTGTTGATCTGTTACTCTGTAATTCCTTTATTGTCTGTACAGGTAACGCTCAATTGTAAAGCGCTGCAGAATTTGTTGATGCTGTATAAATAATAAAATTAATACTAATACAATCGTTGTAACAAAATAATCCTGGCCCGTACGGGGATCGAACCCGCGACCTTGGCGTTATTAGCACCACGCTCTAACCAACTGAGCTAACCGGCCATGGAGAGCTTTCCTGTTCCAGTCTCTTTGGAGATCGTTGTGTATGAATCCCCCTGATGTCAGGAAACTATTTTGAGCTGTTTTTATTTTCTTTTTATAGTACAGTGTGGTCTCTCGTGATATATTTCCCATCAACATCATCAAGTATATTTCCTGCCCCCCAAAAAAATATAACTTGGCAGCAGATGGTAATTCAGCTCCTTGGAAAACTCAGACAGACTAGCTGATAAGTTTCCACAATATTTCATTTGCTGAAGGTCGCTGTCCAGCGTGCAAAATACTGCACAATGGCTAAAGTGATTGAAAAATACATGTGTAGGAAAAATGATTAATAAAAATTAGAAACGTTCCATCACTTTCTTCCTTTCTCCTTTGTAACCTTGAACTTCTTTTGTCCTTTGCCTTCTTGACACAGAGAAAATGCTTTCTAGTCCCTTTTATAACAAGATATCCCATTAGTGACCAAATGGGCCAAAACTATTTTCTACTCTTTTCTATATTGAGATGTCATCCTATTAATTGATGAAAACAGTTTACATGAGGAAACAGGAGAAAGATCATCTGGGGGATCGTGTGAAAACTCCAGTGATCACTAGTGATGAGCGGACATGCTCGGTAATACTCGTTACTCGCCTGAGCATCACTGTACTTGCGGTACTCTGCGAGCATTTCCGCTATTATTCACCTGGTGCTCTGGTCCCCACCCTGCATTTTTGGTGCTCTTTAGAGCACCAATCAACATGCAGGGATTGTCTTCCATGCACTGTAATGTCACAGCCATCTTGGTTGTGGTATTATAGTGATTGGCTGGCCGCACAGCGTCATCAGGTGTATAAGAGACCTAGCACCGCCTGTTGTGAACGTGTTGGAGATAACTTCGGAGCTGAGGCTCCCTCTGGTGGTTGCTGAGGGTATTAAACCTATGTTGAACAGCAAAAGTCCACCACCTGCAATTGATGAATGGTTATCAGGTGGGACGGACTGGCCTGATATAAGTGAGCTGACCTCCCATGATCCTCACCGGAGATCAATTGCTTCTTCCTGGTCTAGGTTGGAATTCAGCTTGCTTTGCTACTGTCTCCTACTATCATTCAGATAAGTTACTTTCTGTTTTTTTTTTCTTAACTATTTTTCCCTTCTGTTGAGTACCATAGAATTTCAGTATGGCCGGTGATTCTGTTATGTTTTGATAGCTGAGGAGGACAGGAGCAAAAAACCGCAAAGGCAGCAAAACACCAGAGAGGTTGGGATCTAATAGGTTGCAGACCCCTAAACTAACCGCACAACTAGAAGCAGCCGTGGGATGTTCCTACAGTGCCCTAGACGCCTCGTCACAGCCGAGAGATTAGCTACCCCTGAAGATGGAAAGAGGAAAGCTAACTGCCCCGGAGTAGAGCCGCAAAGGAATAGGAAGCCCCCAAACATATAATGGCGGTTAGACAAGATGAAAACACACCGTGTTTTGTCTGCCACACGGATTGAATATCATTGGGCTCACAATTGTGCCATTTCAGGCCTCCATAGAATTGTTTTTGTTGTGTCATAGCCAACTTATTGACAATATAGCTGGGCCAAAAAAAAATACAGGCCAGATATTTGAAAGTGGGCTATCTCTGTCAGACGCCTCATCTATCTGTGGGCTACAAATTGTAGCATTTCAGGTCTCCATCAAACTGTTTTTGCTGTCTGTTACACTAGTTCAATACATTATTTTGGGATAAAAAATAAAAAATAGGGGCCACATATTGAAGAGTGTGGTATCTCCATCAGACACCTCATCTATCTGTGTGCTACAAAATATAGCATTTCTGGCCTCCATACCACTGTTTTTGCTGTGTCTTACTCTAGTTATTGACACCAGTTTGCTAAAAAAAAAAGTACAGTCCATATATTTTAAAGTGTGTTTTTCCCACACATGGATCACATCTAAGTTTGCTCCCAATTCAGCCATTTGTAGTGAACATGGAAAATATTTAAAATGGCAAGGTTTCATGGCAAGGACGGGGAAGTGGACGTGATGGTGAATGCAGAGGCCGAGAGCATGAGCAAACTGAAATTGTGGCACAATAAACACCCACATCTTCTCGCATTATTATACTCGAGTTGAGCCCGTCCAAAGTCCTACCTGCTCGATTCCAGTTCCGGGCACTCAAGCATTTCAGTGCTTGATCATCACTAGAGGTCTGCAATTTAAAGAATATTCGTATGTTAATCTGCCCTCAAAATCTATAAAAACCTTATGTTTGCACAATGTGAGGACTAAATGGAAAGCTAAATAAATAACAGAATCCAAGAAATTTGAAAACCCAAGGTGTGAAGAGTTTTCCTGTTGGTAAAAATTAGTTCCAAATAAAAGATGGCAGCGGTGGGATTTGAACCCACGCCTCCAGAGAGACTGGAGCCTAAATCCAGCGCCTAGACCGCTCGGCCACGCTACCTATGCCTGTGTTTCTGATTCGTTGTGCCATCTGACAAGTAAATCATTATTATAATCATACATTTATATAGCGCCATTTATTCCATGGCGCTTTACATGTGAAAAGGGGAAATATAGACAAGTACAATAAACGTGTACGAGACAAGGTACACACAAGTACAGAAGGAGAGAGGACCCTGCCCGCGAGGGCTCACAGTCTACAGGGATGGGGGAGGATACACTAGGAAAGGATAGAGCTGGTCGTGCGATGGTTCAGTAGACTGAGGATCATTGCAGTCTGTAGGCTTGTCGGAACAGGTGGGTCTTCAG
This sequence comes from Oophaga sylvatica, assembly GCA_033576555.1. NCBI lineage: Eukaryota > Metazoa > Chordata > Amphibia > Anura > Dendrobatidae > Oophaga > Oophaga sylvatica. Next base: position 532,520,498 of record JARQOD010000004.1, read on the forward strand.
GTTCTTCTTGAAAGTTTCCATTGTTGGTGAAAGTCTGATGTGTTAAGGCAGAGAGTTCCAGAGTATGGGGGAAGCATGGGAGAAGTCTTGTATGCGGTTGTGGGAAGAAGAGATGATGGGGAGTAGAGAAGAAGATCTTGAGAGGATCGAAGGTTGCGTATGGGTATGCACCGGGAGACCATGTCACAGATGTATGGAGGAGACAGGTTGTGGATGGCTTTGTATGTTATGGTTAGGGTTTTGAACTGGAGCCTCTGGGCAATAGGAAGCCCTAGTGCTAGAGGGGAGGCCAGAGAGTAGGAGGTTGCAGTAGTCGAGGCGGGAGATGATAAGGGCGTGCACTAGTGTTTTTGTGGTTTCATGGTTGAGGAATGCGCGTATCCGGGAAATATTTTTGAGTTTGAGGCGGCAGGAGGTGGCGAGTGCTTGGATATGTGGTTTGAAAAAGAGGGCAGAGTCGATGATCACCCCAAGGCACCGAGCATGAGGGACTGGGGAAAGTGAGCAGCCATTGACATTGATGGATAGGTCTGGTGGAGGGGTAGAGTGAGAAGGGGAAAGATGATGAATTCTGTTTTGTCTATGTTCAGTTTGAGAAAGCGAGCAGAAAAGAAGGCTGAGATAGCAGACAGACACTGTGGGATTTTGGTCAGTAAGGAGGTGAGGTCAGGGGGAAATAATCGCCATATCTGTACTAATGTTTATTAATTCTAGAATTCAGCCCTGTAGAATGGGAAATCCTATCAGTGTGTAATATCCTCACTGTCAGGACTCCGCTGTGTGGTCACGAAAAAATATATAAATGTTGTGACGGAGTGTGGAATCACAAAGCATTAATGTGTGAACAAAATATAAATAGATAAAGTAATGAAAGTAGTGAAAATTCATGTCAATATGTACAGATGCATTTTGTAGATACATGTGAACGTGATATCACAATACATTCACACAGGTTCACAAAACCACATATAAATGGCATCAAGAACAGGCGCAAGCAAGTGGTTCCATGGTGTAATGGTCAGCACTCTGGACTCTGAATCCAGCGATCCGAGTTCAAATCTTGGTGGGACCTGAGGCTTTTGCTAATTTCTCATACCCACAAAATCTATAAAAAGCTTATGGTGCACAATGTGTGGACTAAGTGAAAAGCTAAATAAATAACAGAATCCAAAATATAAAATGAGGCGTACATAAATAAAAAAAAGTGTAAATCGTTGTTACTATTCCCGGTTATGTAGAAAAAAAAATATGTTTAATATCTAAAAATACTTTTAACAGAAAAAGGGAAAGCAGTTTAAAATGTTTTCTAGTCGTCCTTTGTGGTCATAAAATAAAAAAAAATAATGTGAAAATAGATATTTATCTTTATATTTTTATATAAATATGTTTTATATTTAAGTGAGGAAGGAAGACTGGTGGGAAAACACACATAACATTACTGATTAGAAATGATGGATGACGATGGTCAATAAATCACAGAAGACCATAATGAAAAACGTACAGTTAAAATTGAAAAAAAACTTTATGGCAGCGGTGGGATTCGAACCCACGCCTCCGAAGAGACTGGAGCCTTAATCCAGCACCTTAGACCGCTCGGCCACGCTACCTGAGTTCTTGATTCGTTGTGCCATCTGACAAGGAAATTATTATTAGTATTATACAGTTATATAGCGCCATTTATTCCATGGCGCTTTACATGTGAACAGGGGAAATATAGACAAGTACAATAAACACGTACGAGACAAGGGACACACAAGTACAGAAGGAGAGAGGACCCTGCCCGCGAGGGCTCACAGTCACACCGTAATACTTTGCTTCCACGTGCCGGATTACTTCAGCATTTGCTGTGGATTGGACACTACATACAGCCGCAGCGTCCAATCCACAGTGTCCAGATGTTACGGCACAGTGGAGGAGATTTTTTGAATTCCCGTCTCCACCATGCGTACAAACACGCAGGTGGCAGACGTGCGTAACCCCACATGGGGCGCGTCTTTCTAGGCCGCAGCATGTCTTTATCTTGCGGAGATCAATGAGCACATGCGGAATGAACAATGAATACATGCGGAATCACCGCGTGTACAAAAGAGGGCAGCGCTTTGGGTGGTGCCCGGTATCCACTGCCTCCAAATCGCTGCCATTCCGGAACGTGGACCCATACCCTGAGTGAGAGTCCAGCTGGATGTAACCGCCAGCTCCTGTGCACAGAACCATCGATTAATGATCAATCTTCAGGTTCAGCCTTTATTGGCCGGTGTGATTGGGAGATACAGTGTAATACTGTGCAGTGGACACTGAGCAAAATATGGGCTACTGTGATCCTCCCGCACATCACTGACTTCTGTCTCTGATAGATGGGAGTGTCATATATCCAATCACTCATTTACTAATGTTACTTGCATCTTAAAAACATCTCCAGGATCCGACCTTTTCTCACCATTGAAACTGCCTCCATCCTGTGCCAGTCATTACACTTGCTGCCCATTCGCTACAAAAATTAATACAAGTTTATCTCTCACCCACAAAGCTTTCCACAGTTCTCCACCACCGAACAGCTTCTCCCTCACTTTTTCCATTCCCGTACCCGTGCTCTTCATTCTACAACTAATCTAAAATTATCATCCTCTGTAATCTGAATCTCGCACCTCCATCTTCAAGACTTCTCTTGTGCTGCATCAGTTTTCTGGAAAGCAAAATACCAGACAATCCAACTAATATCTAGGCACATTTATAATCGTACTTTAAAAACACATCTCTTTAGACAGGACTAGCAACTCACTTCACTTATCTAACTCTTTGCTGTTTCCTCCATTTAAATTTTTCTCAAAATGTTGTCCCTTCTTCTGAACTGTCTCTACATGCTCCATGCACCCAGTAGCACTTGGTGACTGCACTTATACAGATACAGTCTTGTGATCGGGTCATGCAGCTTATTTAAAATTCCCTATTTATTATAATGAAGGCCGGACTATACATGACAGCACTTCATACCTATTGTGTCCCCTATTTCCATATAGCTTGTGATCGGGACCGTCGCTCCTCCTGTAACTGTTGATCTGTTACTCTGTAAATTCCTTTATTGTCTGTACAGGTAACGCTCAATTGTAAAGCGCTGCAGAATTTGTTGATGCTGTATAAATAATAAAATTAATACTAATACAATTTATTTATGGTTGTAACAAAAAAAATATGGCCCGTACGGGGATCGAACCCGCGACCTTGGCGTTATTAGCACCACGCTCTAACCAACTGAGCTAACCGGCCATGGAGAGCTTTCCTGTTCCAGTCTCTTTGGAGACGTTGTGTATGAATCCCCCTGATGTCAGGAAACTATTTTGAGCTGTGTTTATTTTCTTTTTATAGTACAGTGTGGTCTCTTGTGATATATTTCCCATCATCATCATCAAGTATATTTCCTGCCCCCCAAAAAAATATAACTTGGCAGCAGATGGTAATTCAGCTCCTTGGAAAACTCAGACAGACTAGCTGATAAGTTTCCACAATATTTCATTTGCTGAAGGTCGCTGTCCAGCGTGCAAAATACTGCACATGGCTAAAGTGATTGAAAAATACATGTGTAGGAAAAATGATTCATAAAAATTAGAAACGTTCCATCACTTTCTTCCTTTCTCCTTTGTAACCTTGAACTTCTTTTGTCCTTTGCCTTCTTGACACAGAGAAAATGCTTTCTAGTCCCTTTTATAACAAGATATCCCATTAGTGACCAAATGGGCTAAAACATTTTCTACTCTTTTCTATATTGAGATGTCATCCTATTAATTGATGAAAACAGTTTACATGAGGAAACAGGACAAAGATCATCTGGGGGATCGTGTGAAAACTCCAGTGATCACTAGTGATGAGCGGACATGCTCGGTAATACTCGTTACTCGCCAGGGCATCACTGTACACGCGGTACTCTGCGAGCATTTCCGCTATTATTCACCTGGAGCTCGGGTCTCCGCTCTTTATAGCACCAATCAACATGCAGGGATTGTCAGCCATGCACTGTAATGTCACAGCCATATTTGTTGTGGTATTACAGTGATTGGCTGGCGCACAGGTCATCAGGTGTATAAGAGACCTAGCACCGCCCTGCTCGTCACAGTCAGCTCCGAATTATCGAGTGTAGGGAGATCAGCTGCCGAGAGAGGGTCAGATTTGGGGGTTTAGAAGTTAGTGTGGGTATACCACAAAAGAATACACCAATCCAGCTAAATCAACAGTCCTTCTAAGGACTAATTACGCGGTATATAGATTGCAGTGCTAGGTAGGCAGGGAGTGTATGTGCGTTTATACATATCAGTGCAAGGCATGCATGCACTGTATGTGGGTATATAGATCTCAGTAGCAGGCAGGCATTGTATGTGGGTATATAGATCTCAGTAGCAGGCAGGCACTGTATGTGGCATACTTCATTGCACATCAAGAGGGTCCATTCCATTACTGTCTGCTGCTGCCTATTGCATATATTGACCGTATCTACACAGACTTAGGTCTCAGTGGGCAGCATTTTTTTTTGCATCTTAATCCTCATTATTTTATTCCAAAGCAATCCAGAGCCCCCTTTTTTTCTCCATTTGCTTGTTGACACTGCAGAATACAGCCAGATCCTTTTCATAGTACAGCGTGAAAATCTAGCTATTTTAAACGGTTTAGCCTGTCCCAGCCATCACATCTGAGTGGACAAAAATTTCTGACATTTTTGTGGTACTGTTAATTTTTTTTGGAGTGTCTTATATAATTTGTTGATACTATTTAGCTGACAAAAAAATATTTAGCTACAGGGCAGATATTTCACACCATATTTTGTCTGCCACACGGATCGCATATCATTGGGCTCACAATTGTGCCATTTCAGGCCTCCATAGAATTGTTTTTGTTGTGTCATAGCCAACTTATTGACAATATAGCTGGGCCAAAAAAAATACAGGCCAGATATTTGAAAGTGGGCTATCTCCGTCAGACGCCTCATCTATCTGTGGGCTACAAATTGTGGCATTTCAGGCCTCCATTCCATTGTTTTTGCTGTGTGTTACACTAGTTCAATACACTATTTTGGGGTAAAAAAAAAAAAAATACAGGCCACATATTGAAGAGTGTGGTATCTCCATCAGACGCCTCATCTATCTGTGGGCTACAAATTGTGGTATTTCAGGCCTCCATTCCATTGTTTTTGCTGTCTGTTACACTACTTCAATACACTATTTTGGGGTAAAATATAGGGGTCACATATTGAAGAGCTTGGTATCTCTATCAGACGCCTCATCTATCTGTGTGTTACAAAATATAGCATTTCTGGCCTCCATACCACTGTTTTTGCTGTGTCTTACTCTAGTTATTGACACCAGTTTGCTAAAAAAAAGTACACTCCATATATTTTAAAGTGTGTTTTTCCCACACACGGATCACATCTAAGTTTGCTCCCAATTCAGCCATTTGTAGTGAACGTGGATAATATTTAAAATTGGCAAGGTGCATGGCAAAGGACGGGGAAGTGGACGTGATGGTGAATGCAGAGGCCGAGACCATGAGCAAACTGAAATCGTGGCACAACAAACACCCACATCTTCTCGCATTATTATACTCGAGTTGAGCCCGTCCAAACGTCCTACCTGCTCGATTCCAGTTCCGGGCAATCAAACATTTTAGTCAGAGCCGCCATCAGGGAATTATAGCCCTTATTAATGTATGGGGCTCGGTGCTTTAGGGGGGCCCGGTGCTTTAGAGGGGCCCGCCCGCCGCCCAAGCACGCTGGCAGCACAGTCCGGCAGCAGGCGCAGCGCTTCGCTGCTTTATATTCCCCACTCCTCAGTCCTGACCTCCTGGCTGGCAAATTAAATGGGCAGGCACTGTAGCTTTTAGCTACGGCCCACCCTGATGCATCATGGTCCAGCCGGATGTGACGTCACACGCTCCTCTGCTCCACTTCCTCAGAGCAGAGCGAGCAGCGTGTCACGTTGGTGTGGTGTGCCAGACACACACTGCCACCTGGCTGGGAGCGACGGCGTGTGGATGACAGATGCAGGCGGCAGGCGAGCTCAGCAGGGTGAGTAGTCTGTCGCAGGGGGGCCCGGCCAGGACAGCCGCAGCGCCAGCATCCACTACGCACCACCAACAGGGCCCATGGCAGGAAGGGGGGGCCCAGCATCCACCAAAAGGGCCCCCATGGCAGGTGGGGGGCCCGCAGGTGCACAACAGGGGCCCTGGGGACCCTGTTGGTGGATGATGTGGGCCACTCCTGCCTGCCCTGGGCTGGGGCCCTGTTGGAATGCTGCATGCAGCCGCCCCCCCTGCCTGCCCATCATATGGGGGCATAAAATCTATGGAGCATCATATGGCAGCATAATCTATGGAGCATCATATGGCGGCATAATCTATGGAGCATCATATGGGGCATATTATTCTATGGAACATCTTATGGGGCCATTATTAACCTTTATGGAGCATTATATGGGGAGTATTTTGTATGGAGCATCTTATGTAGCCCATCATTAACTGTATACAGAATACAATAATCTGCAATCAGAAATACAGTGTATGTATATATATATATAATATGATTTCAATTAGCTTAAAAAATTTATGTGACACATTCCCTTGAAGAAAGATAATTAAAATATACCAAAAAAAAAAAAAAAGTTACCAAATGTTTTATAGGTTAGTGTTATGTTACGGTAGCTGAGGAGTGCAAGCAAAAAAGGAAATACACCAGAGCAGTTGGAATCTATGAGATTGCAGTACCCTGACTAACCACCGCAACTAGAGGCAGCCGTGGAGCGTTCCTACGTTGGTCCTAGACGCCTCGTCACAGCCTGAGAAACTAACTACACCTAAAGATAGAAATAGGAAAGCTATCTGCCCCGTAGCAGAACCCCAAAGATAATAGAAAGCCCCCAAACATGTAATGGCGGTTAGACAAGAGGAAATACTGACACAGAAAGAAAATAGTATGAGCAAACGCTGGGGCCCAAACTATCTAAATAGAAAAGGACAGGAAGGGTACTTACTGCAATCCCAGAAAACCCTGAAAACACCAACTCTACTAATTTCAAAATCACTGAGATCACACGACCTCTACCACCTAAATTAGTTCTCTGGTGTAACAAAAACAGCAGCCACTGAAAAAACTGGAAAAAGCAAAAGTACAAAACACAGTGGCTGAACTGAACTGAGAGGCCAAAAGCCCCCGGAGGGGACCCAGAAGGCCCCCACAGAAGTGCAGGACCAAATGCAAAATATAGCAAAAACACAAAATAAGAAATTGTCTTATCTGATAGCAGGAGATGCAGACACGACACAGCAGGCTACAAGGGAAACTGGAAAGAAGGATTCAGACCAGAACAATTGATCACCGGCAACCCTGATGGGAAAATGATTCCCTTAAATAAGACCAATCAGTAACACCTGATTCCCAGTCTTCACAATCCTCACTAGTACGCTTGTAACAACCAGAGGGAGCCTCTGCTCAGAACTCATCTCAAACCCATTCACAACAGGTTAGAGTAGAGTAGGGCACTGCCAATAGAGTCTACCTTGTCGTGGTGGCAGGCTTAAAAAATCTTTTGGTCAAAGCAAAGCTGATGGCTATGCATGTGATATTGTGTTAATGTGTCATTGATGAGGGCGTGGTGCAGAAGTGGAGTTTTTCCAAGAAAAGGCGGAGGGATTTTGGAAGGTTCGCATGGTGGAGGAGGAGCTAGGGTGGAGGCAGAACTGGGGGTGGAGCCTGGGCGGAGTCTCAAGGGGGGCCCCATAAATTTTGCCAGTATGGGTCCCGAAATTCCTAGTGGCAGCCCTGATTTTAGTGCTTGATCATCACTAGAGGTCTGCAATTTAAAGAATATTCATATGTTCATCTGCCCTCAAGATCTATAAAAACCTTCTGTTTGCACAATGTGTGGACTAAATGGAAAGCTAAATAAAGAACAGAATCCAAAAAAGAAAGGAAGGCATACATAAATAAAAGAGCTAAAAAGGGAGACACTGCCAGTGTAAATCGCTGTTTCTAGTCTCGGCTATGTTGAAAAATAAATATGTTCAATATCTAAAAATACTTTTAACAGAAAAAGGGAAAGCAATTTAAAATGTTTTCTAGCCGACCTTTGTGGTCATAAAATAAAAATAAAAAAATTAAATAATGTGAAAATAGATATTATTTATCTGCATATTTTTATATAAATACGTTTTACATTTAAATGAGGAAGAAAGACTGGTGGGAAAACCCCATAACATTACTGATTAGAAATGATGGATGATGATGGTCAATAAATCACAGTAGACCATAATGAAAAACTATACAGTTAAAATTGAAAAAAACTTAATGGCAGCGGTGGGATTTGAACCCACGCCTCCGAAGAGACTGGAGCCTTAATCCAGCGCCTTAGACCGCTCGGCCACGCTACCTATGCCTGTGTGCATGATTTGTTGTGCCATCTGACAAGGAAATTATTATTATAATTATACATTTATATAGCGCCATTTATTTATTTCTGAATTTCAAAAATAACTGTAAGTTGTTTTTTGCCTTGAAGCCTAAGTCCTCAGGGAACGCAGCACAGCAGGTTCAAATTGTTATCTCTCTGCTGCGTGGCGATCCTCAGGATTGGGCTTTTTCCCTGACACCTGGGGATCCTGTTTTGAATGATGTTGATGTATTTTTTCTGGCTCTGGGGTTATTGTACGATGAACCTAATGTCACTGATCAAGCTGAAAAGACCTTGTTGGCATTAAATCAGGCTGAGCTGTACTGTCAGAAATTCCAAAAGTGGGCAGTCCTGACCAAATGGAATGATGATGCTTTGGCAGCCCTTTTTCGGAAGGGTCTGTCAGAAAATGTAAAGGACGTTATGTTGGGATTCCCTGTTCCCTCTGGTCTCAATGATTCTATGTCTTTGGCTATTCAAATTGACAGACGTTAGGGAGTCAACTAATCAGTACTTTCCCAGAGATTTTATCTTGTTAATTATATGTGAGATAGAGGCTTTTTAAAGGCTGGGTCTCACATAGCGATACACCAGCGATCCCGACAACGATCAGGATCGCTGGTGTATCGCTATATTATCGCTGCTGAGCTGCCAAACAGGCAGCTCAGGGCAGCGATCAGAACAAGGGCATTGCGGGTAAACATCGCTAGTTACCCACAGTGTACCTTGGATACCAGCGCCCAGATGCAGGGAGCTGGTAACCAAGGTACACAGCGGGTTTCCAGGCGCTGCCCAGTGCCTGGAAACCCGCTGTGTACCTTGGTTACCAGCTCCCTGCAGCAGGGCGCTGGTATCCAAGGTACACAGCGGGTTTCTAGGCACAGCCCCGCGCTGTGTACCTTGGTTACCAGCGGATCGCTGGTCTCCCGCCTGTCACACGCAGAGATGCGTGCCTGTCAGCGGGAGACCAGCGATCAAAAAAATGTCCAGACATTTCAGCGACGATCAGCGATACCCGGCAGGCGGGCTGATCGTCGCTGAATGTCACACACAGCGATATCGCTGGTGAGCTCGCTGCTGCGTCACAAAACTAGTGACTCAGCACCGATCTCGCTAGTGATATCACTATGTGAGACGGGCCCTTAAGTCTAAAGTACACATACCTTGGGACATCAAAGCCTTTAGGGAAGTTTCAAGGTACAGTTTTAACATATAAAAAGAGACAACAGGGAGACAGGAGAGATGGGAGATGTGACATACATAGAAAGATATTAAACAAGAGAACAGAGAAACGACCAAACAGTCCCAAATGGTTGCATATAAAAAAGATTTTATTGATGAAAAAACAGGTGAGCAAAAAGGGGGGGTGACACCCCAACCAATTAACACATGTGGGACAACAGGACGCACATGGGATAAAACGTAGATAATTGTATCATAATCGAAATTGATGTTAATAACATCTCCACACTATAAACAACAGGATCATTGGTATAGCAAAACAGTAAACTGACTGCACAAAAGTGTGTCATGTCAAAATGAGTTATAATGGACTCACATGAGTCCGTTACTAAGTGCAAGATAATACCAATGTATAAAGCTAATGCCAATAGAGGTAAAAGGTCAGTGCCTGGATAATAATTACCTGGTGTGAATAGGCAGAGAGCACCCTGTGCGTTCACCCCGACGCGCGTTTCGGCATGTGCCTTTCTCAAGGGGTGATGGGAAAGGGAAAGGTGAGGGGATTAAAAGGCTTACATCCACCAATGTATGCCAAAAGAATGAATCACATGATCAGTGAACATAATGACCGTATTAAAGCACATGTGTGTAAAGACAAATGGAGGTCAGCATGCATAGATATCGTGTCATCATTGCGTGCCACATTCGGAAAAAACAAAGCAAACAAGTGTATAGTGGCATTGTGCCACGACCGCAATGTGGGCCGACGCAATGCCTACGTCATTATAATGCGCTCACACATCTCATGTGACGCGCCGGTGCCGAGACAACCAAGGACGCCCCACGGCGTCGGCGTCACGTGCCGGGCGACGTCACACCATGTGATCAGTCACCATAGCAACGAAGACGCCGAGAGCCGTGGAGCATGTCAGAAGCCGCCGCACAAGCGCGTTCCGATGGTAAGTATAAAGACAATGTGCACGAGATGAAATGTGTTCAAATGTATAACAATGACATGATATGACAAATAAGATAATATTGAATGCCAACAGTGTAATATACTGAGACATCAAATATACAAATTAAATGCATAACAGTAGCATGACAAACCATCATATGAAAATTAAAGAGCGACATGACCTAAAACATGAATAAATAATATCAAAAGGATTGGCATAAAGTTGTCACAAAATATCATGTATAATCCAATGCAATAGTCCAGATGATATTTAGGAAGCTTGTGAAGAATAGTGGTATTCACCAAGGGTCACATCACAAATGCCATTGTATTGAGTCGGGATGATCAAATTGTCACAAGGGTGGATGAAAACTGAATTAAAAGGAATGCAAAAAGAAATGATTAAAAATATAAAACCACATGTGTATAAAGCAACAACAGACCAGACGTATAAATGCATACTCAGAGAAAAGGGGCAAAGCTGATGGTTTCATTTAAACCTTTGGGATGGACAGTGTCCAGAGCCCAGATCCATTTAGTTTCACACTGAGAGAGCCTTTGATTCAAGTTTCCACCACGAATGCCAGGATCAATCATGTCAATTCCCTTTATTCTAAGTAGAGAACTGTCACAGGCATGGTGTAACTTGAAATGGCGTGAAAGGGTCCTAAGCGTGGCTGGATCGTCATGGCCGGCCGCCGCCTGGATGCCAAGAACATGTTCCCGCGTACGCACCTTCAATTGACGAGAGGTCATCCCAATATAAATTAATGGGCAGGGACATGTGGCAAAATATACCACATAACGAGATGTACAAGAAATATATTTCCTAATGTCATAAGTCTTGGAACCAGCTGAATTAGAGAAGGTGGTACTGCGGTCGATGCTTGGACAGGCAACGCACCGGCCACAAGGAAAACAACCACGCCTAGGACCCACGCCATCAAGGAAACTGGGTATCTTGTCTCCCTGATAGTGACTGTGTACTAAGTGATCCCTGAGGTTCTTAGATCTCCTTGTTGTAATACTAATTCTTTCGGGGAGAATACGATTCAAAACGGGATCCGTTTGCAAAATTGGCCAAGCCCTTTGGAGACAGTCTCTCATACGTGAGAATTGAGAATGGTATTTGGTAATGAACCTGATCTCATGAGATGACTTCCTATCTACTTTGTTGTATAACAATGCCTGGCGGCCAGAATGCTTGGCCCGATTGTATGCTCGTTTAATGGACCGTTTACTGTAACCTCTTTCAAGAAAGCGATTAGATAAATCACACGCTTGTTTTTCAAATTCACAATCACTTGAACAGATTCTGCGGATGCGCAGAAACTGTCCAATGGGAATGGAATTGATGAGCGATTTAGGATGGGCAGAAGAGGCGTGCAATAACATATTGGTCGAAGTTTCCTTTCTGAAAACCCCAATTTGTAAAGTGTTGTCCGAGTCCCTCCAAACCACAACGTCAAGAAAATCAACTCTATTGGCATCATATTTATAAGTAATATGAATATTCTTGTTGTTGGAATTAATATCTGAAAAAAATGTCATGAGTGAATTAGGATCACCCTGCCAGATCAGGAAGATGTCGTCAATGTACCGCACCCAGAATGGGATGCAGTCCATTGACGAACTCCGATCCGGCAGGGAAAGGTCCCTCTCCCACAGCCCCAGGAACAGGTTGGCGTATGCGGGGGCAAAAGATGCACCCATCGCTGTTCCCTGGAGCTGTAGGTAGAAGGACCCTTTGAAAATAAAAAAGTTGTGGGTTAGGGAAAACTCAAGCAACTCCAGAATGAGGTTGATGATGTCCTCAGGTAAACTGGACATCAACAGAAAATGTCTAGTTGCAAATATGCCGTCCTCATGTCTGATGCTGGTGTATAGTGATTCTACATCACCAGTCACCAGCATCATGTTGGAATCTAAGTGAAGACCATCAACTCTACGTAAAAATGTACTGGTGTCTAACAAAAAGGAAGGCAGACTTTCAACAAGTGGCTGCAATTTCGATTCAATCCAGCAATTGACTTTTTCTAAGTAATTGCCAGAACCTGAGATGATTGGACGACCTGGGGGCACCTCCCTATTTTTATGTATCTTGGGTAAAAGATACATAGTGGAGATGGTAGGTTCCTGTATTTGTAGTGTGTGGCCCAGCTTCGCAAGGCACACATATCTTCTGGAGAATGCACAGGAAGCTAACTGTAAAGCTTGATATTCATTCACGCACACTTCTCAGCATTGCCACTAGAGGCATATCAGACTATTTAGTAGTGTGACGTAGCAATAGTGAGAGATTCCAGTCAGTCTGTGCAGGAGGAGAGGAGACAGCACATTCTAGTCAGAGCTCAGTCTGAGCTAGACAGAGGAGATTCAAGTTCCTGTCTTTGGACAGAGAAGATCAGATTAGTCTTGGAGAGGAGAGAAGATTGAACCCCACAGAGCTTGTGTAGCTCATCTGATAAGAAAGTGGAGGCTAGTACGGGTGAAGTGAATCATCCTAGCCTAGTCAGAGCTACCCCTTAACCTGCTACTCAGAACAATCTGCCTGCGTTCCTAAGAAGGAAGGAAAAGGAATTACAGCAGTTATACCAACGAGTCAACTGAGAACAGGTCAGTGAGCACTGAAGGAAATCTGACCTTGGCACGATTGCTACACGTGCTTATGTTAAGAGCGAGAGCAGGGCGAAGGGCGAGTGGAGAAGTAAGAGTGACAAAGGGACAGATCACCCTCACTCAAATTAGCCGGACACCGGGGTCCGAAGCGTTGCTAGTGCTTCACGCCTAGTAATAAGAAAACCGGAGGCTTTCTGGACTACAAGTCGCAGAAGGTAGCCCTAAGCGCTGATACGTAACCGGAGTCAGGGAGAACAGGGACTTTGAGCAGGACCCTGCAAAAGTAAGGACTTAGTTCTCTCAACATCTGATAATCAGAGACATAGAAGACTCCACCACAATGTTGGCCGGGCGTAGTTGCTATTGAAAGAGTTGCACTTGACTTTATGCAAGTTTGTACTCACACACATTACAAGGAGAAAGGAGGCCTCTAACCTGCTCAACAGTTTTCCTGAATGTGCATTCTCCAACCTGACCAGCTTCCCGGGACATACCTGCAACATCTACAAGTAAAGGTATGGAAAGAGACTGCATTGTGTGTGACTGAATTCTTATCTGCACCCTGCATCACCACCATAGACTTTGAGGGACCAGTCCCACCTGTGGGGGACTTAACATCTAGCTGCCATAACATCCCCTCAGAGATCAACCCTGCAGCGCTGGTCAATCAGATCAGAAACCACAGGTGGCGTCACGAACTACTATAACTACAATCCCCTGTAAATATTCCCCATTGCATGACCGCCAGGGCCACGGACCGAGCTCTGCTGCCAGTGACAACTCCCATAGACTTCCATGGGCTCGGTGCCGAGTACCCCATAGCCCTGGTACCACCAATGTGGTGCGCGTCATCTTTTGGCGTCACGAACAGGATACGAAGCTTGCAAAATTGTGAGTCCTGTGTTGCCCATATTGACTGTTTTGTGCAGAAAAGACTGTTTGCTGTTTTGTCATTTCTGGCGCCAAATACCGCCATTTTTACCGCCATATTCGCTCCCTGAGGCGCTGGTGAAGAATGTGGGCGTGCATTTGTGGGCGTACCTGAAAGAGCGCGCTGTTTCCTAGCCACGCCCCAACGCTGACGCGGCGGCAGGTCCTGTGAGAGCGGAAGTGAACGCTCTGACATCAGAGCGCCAGCGACTCAGGTCCTGTCTCCACCGCTGTGTCCGCGGAGCTGCAGCCTTTGGAAAAGGTAGGCTCCGATTGAAAAGGGGGGCGCCAACATGTCGCAGCAACCGGCAGACAGCGCGGTCCCGCCGGTGGCCCCAATGTTTTACCACTTGGCGTTGTAGCGCAGGATGGAAATGTGGGCCCCTCACCTGGGCCTGTGGTCCCGCTCATACCGCTAGCGCTCCCATACATGCCTGGAGCGAAGTGGCTCCCTCAGTACAGCGGCGAGCCGGACACCCTGTCAGGGTTCAAACGGAAAATATGCAGCGTACTGGACATGTACTCAATGACCGAGAAGCAAAAAGCTGCAGTGGTAATAGGGCAGTTAGCTGGTGCTGCTGAGAGAGAAGTGGAGACTTGGACCACTGCAGACCAGGAGTCGGTGCCTGCGATTCTCTTAAAGCTACAGGCTATCTTTGAGGACCGCACAGAAACAGATCTCCGGATGGCATTCTATCAATGCTCTCAGAGACCAGGTGACAGTATTAGGGACTACGCCTGCCGACTACAGGGGGCCCTGCGAGCTCTCAAACAGGTTAACCCTATAAGTGCCCTTGATGAAAACAAAATGTTGAAAGAACAATTTGTACGGGGACTGAGGTCCCAAGCGGAAGGCAGGACTGTGAACTGGTGGTCCTTGGATCATCCAGATGCTACCTTTGATGCCCTAAAGGATATGGCTATAAAAGGACTGCGACCCCTGGAAAAGCCTAAGGTGGCAACCCAGTATCCCCCGGGTGAAGCCACTCTAAAGCCGGCAGTACCCGCCTTTTCCCCGCTGGTGGCAGAAGCCAAAACGCAGGTGGCACCCCCTACTGAGTTGGACTGTCTGCGCTCAGAAGTGCGCCAGCTGACTAAAAACCTGGCCACTGTAATGAGTGCCCTGCAGCTGCGGAAAGAGGAAGGAGGAAAGATACTGCTAGCCGACTGTCCGGAGGATGTCCCTTGGATGAACCGGAGGAAATGGAGGACGTCGCCCCATCGGAGGAGGACAACGCCACCCCCAGGAGCGACCCCTGATCAACACCATCCTCGCCGAGAGATCATCTGCTACCGTTGCAACAGAAAAGGTCATATGGCTCAGCAGTGTCCTTTAAACGAGCAGAACCTGGGTCAGAGGGCTAACACCCAGGAGTAGACTCATCAGGCCCCTTAGACTGGAACCGCAGGTTTGTGGGTGGAAGGCCCTACTTGTCCATCATTCTGGACGGGATCGCAATCCCTGCACTGCTAGACACTGGATCTCAGGTGACCATCATACCTGATGTCCTTTATAATAAATTCTGGTCCATGGACAGTCTCCAGCCCCCGAGCCCTGACTTTACAGTGTACGCCTCTAATGGTCTCCCTGTTGAAGTACTTGGAGCCAAAAATGTGGACGTAAAGGTGGGCAGAGTGGAGCTGGAGGATCAGGGACTTTTGGTAGTAAAGACTGTAAATGAGGAAAATGGCTTAAATGTGGTCTTAGGTACTAACATAATTAGTAACTGTCTGGGAGAAGTTGTGTTTTTGCTCCAACAGCTCGCTGATGTTGCCAAGCCAAAACAGAAGGGAGTGATCCAGAGGGAGATCCGGGCCCTGATGTGCCAGCAGCAAGCGAAGCTTACAGACGGTGAAATTGGTAATGTACGGATAACGGACCCGAACCCCATTGTGATACCCCCAATGAGTGAAATGCTAATATGGTGTAGAGCAGCAATAGGTCTGAAAGGACAGAACTACCAAGCAGTAGTAGAGCCCCATCGTTCAGAGCACAGACCTACACTCTTGACTGCTAGAGGGGTAGTGGAAGTAATAAATGGGAGAGTACCAGTACGACTTCTCAACTGGGGAGAAGATGAAGTAAATTTACCACGTTATGCCACTGTTGCTAAATTACATACCGTAGATAACAATTCTATTCTTACAACCGAGTCCTTAGCCTCCCGCCAACCAGCGGAGGATAATGACCCGGCAACCCAGGTGGCGGATTGGTGTCAGCAGCTCCATGTCGGGACAGACACCACTTCCGCCCACCAGAAACAGGGAGTACTACGGGTGGTACAAGAGTACGCACAGGTATTTAGCAAACACCCACTTGACTTTCGGACAATTAAGGGAGTACAGCATCATATCCCTACAGGCAGTCATCCTCCCATCAAAGAGCGGTACAGGCCTATACCTCCAGCACACTATCAGAAAGCTAAGGAAATGTTGCGTGACATGAAGGAAGCCGGGGTGATAAGGGATAGTTGTAGTCCCTGGGCAGCACCTCTAGTCCTAGTTAAGAAAAAGGATGGAAGCATGAGAATGTGTGTAGATTACAGACAAGTAAATCGCATAACACATAAAGATGCATATCCATTACCACGCATTGAGGAATCCTTAGCTGCTTTGAAAACGGCTAACTACTTTTCCACCCTCGACCTCACTAGTGGGTACTGGCAAGTAGCTGTGGCTGAGGAGGATCGGGAGAAGACGGCGTTCACCACCCCAATGGGACTCTGTGAGTTTGACAGAATGCCGTTTGGACTCAGCAGTGCCCCGGGAACATTCCAGAGAGTGATGGAGAGATGCCTGGGACATCTCAACTTTGAAACCGTGTTGCTGTACCTGGACGACGTAATTGTGTACTCCAAGACGTATGAGGATCATCTGAAGCACCTGGCAGAGGTATTCGAGTCACTGTCCAAGTATGGGATGAAACTAAAGCCCTCAAAGTGCCATCTGCTTAAACGAAAGGTACAGTACTTGGGACATATTGTCAGCTCAGAAGGAGTAGCGCCGGACCCCGAGAAGGTCACGGCCATCCAAAAATGGCCGGAGCCGAAGAATCTCAAGGAGGTGCGCCAGTTCCTGGGACTAACAGGTTACTACAGGAGGTTTGTAAAAGATTACACC
This sequence comes from Oophaga sylvatica, assembly GCA_033576555.1. Lineage (NCBI taxonomy): Eukaryota > Metazoa > Chordata > Amphibia > Anura > Dendrobatidae > Oophaga > Oophaga sylvatica. The sequence goes on from JARQOD010000004.1 coordinate 532,537,733, forward strand.
AAGAAAGCAGCGCCTCTGCAGGACCTCCTGGTAGGACAACCCCTCAAAAGCAGAAATCCTCCATTCCACTGGGGTAAAGAACAAGCTGAGGCATTCAAAGAGATGAAAGAGATCCTGACAGGCGACAAAATCTTGGCCTACCCTGATTACAGCCAACCGTTCTTGCTGTACACTGATGCCAGTAACGAAGGATTGGGAGCGGTCCTCAGTCAGAAGCAGAATGGCCAAGAAAAAGTCATCGCATATGCCAGCAGGAAGCTCAGGCCAACTGAGAGGAACCCAGAAAACTATAGCAGCTTCAAGTTGGAGTTCCTGGCGTTGGTCTGGGCCATTACAGAAAGATTCAAGCATTACCTTGCCTCCAACAAGTTCACTGCGTATACAGACAATAACCCCCTGACGCATCTTGAAACAGCCAAGCTGGGAGCCATGGAGCAACGTTGGATGGCTCGGCTGTCAAACTATCAATTTACCATCAAGTACCGGGCGGGCCGTAAAAATGCCAACGCTGACGCCTTGTCCAGAATGCCGCATGAATCCGACACGGAGGAAGAATCGGATGATCTGGAAGAGATTGAGCTACCTGCATTCCACAGAAATGGGATGATCCATGAGCAACGAGTCCACGGAAAGCAGTGCGGAAAGACGTTAAACCCTTTACCTCATCACAGCTGGAAGGAGACTCAGGACAGCGATCCAGTGGTCAGCCGTATCAAGGAGCTGATAAGACAGGAAGGTTCCTCCTTGGAGAAAGATGCACCTATACCAGAAAAACTCCTGTGGAACGAGAGAAGCCGGTTGTTCATATACCGTGAGAAGTTGTGCAGGAGATACGTCGACCCAAGGACCCATGAGATGGTTTGGCAGATAGTGGTCCCCAGAGCAGACATCCAAATGGTGTTAGAAGCCTACCACGATCAAGCGGGACACTTTGGCTGGAAAAAGCTGGAGACCCTGTTAAGGTGTCGGTTCTACTGGGTAGGGATGCGCAGCTCCATCGAGAAGTGGTGCCGGAACTGTGGACCTGTGGCCTACGACGGAAAGACTACAGTAGTCAAAGGGCACCCCTGCAGCCTATCCAAACGACTCGTCCCTTGGAGATCGTGGCATTGGACCATATCAAGTTGTCACCAAGCAGGTCGGGATACTCATATGCCCTGACCATGGTGGATCACTATTCCAGATTTCTGGTGGTCGCCCCTGTCAAAGATCTGACAGCAGAGACAGCAGCAAAAACCTTCCAAGCAAGTTTCTGCAGACCACACGGATATCCAGAGCAGGTACTGACTGATCAAGGTCCAGCCTTTGAAGCTGAACTGTTCAAGGAATTCTGTCACTTGTATGGGTGTAAGAAGATCAGAACGACACCGTACCACCCTCAAACCAATGGCCTTTGTGAAAAGATGAATCACATTGTCATTGATTTATTGAAATCTGTACCACTGGAAGAAAGGAACCGGTGGCCAGACTTGTTACCTGACCTGGTCGACTTATACAACCACATACCAGTAAGTTCCACCAATTGCACTCCAGCCTACCTTATGAGAGCAAGACCAGGAAAGCTGCCAATGGATTTAGAACTTGGCGTGGTGGAACCAGAGGCTGATGACACTGCTGAAGATTGGGACACGAATCGACAGGAACAGTACAGGAGAGTACAAGTCTGCGTGGAAGACAGTCTCAATAAAGTAAGAGAAAAGCAAGAGAAGAACTACAACAGAAATGCTCCCGCTAAGCCTTTTATGCCAGGAGAAATTGTGCTAAAAAGAAAAAGAAGAATGCACAAATTGGATGATCAGTGGGAACAAGAGCCGTATGTCGTGCAAAATTCCAAATTTGATAACAGAAAAACCTGTACCATTAGCAAGGATGGAGGAAAAACGACTGCAACTGTGTCTAGAGATCATCTAAAGTTGTGTCCGGGCCCATTAAAGCTTCGTGAGGAAGAACCTGTTGTCAATCAGGAAGAGAGTGATGAAGCGGTCATACATACGGATTTGGGAGATTTACCTGCAGATTGGCCCAGAGTGGGAGAAGCTGTAATCATTCCTGTGCTGCAGTTTTATCAACCGCAAGAAGAATCTCTACATCCAGTCATACCAATTGTGCCAATAGAGTCAGTTCCAGAAGGACCTGTTCCGGCAGAACCTCAACCAGTGGAACCCCAAGAAGCGGAACCACAAGAGGCAGCACCACAAGAAGTGGAATCCCCTGGTGAAACCGAATCGCATCGCCCAGCCACCAGTATGCTTGCCAGATCCATAGAAAGGTTGAGACAGTATTACCGTTTGCCAGCACGCAGAATAGACAGGCCAGAGACTACTATACCTGACACCACTCCACGTAGGTCAGTACGTACAACGAAAGGAAAGTTACCTATTTGTTATCAAGAGTAGTCCTAGCAAACTAGTCTAGTAGGACCCAGACAGGGTTACTGCACCTGAACATGTATAAAGTTTGAAAAGATAAAAATTTGCACTTTACTATTGATAAATGTTTACATAGTATGTATGCTTATTTAAAGTAGAATACCCGGCTGGGTAAAGAGTTAAAGTATAATGTGATTTTACTTGAAAAATGTTTTAACCATGCAAAGGACTGCGTGGCTGTGGACTTTGCCAGCCCAAAAACTTTCATTGTAAATAGTTCGCACTTCGGTGCCCCATTTTGGTTTTACATAAAGCCATATGTATCTACCTCTGAAGAAAAACCCGTATGGTGTGGCCTAGAGTGAGGTCTGCAGCTCAGAAGTTCTGCAGCCCACCCAGGACCCACGTGGGAGGTTTTTGGTGCGGGTCCTCCACAAGAATCTTGTCTTATACTGTATATATTTATTGAAAAGTATTTTGATAATTTTCTACTGATCAATGTACAAAATGTAACGTTTAAGAGTCCTTACCTCCCGCAAGGGATGAGTTATTATGTTGATGTTATATGCAAAACAAAAATGTTTTTCTTTTCTATTTCAGCCCGGGAGTGCTGAGTTTAACTAGGGGGGGATGTGTGGCCCAGCTTCGCAAGGCACACATATCTTCTGGAGAATGCACAGGAAGGTAACTGTAAAGCTTGATATTCATTCACGCACACTTCTCAGCATTGCCACTAGAGGCATATCAGACTATTTAGTAGTGTGACGTAGCAATAGTGAGAGATTCCAGTCAGTCTGTGCAGGAGGAGAGGAGACAGCACATTCTAGTCAGAGCTCAGTCTGAGCTAGACAGAGGAGATTCAAGTTCCTGTCTTTGGACAGAGAAGATCAGATTAGTCTTGGAGAGGAGAGAAGATTGAACCCCCACAGAGCTTGTGTAGCTCATCTGATAAGAAAGTGGAGGCTAGTACGGGTGAAGTGAATCATCCTAGCCTAGTCAGAGCTACCCCTTAACCTGCTACTCAGAACAATCTGCCTGCATTCCTAAGAAGGAAGGAAAAGGAATTACAGCAGTTATACCAACGAGTCAACTGAGAACAGGTCAGTGAGCACTGAAGGAAATCTGACCTTGGCACGATTGCTACACGTGCTTATGTTAAGAGCGAGAGCAGGGCGAAGGGCGAGTGGAGAAGTAAGAGTGACAAAGGGACAGATCACCCTCACTCAAATTAGCCGGACACCGGGGTCCGAAGCGTTGCTAGTGCTTCACGCCTAGTAATAAGAAAACCGGAGGCTTTCTGGACTACAAGTCGCAGAAGGTAGCCCTAAGCGCTGATACGTAACCGGAGTCAGGGAGAACAGGGACTTTGAGCAGGACCCTGCAAAAGTAAGGACTTAGTTCTCTCAACATCTGATAATCAGAGACATAGAAGACTCCACCACAATGTTGGCCGGGCGTAGTTGCTATTGAAAGAGTTGCACTTGACTTTATGCAAGTTTATACTCACACACATTACAAGAAGAAAGGAGGCCTCTAACCTGCTCAACAGTTTTCCTGAATGTGCATTCTCCAACCTGACCAGCTTCCCGGGACATACCTGCAACATCTACAAGTAAAGGTATGGAAAGAGACTGCATTGTGTGTGACTGAATTCTTATCTGCACCCTGCATCACCACCATAGACTTTGAGGGACCAGTCCCACCTGTGGGGGACTTAACATCTAGCTGCCATAACATCCCCTCAGAGATCAACCCTGCAGCGCTGGTCAATCAGATCAGAAACCACAGGTGGCGTCACGAACTACTATAACTACAATCCCCTGTAAATATTCCCCATTGCATGACCGCCAGGGCCACGGACCGAGCTCTGCTGCCAGTGACAACTCCCATAGACTTCCATGGGCTCGGTGCCGAGTACCCCATAGCCCTGGTACCACCAATGTGGTGCGCGTCAGTAGCGACAAAGCCAGCTCCTTAGTAATAATGTCATTTTGGGTCGCATTATTGAGAATCTTCTTAAGTTGACCCATAAATGACAATAGAGGGTTAAACGCCAAGCGTTTATAGCATGTCTTGTTGTTAAGTTGTTTAAATGCCTCCTTCTCGTAAAGGGATTTAGGCCAAATAACAATGTTACCCCCTTTATCAGCTGGCTTTATCACCACATCAGGAAGTGCCCGCAGGTCGTCCAGTCTCTCACGTTCGCATTTAGTCAAATTGTCCCGTTCAATGAATCTAGGAATTTTGGTGAATTCCCTTGTGACCACCTGTACAAAAAGATCTACTGGTGCACAGGTGGTCAGAGGAGGAAATTTTTTAGATTTGATTCTAATAGACGCAGGGATCTTACCTCCCTCGCCCAATTCGTGTTCAGAAGATAACTCCTCCAAGTTCTGTATCGCTACTTGTTCCTCCTCTGTAGGGAACAAATCATGTAAATCGGGATCAAAAAAATGCTTTTTGAAAAGTAACGATCTGGCAAAAAGGTGTAAGTCTTTAATTGCAGTGAACAAATCAAAATTGGATCTAGGAGAAAAGGATAGTCCCTTACTCAACAACGACAGGTCATGGTTGGTTAATACATGCGTACTAAGATTAATTACCTTATTGTTATTTCTTTTATAGTCTGGAGATTGAATCTGCATCCGTTTGTAGGGATGAAAATTGCCATTTCTTGTTCTTTTAGAACTAGGTCCAGACCGTGTCGTCATTGAGGAAGTTGACCATTCAGAGGAATCGCTCATGTTGGAAATAGAGCTGGTCGATGCAGCTCCAGATAGTTTAGGAGCCTGTATGTGTGATTTTCTCCAAAAGTATACATTATTGGTAGAAAAATCTCTCATATCTCTTTGAAATTTGGAAGTCTGCGTTTCCTGAATTTTTTTCACACATGAGTCCAGATTTTTTTTCTATGCGTGACTCAAAGCTGACAATTTTGTCAGCTGGACATTTGGCTTTAAGGTCACGTTCAGCATCATCGATTAATTTATCTAGACTAGCCATGGTTTTGGTATTAAGGTCCACCAATAGTCGCATGAAAGTATGAGAACAAATATTGCACGCCTCTTCCCATTGTTTGGTGAAATCAGCATCATCAATAGGAAAGGATGGAGCCACACGTATTCTTAGTCCCCTTGGAATCATTTTAGAAGAAATGTACTTTTCCAAAAAGGCCCGGTTCCACCACAATCGCGTTCGCCTCGTTAACCACCTCTCAATCTCAAAGGCCTAATTTTCAAACGTCTGGTCTGCTGATGGCTGGGAGTCAATCCCGCCAGCTCCAAAAACCTGTTCAATTTGTCCGAGCCACGTTTTGTCTTTGGCTCGAAAATCCATGATCAAGAAGAAAATTATACCTGTGCAAAACACAGTAATTAAATAGTAAACACACTTCAAAGAACATATGCCCATAGCAATGATAAATGCTGGATAATTGGTATTAAGAAAATAAAATCATATTGTTGATATCAATACGGGCATAAATGGAAATCTATGGGACAGTCGCTTAGACAATATATTAAACAAGAGAACAGAGAAATGACCAAACAGTCCCAAATGGTTGCATATAAAAAAGATTTTATTGATGAAAAAACAGGTGAGCAAAAAGGGGGGGTGACACCCCAACCAATTAACACATGTGGGACAACAGGACGCACATGGGATAAAACGTAGATAATTATATCATAATCGAAATTGATGTTAATAACATCTCCACACTATAAACAACAGGATCATTGGTATAGCAAAACAGTAAACTGACTGCACAAAAGTGTGTCATGTCAAAATGAGTTATAATGGACTCACATGAGTCCGTTACTAAGTGCAAGATAATACCAATGTATAAAGCTAATGCCAATAGAGGTAAAAGGTCAGTGCCTGGATAATAATTACCTGGTGTGAATAGGCAGAGAGCACCCTGTGTGTCCACCCCGACGCGCGTTTCGGCGTGTGCCTTTCTCAAGGGGTGATGGGAAAGGGAAAGGTGAGGGGATTAAAAGGCTTACATCCACAGAGGAGGAACAAGTAGCGATACAGAACTTGAAGGAGTTATCTTCTGAACACGAATTGGGCGAGGGAGGTAAGATCCCTGCGTCTATTAGAATCAAATCTAAAAAATTTCCTCCTCTGACCACCTGTGCACCAGTAGATCTTTTTGTACAGGTGGTCACAAGGGAATTCACCAAAATTCCTAGATTCATTGAACGGGACTGTAAGGAAAAGGTTGTCGCCATTTTGTATAGGGCCTGTATCAGCCTCCATTTTGTCAGTTCACACAGCCACAGACTTTTAGCTACACAGGGCCTATTAGCATATTCAGTACGGCCAGCTTTGATGTCCACTATGAATCAATAGGCCTTTACATGCTAATTGGTTTAGGCCAGGGTCTGAATAAGATGGTCAGTCGTATGGTAAATAGCTCAAGCTCAAGCCATTGTTTCCTGCTCCATATGAATTGCAGGCCAGTTAATATGCGTGCTTCAAAGCAAATGGGGAAGGGCCTAGCAGGTTTAAAAGCTGTAGCCAAGAAGAGGCTGGCCTCTCATTCCATTTTCACACACAGAAGCACCAGGGACAGACTTGCCAAATGGAGCTGCAGCACATGCATTGGGGGCTGTCCAGCAACTGAAGACTTTCACCTGGGGAACGCAGAGCTCCATGCCTCCCCATGACCATACAACCCGGTAATATTGATCTATAGCTTATACCTTTAAGCCTTGTACATTATTGTTGTATTCTTAAGGTACTGCCACACTAAGCTATCCCGCTAGCGATCTCGTTAGCGTTGCATACTAATGAGATCGCTAGCGGGATTGTTTCTATATCGCTAAATGCGGCCACATTTAGCGATATAGTTAACGACGCTATCGCCGCTAGCGATCTTCTTAACGACTTTAGCGGTACAAAAGTACCGCTAAATCGCTAAGAAAAGGTGCCACACAGCGATTAGATACTTACCCAGCTGGAGCGCCGACGAGAAAATAGGGTCCGGAACGATTCCAGCGACGAGCGAGATCACAGCAGGAAGCTCGTCGCTGGAAGCTGCCGCACTGAACAACATCGCTAACAGGATCGCTAAATATGACGTTTTTTAGCGATCCCGTTAGCGATATTGTTTAGTGTGGCATACCCTTTACTCTGACTGCAAATCCATTGTAATTACGTTGTATAGCTTTACTGTATATTTCTGTAATTATCTAGTGCGCCCTTAAGGCAAATTAAACCATAAAATTAATCTTGGGCTGATGCTTTTACTCTGATCACGAATCTTAGAATACCCAGTGGGTAACAGGACACCTTCCCCGGCGGCCATTTGCTCTAGGTGCAGTTCTCTTACTGACCTGAGAGACAAAGGGGGGCGCCGGAGAGCTGTACCTGTGGAGTTACGTCCCATTGGTGACGTGGGAGGAAAGGGATCGTCCGTCACATTTGGTAGCGGCGGTGGTATCAGAAGCTGTGATACCCGGGCTACCGTGTGGCGGCCGGCTGAGTTCCTCACAGGGACAATTTGACTAAATGCGAACGTGAGAGACTGGACGACCTGCGGGCACTTCCTGATGTGGTGATAAAGCCAGCTGATAAAGGGGGTAACATTGTTATTTGGCCTAAATCTCTTTACGAGAAGGAGGCATTTAAACAACTTAACAACAAGACACGCTATAAACGCTTGATGTTTAACCCTCTATTGTCATTTATGGGTCAACTTAAGAAGATTCTCAATAATGCGACCCAAAATGACATTATTACTAAGGAGCTGGCTTTGTCGCTACAAATACAGGAACCTACCATCTCCACTATCTATCTTTTACCCAAGATACATAAAAATAGGGAGGTGCCCCCAGGTCGTCCAATCATCTCAGGTTCTGGCAATTACTTAGAAAAAGTCAATTGCTGGATTGAATCGAAATTGCAGCCACTTGTTGAAAGTCTGCCTTCCTTTTTGTTAGACACCAGTACATTTTTACGTAGAGTTGATGGTCTTCACTTAGATTCCAACATGATGCTGGTGACTGGTGATGTAGAATCACTATACACCAGCATCAGACATGAGGACGGCATATTTGCAACTAGACATTTTCTGTTGATGTCCAGTTTACCTGAGGACATCATCAACCTCATTCTGGAGTTGCTTGAGTTTTCCCTAACCCACAACTTTTTTATTTTCAAAGGGTCCTTCTACCTACAGCTCCAGGGAACAGCGATGGGTGCATCTTTTGCCCCCGCATACGCCAACCTGTTCCTGGGGCTGTGGGAGAGGGACCTTTCCCTGCCGGATCGGAGTTCGTCAATGGACTGCATCCCATTCTGGGTGCGGTACATTGACAACATCTTCCTGATCTGGCAGGGTGATCCTAATTCACTCATGACATTTTTTTCAGATATTAATTCCAACAACAAGAATATTCATATTACTTATAAATATGATGCCAATAGAGTTGATTTTCTTGACGTTGTGGTTTGGAGGGACTCGGACAACACTTTACAAACTGGGGTTTTCAGAAAGGAAACTTCGACCAATATGTTATTGCACGCCTCTTCTGCCCATCCTAAATCGCTCATCAATTCCATTCCCATTGGACAGTTTCTGCGCATCCGCAGAATCTGTTCAAGTGATTGTGAATTTGAAAAACAAGCGTGTGATTTATCTAATCGCTTTCTTGAAAGAGGTTACAGTAAACGGTCCATTAAACGAGCATACAATCGAGCCAAGCATTCTGGCCGCCAGGCATTGTTATACAACAAAGTAGATAGGAAGTCATCTCATGAGATCAGGTTCATTACCAAATACCATTCTCAATTCTCACGTATGAGAGACTGTCTCCAAAGGGCTTGGCCAATTTTGCAAACGGATCCCGTTTTGAATCGTATTCTCCCCGAAAGAATTAGTATTACAACAAGGAGATCTAAGAACCTCAGGGATCACTTAGTACACAGTCACTATCAGGGAGACAAGATACCCAGTTTCCTTGATGGCGTGGGTCCTAGGCGTGGCTGTTTTCCTTGTGGCCGGTGCATTGCCTGTCCAAGCATCGACCGCAGTACCACCTTCTCTAATTCAGCTGGTTCCAAGACTTATGACATTAGGAAATATATTTCTTGTACATCTCGTTATGTGGTATATTTTGCCACATGTCCCTGCCCATTAATTTATATTGGGATGACCTCTCGTCAATTGAAGGTGCGTACGCGGGAACATGTTCTTGGCGTCCAGGCGGCGGCCGGCCATGACGATCCAGCCACGCTTAGGACCCTTCCACGCCATTTCAAGTTACACCATGCCTGTGACAGTTCTCTACTTAGAATAAAGGGAATTGACATGATTGATCCTGGCATTCGTGGTGGAAACTTGAATCAAAGGCTCTCTCAGTGTGAAACTAAATGGATCTGGGCTCTGGACACTGTCCATCCCAAAGGTTTAAATGAAACCATCAGCTTTGCCCCTTTTCTCTGAGTATGCATTTATACGTCTGGTCTGTTGTTGCTATATACACATGTGGTTTTATATTTTTAATCATTTCTTTTTGCATTCCTTTTAATTCAGTTTTCATCCACCCTTGTGACAATTTGATCATCCCGACTCAATACAATGGCATTTGTGATGTGACCCTTGGTGAATACCACTATTCTTCACAAGCTTCCTAAATATCATCTGGACTATTGCATTGGATTATACATGATATTTTGTGACAACTTTATGCCAATCCTTTTGATATTATTTATTCATGTTTTAGGTCATGTCGCTCTTTAATTTTCATATGATGGTTTGTCATGCTACTGTTATGCATTTAATTTGTATATTTGATGTCTCAGTATATTACACTGTTGGCATTCAATATTATCTTATTTGTCATATCATGTCATTGTTATACATTTGAACACATTTCATCTCGTGCACATTGTCTTTATACTTACCATCGGAACGCTCTTGTGCGGCGGCTTCTGACACGCTCCACGGCTCTCGGCGTCTTCGTTGCTATGGCGACTGATCACATGGTGTGACGTCGCCCGGCACGTGACGCCGACGCCGTGGGGCGTCCTTGGTTGTCTCGGCACCGGCGCGTCACATGAGATGTGTGAGCGCATTATAATGACGTAGGCATTGCGTCGGCCCACATTGCGGTCGTGGCACAATGCCACTATACACTTGTTTGCTTTGTTTTTTCCGAATGTGGCGCGCAATGATGACACGATATCTATCTTTGAAGTGTGTTTACTATTTAATTACTGTGTTTTGCACAGGTATAATTTTCTTCTTGATCATGGATTTTCGAGCCAAAGACAAAACGTGGCTCGGACAAATTGAACAGGTTTTTGGAGCTGGCGGGATTGACTCCCAGCCATCAGCAGACCAGACGTTTGAAAATCAGGCCTTTGAGATTGAGAGGTGGTTAACGAGGCGAACGCGATTGTGGTGGAACCGGGCCTTTTTGGAAAAGTACATTTCTTCTAAAATGATTCCAAGGGGACTAAGAATACGTGTGGCTCCATCCTTTCCTATTGATGATGCTGATTTCACCAAACAATGGGAAGAGGCGTGCAATATTTGTTCTCATACTTTCATGCGACTATTGGTGGACCTTAATACCAAAACCATGGCTAGTCTAGATAAATTAATCGATGATGCTGAACGTGACCTTAAAGCCAAATGTCCAGCTGACAAAATTGTCAGCTTTGAGTCATGCATAGAAAAAAATCTGGACTCATGTGTGAAAAAAATTCAGGAAACGCAGACTTCCAAATTTCAAAGAGATATGAGAGATTTTTCTACCAATAATGTATACTTTTGGAGAAAATCACACATACAGGCTCCTAAACTATCTGGAGCTACATCGACCAGCTCTATTTCCAACATGAGCGATTCCTCTGAATGGTCAACTTCCTCAATGACGACACGGTCTGGACCTAGTTCTAAAAGAACAAGAAATGGCAATTTTCATCCCTACAAACGGATGCAGATTCAATCTCCAGACTATAAAAGAAATAACAATAAGGTAATTAATCTTAGTACGCATGTATTAACCAACCATGACCTGTCGTTGTTGAGTAAGGGACTATCCTTTTCTCCTAGATCCAATTTTGATTTGTTCACTGCAATTAAAGACTTACACCTTTTTGCCAGATCGTTACTTTTCAAAAAGCATTTTTTTGATCCCGATTTACATGATTTGTTCCCTACAGAGGAGGAACAAGTAGCGATACAGAACTTGGAGGAGTTATCTTCTGAACACGAATTGGGCGAGGGAGGTAAGATCCCTGCGTCTATTAGAATCAAATCTAAAAAATTTCCTCCTCTGACCACCTGTGCACCAGTAGATCTTTTTGTACAGGTGGTCACAAGGGAATTCACCAAAATTCCTAGATTCATTGAACGGGACAATTTGACTAAATGCGAACGTGAGAGACTGGACGACCTGCGGGCACTTCCTGATGTGGTGATAAAGCCAGCTGGTAAAGGGGGTAACATTGTTATTTGGCCTAAATCCCTTTACGAGAAGGAAAATATTTAGACTTGAGAGGACTCTCAAGTCTAAATATTTTTCTATCTACTGGCTAACACGGTACGAAGATACACATATTTCCTATATTTACGAGAAGGAGGCATTTAAACAACTTAACAACAAGACATGCTATAAATGCTTGACGTTTAACCCTCTATTGTCATTTATGGGTCAACTTAAGAAGATTCTCAATAATGCGACCCAAAATGACATTATTACTAAGGAGCTGGCTTTGTCGCTACAAATACAGGAACCTACCATCTCCACTATGTATCTTTTACCCAAGATACATAAAAATAGGGAGGTGCCCCCAGGTCGTCCAATCATCTCAGGTTCTGGCAATTACTTAGAAAAAGTCAATTGCTGGATTGAATCGAAATTGCAGCCACTTGTTGAAAGTCTGCCTTCTGTTATGTTTCGGTAGCTGAGGAGTGCAGGTAAAAAAAAAAGGCAATACACCAGAGCAGTTGGAATCTATGGGATTGCAGTACCCTGACTAACCACCACAACTAGAGGCAGCCGTGGAGCGTTCCTACGTTGGTCCTAGACGCCTCGTCACAGCCTGAGAAACTAACTACATCTAAAGATAAAAATAGGAAAGCTATCTGCCCCGGAGCAGAACCCCAAAGATAATAGAAAGCCCCCAAACATGTAATGGCGGTTAGACAAGAGGAAATACTGACACAGAAAGAAAATAGAATGAGCAAACGCTGGGGCCCAAACTATCTAAAAAGAAAAGGACAGGAAGGGTACTTACTGCAATCCCAGAAAACCCTGAAAAACACCAACTCTACTAATTTCAAAATCACCTGAGATCACACGACCTCTACCACCTAAATTAGCTCTCTGGTGTAACAAAATCAAAACAGCAGCCACTGAAAAAACTGGAAAAAGCAAAAGAACAAAACTCAGTTGCTGAACTAAAGAGAGGGCAGAAGCCCCCGGAGGGGACCCAGAAGGCCCCCAAAGAAGTGCAAGACAAAATGCAAAAATATAGCAATAACACAAAAGAAGAAAAAATCTTATCTGGTAGCAGGAGATGCAGACACGACACAGCAGGCTACAAGGGAAACTGGAATGAAGGATTCAGACCAGAACAATTGATCACCGGCAACCCTGATGGGAAAATGACTCCCTTATATAAGACCAGTCAGTAACACCTGATTCCCAGTCCTCACAATCTTCACTAGTACCGCTTGTAACCACCAGAGGGAGCCTCTGCTCAGAACTCATCTCAAACCCATTCACAACAGTACCCCCCCCTTGAGGAGGGGTCACCGAACCCTCATTTGAGCAACCAGGTCGGTCAGGATGAGTTCTATGATACGCACGGATAAGTCTCCTAGCATGGATGTCCGAAGCAAACACCCAAGAATTGTCTTCCTGACCATAACCTCTCCATTTAACCAAATACTGGAGTTTCCTTCTAGAAAAACGAGAATCTAATATTTTCTCAACCACATACTCCAGATTGCCCTCAACCAAAACAGGGTCAGGAGGCACAGCAGCAGGAACCACTGGGTCAACAAACCTCTTCAACAAGGACTTGTGGAACACGTTATGGATCTTAAATGTCCCTGGAAGAAGCAAACGAAAAGAAACAGGATTAATAATCTCCATGATCTTATAAGGTCCAATGAACCTAGGCTTAAATTTAGGAGATGCTACTCTCATAGGAATATTCTTTGAGGACAACCAGACCAAGTCCCCCACTTTAAACCGAGGACCATCAGTCCTATGCCGGTTAGCAAACCGCTGGGCCTTCTCCTGAGAGAGGGACAACCTCTCCACTACCTGGTCCCAAATCTGTTGCATACGCTCCACAACAGAGTCAACACCTGGACAGACAGAAGCCTCCGTCTGTCCTGAAGAAAATCGAGGGTGAAACCCAGAATTACAGAAAAACGGAGACATCAAAGTGGCAGAGCTAGCCCTATTATTAAGAGCAAACTCAGCCAAAGGCAAAAAAGAGACCCAGTCATCCTGATCAGCAGACACAAAGCATCTAAGATAAGTCTCCAATGTCTGGTTTGTTCTCTCAGTTTGACCATTGGTCTGAGGATGAAATGTCGAGGAGAAAGACAATTGAACACCCAGTTTAGAACAAAAAGTCCTCCAAAATTTGGAAACAAACTGGACTCCTCTGTCAGACACAATGTTCTCAGGAATGCCGTGTAAACGAATCACGTGCTGAAGGAACAACGGCACCAATTCAGAGGAGGAAGGCAACTTAGGTAATGGCACAAGATGTATCATTTTGGAAAACCTATCACAAATTACCCAGATGGTGGTCATTCTCTGAGAAACAGGAAGATCGGAAATGAAATCCATAGAGATATGGGTCCATGGTCTCTTGGGCACAGGCAATGGCATCAACAAACCACTAGAGCGAGAGCAAGGCTTGGAGCGAGAGCAAGTCCCGCAGGACTGCACAAATTCCCTGACATCACGAGACAAGGTAGGCCACCAAAAGGACCGACTAACCAAGTCTCTGGTACCAAAAATTCCGGGATGCCCAGCTAATGCGGAACAATGAATCTCAGACATCACACTCTTTTTCCATTGGTCCGGGACAAACAATTTTCCAACAGGGCAGCGCTCGGGCCTATCCTCCTGACACCCCTCCAGAGCAAGTCTCAAATTGGGCGAGATGGCGGAAAGAACTACACCCTCTTTCAAAATAACAGAAGGATCAGATAACTCAGGAGAGTCCGCAAGGAAACTCCTCGAGAGGGCATCCGCCTTAACATTCTTAGTGCCAGGAAGAAAGGAAACCACAAAATTAAAACGTGTGAAAAACAAGGCCCACCTGGCCTGTCTAGGATTGAGTCGCTTGGCAGATTCCAGATAGACCAGATTCTTATGGTCCGTAAGGACCACCACCTGATGTTTGGCTCCCTCCAGCCAATGTCTCCACTCTTCAAAAGCCCACTTCATGGCCAATAACTCCCGATTACCCACGTCATAATTACGTTCAGTAGGAGAAAATTTTCGAGAGAAAAAGGCACAAGGGTTACTTTTAGAGGTCTCTGGATCTTTTTGGGACAAAACGGCACCTGCCCCAATTTCAGAGGCATCAACCTCCACCTGAAATGGCAGAGAAACATCAGGCTGCCGTAGAACAGGAGCAGAAGTGAATCTCTGCTTAAGTTCCTGAAATGCAGAGACTGCCTCAGGAGGCCAATTCACCACATCAGAACCCTTTCTGGTCAAATCAGTTAATGGTTTAACAATAACCGAGAAATTACCAATAAATTTACGATAAAAATTGGCAAAACCCAAAAATCTCTGAAGAGCCTTTAATGAAGTAGGTTGGACCCAATCACAGATGGCTTGAACCTTGACCGGGTCCATTTCAATAACAGATGGGGACAAAATGAATCCCAGAAATGAGATCCTCTGTACGCCAAAAAGACACTTTGATCCCTTCACATACAGAGCATTCTCTCTCAAAATCTGGAACACAGTTCGAACATGTTTCACATGAGAGTCCCAGTCATTAGAAAAAATCAAGATATCATCCAAATAAACAATCAGAAATTTGTCCACAAAATCCCTGAAAATGTCATTCATGAAGGACTGGAAGCGGAAGGAGCATTAGTGAGCCCAAAGGGCATCACTAGGTACTCAAAATGCCCTTCAGGGGTATTGAATGCCGTCTTCCATTCATCCCCGTGCTT
>JARQOD010000004.1:532553378-532594067 GCA_033576555.1 Oophaga sylvatica
AAATCCTGTCTCCACCATGCGTACAAACACGCAGGTGGCAGACGTGCGTAACCCCACATGGGGCGCGTCTTTCTAGACCGCAGCATGTCTTTATCTTGCGGAGATCAATGAACACAGGCGGAACACATGTGTAATCACCGCGTGTACAAAAGAGGGCAGCGCTTTGGGTGGTGCCCGGTATCCGCTGCGTCCAATTCCGGAACATGGACCCATACCCTGAATGAGAGTCCAGCTGGATGTAACCGCCAGCTCCTGTGCACAGAACCATCGTATTAATGATCAATCTTCAGGTTCAGCCTTTATTGGCCGGTGTGATTGGGAGATACAGTGTAATACTGTGCAGTGGACACTGAGCAAAATATGGGGCTACTGTGATCCTCCCGCACATCACTGACTTCTGTCTCTGATAGATGGGAGTGTCATATATCCAATCACTCATTTACTAATCTTACTTGCATCTTAAAAACATCTCCAGGATCCGACCTTTTCTCACCATTAAAACTGCCTCCATCCTGTGCCAGTCATTACACTTGTTGCCCATTCAATACAAAAATTAATACAAATTTATCTCTCACCCACAATCTCTCTCTCACTTTTGTCTATTCCCGTACCCGTGCTCTTCATTCTACAACTAATCTAAAATTATCATCCTCTGTAATCAGAAGCTCACACCTCCATCTTCAAGACTTCTCTTGTGCTGCACCAGTTTTCTGGAATGCAAAATACAAGACAATCCAACTAATATCTAGGCACATTTATAATCGTACTTTAAAAACACATCTCTTTAGTCAGGACTAGCAACTCACTTCACTTATCTAACTCTTTGCTGTTTCCTCCATTTAAATTTTTCTCAAAATGTTGTCCCTTCTTCTGAACTGTCTCTACATGCTCCATGCACCCAGTAGCACTTGGTGGCTGCACTTATACAGTTGTTCCGACCACGCACCACAATTGTGGATACCAGGGCTATGGGGTACTCGGAGCCGAGCCCATGGAAATCTATGGGAGTTGTCACTGGTAGCAGTGGCTCGGTCCGTGGCCCTGGCGGTCGTGCAATGGGGGGGAAATATTTACAGGGGATTATTAGGATAGTTCGTGACGCCACCTGTGGTTTCTGGTAAATTATACCAGCGCTGCTGTAAGGGTCTTCACAGGGGATGTTATGGGGCAGCTTGGTGGTAAGTCTCCCACAGGTGAGACTGGTCCCTGGAAGTCTATGGTGACAATGATGTAGGGTGTAGATAAAGATTCAGTCACACACAAGGTAGTTCCTTTTCATACCTTTTACTGATGGTGGTTCAAGCAGATCCCGGGGAGCTGGTCGGGGTGGAGAGTGCACATTCCGGTAACAGCTGAGCAGGTTAGAGGCCTCCTTAACTTCAATGTACATGTGAGTCCAACTTGCCTGAAGCGAAGTTAACTCTGAATCTCCAGCTCTCTCAATAGCTGTACTGCCCGGCCAACGTTGTGGTGGAGCCTTCTAAGTGATGAAACTAAGTCCTTACTTTTGTCGTGCACTTGACTCAAAGTCCCTGTTCCACCTGACTCCGGTTACGTATTGACACTTAGGGCTGCTCTCTGCGACCTGTAGTCCAGATGCCTCCGGTTTTCTATCACTAGACGTGAAGTGCTAGCAATGCTTCGGACCCGGTGTCCGGCTATTTAGTGCAGGTAGTCCAATACCTGATGCACTGTACTATCTTCTCCACTGCGCCCTTCGCCCTGCTTCACGCTCTTAACATAAGCACTTGTGGCAGTTGTGGAAATGTCAGCCTTCTCCTAGAGCTCACTGTATAGCTCTCAGTATCCTCCAAGTCCTCACTGGACTGAGACTGAACTGCACTGTCCTCTGACAGGAAACAGACTCCTTTCTCTGTCTTCTCCCTCCAGACTAATCCCACTCTCCGCCTGCCACGTGTCACTCCCCCTTATATCTCAGATGGGCGTGTCTGAAAGTGTGAGTGACAGTGAATGAATATCAAGCGTTGCTGTTACCTTCCTGTGCACTCTCCTGGACTTTATGTGTGCCTGAGTAGCTGGGCTACACATCCCCCCTTGGTAAAACACAGCACTCCCGGGATGTAAAAGACAAAAAGAACATTTTGTTTTGCATTAACAATAACATTTCAACTCTTCCCATCCGGGAGGCACGAATTCTTGAACGTTACAATTTGTACAATAGGAAAATACAAAAGTATCAAAATATCAAACGTGTTCATAAATACTAGATACTTGTGGAGGACCCACACCAAAAACCTCCCACGTGGGTCCTGGGTGGGCTGCAGGACTTCTGACTGCAGACCTCACTCTAGGCCACACCATACGGGTTTTTCTTCAGAGGTAGATTGTAGTAGTGGTTTCATGTAAAACCAAGATAATGCACCGAAGCGCAACTATTTACAAAGATCAGTTCTTGGGCTGGCACAGTCCACAGCCTCTCAGTCCATGACATAGTAATAGACACATATATACACTTTAGAAATCCACACTATAATTTAACTTTTACTGTACCCAAACAGGGTATACTATGCATACCATGCACATTATGTAAACATTTATCCTTTAACTTTTCAAATTCTCTTTTACCCAGCCGGGTATTCTACTATGTAAAACATCATCACATTTATAAAGTGCAACTCTGCAATTTTTCTTTTATCAACAAACTTTATACATTTCTTAGAATGTGGTAAACCCCTGTCTGGGTCCTACCGGTCTTCACATTTATAAACTTTCACTGACGTCTTCCACTCCTGGGGCTGGAACAACGCGATGTCCTTTTGATCCCATAACAAATAAGTCATGGCCCGATATCTGCGTTTGCGTGGCCACAGTCCTTGTGCGAACCAACGGGGACGCAATGGGTGTCTCAGGCAAATAAGAACTTTTCATCACAGATGCGGGTTTCAGCTGCGCTTTAACTGTGGTCGCATCCAGTTGCGATCCAGAATGAGTTGCAGGACACTTTGCTGATTGCAATGCAGGGGGCGATGCCGGGTAGGTCGCCTGTTGCGATGTAGAGCAAGTCACAGATTGCGATGTAGGGCAGGTCGCTGTTTGCGATTTAGGTGGCGATGCTGGGGCACGGCCTGGTGCGGTGGGAGCTCTGAACTGGGACGCCTCAGTACCGATGTTGGGGACGGGGTCGCTGACGATGGAGACGTTCAGGGCATACCACCCCTTCAGACCCCAGTGGCGGGTGTAGCTCACAATGTCCCCGTTAATCAGGTCCCTCCCAGGATGACCGATGGGCAAGTGGGATTCTACGTCCCTGCGGCTTACAAAGACCCCTGGATAGAGGCCCGGCTCTCGGATGAAGCCCAGCCCTTGCGGAGCTGAAACTCAATAACGCACCCCTGCCGCCGCGGTTCCCGTCGGGTACCTTTTTCTCGGCGTACGCTCTCCTTGTCAGCTATGAATTCTTCATGCTGCCTCTGTCGGAACCGCTGGATGTCTCTCTCTTCCTCCTGCTTTTGGCGTCGCTGCTCCTCTTCACGACGGCACCACTCACTTTCCCACTGAACAGAATAGGTGACGTCATCCAATCGCGCCATCTCGTCCCAGTCGACTTCCGGCAACGATGGCTGGGACCCCTCCGGTGACCTTACCGGGGAGCGATGCTCTGCTGTGGCCTCCTGGCCTGACTGGCACTCCGGTCCGGGCAATACCTCCTCAGCCTCCTTCTCCTCCACCTCCGCATCGGTGGGATCAGGTACAGCACTCTCGGTGGTAACCTCCGGTCGTCCCTCAGCCTTCTCCAGCAGCGATTTCAGGAATTCAGGAGACGGCGCTTGGCTTGTTGGAGAGAACATGGCGTCCCACAGCAGCCGCTGTGTTTGGGTGCGCCAGCGTCTCTCCGTCTCCTGTCGATCAGCACGACCCTGGAGCTTCTTTCTCAGCTCCTCGTTCTCCCTCCACAGCTCCATCATGGCGGGGTCGGTGTCCCTATCTGGGGACAGCTCCGGCACAGGTAGGAAATCATCCGGTCCTCGGCTCAGATCCTCCTGTCCTTCCGCCATCTCGTCCCATGCAAGAGTGTAGGTTCCATGAGGAACTGTCTGGTCTCTTCCGTGGAGGCGGGATTTGCGTCTCCTCCTCTTCGGATAGAGGATGAAGAGGAGGCGGATTTCTTTAGCAGTGGGGCAGGACCGCACATTGTAGTAACATTTGGAGAGGGCGGCCATATCTTTCGCGCCTCAGGGGGGTACACGCCCACCTTCTTCACCAGCGCTTCAGGGCGCCAACTTGGCTGCAAAATGGCGGTATTTGGCGCCAAATGCAGCAAACAGTCTTTTTCTGCACAAACAGTTCAATAGGCACACAGGACTCACAATTTTTGCAAGTTTCGTATCCTGTTCGTGACGCCAGATTTTGTTCCGACCACGCACCACAATTGTGGATACCAGGGCTATGGGGTACTCGGAGCCGAGCCCATGGAAATCTATGGGAGTTGTCACTGGTAGCGGTGGCTCGGTCTGTGGCCCTGGCGGTCATGCAATGGGGGGGGAATATTTACAGGGGATTATTAGGATAGTTCGTGACGCCACCTGTGGTTTCTGGTAAATTATACCAGCGCTGCTGTAAGGGTCTTCACAGGGGATGTTATGGGGCAGCTTGGTGGTAAGTCTCCCACAGGTGAGACTGGTCCCTGGAAGTCTATGGTGACAATGA
This sequence comes from Oophaga sylvatica, assembly GCA_033576555.1. Lineage (NCBI taxonomy): Eukaryota > Metazoa > Chordata > Amphibia > Anura > Dendrobatidae > Oophaga > Oophaga sylvatica. The sequence continues at coordinate 532,558,047 of JARQOD010000004.1, forward strand.
TGTAGGGTGTAGATAAAGATTCAGTCACACACAAGGTAGTTCCTTTTCATACCTTTTACTGATGGTGGTTCAAGCAGATCCCGGGGAGCTGGTCGGGGTGGAGAGTGCACATTCCGGTAACAGCTGAGCAGGTTAGAGGCCTCCTTAACTTCAATGTACATGTGAGTCCAACTTGCCTGAAGCGAAGTTAACTCTGAATCTCCAGCTCTCTCAATAGCTGTACTGCCCGGCCAACGTTGTGGTGGAGCCTTCTAAGTGATGAAACTAAGTCCTTACTTTTGTCGTGCACTTGACTCAAAGTCCCTGTTCCACCTGACTCCGGTTACGTATTGACACTTAGGGCTGCTCTCTGCGACCTGTAGTCCAGATGCCTCCGGTTTTCTATCACTAGACGTGAAGTGCTAGCAATGCTTCGGACCCGGTGTCCGGCTATTTAGTGCAGGTAGTCCAATACCTGATGCACTGTACTATCTTCTCCACTGCGCCCTTCGCCCTGCTTCACGCTCTTAACATAAGCACTTGTGGCAGTTGTGGAAATGTCAGCCTTCTCCTAGAGCTCACTGTATAGCTCTCAGTATCCTCCAAGTCCTCACTGGACTGAGACTGAACTGCACTGTCCTCTGACAGGAAACAGACTCCTTTCTCTGTCTTCTCCCTCCAGACTAATCCCACTCTCCGCCTGCCACGTGTCACTCCCCCTTATATCTCAGATGGGCGTGTCTGAAAGTGTGAGTGACAGTGAATGAATATCAAGCGTTGCTGTTACCTTCCTGTGCACTCTCCTGGACTTTATGTGTGCCTGCGTAGCTGGGCTACACACAGTTACAGTCTTGTGATCGGGTCATGCAGCTTATTTAAAATTCCCTGTTTATTGTAATGAAGGCCGGACTATACATGACAGCACTTCATACCTATTGTGTCCCCTATTTCCTTATAGCTTGTGATCCGGACCGTCGCTCCTCCTGTAACTGTTGATCTGTTACTCTGTAAATTCCTTTATTGTCTGTACAGGTAACGCTCAATTGTAAAGTGCCGCAGAATTTGTTGATGCTATATAAAAAATAAAATTAATACTAATACAATGGTTGTAACATAATAAACCTGGCCCGTACGGGGATCGAACCCGCGACCTTGGCGTTATTAGCACCACGCTCTAACCAACTGAGCTAACTGGCCATGGAGAGCTTTCCTGTTCCAGTCTCTTTGGAGACGTTGTGTATGAATCCCCCTGATGTCAGGAAACTATTTTGAGCTGTGTTTATTTTCTTTTTATGGTACAGTGTGGTTTCTTGTGATATATTTCCCATCATCATCAAGTATATTTCCTGCCCCCAAAAAAATATAACTTGGCAGCAGATGGTAATTCAGCTCCTTGGAAAACTCAGACAGACTAGCTGATAAGTTTCCACAATATTTCATTTGCTGAAGGTCGCTGTCCAGCGTGCAAAATACTGCACAATGGCTAAAGTGATTGAAAAATACATGTGTTCGAAAAATGATTCATAAAAATTAGAAACGTTCCATCACTTTCTTCCTTTCTCCTTTGTAACCTTGAACTTCTTTTGTCCTTTGCCTTCTTGACACAGAGAAAATGCTTTCTACTCCCTTTTATAACAAGATATCCCATTAGTGACCAAATGGGCAAAACATTTTCTACTCTTTTCTATATTGAGATGTCATCCTATTAATTGATGAAAACAGTTTACATGAGGAAACAGGAGAAAGATCATCTGGGGGATCATGTGATGAGTGGTTCCATGGTGTAATGGTCAGCACTCTGGACTTTGAATCCAGCGATCCGAGTTCAAATCTCGGTGGGACCTGAGTTTATATTTGCTAATTTCTTAACTTTATAATTTGTCGTTTTTTTATTCACAAGGTCTCTGTAATACAAACTGGTAATGCTCAGAAGTAGGGAAAATTGTATCATTTTGCCAGTTTTAAGATTTCTGGTGAAATATAAATCAATGAGAATTTCAGCAAATATATTTTAATGGCAAAGCACACATTACATTATCAATTATAAATATAGTTGATGAGTCTGTAAAATAATTTATGGGAGGCCATAGTGATAAAACAGAAAAGGGAATTCAATTTAAATTGTTTTTTTACCAGTCATTTGTGGTCATAATATTAAAAAACGAAATAACGTGAAAATAGATAATATTTATATTTTCATATAAATAATTTTGATATTGAATTGTGAAGAAAGACTGGCAGGAAACAACACATAACATTACCAAATATAAATTATTATTGATGACGATGGTTAATAAATCACAAGACTGCATGGAATGGTAGAGTTGGAAGGGACCTCCTGGTCCAACCCCCTGCTCAAAGCAGGATTCACTAAATCATCCCAGACAGATGTCTTCCAGCCTCTGTTTGAAGACTTCTATTGAAGGAGAACTCACCACCTCTCGTGGCAGCCTGTTCCACTCATTGATCACTCTAAACCAGCTCAACCACACTACCTGTGCCTAAGATGTTCAGGTGTTGTGAAAGAGCAGGAGATTAGGAAATGACTAACTTAGGAATAATATTGCCAAAATATATAAATACATAAAATAATGAAAAGTAGTGAAAATACAAGAAAAATACAGAATTAACTCCCTAACGACCGCCGGTACGTCTTTTAACGGCAGCAGTTAAGGCTACTTATTCCTCAAGCCGCTTTTTAACGGCACTGAGAAATAAGGATAATGCACCCCCAGTGTCGGAAAATCTCTGGGGAACATGATTCTGGTCGGTTTTTACCGTCTCCAGTGTTGCGATCGCTGTTATTCACCTAATAATGGCAGCCGCAAAAAAGTCTGCTTTTCCATTTATTGTTTTATTATATAACATACCAGAGGAGAGAGAAATGGGGTCTCCCGAGCCAACCCTGGTACCTCCAGCATCCCCAGACCCTCCAGCTCGGTCCCCCAGCCCTCGGCGTCTTCTTCCAGGAATATAATGGTGGCCACAAGCACAGTGCACCCGGCAACAATTGGAGATTTTTCCTATTAGTTCATTTTGATCACTGTGATAGACCCAATCACATTGATCAAAATAAAAAATAGCAAATCAAACCCCCCTTTATCATCCCCTTAGTTAAAATAAAATAATAGAAACATTTTTTTTTTCCATTTTTCCATTAACCCCTTAGTGACATAGCCATTTTGCAGCTTAATGACCGGGCCAATTTTTACAATTCTGACCACTGTCACTTTATGAGGTTATAACTCTGGAACGCTTTAACGAATCCAGCTGATTCTGAGAATGTTTTCTCGTGACATATTGTACTTCACGTTAGTGGTAAAAATTTTTTATATGACTTGCGTTTATTTATGAAAAAACGGAAATATGGTGAAAATTTTGAAAATTTTGCAATTTTCAAACTTTAAATTTTTATGCCCTTAAATCAGAGAGATATGTCACTCAAATTTCTTAATAAATAACATTTCCCACATGTCTACTTTACATCAGCACAAATTTGGAAACAAAATTTTTTTTTTATTGTGAAGTTATAAGGGTTTAAAGTTGACCAGCGATTTCTCATTTTTACAACACCATTTTTTTTTTAGGGACCACCTCACATTTGAAGTCAATTTGAGGGGTCTATATGATATAAAATACCCAAAAGTGACACCATTCTAAAAACTGCACCCCTCAAGGTGCTCAAAACCACATTCAAGAAGTTTATTAACCCTTTACTTGCTTCACATGAACTGAAGCAATGTGGAAGGAAAAAATTGACATTTAACTTTTTTTGAAAAAAATTTACTTCAGAACCATTTTTTTTATTTTCACAAGTATTAAAAGTGAAAATTAACCACAAAATTTGATGTCCAATTTCTCCTGAATACGCTGATACCCCATATGTAGAGTAAACCACTTTTTGGGCGCACTGCAGAGGTTGCAAAGGAAGGAGGCCGTTTGACTTTTTCAGCACAGAATTGACTGGACGCCATGTCGCATTTGGAGAGCCTCTGATGTGCCTAAACAGTGGAAACCCCCAACAAGTGACCCCATTTTGGAAACTAGACCCCACAAGGATGTATTGTGAGCACTTTGAACCTCCAATGCTTCACAGAAGTTTATTAACGTAGAGCCGTGAAAATAAAAATATTTTTTTCCTCAAAATGATTTTTAGCCAGCTATTTTTTATTTTCCCAAGGGTAACAGGAGAAATTAGAACCCCAAAATTGGTGCGCAATTTGTCCTGAGTACCCTGATACCCCATATGTTGGGGTAAACCACTGTTTGCACGGCAGGGCTCGGAAGGGAGGGAGCACCATTTGACTTTTTGAACACCATGTCTTGTTTGGAGACCGACTGATGTGTGCCTAAATAGTGGAAACCCCTCACTTCTAGCTCCAACCCTAACCCCAACACACCCCTAACCCTAATCCCAACCCTAACCCTGTTATGGAAATTTAATTAGGTTAAATCTATCCTGAAGTGTTTGTTGGTGCCGTTCCCAATTCTCTATCAAATGTCTTTTTGAGCGCTCAGAACGAAATGAGGACTGTCCACAACGGAAGTGTCAGTATAACAGTTCGTCAAGACCTCTCATTTATTATTCATTCAAGGTTTTATACGTTTACAAAAAGGGTCTGGTTAGTCAATTAACATACAATTAAAAGCTGCTAGATTATTGGCTGTTCTAGTGTAAGTATGATAATTATGATAAAAGGGCTGAAGTTGCAGATTTATTGTTTTTTGTTCTTTGCCCCAGCATTCTTGCATGACTAGTAAAGTAAACAATAGATATCTTATTAAAACTCTCTGTACTTGTTCCTTATGAAGGCCAGGGTCGTTTAAAACGACTGATTATAGCTGGCATCAGCTTTTGCATAGATATGTGTGAGCACAGGATTTTTAGCAAGTGAGATCTATCTAACTGTGAATGCATATATATGAATATACTTTGAATATATGGAATACATATATATTTCCATGACAGTCCCCCCCTTAGATACCACTTGCCCTAAAAACCTGCTCCTGTCCCAAAGCGCTGCAACTCTTTTGTGCTGCCGGGGGTTGAGAATATGCCTAGTACATGTCTCCCCTACCGATACAGACTTTTCGCAAATGGGCGGTCAGGAGGACTGTCCCTGTCGGGGGTTTATGTGTTTGCAATCATAGTCTCTTTATTTAACTGCATGTTCAGAAAAAAACGTGTGTATTCTTCATCAGGTAGGTCATCTGTCTGGTCAGTCAGAGCATCCACGACATCCTTCATGGCTTAGGTGTCTCTCCTGGTACGGGAGCTTCCTTGCAATGCGATACGTGGATCCAAGCAGGCTTTCCCTCTAGTTACTGTTAAATATTAATTATTGGTTATGGATTTATTCTACACTCAATTCTGTACTGAGTACATTGACTTTCAGCTGACATTACAGATGCTATTTCTGTATGGTAAAGTGGCAACTCCATATACAGAGATCACATGATCTAAGGGACATATATAATGGCTACACGAAGGGAGGGGGTGGCTCTTGCTCTCTTGCACTCTCTATACAGACACATGGGACAAGGACTATGATGAATGAACAGCCAGCTGCCATGTAACCACGTGTTGCTTCTCTGAGACGCTGCTGACAAGGCCAGAATGTCATTTTGCCATTCAGGACACCAAGGAAAGAAGTGTATAAGCTTTGCTATGGACAAATGGACAATCTCTACGTAACTATTTCACTCATTTTATGTTTTCCTGTAATGATGTTTTTTTGGTAAACAGTCCAAAAAACCACTACATTTATTTTATAAGAAACGTGACGTTTTCTTTAAAGTATCGCATCTGGTAACAAGTCCTTGAAAAATATACAAAATTAAGCATTTTTTAACAGTTACACAGAGGTTGGTGTCATCTGGGGCTCTTGGACAGGACCATCAAATCTGGCAGTGAAGAGAAAAACTCGAGAATGGACATTAGTTTTTGACCAATTCAATTACATAAGCAAACAAGATATCATTTTGCATATACTGCTGCTGAGGGAAGAATGCACCTAACTTGGGACTAGACCCAAACAAAATTTCGTATGGTGACAGCTTTTCTGGGTCTCTGGGAGTGTGCCTTACGCTAAACAGTGCAATTGGGAGTGTGTCATGCCATGGTTTGCGTGTCTTTTGGGCAATTTTTAACATCCTATTCTTAAGTGTTCCGTTCAGCTTTTCTACCTTCCTGCTGCTCTGGGGGTGGTAAGGAGTGTGTAGGCCTAAATCTGACCCTACTGCTAACCAGATCTCTTGTGTCAGATTTGCTGTAAATGCGGGTCCCTGATCACTCTCTATCACTTCTGGAACCCGTATCTGCACACTATTTTCTGAAAGTAGCTTCTTTGCAGCAGTCTTTGCTGACTTGGAAGGCTTCTGTCCATCTTGAAAATACTTCTTTGACCACAATGGCATATTTAAATCCTTCACTTGGCGATATCTGGATGTGGTCTATCTGATCCTGAAGCTGGTAGAGTGGCTTGCCAGATGAGGGGGGGGGATTTCATCCACACGTCAGGCTTGCATTTGCCGCAGGTCAGACAGCTGCTGGTGAATTTGGCTGTTAGGTGGAGATCCCTGAAGCGACAGTAAACACCAATCAGTCATTCATCTGTGTCTTTGATATTGGGTGTGGGTCCATGTGCCCATTGGACACCATAGGGTGCATACTTTGTGGTAGGCAGAGTTTGAAGTCCATTATTGATAGCCTTCCTTCTTCACGTGTTGCTTTTATCGCATTCAGCTCTTCTTCTCCTTTTGGAGCTTGGTCTTGCAACTTCTTGAGCAGATCCCAGGACGTCTTTTTGTCAGGTTTCTTGTCTTCAGTCGTCATGTAGTAGCCGTCCGGCTCTACGACCTCTCCCACTTCTCCATGCTGTCTTCCTTTGGCCGCTTCTTTGGCTGCCATGTCCGCCATGTTGTTGCCTCACGCCTCTTCTGTTCTCAGTTTTTCATGCACTTTGATTTTTCAAATTGCCACCATTTTGGAAGTTGGAGTACACCCAGCAGGTCCCTGAAGGCTCCATGATGCTTCACGGTTGTCCCGTTTGCTGTGATGAAGTCCCTTGTTGCCCAGATGGGCCCAAAGTCATGTGCTTTGCCATGCGAGTACCTGTAGTCGGTGTAGATGTTTGCAGTCTTGCCTTCTGCCATCTGGCAGGCCTTCGTCAGCGCTATCAGTTCTGCTTCCTGGGCTGACAGGCTAAGTGACAGACTTCTGGACCACAGGATTTCTTGATTGCTGGTCACTGCACTTCCTGTGTGGAAACTTCTTCATCATCTGCAAATCTGGAGCCATTCTGTAATTCTGTAAATTTTGTTCTGGAAAGTCCATATTGTATCCCCCCTTGGGAGTGGGAGTAGAGTAGCCGGGATGAGGACTGTAGGTCTGGAGATGGTGATATTATGAGACAAAGGCGATAGAGGCGCCACAAAGATGCCTGGCGGTGGGGAGATTATTGTTGGTTGAGCTTGATTGAAGATTGACAAGATGTCATGTGGAGTGAGAGTTTCCAGTGGCTGTCCAAGAGTGATGTCAGCAACCTTGTCCAGGAGGGTGTGTGCTGCAGATACTGCCATCAGGCAGGAGGGTGCTCCTCTTGGAACTGGATCCAAGCGGGCTGAGAGGCAGCCTAAAAGTCTCTGTTTTCCCCCGTGAATCCGTGCCAGGACTCCAGTAGCATGACCTTCTTTCTTCCATCAGGTAGACGGAAAGACTTCTCGTAGTCAGGTAAGCCTGGTATTGGCGCTGAGACTGTGGAGTTCTTCCAATCTCCTGAATGGGTTGAAGGCTGCGTCTGATAGAAGGAGCGGGGTTGCGTTGATGCAAGCGCACAGAGGCTGCATTAGGACTGAGGCATCAGGGATCCAGGTTCTGCAATACGACACTAGACCAGGGAAGGCTTGCAGCATTCTTGGAGTTGTTGGGGGAGCCATCTTCTCCACAGTGGTCTTCCAGTCTTTTGACATGTGTTTCATCTGGTGGGCAATACAGTGTCCCAGGGATGTAACTTGCTTCTGACATCACTGGACTTTGTTCTTCCAGACCTTGCGTTGCTGTTCTTCCAGGTAGAGTAGGAGAGACAAGGAATGGACTGTGCAGGTGTCAATGTCAACCACACAAAAGAGAAGGTCATCCACGTGTTGTAGAAGAGTGACTCTTGCATATTCTGCAATCCAGTTGATGAGGATGGAGGACATTGTCTTGGTGAAACTTGAAGGGCTTGTTTTGAGCACCTTGATGCAACACTGTCCATATGCACTGCACTGGTGCGTGAAGGCAGGCCTCCAGGTGGAGGGGAAACACTGAAGAAGGTACTGGCCAGGCTGATCACCGTGAATACCGTTGCCGTGACTGGGACTTTTGAGAGCAGAGTGTGACGGTTCAGCACTGTTGGGGTTTCAAATACCGTAGCCTCTTTCACGGCCTCCAGGCCTTGCACCATTCTGAACTCAGTGGGGTTTATAGTCTTTTTCTTCACTGTGGAAAGCTGGTATTGATTCCGATGGGCGAGGCAGCCCAGTTTGACCTTGTCCTTCAGTATGCGGCAGTGGACTCCCATCTGCCGGCGCAGAGCTGGCGGGAAAACAAGCCGTCTACTAGGATCCACATCATGAGAGATGACTACCAGCTGGCTTTCTTGTTCTCCACCAAGACAATCACTGTGTTAGCACCTGCTCTGGTCACAGGGGGTCTTCTTGTTGGGATGTCTCCTTAACGGCTGCTTTTTTCTCAGCACGGGCAATCAGTAGTTTCTTTTTCTCCAGCTCGGTCTCAGGTCAGTATTTGTGCACAAGTTTGAAGAGCTGAGTGGCCTTTTGCCGGTCTAGGGCCTGGGTGAACTGGTTGATTGCAGGGGGCACCTCCTGGTGCTTGCAAAAGATGAACCTCTGGCGTTGGAGCCGGATGAGGTGTTGCCATTCCATGAAGCGAGTAGAGTCCTTCTTGAGTTGAATATCCTGGCCAATGTCAAAGTTCTCAGGCCGTCTTCTTAGGCAAGTTCACTTAGACCTTCAGTTGGTCAGAGACATCTTGACTCTGGGTGATGGAGTGGCTTTTCTGGTACTATGTCCAGCACCTCCTGTGATAGGTCTGCAGTGTGGTTGTTCCTGTTTCTTCTTGGGTCAGGGGTGAAGAAAAGTGTCATGGTCCCATCTTCCTGGAACACTCTGGTCGCTTTCAGCTTCTGCAGTAAGTCCACTCCCAATAGGTTGAAGGTGCAGGTCTTTGACACAACAAACTGGGACATGATGGAGCATTCTGGCTGAGTCCACATGCTCAGGGGCTTCATAATCTGGAAATATCTGACTTGACCATCAATTCCCATGCAGGACGCAGAAGATTCTGATAGATAGGTGAGGTTGCGGAGTTCCACAAGAAAAGATCTGACTACGCCATCCAGTCTCAGGATATTGGTCCCACTGGTGGGGTTCCCTGTGAACTTGGTGTGCTCCTGTCCTATGGACGGGTTCTTCACTGTTTTCTGTGTTTCTTCTTCTTCTGGGCGAAGTCAGTGTTCTGCACCGGTTCCGGAAATGACCAAACTCGCCACAGCTGTAACACTGGACATTCCTTCTGTCCCGGCAGGACTCAATCCTTTTTGCTACTGCGAGCAGGGTATCCATTGCTATTGACGTGTACTCAGGCCTGGCTACTACCAGTGGTTTCCTGATTGGTTCTCTCAGTCCATGCACAAAAGCCTGTGCCAACATCCGTCTGTGTGTCTGATCATGAGTAATGAGGCCCAAATCTTGAAACACTTGCATCACTCTGTCATGGAACTTCTCCACAGACTCTGTCTTGTCTTGACTCATGTCATGTAGGCTGAGAGTTTGTCCTGTCAGTCTGCTTTTGGCCCATTCTCTGAGTTGCTCAATTAGCTTTGGTCCTGTCTCCCAGGCATACGCATCTAACTCTGTTGGAAGCTTGAAGTGTTCTCTCATAATTGGCCAGAATGCATCACCTGCTTTTATTTCCATTATGGTCCAGAGATCAATCCAGGCTGCTGCATACGTTCGCTGGATCTGCTGCATTTTTTGGCAAAATGGCATGGGGTGTATCCCTGGGTCTGGCAGCATACTGATCACCTGGCTTGGGATGAAGGGCTCATAGGATGGTGCCTCTACCTGTCCCTGCTCTCTTGGTGTTTGTGGGTTTTCTTCCCTAGTATTGGGCAGCATGTGTGACATTGCATCTTTATCTTCATCAGATAAGAAGTGACATGGTGTACTTGGTGCATACACTGGGTGAGATTTGGGCTTAAAAGTTGTCTTGCTGCATGGGGATTTCCCTCTCCTTGCTGAGGCTGCGGTGGATCAGTGTCATGGTTCCATGCTGGCAGCCCTGCTCGGCACTGAGGTTCCTCATTTGTGTCTGTAGCTATACTTCCCCCCTGTGAAACCATGTCTGTGGGCTCTGCTAGTTGTTGTGTCTGGGGGCTACATGCAGCGTTTTGTGTAGGGAGATTTGCACTTTCTTCTCCTGATATAATGACTGGCAATGTTTGTACTGTGCTTGGTATAGACAGGGTGCCCTGTGCTGGAGGCACTGAATACAGGGACACCACATTGCTTTGATTGGGCGTTGACCCAGTTGATAACGAAGTAGAAAAAAGTGGAAGAGAAGGGAGGTGTGAGGGAGGAGCGAGAGAAAGAGGAGGGGAGAGAGATGGAGGGGAGGGTGAAGAAGATGAAGACAATGAAGGAGGGGAGGGAGAGAAGAGTGGAAGGGGAAAAGGAGAGAAAGATGGAGGAGAGAGAGAGAGGAGAAAGATGGAGGGGGAGAAGTAGAAGAAGATGAAGAAGAAGATTTGAGAGTTGGAGAGGAAGAGATAGAAGAAGAGGAAGAGGAAGAAAATGGATGTGTCAGAGATGTGAGGGAGGGGAAAGAAGGATAGAGAGGGATGGCAGCGAGGAAAGAGGAGAAAAGTCTGAAGAAGAAAGAGAAAGGGACTGAGAAAAGAAAAAGGAGAGGGTGTCCCCCCTGTGGCTCTTGAGAGGGGATCGTTGAAACAAAAATGCCTTCTCCCTGTGGAGAGAGGTGGGGAGCGTTTTTCCCTGTAAAAGGCTCCTTATTCAATGAGAGCAGCCTACACCTGTCCCGTGTCTCCACATGATGGACATGTGATGTGTGTGACTCTGAATTCTGCTCTTGTGACATGTCAGTGATCATTTTCTCACAGACGATTTAACATCTTTTCAATCTTATTCACATAAAAAATCACTTCCTGGTCTGTTCAAATTAACTTGCTGTACCTTCTACACGATGCACCACTGCTCTTTTATAGCAGACGGTAATCTATAAACAAACTTTCCCGTTACCTTTCAAACAAAAAACAAGAAAAAACATTTCATTATGCAGCGTAAAGGCTGCCTGTCCATTTGCTTCTCACGTACTCTGACCTTCTATTCACATGCCTAGCCCTTCGATTCTTACGTACTGTGTCTATTCCAAAAACCTATTCAACAAAGGTGATTAAAAATCTGAAAACTGCTGCATTCTGGTTCTGTGTGTCTTCGCTGAATGTCTGATGGGGGGTGAGTCAAGCCGCTGCGCAGCTGTTATTCTCCCTCAGACTGCAGTTTCCTTATCTGTGCTTCTGACCTTGGTCTAAAGCAAGCTAGTAGAAAAAGAAAAAAAAAAAATGGTTGGAGAATAAAACTCGAAAATAAATTGATTAGAAAAAACCTCTCCAAAATTATTTAAAAATGTACTTAAAAGAAAAACTTTAAAAACAAAAGTTAGATTTAGTAAAAAACTCTAGGGAAAAAAAAAATTGACCAAAAAGGGGAGGGAAAAAAAAAATGTATTAATCATAAAACTCTGAAAAAAACAACCATTGTTACTAAAACAGCTAATTAAAAACAGAAAAGAGGTGGAAAAAACTGATTGTAAAATGATAAAAACAAAAAGAAAAAATACTTTAAAACTTTTGTCTGGTAGCGTAGGCTGTATCCTCCCACCCTCTGGGAGAGAAAAAAAAATAAAAAAATAAAAAAAATAAAAATCTCACTGCTGCTGCCAGCACTTCCCCCCTCCCTTATATCTCTGCTTGCTGCCTCTACAGGCACTGAAATCACGTATTAAAAAAAAGATTATCCCTCAGAATAGCAAAAAATGAATACAGTTCAGTCTGAATGCCTGAGAATTTTCACGTTAAAACCTGTAACCAAAAAACTAGCTTAGAAAAATCAAAACCAGGAAACAGATGTGACAACGTGATTAGCAGAGGAGGGGGGTCACAGGGGTTTCTCGCTGCTGCAGCCAGCAGTGAATGAGATAGTGACAGAGCGCACGCTGCTCTGAATGAGATTTAAAGCGACAGTACCTGATACAGACAGTGACACGTACAATGAGACAGACACCCGGGAGAATACGAATCCCTCTTTTGATGATCTGTGACACATACATGCTGCTCTGGAAACTGATAACTCACCAATTGCACTGAGCAATGCGATGCTCAAGGTCTACCACTTTCTGAAAACCGTACGCCCTGGCCGGTGCGCCGGTCACAGTAATCTGTAATAGCCTTAATCAAAATTCTCACCATCCACGTCTGATTTGGCTGGGATGACCTCCCCCCTTGCGTGGACGATTATTGTGAGAACTTATCCAAACAAAGCTCCTGCCCCTCACACCTGGATTGATCTGGGATGACCTCCCTCCTGTGTGTGAAAGATTTCTGCAGAAACTTAACCGATTCAAAGCCCTCGCCCTTCACACCTGGCTTGATCTGGGATGACCTCCCACCGATGTGTGAAGGATAACTGCGTGGACTTATCCAAATCAAAGCTCCCGCCCCTCACACCTGGATTTTTTGGGATGACCTCCCACCTATGTGTGAAGAATTTCTGCGGGAACTTATCCAGCAATTTGTTTTTTGCTATACAGCTCCCAGAAATCAGCAAGCAAAAACACAGTCACCGTTCCAACTTTCTCCCGGTTCACACAAAACATGAAACATACACAGCACAGCAGCAAACAACTCGGCTTATATCCCAGGGCTTTTGGATAAGGGTATGGACTTTTTACACAACCTGGGAATGCGGTGATGACCACGTCCGACCGGCTAGAAGTGTAGGCTAGGACTAGACACAGGAAACATTCAGGTAAGATGACAGAGTTTTCTTACCTTACTTATGGAGCTGCAGTCTCCGTCCCGTGTGCCAAGGCCAGGGCCAACACCCCCGTCTCTCCGGTCGGCAGGGTCCTCGTGCGTTTCGTCCAATGCCCCACGTTGGCGCCAAACTGTTATGGAAATTTAATTAGGTTAAATCTATCCTGAAGTGTTTGCTTGGGCCGTTCCCAATTCTCTAGCAAATGTCTTTTTGAGCGCTCAGAACGAAATGAGGACTGTCCACAACGGAAGTGTCAGTATAACAGTTCGTCAAGACCTCTCATTTATTATTCATTCAAGGTTTTATACGTTTACAAAAGGGTCTGGTTAGTGAATTAACATACAATTAAAAGCTGCTAGATTATTGGCTGTTCTAGTGTAAGTATGATAATTATGATAAAAGGGCTGAAGTTGCAGATTTATTGTTTTATGTTCTTTTGCCCTAGCTTTCTTGCATGACTAGTAAAGTAAACAATAGATATCTTATTAAAACTCTCTGTACTTGTTCCTTATGAAGGCCAGGGTCGTTTAAAACGACTGATTATAGCTGGCATCAGCTTTTGCATAGATATGTGTGAGCACAGGATTTTTAGCAAGTGAGATCTATCTAACTGTGAATGCATATATATGAATATACTTTGAATATATGGAATACATATATATTTCCATGACAACCCTAATCCCAAAACTAACCCTAATCCTAACCCTAATCCCAACCCTAATTCCAACCCTAATTGTAACCCTAACCCTAATTGCAACCCTAACCCTAATTGTAACCCTAACCCTAACTCTAATTGTAACCCTAACCCTAACCATAACCCTAACCCTAATGGAAAAATGAAAATAAATATATTTTCTTTATTTTATTATATGTCCCTAACTAAGGGAGTGATAAAGTGGGGTTTTATTTACTATTTTTTTTATTTTGATCACTGTGATAGCGTTTATCACAGTGATCAAAATGTCCTGCACTGAATGAATGAATCTGCCGACCGGCAGATTCAGCGGGCGCACTGCGCATGCGCCCACCTTTTTCTTTGCAAGCAGAAGACCGGGAGGTGCAAGGAACCATAGGAGGACATGGGGGACACCAGGAGGTACCGGGGGGATCGGGGGTCCCGGGGACCCTATTTCTCTCCCCTCTGATTTGCGATCACATCAGAGTGGAGAGAAATTACATGCAGGATCGCGGCTTTTTTTTCTTTTGTGATTGCGATCGCAAAAGCGGGGGGACTGCGGGGGACCCGAATTATGTTCTCTGGGGTCTTTGTACCCCTGGTAGCCGAGAGCCCGGAGAAAATCCGACTTGGCGGGCGTACTGCGCACTGCGCAGGAGCCCGCCATTTTCTTTGCTGGGACAAGACACGGGAGCTTGGGGATCTCCGGGAGACATGGGGGGACACCGGGAGGCACGGGGGACTGATCGGGGGTCCCGGGGACGCCATTTCTCTCCCCTCTGATGTGCGATCACATCAGAGGAGAGAGAAATTAAATGGAGAATCGCGGCTTTTTTTGTTTGCGATCGCCGTTATAGGGTTAATAAAGGCGATCGCAAAAGCCGGTCGGTAAAGACCAACCCGAATCATGTTCTGTGGGGTCTCGGCTACCCCCGGAGAAAATACGACTCTGGGGGCGCTATAAACTTTCTCCAAAGTGCCGTTAATTAATGGTGCTGTGGTTTAAGTACCCTTAACTACCGCCTTTAAAAGGCGTATCGGCGGTCATTAAGGGGTTAAGGTTAGGGTTGGGGCTAGGTTTTAGAGTTGTGGTTAGAGATAGGTTTAGGGTTGAGCTAGGGTTGGGGCTAGGGTTAGGGTTGGGGCAAGGGTTAGAGCTAGGGTTGGACTAGGGTTAGAGTTGGGGATAGGGTTGTGTTGGGGTAAGGGTTGTGTTTGGTTATGGTTGGGGTTACGGTTGTGGTGTTGGAGTAAGGGTTGGAGATAGGGTTGCATTGGGGTTAGGGTTGTGTTGGGGATACAGTTGTGTTGGGGTTATGGTTAGGGTGTTGGGGTGAGGGTGGCATTGGAGTGAGGGTTAGGGTTGTGGTTATTGTTGGGATGAGGGTTGGGATTAGGGTCATGGGTAGTTGTTTATTACGGAACGTGACCTGAGGAAAAGTAATAAGTTTTTGATAGATGGGGACAAATGCTGGGACCTGCACCAATTTGCAGAATGTGGAACTTTTATCCCTATTAGAATTAAGCTCAAGGGAGACTCGACCGCTGATCCATTCATTCCCTAAAGAGCTGCATGTGCTGCACATAGAACATGAATGGGGCTGCTGTCAGACATCCCATCTACTGCTGCATTTTAAAATAGGGATAAAAGTGCCCTGTCAGGGATAAACATTTCCCATTCTTTCAATTGGTTCAATTTTCAATAGATGGATTATTTCCGACATTGGTCAGTGGGATTGTGGAAGGTTCAAGGGGTGGAGATGGAGCCTGGGCGGAGACTCAAGAGGGCCGGAAAAATTTTGCCAGTATGATGGCAGCCCTGTTTGTGTCCTTGAATTTCTGTCATCCATTGCCTTCTTGACCCAAAGAAAACTTTTTCTACTCTTTTCTATATCAAGAGATCATCCCTTTTGTTGACCAAAACAGTTTTGATGATAAAACATGAAAAAGATCATCTGGGGGTTCATGTGATAACTCCACTGGTCACTTATATAGATGATATTTTGACACTAAAGGGTGGAAGGATACTTTTTTTCCACGTCAGTGTGGCAAAAGGCCATAAAATAAAAAAAAGGTTAACAATTGGTTAACAAATGGGTAGCACCACATCACGAAAAAACAAACAGAAAGAGCATGTGATAAAGGAAAAATCTCACTTAGTAATAATAATTCAAAACAAGGGAAGTAACAAAGAATGTATTGACAGGATAAAGGTATGTAAAGGGTTACATGGTAACAAGCCTACTGCTTTCAATAAGTTGTATGACAGTCAGACTCTGAAATAGTGGATACAGCCAAGTAAATGAATAAGAAAGTCTTGAGATGAAACTCAGAGTAACAGAATAGACATTACCACCTGCTTGATGTGGTTCTAAACTACGACGCGCGTTTTTTAGCATAGCCTTTATCTGGGGGTTGCATTAAACCTGCAGAGCAGACTTTTTATACGCAATACTAACAGTTATAAAAAAACAAAGTGTTGGGGAATGTGTAACTAAACTAAAAATCATATAACTGAATGTGAGAAGGAAAATCAATCTAAATTAAAAAAATGATTTAATGAAAATATGAATGCATGTGATTATATCAAAGGATATGAAAACAAATAAAATGTTGTGAAGGAGTTGGGGTGCTACGCCAGATGACCTGGCCTCCACAGTCACCAGACCTGAACCCAATCGAGATGGTTTGGGGTGAGCTGGACCGCTCACCTCTTCAATTTTGGATAAATCCCTAACAGTGTCACCAGCAAAGCACCCCCACACCATCACACCACCTCCTCCATGCTTCACGGTGGGAACCAGGCATGTAGAGTCCAGCCATTCACCTTTTCTGCGTGCAAAGCAGTAATCAAAGCAAGAGGTGGCTACTTTGAAGAACCTAGAATATAAGACATATTTTCAGTTGTTTCACACTTTTTTGTAAAGTGTAATGTATAATTCCACATGTGTTAATTCATAGTTTTGATGACTTCAGCGTGATTCTACAATTTTCATAGCCATGAAAATACGGAAAAATCTTTGAATGAGAAGGTGTGTCCAAACTTTTGGTCTGTACTGTAGATACTAGATGGTGGCCCGATTCTAACGCATCGGGTATTCTAGAATATGTATGTAGTTTTATTTATGAAGATTTAAGAATAATGCAATGAATACAGGATAAGACGATTATATAAATAGATTTACTGTGTATTACCTCATGTCCACTGTGTATTTACCTCTGTCCCAACTGTGTATTACCTCATGTTTAGTGTTGAGCGATACTGCCCAATATCCTAAAATATCGGATAGGATTGGATCGGCCCGATACTCAAAAAGTATCGGGTATCGCCGATCCGATACCGAAACCCAATGCAAGTCAATGGGACAGAAATATTGGAACTAAAAAAACCTCTTTCTTTCCTTGTAAACACTAGATATACACACATAGAATACATATATATATATATACATGTCATTGTGACATATATATACACATATATTTATAGTTCATACACTTCTACATAGTAAAATAGCCTCTGATTCAATTGCCTGGTAATGCCAGCTTTTGTGAAAATACAGAATCACCCGCCATGAAATGACACATGGTTTACATAGAGTTAACCATGTCATTTCATGTAGTTGATATATGGTTTTCACAAACAATTACATGAGTGTATGTGTGCAAAAATTGACACATGTAGGGGTTAATTAAAGGTGTAAATTTGTTGTAAAAAATGCATTTTTTTGCTACGAATTTACACCTTTAATTAACCCCTACATGTGTCAAATTTTGCACACATACACTCATGTAATTGTTAGTGAAAACAATATATCAAACTACATGAAATGACATGGTTAACTCTATGTAAACCATGTGTCATTTCATGTCGGGTTCTGTATTTTCACAAATAAAATATTTTCACAATAAAAATAAAAAAAGCATATACAAAATGGAGGAATAGGGCTAAGTAACAGCACATGTGAAAAGACTTGGGTATACTAATTGATCACAGACTGAACATGAGTCAACAGTGTGATGCAGAAACAAAAAAGGCAAATACAATTCTAGGATGTATCAACAGAAGCATACAGTCTAGATCACGTGAGGTCATTATTGCCCTCTACTCCTGTTTGGTCAGACCTCATCTGGAATACTGTGTCCAGTTTTGGGCACCAATTTAAAAAAGACATCAACAAACTGAGCAAGTTCAAAGGAGAGCCACCAGAATGGTGACCGGTCTGCAAACCATGTCCTATGAGGAACGGTTGCAGGATTTTGGGAATGCTTAGCTTGCAAAAAAGAAGGCTGAGAGGAGACTTAATAGCTGTCTACAAATATCTCAAGGGCTGTCACATTGTAGAAGGATCATCTTTATTCTCATTTGCACAAGGAAAGACTAGAAGCAATGGGATGAAACTGAATGGGAGGAGACACAGATTAGATATTAGAAAAAACTTTTTGACAGTGAGGGTGATCAAGGAGTGGAACAGGCTGCCACGAGAGGTGGTAAGTTCTCCTTCAATGGAAGTCTTCAAACAGAGGCTGGACAGACATCTGTCTGGGATGATTTAGAGAATCCTGCTTTGAGCATGGGGTTGGACCAGATGGCCCAGGAGGTCCCTTCCAACTCTACCATTCTATGATTCTATGAAAGCCGGCAATGGAATTAGCGGCTATTATACTATGTAGAAGTGTATGTAATATAAATATAAATATATATATATGTGTCACAAATTCAATGACATGTATATATATATATATATATATATATATATATATATATATATATATATATGAGGTGTAATATTGTTGAAAAAAAATGTGTGGGCTCCCGCCCTATTTTCTCAACCAGACAGACAAAGCCAGCGAGTGGGGGCAGATAATAATAGCCCAGAGAGGGACCATTATTTTTGGTCCCCCCCTGGTTACTAACATCTGCCCCCAGATATCCCAGAAAAGGCAAATCTATAATTAGATTCGCCCTTTCAGGCACTATGCCCGTCTATTCCCATTGCCCTGTAGCGGTGGCGAATGGGTTAATAAGGGGTTAAAGCCACCTTGCTATTGAAAGGTGACTTTAAGCCAGGTTAATAATTGAGAGCTGTCAATTAGACAACTATCAATTATTAATCCTATTGTATGAAATAAAAATAAAACACACACACTTTAATAAAAAATCATTTTCATGAAATAAACACACAGTTTTTGACAAGATTTTATTTTACTGCCATTCCTTGCGAAGCCCTTGTTCAACTGTAAAAAAATAAAATAATAAAGCAAACATTATTCTTACCTATCCGATGTTCAGTCAGGTCCCCGATGTAATCCTTCTGAAAGGGTTAATGTTTACTGCAGAGACCGCAGCTAATGCTGACAGCCTCGCAGTAAACCCCCGACTGAAACATCTCCTCTCCTGGCTGACAGGAGAGGAAGTGGTTAGCATGATTGATTGCTTCCCACTTTCACTTCAGGTCAGCCAGGGACACCACACTGCATCAGTGACGTCAGAGGGAATCCCGGCAGACCTGAAGTGAACTGATTAACAAAAATAGGGGATCCCTCTAAAAAAAAATGGCGTGGGGTCCCCCCTATTTTTGTTAACCAGCCTGATAAAGCAGACTACTGAGCCCTGGTTTTTCAGGCTGTTAAGGAGCCAATATCCATGGACCTTGCAAGCCGATAATACCAGGCCACAGCAGTCTGCTTATCTTGGCTGGTTAACAAAAATAGGGGATCCCCTCGAAAAAAAAATGGCGTGGGGTCCCCCTTATTTTTGTTAACCAGCCAGATGAAGCAGACTGCTGAGGCCTGGTTTTTCAGGCTGGTAAGGATCCAATATCCATGAACCTGGCCAGCCTGATAATACCAGGCCACAGCAGTCTGCTTAGCTTGGCTGGTTAACAAAAATAGGGGATCCCCTCAAAAAAAAAATTACGTGGGGATCCCCTTTTTTTGTTAACAGCCAAGTAAAATGCAGACTGCTGCGGCCTGGTATTAAAAGACTGTCAAGGCCATGGATTTTGGCCCTCAACAGCCTAAAAATACCAGGCTGCAGCAGCCCCACAAATGGTGCATCCAAAGATGCGCCAATTGTGGCACTTTACCTGGCTCTTCCCACTTGCCCTGTAGCGGTGGCAAGCGGGGTAATAAGGGGTTAATGTCACCTTTGATTGATCGGTGACAATAAGCCCGGTTAATAATGGAGAGGCGTCAATAAGACACCGATCCATTATTAATCATAGTTTGTAAATTTTTAAAAAAAACACAGCCAGAAAAAAGTATTTTAATGAAATAAAACACCACACAGTTTTCATTATTTTTATTGCACTCTCATTCCTGCGACGCCATCGTTCTCCTGTTAAAAACCAAAAATAACAAACCAACACAAATACTTCCTGTCCGACGCAGTCCAAAATAACGAGTGTCCCACGACGAGTCCAGCTCTGCTACATCTGGATGACAGGCTGAGCCTGACATCCACATAGAGCAGAGCTGCTTACCACTGCTGCTTCCCCGGCGGTGACGTCATCCGGACTGGTTTACGGCCAGCTGTCGCGAGAGTACAGCTGGCCGAGATTACCCAGTAACCGGCAGCCCGTGCAGTTATCGCGAGATGCTGCACGTGACCGCCAGGGAGAGGGTAATGGCCGGCCTGGATGGACGGATGGACGTGACCGCCGGGGATCTTCTGCCAGGTAAGTGCTGCTGAGTCGCTGACACCTGACAGACCCGATCGACACTGACAGTGACAGTTTCGGGAAGTTCCTGTGTCACGTACTTCGTTCTGTCACACAGGAACTTTGCCAGAAAACTCCGATTCCGGTATCCGATATGACAAAAATATCGGAACTCAGAATCGGAATTCCGATACAGCAAATATCAGCCGATACCCGAAATTTGCGGTATCGGAATGCTCAACACTACTCATGTTACTGTGTATTACCTCATATTACTGTGTATTACCTCATATTACCTCATGTTACCTGTGTATTACCTTATTACTGTGTATTACTCATGTTACTGTATATTACCTCATTTTACTGTGTATTACCTTATGTTACTTATGTATTACCTCATATCACCTGTGTATTACCTCATGTCACTGTGTATTACCCGTGTTCAGTAAACGTGACAGAAGTACATCAGACACTGTGACTGACAAAACAGGTCAGTACATCATGGGCAGTTGGTGAGTCACATGACCACATGGGCGGAGTTAGCCCTGCGTCGCTGATGTTACTGTGTATTACCTCATGTCACTGTGTATTACCTCATATTACTGTGTATTACCTCATATAACTGTGTATTACCTCATGTTACCGTATATTACCTCATATTACCTCATGTTACCTGTGTATTACCTCATATTACTGTGTATTACCTTATGTTACTGTATATTACCTCATTTACTGTGTATTACCTTATGTTACTAATGTATTACCTCATGTCACCTGTGTATTTACCTCATGTCACTGTGTATTACCCGTGTTCAGTAAACATGACAGAAGTACATTAGACACTGTAACTGACTAAACATGTTCAGTACATCATGGGCAGTTGGTGAGTCACGTGACCAGATGGGCAGAGTTAGCCCTGCGTCACTGATTGGCCTCGGCCGTACTAATCAGCGACGCGGGATTTCCTGGACAGACAGACAGACAGACAGGATAAGATGATTATATAATAGACTAGATGGTGGCCCGATTCTAACGCATCGGTTATTCTAGAATATGTATGTAGTTTATTTATGAAGATTTAAGAATAATGCAATGAATACACAGGATTTTTTGGGTAAAATATATACATTATCATTAAATGTTATTGCTCATAGAACTTAATACAACTGAACAAAATTATTAAACAGATCATCAAAATATATAAACTATTACATGAATATCTAATGTATTTAAATAAATCATAGGACAAAAGAAGTACATCGACACTATAATATATTTTGTTAACAATATACAACCCAAAATATTTTTGTACACTACAATTTTTTGTGAATACTTTTTGACTATCTCTAAGCAACTTTCCTTGTAAATGGGTATCCAAAACTTGCACCTTGACGTTTGGATCTCATTTTAACTCTTGAAAATGCAAACATAGAGTTGTCCATTACCAAAAACAGGCTCCGGTAAATATATGACACACGGTGTGAGTTTGACCTTGTGACTTGTTTATTGTCAATGGCAATGCTGTTTTATTGGAAACTGGTGACGCCGAAGCCTAAATGGAAGACCGGTGTCGAAGGACATAAATCAATGCGGGAATGAACACTTCGTTCTTTTGCTGATCCAGTGATCATTCTTGATTGAATTATGTGTGAATGGAGTCCAGTAACAATAAGGCGAGTTCCATTACATAGGCCATTTCTTGTATGTAGATTCCGCAGCAACATTACGATTGTTCCAACTTTGAGTTGTAGTCTGTGGGATGGCATTCCTGATGGAGTAACACTATTTAAAAATTCAACTGGATAGTGCTCTCGTTCATCTTCATTGTTTACATCCACAGAATCATCACTTTTGTACAATTTATACTCTCCAGGCATTCTATCCACACACGGGAAATTAGTAGAGCTACGTAATCGTTCTTGGGACAGAGAATTGCATAGGAAGAGGCCCTTCAACACTGCTTTGGTCGTTGAAACAATTTCAAGACGTTGTTGTCTGTGAGATTTGGCATCATGGGCTTGTTTGGCGGCAGTGTGTTGTGGTGTCTCCTGTATCCCGACGTTTTCTGCGAGATTCGGATCCTGGGCTTGTCTGGCGGCAGTGTGGTTGTGGTGCTTCCTGTTCCGACGTTTTCTGTGAGATTCCGCATCCTGGGCTTGTCTGGTGGCAGTGGTGTTGTGGTGTCTTCTGTTCCCGACATTGTCTGTGAGATTCGCATCCTGGGCTTGTCTAGCTGCAGTGTGTTGTGGTGTTTCTCCTGTTCCCGACGTTTTCTGTGAGATTCGCTCCTGGGCTTGTCTGGCGGCAGTGTGTTGTGGTGTCTCCTGTTCCCGACGTTTTCTGTGAGATTCGACATCCTGGGCTTGTCTGGCGCGTGTGATGTGGTGTCTACTGTTCCCGACGTTGTCTGTGAGATTCCGCATCCTGGGCTTGTCTGGCGAGCAGTGTGTTGTGGTGTCTCCTGTTCCCGACGTTTTCTGTGAGATTTCCGCATCCTGGGCTTGTCTGGCAGCAGTGTGTTGTGTTGTATCCTGTTCCCGACGTTGTCTGTGAGATTCGGCATCCTGGGCTTGTCTGGCGGCAGTGTGTTGTGGTGTGTCCGGTTCCGACGTTTTCTGTGAGATTCCGCATCTGGGTTGTCTGGCGGGCAGTGTGTTGTGGTGTCTCCTGTTCCCGACTTTTCTGTGAATTCCGCATCCTGGGCTTGTCTGGCGGCAGTGTGTTGTGGTGTCTCCTGTTCCCGACGTTGTCTGTGAGATTTGGCATCCTGGGCTTGTCTGGCGGCAGTGTGTTGTGGTGTCTCCTGTTCCCGACGTTGTCGTGAGATTCGGCATCCTGGGCTTGTCTGGCGGCAGTGTGTTGTGGTGTCTACTGTTCCGACGTTTTCGGTGAGATTCCGCATCCTGGCTTGTCTGGCGGCAGTGTGTTGTGGTTGTCTCCTGTTCCCGATGTATTCTGTGAGTTTCCGCATCTTGGGCTTGCCCTGGCGGCAGTGTGTTGTGGTGTCTCCTTTCCCGACGTTTTCGGTGAGATTCTGCATCCTGGGCTTGTCTGGCGGCAGTGTGTTGTGGTGTCTCCTTTTCCCCGATGTTTTCTGTGAGATTCCGCATTTGGGCTTGTCTGGCGGCCAGTGTGTTGTGTTGTCTCCGTTCCCGACGTTTTCGGTGAGATTCCGCATCCTGGGCTTGTCTGGCGGCAGTGTTTTTGTGGTTAGGGTTGAGCTTCCGATACTGCAAATATCGGGTATCGGCCGATATTGGCTGTATCGGAATTCCGATTCCGAGTACCGATATTTTCGTCATATCGGATACCGGAATCGGGATGTCACTGTCACTGTCAGTGTCGTCGGTCGGGTCTGTCAGGGGGTCAGCGGCACTTACCTGCAGAAGATCTCCGGCGGTCACGTCCTGGACTGCTTCATGGCCGCCATCCTCTTCTCCCCGGCGGTCACATGCAGTTTTCTCGCGATAACTGCAGTGACCTGCTGGGTAATCCCGGCCGTAAAGCAGTCAGTCCGATGACGTCACCGCCGGGGAAGCAGGTAATCAGCTGTGCGCGTTGCAATGACAGGCTCTGCCTGTCATTGCGATGTAGCAGAGCTGGATCGTCGTGGGACTGTCGTTATGGACTGCGTCGGACAGGTGGTATACTGTTGGTTTGTTTTTTTTATTTTTTTACAGAGATCGAAGGCGTCGCAGGAATGAGAGAGTAAAAAAAAATGAAAAACGTGTTGTCTCTTTTAATTTCATTAAAAGACTTTTTTCTTGCTGTGTCTTTTTTTTACACATTTAAAAACTTTGGGATTAATAATGGATCGGTGTCTTATTGACACTCTCCATTTAACCGGGCTATGTCACCGTGCAATCAACGGTGACATTAACCCCTATATTACCCCACTTGCCACCGCTACAGGGCGTGGGAAGAGGGGAAAAGTGCCACATTGGCCATCTTTTGATGCGCCAAAGTGGGGCTTGCTTAGCCTGGTATTATCAGGCTGTTGAGGGCCAAAATCCATGGGCCTTGACAGTCTTTTAAATACCAGCCCCAGCAGTCGGGATTTACTGGGTGGTTAACAAAAATAGGGGGACCCCTACGCCGTTTTTTTTTTTGAGGGACCCCTATTTTTGTTAACCGCCAAGCAAAACAGACTGCTGGGCCTGTATATCTGGCTTGCAAGGTCCAGGATATTGGACCTTACACCTGAAAAACCGGCCCAGCGGGCTGCTTATCTGGCTGGTTAACAAAAATAGGGGGGACCCCCGCCAATTTTTTTCGAGGGGGATCCCCTATTTTTGTTAATCAGCCAAGATATCAACTGTGGGGCCGGTATTAAACAGGTGGCAAGGTCCATGGTCTTGGCTCCTTAAAGCCTGAAAACCAGGCCAAGCGGTCTGCTCATTGGGTGGGTTAACAAAAATAGGGGGACCCCCGCCATTTTTTTTTTCCGAAGGAACCCCTATTTTTGTTAATCGTTCCCTCGCTCCTGTGGTGCCCTGTGACCTGAAGTGAAAGTGGAAAGCAATTAATTAAAGCTTTCACTTCCTCTCCTGTAGCCAGGAGAGGAACTCATTCATTTGGGGGTTTACGTGAGGCGCGCATTAGCTGCGGCCCGCAGTAAACATTAACCCTTTCGAAGGTTACCACGTGGGCCTGCTGGCATCGTTGGTAAGAATAATTTTGCTTTTTATTTTATTTTTTTACGGAAATGGTTTTAGCATCAAATAAAAGAGGTAAAAAACTGTGTAAATTATTTCATTAACTTCT
This sequence comes from Oophaga sylvatica, assembly GCA_033576555.1. Taxonomy (NCBI): domain Eukaryota; kingdom Metazoa; phylum Chordata; class Amphibia; order Anura; family Dendrobatidae; genus Oophaga; species Oophaga sylvatica. The sequence goes on from JARQOD010000004.1 coordinate 532,583,244, forward strand.
TTTTTATTAAAGTGTGTGTGTTTGATTTTTCTTTCATCAATAGGATTAAAATTAAGTTGTCTAATTGACAGCTCCAATTATTAACCTGGCTTAAAGTGACCTTTCAATTGCAAGGTCATTTTAACCCCTTTATTAACCCTTTCCCCCGCTACAGGCAAGGGAATAGACGGGCAAAGGCCAAAAGGGAAAATCTAATTAGAGTTTGCCCTTTTGGGGTGTCTGGGGGCAGATTTTAAGTACCCGGGGGGGGGGGGCCAAAAAAAAATGGTCCCTCTCTGGGTTTTATTATCTGCCCCCCTCACTGGCTTTGTCTGTTGGTTGCGAAAATAGGGCGGGAGCCCACGCATTTTTTTTCAGAAATTTTACACCTCTTTTTTTATATACTGTCATTGAATTTGTGACACATATATATATATATATATTTATTTTATATTAAATTCTAAATGTAAATAGCCGCTAATTCATTGCCGGTTTTGTGAAAATGCAGAACCCGCATGAAATGACACTTGGTGTACATAGGTAACCATGTCTTTTCATGTATTTGATTCTAAATTTGCACAAACAATTACATGAGGTAAGTGTGCAAAATTTTCACACCTGTGGGGTTAATTAAAGGTGTAAATCGTAAAAAAAAGGGTCCTTTTTTTTTTTCAACAAATTTTTACCCTTTAATTAACCCCTACAGGTGTGAAATTTTGCACACAGACTGATGTAATTGCTTGTGCAAACGTAGCAAAGGACATGAAAAGACATGGTTAACCCTATGCCCCAAGGTCATTTCATGTCGGTTTCTTCTTTGTCTTTTTAACAGAAGGACTTTACCCGGCAATTGAATCAGGTATTTTACTTATGTGAAGTGTATAAACATACATATATGTTATATATATGTCACAATGAATGTAAAAGTCATGGCCAAAATTTTTGAGAATGGACACAATATTTTATTTTCACATGATCGCTCCCTCTGTTTTTAAGTGTGTGTTTTTTACCCGTGGTTTTTTTCACAACAAATATAATTGCAAACATAAGAGTAACAAAAACTTATATTGACAGTTAGAATGAGTTAATGCAGCAAGTCAATATTTGCGTGTTTAAAATTCTTCTTCAGGACCCTGCAATTCTCCCGGATGCTTAATTCAACTTCTGGCCAAATCCTGACTGATACAGTCATTCTTGCACAATCAATGCTTTCATTTTTTCAGAATTTTTGGTTTTTGTTTGTCCACCCGTCTTTGAGATTGACCACAAGTTCTCAATGGGGTTAAGATTTTGGGAGTTTCCAGGTATGGACCCAAAATTCTATGTTTGTTCCCTGAGCCATTTAGGGTTTTACCTTTGCTTTATGGCAAGGGGTCCATCATCGGAAAAGGCATTGTTGTGCCAAAAGCTCCGGAGGGTTGGGGAAATTTCTCTTGGAGGACATTGTGGTACCATTTTTTTTTTTTTCATGGCGTGTTTTTAGGCAAGAATGTGAGAGAGCCATTCCCTTGGCTGAGAAGCAACCCACACATGAATGGTTTTCAGGATGTCTTTAAAAGTTGGCAGAGACAAGACTGGTGGTGCGCTCACCTTGTCTTCTCCGAATGAGGCGTTTTCCTGATGTCCCCAAAAAAATCGAAAAGGGATACATATAGAAAAAACTTAACCCCATCCCAGGAGTCCACTGCCTGACCTTTGGGAGAATAAACGTTGTCCTTTATGTTTTTTTTGGGAGTTGTGGCTTCTTTGGCTGCCCCCTTGAGACCCCGGCCTTGTCCAATGGATCCCCCCTCACAGTGCGTGCGATTTCACCCCACCCGCCGTCCAATTTTCCGAGGAAAACTCTGCAAATGGGGGCAGCCCGATCCCGAAACTGAAACAATTTTTAAGAAAGGTCCTTGCGCCTTTCTGGTCTTTAACTTGGGCCCCTGAAGCCTTTTTGGCAAAATGGAACCTCTCTCCTTGAAGTTCTTTAAGGCAATTTGATTGGTTGACTGAGGTGCATTTTTTCTAGTGCGATACTCTTCCCTGTTAGGCCATTTTTGTTGAATTGCAATAGGGACTGCACATGTTTTTTTTTAGAGATAACCATGGTTAACAAAGAGAAAACCCAAAGATGCAAGACCAGCCCCTTTTAAAGTGTCCAGTGGTTTGATTCTTTCTTAATTTAATGCAGATTGTTCCAAGCCATGTCCTCATCAACACCCAACCTGTGTTTAATGGAGCAATCACTGAAAAGAGGTTGCTGCCTTTTTAAGACAGGGGTGGGAATGATGTTGAAATGTGTTTGGGGGGTTAAGTTTCATTTTCTAGCCATATATTGAAATTTGCAATAATTGTGTTAAGCGGGTCACTCTTTATAACATTCTGGAGTATATGCAAATTGCCATTAGAAAAATAAAGCAGTAGATTTTGAAAAATTAATATTTGTGTCATTCTCAAAAAATTTTTGGCCATGATGTATATATATAAATTTTTTATATTATTTCTATTGTGTAATTTAGTGTTTACAAGGAAAGAAAGAGGTTTTTTTTAGTTGCGATATTTTGGTTTTCCCAAATTTACTGGGACTTCCGGTATCGGTAAAAGGGGGATCGCCGATATTTTTAAGGTATCGGCGATACCTATTCAGATTCCGATAATTTTGGAAAAATCGGAAAATCGCTTTAACTCTATTGTGGTGTCTCCTGTTCCCATGTTTTCTGGGGAGATTCCGATCTTGGCTTGTTCTGGCGGAGTGTGGTTTTTTGGTGGTCCGGTTCCCAAAGTTTTCGTGAGATTCGCATTCCGGGCTTGTTTTGGCGGCCCCTTGTGGGGTGGTGTCTCCTGTTCCGGCGTTTTCGGGGAGATACCGCACCTGGGGCTTGTCTGGCGGCGGGGTTTTTGTTGTGTCTCCGTTCCCGATGTTTTTCTGTGAGATTCCGCATCTTGGGCTTGTTTTGGGGCAGTGTGTTGTGGTGTCTCCTGTTCCCGCCCTTTCTTTTTGAGATTCGGCCTTCCGGGCTTGTCTTTGGGGGCAGTGGTTTGGTAATCTACTGTCCCAACGGTCTGGAGATTTTGCCCTCCTGGGGTTGTTTTGGGGGGGCAGTGTGTTGTGTTGTCTCCGTTCCGAGTTGTCTGTGGGGGATTCGGCACCGGGCTTGTCTGGCGGCAGTGTGTTTTTGGTGTGTCCGGTTCCCGACGTTTCTGTGAATTCCGCATCCTGGGCTTGGTCTGGCGGCCAGTGTGTTGTGTTGTTCCTGTTCCCGACGTTTTCTGTGAGATTCCGCATCCTGGCTTTGTTCTGGCGGGAGTGTGGGTGTGGTGTTCCTGTTCCCGACGTTGTCTGTGAGATTTGGCATCCTGGGGGTTGCTGGCGGCCCCGTGTGTTTGGTGTCTCCTGTTCCCGACGTTGTCATTTAGATTCGGCATCCTTGGGTTGTTGGCGGCAGGGGTTGGGGTTTGTCCGGTTCCCAAACGTTTTCTGGGGAGATTCCGCATCCTGGGCTTGTCTGGCGGCAGTTTGTTTGTGGTTTTCCTCCCTTTTTCCCGATGTTTTCCCGTGAGATTCCGCTCCCTGGGCTTGTCTGGCTGCAGTGTGTTGTGGTGGGCTCCTTTTCCCGCGTTGTCTGTGAGATTCGACATTTTTTGGGCCTTGTTGGCGGAGTGTGTTGTGGTGTCTCCTGTTCCCACGTTTTCTGTGAGATTCCGCATCTTTGGGTTGTCTGGCGGTCGGGGTTTGTGGTGTGTCCGGTTCCCGACCGTTTTCTGTGGATTCCCATCCGGGCTTGTCTGGCGGCAGTGTGTTGTGGTGTCTCCTGTTCCCGCCCTTTTCGTGAGATTCCGCCCTTGGCTTGTTTTGGCGCAGTGTGTTGTTGTGTTCCCTGTTCCCGATATTTTTCTGTGAGATTCCCATCTTGGGCTTGTTTTTGGGGGGCAGGGGTTGTTGTGGGGTCTCCTGTTCCCCGACGTTTTTGTGAGTTTCGGCTTTGGGCTTGGGCTGGGCATGGGGGGTTGGGTTTTGGTGTCTTTCTGCTCCCAACGGTTTTTTCTGTGAGATTTTGCCATTCCCCCGGGCTTGTTGGCGGCAGTGTTTGTGTTGTTTTCCCGTTCCCGACGTTTCTGTGAGATTCGGCATCCTGGGCTTGGGCTGGCCAGGGTGTTGTGGGTGGGGTCCCGGTTCCTTTACGTTTTCTGTGAGGGTTCCGATCCTGGGTTGTTGGCGGGCCCGAGTGTTGTGTTTCTCCTGTTCCCGACGTTTTCTGTGAGATTCCGATCCTGGGCTTTTCTGGGGGCAGTGTGTTGTGGTGCTCCTGTTCCCCGACGTTTTTCATGAGGGTTTGGCATCCTGGGCTTGTCTGGCGGCAAGGGGTTGTGGTTTTCTCCGTTCCCGACGTTGTCAGTGAGATTCGGCATCCTGGGCTTGTTGGCGGCAGTGTTTGTGGGGTGTCCCGGTTCCGACGTTTTCTGTAGTTCCGCTCCTGGGTTTTTGGCGGCGTGTGGGTTTTGGTGTCTCCTGTTCCCGATGTTTTCTGTGAGATTCCGCATCCTGGGTTGTCTGGCTGCAGTTGTTGTTGTGTCCCCGGTTTTCCCGCGTTTTCTGTGAGATTCGGGCATTCTGGGTTGTCTGGCGGCAGTGTGTTTTGGTGTCTCCTGTTCCCGAAAGTTTTCGGGAGGATTCCTCCCGGGCTTGTCTGGTGGGCAGTGTGTTTGTGGTGTCCCCTGTTCCCATGTTTTCTGTGAGATTCCGCATCCCCGGGTTGTCTGGCGGGATGTGTTGGGTGTCTCCTTTCCCGACGTTTTTTTGTGAGGGTTCGGCTTCCGGGGGTTGTCTTTGGGGGCAGTGTGTTGTGGTTTCTACTGCTCCCAACTTGTCTGTGAGATTTGGCATCCTGGGCTTTGTCGGGGGGGTGTGTTTGTGGTGTCTCCTGTTCCCCCGTTGTCTTGAGATTTGGGGAAACCTGGGGTTGTTTTTGGGGCAGTTTTTTTGTGGTGTCTGTTGCTCCGATGTTTTCTTGAGGGCTAGGTCCTGGGCTTTTTTGGCGGCGGCTTTGGGGTCTCCTGTTCCCGGGCATTGTCTTGAGGGTTCCGCAAAACTGGGCTTGTCTGGCGGCCCCGTTTTTGTTGTGGGGTCTTCTGTTTCCCGACTTGTCTGTGAGTTTTTGCTACTGGGGGTTGTTTGGCGGCGTGGTTGGGTGTTCCTTGTTCCCCGGGTTTTCGTGAGATTTAGCATTTTGGGCTTGTTGGCGGGGCAGTGTGTTGTGGTTCTTCTTTTTCCGACATTGTCTGTGGGGATTCGGCAACCTGGGCTTGTCTAGCTGCAGTGTGTTGTGGTGTCTCCTGTTCCCCCACGTTTTCTGGAGATTTCCGCATCCTGGGCTTGTTGGCGGCAGTGTGTTTTGGTTTTCCCTGTTCCCACGTTTTCTGTAGATTCCCATCCTGGGCTTGGGCCCGGCGGAGTGTGTTGTGGTGTCAATGTTCCCGAAGTTGTCTGTGAGATTTGGGGATCCTGGGCTTGTTTTGGCGGCCCGTGTGTTGTGGTGTCCCCCTGTTCCCGACGTTGTCTGTGAGATTCGGCAATCCTGGGTTGTCTGGCGGCAGTGTGTTGTGGTGGTCCGGTTCCCGGGTGTTTTCCCGTGAGATTCCGCTCCTGGGCTTGTCTCGCGGGCAGTGTGTTGTGGGTGTCTCCGTTCCCGACATTTCTGTGAGATTCCCATCCTGGGCTTGTCTGGTGGCAAATGTGTTGTGGTGTCTCCTGTTCCTGACTTTTTCTTGAGATTCCCGCATCCTGGGCTTGTCTGGCGGCAGTGTGTTTGGTGTCTCCTGTTTTCCCCAAAGTTTTTCTGGAGATTTCGGCATCCTGGGCTTTGTTTGGGCGTCAGTGTGTTTTTGGTGTTTCCGGGTTTTCCCCACGTTTTTGTGAGATTCCGCAAACCTGGGCTTGTTGGGGGCAGTGTGTTGTGGTGTTTCCTGTTCTCGAATTTGTCTGTGAGAATTCCCAAACCTGGGCTTGTTGGTGGCAGGTGTTGTGGTAAACCTGTTCCTGACAATGTCTGTGAGATTCCGCATCCTGGGGGTTGTCTGGCGGCAAAATGTCTTGTGGGCCTTCTGTTTTCCCGATGTTTTCTTGAGATTCCGCATCCTGGGCTTGTTTGCGGCAGTGTGTTGTGGTGTTGTTGCCATCAACGTTTTTCCCGTGAGATTAGGCCCTCCTGGGCTTGCTTGCGGCGTGGGTTGTGGTGCCCCTGTCCCGACATTGTCGGGGAGATTCCGCATCCTGGGCTTGTCTGGCGGCAAATGTGTTGTGGGTCTTTTTGTTCCCGACAAATTTTCTGTGAGTTTCTGCTCCGGGCTTGTTCCCGGGGCGGCAGGTTTTTTGGTGGTGTCTCTGTTCCCGACGTTGTTTTGTGAGATTTTTGCTACCTGGGCTTGTTGGCGGCAGTGTGTTGTGGGTTTTCATGTTCCCGGGCGTTGTCTGTGAGTTTAGATCCTGGGCTTGTCTGGCGGGCCAAATTGTTGTGGTGTTTCCTTTTTCCCCCCACGGTTGTCTGTGAGATTCGGCCTCCTGGGCTTTGTCTGGCGGCATTTGTTGTGGTGCTCCGTTCCCGGGCATTGTCTGTGAGTTTCCCCCATCCTGGGCTTGTCTGGGGCAGTGGTTGGGTGTTTTGTTCCCCTTTGTCTGTGGGGAAATTTGGCATCCTGGGCTTGTCTGGTGGCATTGTGTTGTGGTTTTCCCCTATTCCTGCGTTTTTTGTGAGATTAGGCTCCGGGCTTGTTTTGGGGCGGCAGTGTGTTGTGGGTCTCCTGTTCTCGACATTGTCTTGAGATTCCGGAAACCTGGGTTTTAGCTGCATTGTGTTGTGGTGTCACCTGTTCCCCCCCCCCCCCCCCCTTTTTGTGAGATTCCGCTTCCGGGCTTGTCTGGGCGGCGGTGTTGTGGTGTCTCCTGTTCCCGACGTTTTCTTTTGTGAGATTCGACATCCTGGGCTTGTCTGGCGGCAGTGTGATGTGGGGGTCTACTTTTTTCCCGTTTTTGTCTGTGGATTTGGCATCCGGGCTTGTCTGCGCAGGTTTTGTATTTTCTCCTGTTCCCGACGTTGTCTGTGAGATTCGGCATCCTGGCTTGTCCTGGCGGCAGTGTGTTGTGGTGTGTCCGGTTCCCGACGTTTTTTTGTGAGATTCCGCATCCTGGGCTTGTCTGGCGGAGTGTGTTGTGGGGTCTCCTGTTCCCCGTTTTCCTTTTGAAAAATTTGCATCCTGGGTTGGGCTGGCGGCAGTGGTTGGGTGTCTCCTGTTCCCGACATTGCTGTGGATTTGGCCTCCTGGGCTTGTCTGGCGGGCCGTGTTTTGGTGTCTCCCCGTCCCGACTTGTCTGTGGGGGATTTTGGCATCCGGGGTTGTTGGCCGGGCAGTTTGTTGTGGTGTGTCCGGTTCCCCCAGTTTTTCCTTTTGAGAAACCCCCTCCTGGGCTTGTCTGGCGGCAAATGTGTTGTGGTTGGGCTCCTGTTTTTCCCCACTTTTCGGGTGAATTTTGGGATCCTGGGCTTTTTTGGGGGGCAGTGTGTTGTGGTGTCTCCTGTTCCCGATGTTTTTGGGGAGATTCCGCAACTTGGGCTTGTCGGCGGCAGGGGTTTTTGTGGTGTCTCCTGTTCCCGAAGTTTTTGTGAGATTCCGCATCCTGGCTTGTTGGCGGCATGTGTTGTGGTGTCCCCCTGTTCCCGACTTTTCTTGAAAATTCCGCTCCTGGGCTTGTCTGGCCAGTGTTTTGTGGGGTCTCCTTTTCCCGACTTGTCTGTGGATTCCGCATCCTGGGCTTGTCTGCTGCAGTGTGTTGTGGTGTCTCCTGTTTTCCCCAAGTTTTTTTGTGAGATTCCGCATCCTGGCTTGTTGGCGGCAGTGTTTTTGTGGGGTTCCTGTTCCCGACGTTTTCTGTGAGATTCGACCTCCGGGCTTGGCCCGGGGCAGTGTGTTTTGGTGTCCCACTTTTTCCCGACGTTGTCTGTGAGATTTGGCATCCTGGGTTGTCTGGCGGCAGGGGTGTTGATTGTCTTTTTCCCGACTTGTTGTGAGATTCGGCTCCTGGGGCTTGTCTGGGGCCGTGTTGTTGGGTTTTGCCGGTTTTCCCCACGTTTTCTGTGAATTCCGCACCTGGGCTTGTTGGCGGCAGTGTGTTGTGGTGCCCTGTTCCCGGGCGTTTTTTGGGGAAATTCCGCAAACCGGGGCTTGTCTGGGGCCAAATGTGTTGTGGTGTCTCCTGTTCCCACGTTGTCTGTGAATTTGGCAACCTGGGTTGTCTGGCGGCGTGTGTTTTTGGTGTTCCCTGGTCCCGACGTTGTCTGTGAGATTCGGGTCCGGGCTTGTCTGGCGGCAGTGTGTTGTGGTGTGTCCGGTTTTCCCGGGCGTTTTCTGTTGAGATCCGCATCCTGGGCTTGTCTGGCGGCGTGGGTTTGGTTTCCGTTTCCCGACCGTTTTCGGGGGGAGATTCCGCAACCTGGGGTTGTTTTGGCGGGGGAGTTTTTGTGGTGTCTTTGTTTTCCCCATGTTTTCTGTGAGATTCCCCAATTTTTGGGCTTGCTGGCGGCCCGGGGTGTTGTGGTGTCTCCTGTTCCCGACGTTTTTGTTTAGATTCGGCTTCCTTGGGGTTTGTCTGGCGGGCCCGTGTGTTGTGGTGTCCCACTGCTCCCAACGTTTTTCTGTTTAGATTTGGCATCCTGGGGTTGTCTGGCCCGCGTGTGTTGTGTTGTTCCTGTTCCCGACGTTTTTTCTGGGGATTCGGCCCTCCTGGGCTTGTCTAGCAGGGGAGTTTTGTTTTGGTTTTCCTTTTGTTCCCGACGTTTTCTGTGAGATTCCGCATTTGGCTTGTCTGGCGGCAGTGTTTTGGTGTCTCCTGTTCCCGAAAAAGTTTTCTGTGAGATTCGACATCCGGGGCTTGTCTGGCCGGGGAGTGTGATGTGGGTTACTGTTCCCGACGTTGTCTGTGAGATTTGGCATCCTGGGCTTGTCTGGCGGCAGTGTGTTGTATTTTCTCCTGTTCCCGGGCGTTTTTCTGTGAGAATTCGGCATTCCTGGGCTTTTGGCGGCAGTGTGTTGTGGTGTGTCCCGGTTCCCGACGGGTTTTTTGTGAGAAATCCCATCCTGGTTGTCTGGCGGCAGTGTTTTGTGGTGTCTCCGTTCCCACGTTTTTTTTGTGAAATTCCGCATTTTGGGCTTGTCTGGCGGCGTGGGGTTGTGGTTCTCCTGGTTCCCGACGTTGTCTGTGAGATTTGGCTTTCCCGGGGTTGTTTTGGGGGCAGTGTGTTGTGGGGTCCCTGTTCCCGACGGTTTTTTCTGTGAGTTTTGGCCCTCCTGGGCTTGTCTGGCGGCCCGTTTTGTTTTTGGGTGGTCCGGTTCCCGACGTTTTTTGTGAGATTCCCCATCCTGGGCTTTTTGGCGGCAGTGTGTTTGTGGTGTCTCCTGTTCCCGACGTTTTCGGTGAGATTCCGCATCCTGGGTTGTCTGGCGGGGCAAAGTGTTGTGGTGTCTCCTGTTTTCCCCCCGTGTTTTCTGGAATTCCGCAACTTGGGCTTGTCTGGGCGGGCATGTGTTTTGGTGTTTTCCTGTTCCCGCGTTTTATGTGAGTTCGGTTTCCGGGGTTGTCTGGCGGCAGGTGTTTGGGGTCTACTGCTCCCAAAATTGCTGTGAGATTTGCATCCTGGGCTTGTTTGGCGGCAGTGTGTTGTGTTGTCTCCTGTTCCCGAAGTTTGTCTGTGAGATTTCGGCATCCTGGGGTTGTTTTTTTGGGGGCGTGTTTTTTTGGGGGTGTCCCCGGTTTCCCGGGCGTTTTCTGTGAGATTCCGCTCTGGGGCTTGTCTGGCGGCAGTATGTTTTTGTTGTTTCCCGTTCCCCGCGTTTTTTGTGAGATTCCCCATCTGGGCTTTTCTGGCGGCAGTGTTTGTGGTGTCTCCCGTTCCCCCCACATTGTCTGTGAGATTCCACATCCCGGGCTTGTCTGGGGGGAGTGTGTTGTGGTGTTTCCTGTTCCCCAAAGTTTTTCTGTGGGGTTCGGGATCCTGGGCTTGTCTGGCGGCATTGTGTTGTTTGGGGTCTCCCATTCCTTTACGTTTTTTGGGGAGATTAGGCAACCGGGCTTGTCTGGCGGGAGGTTTTGTTGTGGTGTTCCCCGTTCCCCACATTTTCTGTGAGATTCCGCCCTCCTGGGCCCCCTTTTCTAGTGCAGGGGGTGTTGGGGGGGCTCCTGTTCCCGGCTTTTTTTTGAGATTCCGCATCCCGGGCTTTTTTGGCGGGGGGTGTTGTGGTGTCTCCTTTTAAAACCCAAAGTTTTCTGTGAGATTCGACATCCCGGATTTTTGGCGGCAGTGTGATGTGGTGTTACGTTTCCCGCGTTGTTGTGAGATTTGGGGATCCGGGGGTTGTTGGCGGCAGTGTGTTTTTAAAAGTCTCCTTTTTCCCGGGCATTGTCTGTTTAGATTCGGCATCCTGGCTTGCTGGCGGGAGTGTGTTGTGGTGTGTCCCCGGGTTTCCCCACGGTTTTTCCCGTTAGATTCCGGATCCGGGCCCTTTTCGGCGGCCCGTGTGGGGTGGTTTTTCCTGTTTCCCCCCCGTTTTTGTGAAATTTTCCCCATTCCCGGGTTGTCTGGCGGGTGTGTTGTGGTGTCTCATGTTCCTGACCCTTTGTCTGTGGTTTCCGGGATCCTGGGCTTGTCTGGCCGGGGGTGTGGGTTTTTGGGGGGTCCGGTTTTCCCGGCGTTTTCTGTGAGATTCCAAAAACCTGGGGGTTTTCTGGGGGGCAGTGTGTTGTGGTGTCTCCCGTTCCCGACGCTTTCGGTTTAGATCCGCATTTCCGGGGGTTGTTCCCGGCGGCAGTGT
>JARQOD010000004.1:532594167-532619373 GCA_033576555.1 Oophaga sylvatica
GGTTTTTGTGGTTTTCCGCATCCTGGCTTGTTCGGCAGTGTGTTGGGTGTCTTGTCCGATTTTTTCTGTGGATGGGCATCGGGGCTTGTCGGGGCGGCGTGTTTTGTGGTGTCTCCGCCCCGGACTTGTTGTGAGTCGCATCTGGGTTGTCGGGCGGAGGTGTTGGGGTGTCCTGTTCCCAAAATTGTTGTGAGATTCGCATCTGGGTTTTTGGGCGGCAGTGTTTTGTGGTGTTTCCGTTCCCGATTTTTCGTGGATTCCGCATCCTGGGTTGTCTGGCGGCATTTGGGTTGTGGTGTCTCCTTTCCCGACTTTTTCTGTGAGATTCCGCTCCGGGGCTTGTTGGCGCGGGTGTGTTGTGGTGCCCCTGTTCCGACGTTGTCTGTGAGATTCGACATTCTGGGTTGTTGGCGGCAGTGTGTTTGGTGTTCCTTTTCCCCGACGTTTTCTGTGAGATTCCGCATCCTGGGTTGTTGGCGGCAGTGTTTGGGGGTGTCTCCGTTCCCGACGTTTTTGTGAGATTCGGCCCCCGGGCTTGTCTGGGGGCAGTGTTTTTGGGTTTTCTCCTTTTCCCCGGTTTTTTTGGGGAGATTCCGCATCCGGGCTTGTTGGCGGCTGTGTTGGGGTGTTCCCCTTTTCCCCGGTTTTCTGTGAGATTCCGCCCCTGGGTTGTCTGGGGCAGTGTGTTGTGGTGTCCCCTTTTTCCCAAATTTTTTGTGAGTTTGGGGTTCTGGTTGTTGGGCGGCAGTTTTGTTGTGGTGTTTTTCCCCGCGTTTTTCGTGAGATTCGCATCCTGGCTTGTCTGGGGGCGTGTGTTGTGGGCCCCCCCTTTTCCCCGCTTTTCTGTGAGATTCGTCCGGGGGTTTTTTGGTGGCGTTTTTGGGTGTCCCCTTTCCCCTGTTTTTGTGGTTTCGCTCCGGGGCTTGTTGGCGGATGTGTTGTGGTGTTTTTTCCCCGGTTTTCGTGAGATTCGGCTTTGGGTTTGTCTGGGGCAGTGGGTTTGGGTTCTGTTCCCAACGTTTTCTTGATTTTTTGATCCTGGGCTTGTCTGGCGGCAGTGTGTTGTGGTGTGTCCGGTTCCCGACGTTTTCTGTGAGATTCCGCATCCTGGGCTTGTCTGGCGGCAGTGTGTTGTGGTGTCTCCTGTTCCCGACGTTTCTGTGAGATTCCGCATCCTGGGCTTGTCTGGCGGCAGTGTGTTGTGGTGTCTCCTGTTCCCGACGTTTCTGTGAGATTCGCATCCTGGGCTTGTCTGGGGCAGTGTGTTGTGGTGTCTCCTGTTCCCGACGTTTTCTGTGAGATTCGCATCCTGGGCTTGTCTGGCGGCAGTGTGTTGTGGTGTCTCCTGTTCCCGACGTTTTCTGTGAGATTCGCATCCTGGGCTTGTCGGGCAGTGTGTTGTGTGTCTCCTTCCCGACGTTGTCTGTGAGATTCGCATCCTGGCTTGTCTGGCGGCAGTGTGTTGTGGTGTTCCTGTTCCCGACGTTTTGTGAGATTCGGCATCCTGGGCTTGTCTGGCGGCAGTGTGTTGTGGTGTTCCTGTTCCCGACGTTTTCTGTGAGATTCGGCATCCTGGGCTTGTCTGGCGGCAGTGTGTTGTGGTGTTCCTGTTCCCGACATGTCTGTGAGATTCGGCATCCTGGGCTTGTCTGGCGGCAGTGTTTGTGGTGTCTCCTGTTCCCGACTTGTCTGTGAGATTCCGCATCCTGGGCTTGTCTGGCGGCAGTGTGTTGTGGTGTCTCCTGTTCCCGACATTGTCTGTGAGATTCAGCATCCTGGGCTTGTCTGGCGGCAGTGTGTTGTGGTGTCTCCTGTTCCGACGTTTTCTGTGAGATTCGGCATCCTGGGCTTGTCTGGCGGCAGTGTGTTGTGGTGTCTCCTGTTCCCGACGTTGTCTGTGAGATTCCGCATCCTGGCTTGTCTGGCGGCAGTGTGTTGTGGTGTCTCCTGTTCCCGACGTTGTCTGTGAGATTCGGCATCCTGGGCTTGTCTGGCGGCAGTGTGTTTGTGGTGTCTCCTGTTCCCGACGTTGTCTGTGAGATTCGGCATCCTGGGCTTGTCTGGCGGCAGTGTGTTGTGGTGTCTCCTGTTCCCGACTTGTCTGTGAGATTCCGCATCCTGGGCTTGTCTGGCGGCAGTGTGTTGTGGTGTCTCTCTGTTCCCGACGATTGTCTGTGAGATTCGCATCTGGGCTTGTCTGGCGGCAGTGTGTTGTGGTGTGTCTCCTGTTCCCGACGTTTCTGTGAGATTCCGCATCCTGGGCTTGTCTGGCGGCAGTGTGTTTGTGGTGTCTCCTGTTCCCGACATTGTCTGTGAGATTCTGGCATCCTGGGCTTGTCTGCGCAGTGTGTTGTGGTTCTCCTGTTCCCGACGTTTTCTGTGAGATTCCGCATCCTGGGCTTGTCTGGCGGCAGTGTGTTGTGGTGCTCCTGTTCCCGACGTTTTCTGTGAGATTCGGCATCCTGGGCTTGTCTGGCGGCAGTGTGTTGTGGTGTCTACTGTTCCCGACGTTGTCTGTGAGATTTGGCATCCTGGGCTTGTCTGGCGGCAGTGTGTTGTGGTGTCTCCTGTTCCCGACGTTATCTGTGAGATTCGGCATCCTGGGCTTGTCTGGCGGCAGTGTGTTGTGGTGTGTCCGGTTCCCGACGTTTTCTGTGAGATTCCGCATCCTGGGCTTGTCTGCGCAGTGTGTTGTGGTGTCTCCTGTTCCCGACATTGTCTGTGAGATTCCGCATCCTGGGCTTGTCTGGCGGCAGTGTGTTGTGGTGTCTCCTGTTCCCGACTGTTGTCTGTGAGATTCGCATCCTGGGCTTGTCTGGCGGCAGTGTGTTGTGGTGTCTCCTGTTCCGATCTGCTTCTGCGCTTGTTGGGTTTCTTTCCACGTTGTGGTTCTCCGGTTTGGGCATTTGTGTGTTCGTTCCGACGTTCTTGATCGTCTGGCTTTGGCATGTTTGTGTGTCCGTTCGATGTCTGTGATTCGATCGGCTTGGGTTGTGTGTCCGTTCACTTCTGAATCCACTGGTTTGCGAGTTTGGTCTCCGTCACTTCTGTGAGTTCGATCTGGTTGTAGCGCATGGTGTGTCGTTCGTTTCTTGAGATGCTCTGGTGCTGCGCAGTTGTGGTGTCTCCGTCCCGCTTCTGTGAGTCGCCCTGCTTGTTGCGAGGGTGTGGTGTCTGCCACTTTGTGGATTTGCATCGGCTGTCGCGGCGTTTGTGTTCTCCTGTTCCGATGTCTGTGAGATTCATCGGGCTTGTCTGGGCAGTTGTGTGGTTCGTCGATTCTTGAATCATCCTGCTGTCTGTGCAGTGTTGTGTTTCGTCGACTTTCTGTGATCGGCTTGTGGCGCATGTGTTGTGTGCTCCTGTCCCAGTTTCTGTGAGATTCGCATCCTGGCTTGTCTGCGGCAGTGTTGTGGTGTCTCTTTCCCGACGTTGTCTGTGAGATTGGCATCCTGGCTTGTCTGCGGCAGTTGTTGTGGGTCGTTCCCGACGTTCTGTGAGATTCGCATCTGCTGTTGCGCAGTGTGTTGTGTGTCCGTTCCACTTCGTGAGATTCGCATCCGGGCTTGTTGGCAGTGTGTTGTGGTGTCTGTTCGACATTTGTGAGATTCGCATCCTGGCTTGTCTGGCAGTGGTTGGTGTCTCGTCCGACTTCTGTGAGATTCCGCATCCTGGCTTGTCTGCGCATGTGTTGTGGTTCTTGTTCCCAGTTCTGTGAATGGCATCCTGGCTTGTTGGCGCAGTGTGTTGTGGTGTTCCGTCCGACTTTGTGAATTGATCTGGGCTTGTCTGCGGCAGTGTGTTTGTGTCTCTCTCACTGTCTGTGAGATTCGCACCTGCTTGTCTGGCGAGTGTTGTGGTGCTCGTTCCGAGTTTTCTGTGAGATTCGCATCCTGGCTTGTTGCGCGTTTGTGGTGTCGTTCCCACGTTTTCTGTGAGATTGCATCTGGCTTGTCTGCGGCAGTGGTTGTGGTGTCTCTTTCCGACATTGTCTGTGAGATCGCATCGGCTTGTCTGGGCAGTTGTTGTGTGTCTCTGTTCCGACTTGTCGTGATCGCATCTGGGCTTGTTGGCGGCAGTGTGTGTGTCCTGTTCCAGTTCTGTGAATTGCATCCTGGCTTGTCTGGCGCAGTGTGTTGTGTGTCTCTGTTCCCGACGTTTCTGTGAACTGCATCTGGCTTGTCTGGCGCAGTGTTTGTGGTGCTCTGTTCCGACATTTTCTGTGAGTTCCTCATCCTGGGCTTGTCTGGCGCAGTGTGTTGTGGTGTCTCCTTTCCCGACTTTCTGTGAGATTCGCATCTGGCTTGTCTGAGGCAGTGTGTTGTGGTGTCTCTGTTCCCGACTTTCTGTGAGATTCGCATCCTGGCTTGTCTGGCGGCAGGTGTTGTGGTGTCTCTGTTCCCGACTTGTCTGTGAGATTGGCATCCTGGCTTGTCTGGCAGTGTGTTGTGGTGTCTCCTTTCCTGACTTTTCTGTGAGATTGCATCCTGGGCTTGTCTGGCGGCAGTGTGTTGTGTGTTCTGTTCCCGACGTTGTTGTGGTTCGCATCCTGGCTTGTCTGGCGCAGTGTTTGTGTGTCTCTGTCCCGACGTTGTCTGTGAGATTGGCATCCTGGGCTTGTCTGGCGGCAGTGTTTGTGGTGTCTCCTGTTCCCGACGTCTGTGAGTTCGCATCCTGGGCTTGTCTGGCGGCAGTGTGTTGTGGTGTTCCTTCCCGACGTTTTCTGTGAGATTGGCATCCTGGGCTTGTCTGGCGGCAGTGTGTTGTGTGTCTCCTGTTCCCGACTTGTCTGTGAGATTCGGCATCCTGGGCTTGTCTGGCGGCAGTGTGTTGTGGTTTCCTATTCCTGACGTTTCTGTGGATTAGGCATCCTGGGCTTGTCTGGCGGCAGTGTGTTGTGGTGTCTCCTGTTCCCGACATTGTCTGTGAGATTCGGCATCCTGGGCTTGTCTGGCGGCAGTGTGTTGTGGTGTTCCTGTTCCCGACGTTGTCTGTGGGATTAGGCATCCTGGGCTTGTCTGGCGGCAGTGTTTTGTGGTGTCTCCTGTTCCCGACTTGTCTGTGAGATTCGCATCCTGGGCTTGTCTGGCGGCAGTGTGTTGTGGTGTCTCCTATTCCCGACGTTTTCTGTGGATTAGGCATCCTGGGCTTGTCTGGGGCAGTGTGTTGTGGTGTCTCCTGTTCCCGACATTGTCTGTGAGATTCGCATCCTGGGTTGTCTGGCGGCAGTGTGTTGTGGTGTCTCCTGTTCCCGACGTTGTCTGTGGATTCGGCATCCTGGGCTTGTCTGGTGGCAGTGTGTTGTGGTGTCTCCTGTTCCCGACATTGTCTGTGAGATTCGCATCCTGGGCTTGTCTGGAGGCAGTGTGTTGTGGTGTCTCCTGTTCCCGACGTTTCTTTTGAGTTTGGCATCCTGGGCTTGTCTGGCGGCAGTGTGTTGTGGTGTCTCCTGTTTCCACGTTTTCTGTGATATTCGCATCCTGGGCTTGTAGGCGGCAGTGTGTTGTGGTGTCTCCTGTTCCCGACGTTTTCTGTGAGATTCCGCATCCTGGGCTTGTCTAGCGGCAGTGTGTTGTGGTGTCTCCTGTTCCCGACGTTTTCTGTGAGATTCCGCATCCTGGGCTTGTCTAGCGGCAGTATGTTGTGGTGTCTGTTGCTCTCGACGTTGTCTTTTTCTTGCTGCTTCTGCTGCTTATCTGTCATCGTCAGTGGAGTATTTTTGCTTACGACCCATTGGTAAACAGGAAGTGTAAAGAAGTATCTGTTCAGCGCGCTGTGACTGGCAGAACGTTTTCAGTAACGTGACAGAAGTACATCAGACACTGTGAATCACAAAACATGTTCAGTACATCATGGGCAGTTGGTGAGTCACATGACCACATGGGCGGAGTTATTTAAATAGATATGTGAACGTGTTACAACAATGCATACTCACATGTAAACAAAACCCTATGTAAATGGCATCAAGATGAAGGTTAGAGAAGTGGTTCCATGGTGTAATGGTTAACACTCTGGACTCTGAATCCAGTGATCCGAGTTTAAATCTTGCTGGGACCTTGGATTTTTTTGATAACTTCTTAACTTTATAATTTGTTGAATTTTTTTTTAAAAGTCTCAATAATACAAACTAGTAATACTCAGAAGTAGGGAAAATTGCGTCATTTTGCCACTTCTAAGATTTCTAGTGAAATTTAAATTTCAGCAAATATATTTTCGTGTCAAAATACATATTACATTGTTAATTTAACACATAGTTTATGAGTCTGTAAAACAAGTAATGAGAGAACATAGTGATAAAACTTATGCAGAAAAACTGTAGAAAAAATAATGGTCCCTCCTGGACCGTGCACAACAAGAACTTTCTACCTATTGTGTCCCCATAAAGATTGTAGTTTGTGATCAGGACCCTCGCTCCTCCTGTAACTGGTGAATTATGTCTTTATTGTCTGTATATGTCCCTTTATTGTAGAGGGCTGTGGAATATATTTGCACAATATTATTACAATAGAAGCAGTATGACTATTATGATTCAAGTCCCCTAAAGAAACTACTAAATACAGTAAAAAATAAAAGAAAAAATTTGTAAAAATGGGAAGAAAATAAAAAAATAAAAGCTCAAATCACCCACCTTTTCCCCCATGAAATTGCTCATATTTAGTAATTCTACATCCATATAATTCCAAGCTATCCAAATATAAAATTAATCAACAAGATTGGTAAATGGCGTAATGAGGAAAAAACTAAAAGCCAGAATTGCAATTTTGCAAGAGGCAATGAAAGCATTGTATCTACCCCATAATGACAGATATGGGGGTAAATGCACTTATTTTTTCGTAATTTTGCCTCACTTGTAGTGTTGAGCGATACGATAATGTAAATATCGGCTATCGGCCGATATTAGCTCTATCGGCCTTTCGATAATTCGTTTCGATATTTTCGTCTTATCGAATACCGGAATCGGATTTGTCACTGTCACTGTGAGTGTCCGTCGGTCGGGTCTGTCAGGAGTCAGCGGCACTTACCTGGCAGAAGATCTCCGGCGGTCACGGGCTGGACTGCTTCATGGCCGCCATCATCTTTCCCGGCGGTCACATGCAGTTTCTCGCGATAACTGCAGTGACTGCTGGGTAATCCCGGCCGTAAAGCAGTCAGTCCGATGACGTCACCGCCGGGGAAGCAGGTAATCAGCTGTGCTGCGCCGGGATGACAGGCTCTGCCTGTCATTCTGATGTAGCAGAGCTGGATCGTCGTGGGACACTCGTTACTATGGACTGCGTCGGTCAGGTGGTATACTTTTTTTTTTTTTTCATTTTTTTACAGGAGATCGATGGCGTCGCAGCAGGATGACACTGTAATAAAAGTAATGAAAACTGTGTTTTTTTTTTTTTTATTAAATTAAAAAACTTTTTTATGAACATTCACCCGTCCGGGTACATAAACAATTTAACTATTTACATACAGTGACCCTGTCCGGGTTATTTATAATTCTTTGGCAGGGGTGTTCCAGGTACCATCTGGTACTCTTCTGATGCTTGCCAAACATCCGAGGCACCAAGGACCACCAGGACCTGATGACGTCGTGTGGCCTGTACAGTCAAGTCGTGACCCGCTATCTGTGTCTGTGTGGCCACCTCTTTCATCTCCCTCCGGGTCTGGAGCCCTATGTCACGGACTGTACGAACCCCAGGGGGCCTAACAGGCGCCGGGTACGGGCCAACTATACTTATCATGTCCATAGCTGGGGCTGCTGAGGAGACCACTGAGGGAGGCTGGGGAGATTTACGGCGTGGGGTGGGCACTTTTGCAGAGGCCTGGATGTGGGAGGCTGAAGGCTCCGAGGGTCTCACAGGTTCCTGACACTCTGGGGAGTAGGGGTCGCACCTGGTAACATTTAGGGCGTACCATCCATTGTAACCCCAGTGTCGGGTGTAAGTCACCAAGTCTCCTGGCAACAGGTCCCTCCCCAGGTGTTCTTCTGGGAGGTGAGCCTCCACGTCCCGCCGGTTCACAAAAACTTCTAAATAAAGTCCAGGCTCCTGGATGAAGCCCCAACCACCTTTCAATTTAAAGTTCCGTACTGCACCCTTACGCCGCGGCTCCCTCAGGGTTCCTTTATCTTTTCTCATCCGGTCCTTATCTGCCCGGTCCTTCTCCAGCTGACATTGGCGAAGTTTTTGGGATTCTCGCTGCTCCCTTTGTCGCTCTGCTTCCTTCTCCCAACGTCTCCACTCTTCCTCCTGACGCCGGTTGAAATTCTCCTCCACCAGCAGCTCCATGTCTCCACCATCAAACTGCAGCTTACAGTGTCCGGTTTGCGGCAGCTCTCCTGGCACCCCCCAGTCCTGGCGGCGCTCACCTGCGGAGGAAGCAGCCGGCTCTGGAACAGATGACAGTCGGGGCTCCGGTACAGGCAGGTAGTGCTCTGGTGCCTGCGCGGCCTCCTCCATGAGGACGGGTGTCGCTTCTTCTGTCTCAGCGACGGGTGCAGACAGCGGGATCTGGGGTGCTGCCGGTGCAGCGTTTTTTGCACGAACGGGTGCCTCCACTGCGACAACGTCAACCGGATCACATTGCAAGGGCTGGGATGCCCGCACGGACTCCTCTACTAGAACGGGTGCCTCCACTGCGACAACGTCAACCGGATCACATTGCAAGGGCTGGGATGCCCGCACGGACTCCTCTACTAGAACGGGTGCCTCACCTTCCGGTACAGACACTTCAGGTAAGAGGGATTGGCGCCGCTCCAAGTTTAGTTTTAGGGCACGCCAGCTGGCTTCCATCCTGGCGACCTCCTCCCGGTGCCGGGCCAGGCCTCTTAGGGTATCCTCCGCTTCTTGCAGCGTAGGAGGGTTTCCAGGCCGGGTGCCCAACGGTGGTTCCGTGGCGATCGGGTCGCTTCCGTGGGGGGAGAGCTCTGACTGCTCCATCCCTTCACACTTCTGCTCGTGTCCATTAGCCATCTCTGCCAAGTCACATGTGTCATTAGCATCTGGAGAGGGCCCCTTTTGTAGTGAGGCGGGACCTTCGTGTTAGTTTCCGCACACTGAGGAGGATGAGGAGTCGGAACTCAAGAGCTGTGGGGCACGATCTTACATTGCAGTACCATTTAGAGCCATCGTTTTCGCGTCACTGAGTGAGTGTGTACACCCATGAAGAGCACGCCCTTCTTCTTCACCAGTGCCTCGTCGTGACGCAGATATGGCGGAAAAATGACAAATACATTCTCTGATGATTTTAGCAATTCTCAAGCACAAAACCAGTTCAATTCAGGCACACAGGACTCGCTTATAGCGAGCTACAGAATCCTGTTCGTGACGCCCAAGTTGAGTCGCACAGAGCCAGAGGTTTTTGGGGTACTCGGCACCGAGCCCGTCGACTTCTATGGGGTATGTCACGGCTTTACCCGGCAATTGAATCAGAGTCTATTTTACTATGTAGAAGTGTATAAACTATAAATATATGTATATATATATGTCACAATGACATGTATATATATATATATATGTATTCTATGTGTGTATATTTAGTGTTTACAAGGAAATAAAGGTTTTTTTTGGTTGCGATATTTTGTTCCCATAGACTTACATTGGACTTCCGGTATCGAAATCGGATATCGACGATATTTAGTGCTATCGGCGATACAATTTCGATACGATATTTTTAGATATCGAGCACTATCGCTCAACACTACTCACTTGGAATTTTATTCTTAGTTTCTAGCACAGCATGATAAAATGAATGGTGTCATTCAAAAGTATAACTTGCAGTGCAAAATAAGCCCTCAAATGGGTATATCAACAGAAAAAATCAAAAGTTATGGCTCTTGAAAGAAGGGCAGGAGAAAAGAAAATAACAAAATGGAAAATTGCCATAATGAGCAGGAGGTATGAGCACCTGCTTCCTGGCCAGCAGATTGGGAAGGACGGATCACAGGCAACATGGCAGTGGTTTGGACTATCCGAAAAAATATTCCAGACAGAGAAGAAACGCCCCCTTGCCTTGACTTGTGGCACAGAGGGATTGCTCTTGGCAACCGTTGACACACTTTGCACTCTGCTCAAACCAGTAGCCCTTGGTGCCTTTGTTGGTGCTACGTATCCACCTTCTTCCTCTGTGCTACTGTGTTGGCTATGTGCACCAATGGTCCAGGTGAGATCAGTGCACTCATCATCGACCACCTCGTCGTCCATGTCACCCTTCCGTGTTGATATTGTCGGCTGGCAAGATGGCAACTGTGTCTCATCATCTTCAGAATCCACCTCTTGAGCCCGTATATCACGTGGCTGAAAGTGGCTTTCTTTTGTCCGTGGGTTTTCAAATATTTGGCCATGAACAGACAATACCTCCTCATGTTCCTCTTCAATGTTGCGCATTGAGAGACCAGAGGCAACCAAAGGATCATATGTACCAAACAGATCATCAGAGTGACCAAGCATGGGGTCAAATGTTTCCTGTGACTGCTGAGGGGGGAGGAAGTAGGAACAGGTTGAGGATTGGATGACCCAGCATTCTGTGTATTGACAGTAGACTGTGTGGTTGTGGTGGATTGGGTGCTACAAGAAAATTTCATTGAGGCCTTATCTGCCATCCATGACAGTATCTGCTCTTGCTCTTCGGGCTTCCAGAAACGTTTATGTACCAGACCGGGAATTTTCACCACAAACATAGATGCATCAACCTTCTTCTGTCTCCCAGACTCGGTGCCTTGTCGGGCACCACTGACAACCCCACGCCCACGTCCACATCCCTGTCCCTTCACAACAGGCTTTTGGGAATTTGGGGTTTTTGTGACATAGTTGAGATGTTCAGATGCAGATATTGGGGAACAAGGAGCAGTTGGTGCTTTGTGAAAGGTAGCACTACAGCCTAGAACTGCTTTGTGTTTTACAAATAGGAGGACTGTCTGCAATGTAAAAAACATTGGCCTGAGTTTAAAGCTGAATATTTTGCTCATCAGTCACCACAGAAGACAACGGTGCTGGCTGTGTGACAGTTGTGCAGTATCGTGCGTGCTATTAGGTGGCAACGAAATGGCGCCGGCAGGGCTTGTATAGAGCCTATGAGTCATAGCCTACTATGATGACTCATCTATGATGCAGCGCAGCCAGCCAATCATAGTAATGCCGCCCACAACCCAAGAAGGCTGCGGCATTACTGTGATTGGCTAATGCAAGGCGGGAGAAGATGCGAATATAGCGAGGCGAGTAGTGAAATTCGAGTACTCGCTCATCACTAGTTTTGCATTCTGCAAGTGGCTCCATGGTTTAAGTTTTGCACTCTGGACTTCAATCCAGCGATCTGAGTTCAGAGCTTGGTAGGACCTACTGTATGTTTCTTGATAATTTCTTAACTTTTTTGCTTATTTTTTATTTAGAAGACTCAATAATACAAACTGGTAATTCTCAGAAGTAGGGAAAATTGCATCCTTTTGCAACTTTTAAGATTTCGGATGAAATTTGAATAAGTGAGAATTTCAGCATATTTACTTTTACGGCAAAACACAGATAACATGAGCAATTCGAAACATAGTTAATGAGTCTGTAAAATAAGTCATGAGAGGCCTTAGTGATGTTAAAAGGCAGATTGCAATTTTACAAGAGGCAAACAAAGCATTGTATCTACCCCATAATGATAGATATGGGGGTAAATGCACTTTTTTCAGAATTTTGTCTCACTTGGGAATTTTTTTCTTAGTTTCTAGCACAGCATGATGAAATGAATGGTGTCCTTCAAAAGTGCAACTCGCCATGCAAAATAAGCCCTCATATGGCAGTATCCATTTGAGTTTCACATTGACTTCCATTATGTTCGGTGCTCGAGTTGAGCCCGTCCGAGCATCTAACCTGCTCGTTTCGAGTATTCAGTACTGGACGCACAATATCATCATAGAGGTCAGCAATATAAGAATGTATTCATATGTTGATATGCCCCTTTATAGACAATAACCCGTTGCCACTCCTGAACATAGCCCAACTGGGAGCCCTAGAACAGAGATGGGTATCATGCCTGCAAATTAGCAATTCATTATTAAATACAGAGCAGGAAAATCTAACACCAATGCTGACGTGCTGTCTCGGCTTCTTACTGGTTAGAGCTTGAAGGTGAAGAATGGAAAGAAGTAGAGATACTCAATTTCCACCAATTGTCTGTAAAGCAAGAGCTCGTGTAATGAAGCAAAATTTTCAGGCTTTGTCTGACCAGCAAGAGCAACACTTGCAAAATGACAATAGATCCAAATCCAGGAGAGAGTAGAGTGTTGAATACTTTATGGAGAATACTTTAAAGAACATCCTCACTACAAAGAACGGACTCCATAGAGACCATGCCAGCTACAAGAACATTGAGTTGAGACAGTGAAAACGGCTATTCTTTGACAGAGGACTGCTGGTTGGAAGAACCATTGATCCAACTACCTGTGAGCGAATAATTCAGATAGTTGTACCAAGGCAAGATACCATATTGTCTTTGAAGCTTATCATAACCCATCTGGATATTTTGGTTTCCACAAGACTGAGGCCAACATACGAAAGAGATTCTTTAGGATCAGGAAGAGAAATAACATAGAAAAGTGGTGCTTTGAGTGTTACCACTTGGACCTTGAGGTGTGAAGAAATCTCTGACCAGAAAGCACCATTGCACCTAATAATCATTCACAAGCCATTGGAGTTGTTGCATTGGATCACATGGAACTAAAGCCTAATACACCTGAAGTCTCCTACGCCCTGACTGCCATTGATCACTATACAAAATTTGCTGTGGAAGTGCCAGTGAAAGATCTTACAGCGAAAATGACAGTCAAAACCTTCTGGAACACTTTTGTACAACCTTTGGATATCCAGAAAAGCTCCTAGTGATAGAGGTGCGACATTTGAATCTGAACTATTCCAAGATCTGTATACCCTTTATGGCTGCAAGAAAGTGAGAACAGCTGCATTTCATCCTCAGTGTATTGGTCTGTGTGAGCGGATGAACCAGAATCTAATAAGAACATACTATGTGCAATACTTGCTCAGCAGGTACAGTAATCAGTAATCCTTTTAGGTGCCTGCTTCTTCTTTTCCATCCTCTTGAGGGTGTGGGGACTGCATCCATCTGTTTCCTGGAGCTTAATTTTCAGGTGCCTAGGCTGTAAGTGACCCGGTTCCAGGTAGTGCGGAGACCCCGACATAAAGAAACGGGCAACAGCCCCCTGTGTCACCTGTACCATCAACTGCTCCAGCATAGGAGGTACCAAAACTGTACGATCTCCCCAGCCACTTCAAGGACCCTCTCCCAGTCCTGTTCATTCCTCTAGAAGGTTCATCACATTTTGTTTTTCATGACTACACTGGAGAGTTACTGTGAATGTTGCATTGAGATTGAATCTCTGTTAAATCATCTTTTATCTGGATGTACTTGTGTATTTGTGCAACAAGTAAAGTTTATCAATATCTTCTCTGACCTCCCTCATTTCTGGACTATTTGGCGTGCACCACATTACATCACACTACCAGGAAACAGAGGTTAATTAAGTGCACCCTGGCATCACAAACTTCATTTTCTATATATTTTTTACATTGTCATAGTGATGTTACACAATCCGCACACCACATGTTGTGTAACCTATAACATAGTAGTGCATCTCAGCATTACACTTTATAAATGCATCTCTTTAGACAGGATTATCGCCTCATTTCATGAATCTAACTCTCCCCTGTTCCCTCTTTCTAAATTTTCCTCAGACACTGGTGCTTCCTCCTCATCTGTCTCCTCATCCTCCATCCACCCAATAGCATTGGTAACTGTACTTATACAGATACTGGCTTTTGTCCAGATAATGTGGCATATTTGAATTGCCCTATTTATTATAATGATGGCTGCACCATACATGACAAGCGCTTCCTACCTATGTGTCCGCCTATTTCCTTGTAGCTTGTGATCCGGACCCTCGCTCCTCCTGTAACTGTTGATCTGTGAATTACTCTGTAATTCCTTTATTGTCTGTACAGATCCCGCTCAATTGTAAAGAGCTGCAGAATTTGTTGATGCTATATAAATAATAAAATTAATATTACACTTTATTTATGTTGTTAAAATTAAACCTGGCCCGTACGGGGATCGAACCCGCGACCTTGGCGTTATTAGCACCACGCTCTAACCAACTGAGCTAACCGGCCATGTCATGATTTACTTTTCCAGACTCTTTGGGTCGTGGGTTTGAATCCCACTGCTGCCGGGAGACTTTATTTTGTGCTGTTTTTTTCTACACTACAATGTGATCTGTCATCATATATTTAGAATCATCAAGTATATCTCCAATAAAAAGATCAATTGGCAGCAGATGGTAATTCACGGCCTTTGAACACCCGACCACTCTACCTGATATGTCTCAACAATATTTAATTTGCTGAAGGAGTTGGACAAATTGCACATCGGCTAAAGTGATGGAAAAATAATCAATAGATGATAAAGAAAAATTACAAAAACTTCACGACATTCTGATTCTCTCCTTAGTGTCCGTGAACGTCTGTCATCCTTGGCCTCCTTAACTCAAAGAAAACTTTATCTTCTCTGTTCTATATCGAGATGTCATCCCATTAGTCGACTAGAACAGTTTGGACAATGAAAAAGTAGAAAGATCATCCGGGCGATCATGTGATAACTCCATTGGTCACTTATTCTCCTGTCGGTGTGGGCAAAAGACTAGAAAATGAAAGAAGGGGTCAAACATAATGGCATTTACAGTTCATAATAAATATTACATAAAAATGGTTAACAAATGGGGAACCAGCAGGTGGCGCCACATCACAAAAAAAAACAAACAAAGAGCAGGAGATAAAGGAAAAAACTCCCTTAGTAATAATAATTCCAAACAAGGGAAGTAAGAAGTAAAATTCAATATCATGTCAAATAAACAATAAAAACATGATGCCATTAGGATGGCAGATTATATAAATAGAATATGAAACTATGTCTTATCAAAACAAAAAAAAACAGAAAGAATGTATTAACAGCCTAAAAGTATGTAAAGGGTTATATGCTAACAAGCCTACTGCTTTCAATACATTGTATAACAGAGTCCAAAATAGCGAAGACAGCGAAGTAAATGAATAAGAAAGTGCTGAGATGAAAATCAGAGTAACAAAATAGACATTACCAAATGCAGGATGTGGAGCGAAGCCCCGACGCGCGTTCAAGAGCATTGCAAACATCTGAGGGTGACAAATTATAAATAACAAAAGTGCTTGCGAATGTGTAACAATGTGTGTGAACCTAAACTATAAAACATATGAGAGAATGTGAAAAAGAAAAGCAATCTAAATTAATATGTGATAAATATAGTAAAAATATGAATGCATGTGAATATGTCAACAGATATGAAAAACAAAATAAACATAAAATGTCAAGGAGGGCAAATCACAAAATATTAATGTAGATCAAATGAGAGCAAAATATATAAATAAATAAACTTGTGAAAATAAAAGAATTATCTATAAATCAATATGTAAAGATGCAGATATAGAGATATGTGATCGTGTTAACACAATACACACAGGTAGAAAAAAACAGATATAAATGGCATCAAGAACAAGAGCAAACAAGCGGCTCCATGGTGTAATGACTGGAGATCTGGACTCTGAATCCGGTGATCTGAGTTTCTTGTTAACTTTATAATTTGTTGATATTTTCACGGCAAAACACAGATAATATGAGGAATTCGAAATATAGTTTATGAGTCTGTAAAATAATTTGCAGGAGGTCACAGTGATAAAACTGATGCAAAAAGTGTAGAAAAATGAATGATGGATGGACCGAACACGACAAGCACGTTCTACCTACTGAGTCCTCCTGTTTCCTTGAAGATTGTAGTTCATGATCAAGACCCTTGTTCCTCCCGTATTTAGCTATACTGTGTCCATGAAAGTCCAATATTTCCAAATATAAAACAAATTAACACGATCGTCATGCAATTTTGTAAGAGGCAATGAAAGCATTGTATCTACCCCATAATGGAGATGTGGGGGTAAATCCACTTTTTTTTCACAATTTTGCCTCACTTGGAAAAATTTTTTTCTTAGTTTTTAGCACAGTATGATGAAATGAATGGCGTCATTCAAAAGTAGAAAGGAAGACAGAAGGAAATCAAACTGGAATGAAATAATAAAAAAGGAGATGCTGACAGCTTAAATTTCTGTTTCTAGTCTCGCACATGTTGAAATAGATATGCCCATCATATAAAAATACGGTTAATGGAAAAAGGAAAGCAATTTAAAATGTTTTCAAGACGTCCTTTGTGGTTATAAAATAAAAAAATGAATAAATAATG
This sequence comes from Oophaga sylvatica, assembly GCA_033576555.1. Classification (NCBI taxonomy): domain Eukaryota; kingdom Metazoa; phylum Chordata; class Amphibia; order Anura; family Dendrobatidae; genus Oophaga; species Oophaga sylvatica. The sequence goes on from JARQOD010000004.1 coordinate 532,610,474, forward strand.
TGAATAGATAATATTTACCTCTATATTTTTTATAAATAATTTTTATATTTAAAAAGATTGGCAGGAAAAACACACATAGCATTACTAATTAGAAATTATTGATGATGAAGGTGAATAAATTGTGGGAGAACATATTGAAAAACTGTACAGTTAAAATAAAAACAAAGAGGAAAAAAAAACTCAGAAAATAAACCTTTCTGGCAGCGGTGGGATTTGAACCCACGCCCCGAAGAGACTGGAGCCTTAATCCAGCGCCTTAGACCGCTCGGCCACGCTACCTACCATGCTGTTTTGCTATCTGACAAGTAAATAAGTGCTAAGTTCGTGCTCTTGTTGATTATGGAATTGAGTATGGAAAATCCTAACAGCAAGTAATATTCTCAATGTCACGATTCCGCTACTGAATGTGGGAACGTGGCCTGAGGATAAGTGATAGGTCATTGATAGAAGGGGGACGAGTGCTGGGCGCGGCACAAATCTTATCTCTATTAGAATGGAGCTTAAGTGCGACTTGATCACTGATCCATTCATTCCCTATGATGCTGCACTTGTTTTTTTCTGGAAACCCCAAAGAACATGAATGAAGCTGCGGTCAGACATTTTATTTGCCGCTGCATTTTAAAATGGGGATAAAAGTGCCCTGTCAGGCACAAACGTTCCCCATTCTTCCAATCGGTTCAGTTTCCAATAGTCGGATTATTTCCAACATTGGGCAGTGAGACTGTAGAAGGTTTGATGGGTGGAGGTGGAGCTAGGGTGGAGCCTGGGCGGAGTCTCAAGAGGGCCTGAATATTTTGCCAGTATGATGGCAGCCCTGCTTGTGTCCTTGAATTTCTGTCATCCTTTGCCTCCTTGACAAAAAGAAAACTTTTTCTACTCTTTTCTATATCAAGATGTCATCCCTTTTGTTGACTGAAACAGTTTTCATGATATAACAGGAGAAAGATCATCTTGGACAGGTGCCAAGTCCTGTTGGTTTCCACAATCAGTGATGGTTTGAGGAGCCATGTCATCTGCTGGTGTAGGTCCACTGGGTTTTATCAAGACCAAAGTCAGAGCAGCCATCTACCAGGAAACTTTAGAGCACTTCATGCTTCCCTCTGCAGACTAGCTTTTCGGAGATGGAAATGTCATTCTCCAGCAGGACTTGGCCCCTGTCCACACTGCCAAAAGTACCAATACCTGGTTTACACACAACAGTATCACTGTGCTTGATTGGCAGCAAACTCGCTGACCTTAACCCCATAGAGAAAGATGAGACACCAGACCCAACAATGCAGACGAGCTGAAGGCTGCTATCAAAGCAACCTGGGCTTCCATAACCCCTCAGCAGTGCCACAGGCTGATCGCCTCCATGCCACGCTGCATTGAGGCAGTAATTGATGCAAAAGGAGCCCGACCAAGTATTGAGAGCATTTACTGATCAGTAGGACAAAATTTCGGATTTTAAAATCATTTTCCAAGCTGGTGTTATAAAGTATTCTAATTTACTGAGATAAAGACTTTTGGGTTTTCATTGGCTGTAAGCCATAATCATCAACATTAACAGAAATAAACACGTGAAATAGATCACTCTGTGTGTAATGACTCTATAGAATAGATCACTCTGTGTGTAATGACTCTATAGAATAGATCACTCTGAGTGTAATGACTCTATAGAATAGATCACTCTGTGTGTAATGACTCTATAGAATAGATCACTCTGTGTGTAATGACTCTATAGAATAGATCACTCTGTGTGTAATGACTCTATAGAATAGATCACTCTGTGTGTAATTACTCTATATAATAGATCACTCTGTGTGTAATGACTCTATAGAATAGATCACTCTGTGTGTAATGTCTCTATAGAATAGATCACTGTGTGTGTAATGTCTCTATAGAATAGATCCCTCTGTGTGTAATGACTCTATAGAATAGATCACTCTGTGTGTAATGACTCTATAGAATAGATCACTCTGTGTGTAATGTCTCTATAGAATAGATCACTCTGTGTGTAATGACTCTATAGAATAGATCACTCTGTGTGTAATGTCTCTATAGAATAGATCACTCTGTGTGTAATGTCTCTATAGAATAGATCACTCTGTGTGTAATGACTCTATAGAATAGATCACTCTGAGTGTAATGACTCTATAGAATAGATCACTCTGTGTAATGACTCTATAGAATAGATCACTCTGTGTGTAATGTCTCTATAGAATAGATCACTCTGTGTGTAATGTCTCTATATAATAGATCACTCTGTGTGTAATGACTCTATAGAATAGATCACTCTGTGTGTAATGACTGTATATAATAGATCACTCTGAGTGTAATGACTCTATATAATAGATCACTCTGTGTAATAACTCTATAGAATAGATCACTCTGTGTGTAATGTCTCTATAGAATAGATCACTCTGTGTGTAATGTCTCTATATAATAGATCACTCTGTGTGTAATGACTCTATATAATATATGAGATTCACTTTTTGTATTGAAGAACTGAAATAAATGAACTTTGTGATAATATTCTAATTTTGTGAGAAGCACCTATATTTGTGAACGTGTTACAACAATACACGCACACATATCGGTAAAACCATATATAAAAGGCGTCAAGAGAAGGGATCTGTAAGTGGTTCCATGGTGTAATGGTCAGCACTCTGGACTCTGAATCCAGCGATCTGAGTTCAAATCTCAGTGGGACCTGACTATTTATTATTGTTAGTTTTATAATGTGTTGATTTTTCTATTTACAAGTCTCAATAATACAAACTAGTAATACTCAGAAGAAGGGAAAATTTCATCATTTTGCCACTTGTAAGATTTCTAGTGAAATTTGAATTTCAGCAAATATATTTTCAGGGCAAGATACATATTGACATATAATTTATGAGTCTGTAAAATAAGTAATGGGAGGCCATAGATATAAAACTTATGCAGAAAAAGAATGATGGCTGGACCGTGCACGACAAGCACTTTCTACCTATCGTGTCCCCTTAAAGATTGTAGTTTGTGATCAGGACCCTCGCTCCTCCTGTAACTGGTGTATTATGTGTTACTCTGTAATGTTTTTTATTGTCTGTATGTGTCCCCTCTTATTGTACAGGGCTGAGGAACATATTGGCTCAATATATATTTATAATAGAAGCAGTTTGACTATTACGAATCAAGTCCCCTAAAGAAACTACTAAATACAGTAAAAATAAAATAAAATGTTTGTAAAATTATGAAGAACATAATAACAGTTCGAACTGTTTCAATATTTATGTTCATTCCTCTGCCATAATGACAGTTCTGCTTCACGTCACTTGTCTTACCTATTGCATTTTTTCTGTGCTGTGTTGTGTATAAATATGTGATTCTTCAGATGTTGTATTAGTCTTCGCCTGATGAAGAGACCTGAGTAGTCTCGAAAGCTTGCAATTTGTTACCATCTTTTCAGTTAGCCATTAAAAGGTGTCAACCACTGAGGACTCTCAACTCTAAATATTTTTCATGTGATTTTAGGAATGTAAGCCTTCACTGCAGAACCATGAACTTCTTAGGCTTGGTGCAGACTGCATTTGTGGCGACTGTGGGACACATACACTCCGGAGATAGACACCCGGCTCAAGTTGAATGACATTTTTAAGGTTTGCTGACACTACTGTATAATAAATCGATCCCATTCTCATCCAGAAGATTGGAGCATTTTTGTCTCAGTTGTCATTCATGTGCTGTCCGTATGTAACCCATTTTTGACTCACTAGCTGCTCCATATGGCAATATACTGATTTTGGAGAAAATTGCAGCATTCCGAATCCAGGTGGGAAAAAAAGCAAATTTGCATGGCCCCCGTTGGATAACATGGATCCAAGTGCAATCCAATTTTTTATCGGATATCACTTGTCCGATTTATATGTAAGGATGAGCGAGCCCTTATCCAGATTTAAGGACACAAAATGTCCTGTGATTGCATACTGGTTCAAAAAAAGAAAATAGAAAAAAGGGAGAGCAACAGTGAGTGTGTAACCCACACCAATAAGGGGATAAAAGCCTTAAATAATTCCGCATAGGTGAAGACTATAAACATCCTCTATTTACTCTGTAGTCACATTCTAAAATGTTTTATAGCCGCTAACATGAAACCACAGCTTAGTAATGGAGAGGCTTCTATAAGATGCCCCATTACTAACCTCATAGACAGATTGTAAAAAAGACACAGCCAGAAGAAAATGATTTAATTGAAATAAAGACACTGACACCTTTAATTTAAATAAAAATAAAATGCACAGTTAAATAGTGTCTTCAAAACATTAGCCCTAGGGGCATGATACCATGATTGATGCAGCAAAGAGGACTCATCACAATAGCCTCTGATGGGAAATATTAATGAATGGAACAATGTTTCTAGCTTGTTGACCATGAGGAACATGTGGCAGAAGCAGGAGTAGGATACACATGTAAAAAGGAAGAAAGGGGTTTTGTATGGGAAAGGATGGACGTGATCACCAGTAGCATAAAAGAACGTTTTGGGTGACTTTAGCTTGGGATGATGTCATCTGAGGGCTTGAAAACTGTGGCGAAATCCAGTCCTTGTTAAATTTTATCAGAGTCAGCCTGAATGCATTCTCTGTAGTCAGCCGTGTGCGTGTATCTGTGATGATCGCCTCAGCGGCACTGAAAACATGTTCTGATACCACACTAGCAGCAGGTAAGGCCAGCATCTCCAAGGCATATAAGGAGAGGTCTGGCCAACTGTACAGATTGGATACCTAGTAATTAAATGGAACTGAAGAATCAGGAAGGACTCAGGTATGGTCAGATACTTTTTGATCATGTTGTTCAACTTCTGCCTCCTTGAAATTGTTACAGGTCCAGATAGCCCTTGCTGATGAGCCGGTTTATTGAAGATGGCCCAGTTTGTGGACATTTTCTCCCCCACTCTTTTGGACCTGCTGGGCTTATCTCTCCCCATTAATGCATGCTGTTTCAAAGAGCTGGTACCTCTGCTACCAGCGGTGTCTGAGTCTTATGTTGTCATCAAATGATCGACAACGGCCCTCTTGATGGATTCAATTGTGAAACCCCTTTGTGATTGCAACACTAGCGAAGGAAATTTGTCCTTGTACCGTGGGTCGAGAAAGGTGGCCAACCAGTTTGGGTTGCTGTTGAAAATGTGGATCATGCAAAGGACTTGGGACAGACAATTAGACAAGAACTGTTCCATGTGTGCCAAGCTGCAATGAGGCAATTGTTCTGTGGCCCCAGAAGGAGGGAGAATACCATCCTCTATTCACACTGACTCTCCTCCTCCTCGTCTCCAGCCCACCCATGCTGGACAGACCTGAACCTGGGTTTGGGAGACCCCTCTGTAGCATCATTAGTCCCCTTGGTAGCACATAAAATGAGTCCTCTCTCTCCTCATCTTCATCACCCAATCTTGCCTCATCATGATGTTGCCTGGGCTGGGTAGTATCACCCAGTGTGAAATCTTTCTCCATACCCTGTTGATGGGCACTCAAAGATTCCATGTTTAGATTATGCAGCGATTCTTTCAACGTACATAGCATCAGGATGATAACTCTGATAATAGTCTGATTACCGCTCACGAGGTTGGTGCAGTGTTCAAAGTTATCAAGCACCTCAAAAATGTCTGCGATACACACCCACTTGACAGTTGTTATGTGTTTTGGCTGAGTCGCAGTCTGAAGGGTATGTTTAAGCTGGCATTCAGAAAGTGCCCTCTGCTGCTCACTAATCCTTGCCAACATATGACATGTTGAGTTCCACCGTGTGGGCAGGTCGCAAATGAGTCAGTGATTTGGCAAATTAAATTGCCTTTCAAATGCTGCAAGATCGGCAACAGCGGTAGAGGAATGGCGGAAATGGGCACAAATACTGCGCACCTTCTCAAGTAGCTACAGCAAGTCAGGGTATGTTTTGATTAATTTCTGAACCACTAGGTTCAGCACGCGAGACATGCATGGCACGTGTACCAGCTTCCCGATCTTAAATGCCGCCACCAGGTTTTGTCCATTATCACAGACAACCAGACCGGGTTTGAGTTGCAGTGGAAAGAGCCACTGATCAGTCTGTTGTTTTGTTCCTTGCCACAACTCTGCTGCATTGTGTGGTGTTTGACCTAAACAGATCAGCTTCAGCAGAGCGTGTTGCCGCTTTGCCGATGCGCTGATGCACAGCTCCCAACTTGAGAGTGATGTGGAGGGTAATTCAGCATAGGATGAGGAGGAGGTGGAGGAGGAGGAAGAGGGGAGACTTGACGTATATGATGAACATATTTGATGTTCCAGTTTAAGACTTTGTAATGTATGGTGTACAGTTCATATAGCGTCTTCTGCTTGGGTGCGATGAAAATACATGAGACACAGGTTTGATATAGAAGGACTTGTATTACTTCATACAAGTGGCAAAAATAGTCACACAGTTTGCAGATACAGAAGCAGGAGACACAGCAGACCAGAGTAACTTAAGCTCAGCAATCACTCTCCACAACAGGTTCAGGATCTTCTTCTCTGTTACCGTAAGTCCATGCAAACGTGGATCTTTCAAAGAGCAGGGTTCCAGAGTCCACAAGTGTTCAGAGTTCCTCAGTAGGAATAGCTGGAGTACATAGTCCAAGGCTTCCAGGAGTCAGGTCACAGGTTCACTGCAGGCTAGATTCTGAAGCACTGATTGCTCAGCTGTGGCTGCTTAAGAAGCAAGAGGGAGAGAATCAGGGCGGGAACATGAAAGCTGAAAACTCCATATTGACTGAGGGCAAGATAGCTGCAGCAAGACAGAAAGCAAAATGGCTGACGGAAAACTGAGTTTCAAGAACATGTACAAAGAACCTTACAGACTTTGTCCCATCCTCCACCAGGTTCATCCAGTGTGCCGTGACAGAAATGTATCATCCCTGTCCACAACTACTTGTCCACGTGTCTGTTGCTAGGTGGATGTTCCCAGATAAGACGTTGGTGAGAGCACGCTTTAGATTGTTTAACACGTGCTGATGCAATGCAGGGATGACACACCAGGGAAAATGGTTCTGGCTGGGAACAGAATATCGTGGGACAGCCACAGCCAAGAGATCACGGAAGGACTGTGTCCTTACAAGCCTAAACGGCAAAATCTCCATGGCTAGCAACTTGGCAATGTGCCCGTTCGTTTAGTATTTGTGCCTATGGGTGTGTGGGTTGGTATTTACACTTCCTTTCATAGATCTTGGGCACGGACAGCTAGACGATTGGCTGGGACAAACAAGTGGATGGGATTGTGTCCTGTGTCTCTGCAACCGTAGCTTGTGAGCAGGAGGTATGAGGACCTGCTTCCTGGCCAGCAGATTGGGAAGGACTGAACACAGGCGACATGGCAGTGGTTTGACCCGCAGACACTGATTTGGTACCCTGGTGCCCTGGCCTCTGCTCAGCTTCGTATGGCAGATGCTACAGATGACAATGTTTGGTTCAGAAGGACTATCCGAAAAAAAAATTCTAGACATAGGATGAATGCCCCCTTGCCTTGAATTGGGGCACAGAGGGATTGCTCTTGGCAACCGTTGACACACTTTGAACTCTGCTCAAACCAGTAGCCCTTGGTGCCTTTGTTGGTGCTACGTATCCACCTTCTTCCTCTGTGCTGCTGTGTTGGCTATGCATTATAACGGTCCAGGTCGGATCAGTGGACTCATCACTAACCACCTCGTCGTCCATGTCATCCTCCTACCATTTTGATATTATCGGCTGGCCAGATGTCAACTGTGTCTTATCATCATCAGTCGCCACCTCTTGAGCCGGTATATCACGTGGCTGAGAGTGGCTTTCTTCTGTCCATGGACTTTCAAATATTTGGCCATGAACAGACGATAACTCCTCACGTTCCTCTTCAATGTTGCACATTGAGAGGCCATAGGCAACCAAAGGATCATATGTACCAAACAGATCATCGGAGTGGCCAATCATGGGGTCAAATGTTTCCTATGACTGCTGAGGGGTGAGGAAGTAGGAATAGGTTGAGGATTGGATGACCCAGCGTTCTGTGTATCGACAGTAGACTGTGTGTTCATGGAGGATTGGGTGCTACTAGAAAATTTCATTGAGGTCTTTTCTGCCATCCAAGACAGTATCTGCTCTTGCTCTTCTGGCTTCCAGACGTGTTTACTTTCCAGACCGGGAATTTTCACCAGGAACATAGATGCATCAACCTTCTTCTGTCTCCCAGACTCAGTGACTTGTCGGGCACCACTGTCAACCCCACCCCCACATCCACGTCCCTTCACAACAGGCTTTTTGTGAATTTGGGGTTTTTGTGACATAGTTGCAGATGTTCACATGCAGATATTGGTGAACAAGGAGCAGTTTGTGCTTTGTGGCAGGTAGCACTACAGCCTAGTACTGCTTTGTGTTTTACAAAAAGGAGGACTGCAATGTAAAAAAAATTGGCCTGAGTTTAAAGCCGAATATTTTGCTCACCAGTCACCACAGAAGACAACGGTGCTGGCTGCGTGACAGTTGTGCAGTACTGTGCGTGCTATTCGATGGCACCGAAATGGCGCCAGCAGGGCTTGTATAGAGCCTATGAGTCATAGCCTACTATGATGACTCATCTATGATGCAGCGCACCAGCCAATCACAGTAATGCCGCCCACAACAAAGAAGGCTGCGGCCTTAATATGATTGGCTAATGCTAGGCGGAAGAAGATACGAGTATATCGAGGCGAGTAGTGAAATACTCGCTAGGATTCAAGTACCGCGAGTACCGCATTACTTGCCGAGTACCGAATCCTTATGAATATACTCGCTCATCCCTAGTTTTGCATTCTGCAAGTGGCTCTGATGGTTTTGCACTCTGGACTTCAAATCCAGCGATCCGAATTCAGAGCTTGGTAGGACCTATGTTTCTTGATAATTTCTTTACTTTTTTGCTTATTT
>JARQOD010000004.1:532619473-532655918 GCA_033576555.1 Oophaga sylvatica
GGAAATCAAACTGGAATGAAATAATAAAAAAGGAGATGCTGACAGCTTAAATTTCTGTTTCTAGTCTCGCACATGTTGAAATAGATATGCCCAACATATAAAAATACGTTTAATGGAAAAAGGAAAGCAATTTAAAATGTTTTCAAGACGTCCTTTTGTGGTTATAAAATAAAAAAATGAATAAATAATGTGAATAGATAATATTTACCTCTATATTTTTTATAAATAATTTTTATATTTAAAAAGATTGGCAGAAAACACACATAACATTACTAATTAGAAATTATTGATGATGAAGGTGAATAAATTGTGGGAGAACATATTGAAAAACTGTACAGTTAAAATAAAAACAAAGAGGAAAAAAAAACTCAGAAAATAAACCTTTCTGGCAGCGGTGGGATTTGAACCCACGCCCCCGAAGAGACTGGAGCCTTAATCCAGCGCCTTAGACCGCCGGCCACGCTACCTACCATGCTGTTTTGCCATCTGACAAGTAAATAAGTGCTAAGTTCGTGCTCTTGTTGATTATGGAATTGAGTATGGAAAATCCTAACAGCAAGTAATATTCTCAGTGTCACGATTCCGCTACTGAATGTGGGAACGTGGCCTGAGGATAAGTGATAGGTTATTGATATAAGGGGGACGAGTGCTGGCGCGGCACAAATCTTATCTCTATTAGAATGGAGCTTAAGTGCGACTTGATCACTGATCCATTCATTCCCTATGATGCTGCACTTGTTTTTTTCTGGAAACCCCAAAGAACATGAATGAAGCTGCGGTCAGACATTTTATTTGCCGCTGCATTTTAAAATGGGGATAAAAGTGCCCTGTCAGGCACAAACGTTCCCCATTCTTCCAATCGGTTCAGTTTCCAATAGTCGGATTATTTCCAACATTGGGCAGTGAGACTGTAGAAGGTTTGATGGGTGGAGGTGGAGCTAGGGTGGAGCCTGGGTGGAGTCTCAAGAGGGCCTGAATATTTTGCCAGTATGATGGCAGCCCTGCTTGTGTCCTTGAATTTCTGTCATCCTTTGCCTCCTTGACAAAAAGAAAACTTTTTCTACTCTTTTCTATATCAAGATGTCATCCCTTTTGTTGACTGAAACAGTTTTCATGATATAACAGAGAAAGATCATCTTGGACAGGTGCCAAGTCCTGTTGGTTTCCACAATCAGTGATGGTTTGAGGAGCCATGTCATCTGCTGGTGTAGGTCCACTGGGTTTTATCAAGACCAAAGTCAGAGCAGCCATCTACCAGGAAACTTTAGAGCACTTCATGCTTCCCTCTGCAGACTAGCTTTTCGGAGATGGAAATGTCATTCTCCAGCAGGACTTGGCCCCTGTCCACACTGCCAAAAGTACCAATACCTGGTTTACACACAACAGTATCACTGTGCTTGATTGGCAGCAAACTCGCTGACCTTAACCCCATAGAGAAAGATGAGACACCAGACCCAACAATGCAGACGAGCTGAAAGCTGCTATCAAAGCAACCTGGCTTCCATAACCCCTCAGCAGTGCCACAGGCTGATCGCCTCCTTGTCATGCTGCATTGAGGCAGTAATTGATACAAAAGGAGCCCGACCAAGTATTGAGAGCATTTACTGATCAGTAGGACAAAATTTCGGATTTTAAAATCATTTTCCAAGCTGGTGTTATAAAGTATTCTAATTTACTGAGATAAAGACTTTTGGGTTTTCATTGGCTGTAAGTCATAATCATCAACATTAACAGAAATAAACACGTGAAATAGATCACTGTGTGTAATGACTCTATATAATAGATCACTGTGTGTAATGACTCTATAGAATAGATCACTCTGTGTGTAATGACTCTATAGAATAGATCACTCTGTGTGTAATGTCTCTATAGAATAGATCACTCTGTGTGTAATGTCTCTATAGAATAGATCACTCTGTGTGTAATGACTCTATAGAATAGATCACTCTGTGTGTAATGTCTCTATAGAATAGATCACTCTGTGTGTAATGACTCTATATAATAGATCACTGTGTGTAATGACTCTATAGAATAGATCACTCTGTGTGTAATGACTCTATAGAATAGATCACTCTGTGTGTAATGACTCTATAGAATAGATCACTCTGTGTGTAATGTCTGTATAGAATAGATCACTCTGTGTAATGACTCTATAGAATAGATCACTCTGTGTGTAATGACTCTATAGAATAGATCACTCTGTGTGTAATGTCTGTATAGAATAGATCACTCTGTGTAATGACTCTATAGAATAGATCACTCTGTGTGTAATGACTCTATAGAATAGATCACTCTGTGTGTAATGTCTCTATAGAATATATGAGATTCACTTTTTGTATTGAAGAACTGAAATAAATTAACTTTGTGATAATATTCTAATTTTGTGAGAAGCACCTATATTTGTGAACGTGTTACAACAATACACGCACACATATCGGTAAAACCATATATAAAAGGCGTCAAGAGAAGGGATCTGTAAGTGGTTCCATGGTGTAATGGTCAGCACTCTGGACTCTGAATCCAGCGATCTGAGCTCAAATCTCGGTGGGACCTGACTATTTATTATTGTTAGTTTTATAATGTGTTGATTTTTCTATTTACATGTCTCAATAATACAAACTAGTAATACTCAGAAGAAGGGAAAATTTCATCATTTTGCCACTTGTAAGATTTCTAGTGAAATTTGAATTTCAGCAAATATATTTTCAGGGCAAGATACATATTGACATATAATTTATGAGTCTGTAAAATAAGTAATGGGAGGCCATAGATATAAAACTTATGCAGAAAAAGAATGATGGCTGGACCGTGCACGACAAGCACTTTCTACCTATCGTGTCCCCTTAAAGATTGTAGTTTGTGATCAGGACCCTCGCTCCTCCTGTAACTGGTGTATTATGTGTTACTCTGTAATGTTTTTTTATTGTCTGTATGTGTCCCCTCTTATTGTACAGGGCTGAGGAACATATTGGCTCAATATATATTTATAATAGAAGCAGTTTGACTATTACGAATCAAGTCCCCTAAAGAAACTACTAAATACAGTAAAAATAAAATAAAATGTTTGTAAAATTATGAAGAACATAATAACAGTTCGAACTGTTCCAATATTTATGTTCATCCCTCTGCCATAATGACAGTTCTGCTTCATGTCACTTGTCTTACCTATTGCATTTTTTCTGTGCTGCTTTGTGTATAAATATGTGATTCTTCAGATGTTGTATTAGTCTTCGCCTGATGAAGAGACCTGAGTAGTCTCGAAAGCTTGCAATTTGTTACCATCTTTTCAGTTAGCCATTAAAAGGTATCAACCACTGAGGACTCTCAACTCTAAATATTTTTCATGTGATTTTAGGAATGTAAGCCTTCACTGCAGAACCATGAACTTCTTAGGCTTGGTGCAGACTGCATTTGTGGCGACTGTGGGACACATACACTCCGGAGATAGACACCCGGCTCAAGTTGAATGACATTTTTAAGGTTTGCTGACACTACTGTATAATAAATCGATCCCATTCTCATCCAGAAGATTGGAGCATTTTTGTCTCAGTTGTCATTCATGTGCTGTCCGTATGCAACCCATTTTTTGACTCACTAGCTGCTCCATATGGCAATATACTGATTTTGGAGAAAATTGCAGCATTCCGAATCCAGGTGGGAAAAAAAGCAAATTTGCATGGCCCCCGTTGGATAACATGGATCCAAGTGCAATCCAATTTTTTATCGGATATCACTTGTCCGATTTATATGCAAGGATGAGCGAGCCCTTATCCAGATTTAAGGACACAAAATGTCCTGTGATTGCATACTGGTTCAAAAAAAGAAAATAGAAAAAAGGGAGAGCAACAGTGAGTGTGTAACCCACACCAATAAGGGGATAAAAGCCTTAAATAATTCCGCATAGGTGAAGACTATAAACATCCTCTATTTACTCTGTAGTCACATTCTAAAATGTTTTATAGCCGCTAACATGAAACTCACAGGTTAGTAATGGAGAGGCTTCTATAAGATGCCCCATTACTAACCTCATAGACAGATTGTAAAAAAGACACAGCCAGAAGAAAATGCTTTAATTGAAAGGAAGACACTGATACCTTTAATTTAAATAAAAATAAAATGCACAGTTAAATAGTGTCTTCAAAACATTAGCCCTAGGGGCATGATACCATGATTGATGCAGCAAAGAGGACTCATCACTAGAGTTGAGCGATACTTTCCGATATCCTAAAGTATCGGAATCGGAATGGTATCGCCGATATCACTAAAATATCGGCGATACCCGATACCGATACCGGAAGTCCCATGTAAGTCTATGGGAACAAAATATCGCAACTAAAAAAACCCCATTCTTTCCTTGTAAACACTAAATATACACACATAGAATACATATATATATATACATGTCATTGTGACATATATATATACATATATGTATAGTTTATACACTTCTACATAGTAAAATATCCTTTGATTCAATTGCCGGGTAAAGCCGGCTTCTGTGAAAAGACAGAAGCACCCGACATGAAATGACACTTGGTGTACATAGGGTTAACCATGTCTTTTCATGTCGTTTGCTATCTGATTTGCACAAACAATTAAATCAGTCTATGTGTGCAAAATTTCACACCTGTAGGGGTTAATTAAAGGTGTAAATTCGTTGTAAAAAAACCGGACTTTTTTGCTACGAATTTACACCTTTAATTAACCCCTACAGGTGTGAAATTTTGCACACATAGTCTGATTTAATTGTTTGTGCAAATTAGATAGCAAAGGACATGAAAAGACATGGTTAACCCTATGTACACCAAGTGTCATTTCATGTCGGGTCATAGGTCATAGGTGTTCGGTCTGGATGCCGAACTTTACTGTTCGGGTTCGCCCATCTCTACTTGCAAAATCACCAATCTATAGCACTAGCTTCTCCAAGAGCAGTTCTCCTAATCACAGCTCTGACTATCCTGAGCTATGTGCTTGTTCAAGTGCCATTATCTCTATATGTACCGTAAATACAGTGATAGCAGTGTACATTATAAAACAAATCACTAATAGCTGAATGTGTTACAGCAGAACTTTATAGTTCTACTAATACTATAACTCAGCCTATCCTATCAGAAACAAAGAAGTAAAGAGCAACATAGCTCTGACCTGCTCCAGAGACAAATTGAGAATATTTCTTTAATTGTAACCACAACAATACCAGCACATTAAAAAGTTGTTGTTGTCCAATGTCCATATAGTACTATATTATGCTAAACAGTGGCCAGAGACCGCCATACCATGCCACAATAGTCCCATAGTTTGTTTTCATAGGACAGTGCGATTCTGTGCCTGCACACAGCCATATACTTTGCATAAAGTACCATATTCTACCTGCAAAGAACCAAATTGTGTGTTTGCAGTCCTACAATGAGCCTATATTGCACCCAATAAACTACACATTAGACCCAAATTAGAGTAATACTTGCCCATGTACATAGATGCCAGAGAGAACCACGTTTGTAAGTTACTGTGTATAAACAACGCACATTATTCCATATTGTGCCCTATTTGATTGATCCGATTCCTAACTGAAGGTGGTTTTCCAATCCTTAAAGAAAACTTCAAACTTGCTCCAAATAGTAAAACATAATCTAATATATTCATGTTTTTACCCTTACCCCTCCTGTGCTGCTGGCCACAGGACCAACCGTGTGTTGCTTTCCATTGCGCTTGACAGCAGTGATTGGCTGCCTGAGTGACATGGCATTCAATCGACCTCAAAGCATGGTTAACAACTCCTGAAGGTTCTCAGCTCCCAAAACTTTCATGAATGGGCTAATCTCTAAATCCCACCCTTGCCCACTCAAATTGTATAAAATATAGACATGCGGACCCTCGATTTTACCTGATCCGTAGACCATATTGTTTTATATCCATTCAGGAGTTAGGAACACTCTGGCACAACAAGATACTTCTCTTTTATATCCTAAATATGCATGCATGCTAATATTCTGTTACTTTTGATGATGCCAAACCCTATATAGATTTGTATAATCATTGGGTCACATGGCAAAACAAAAATAGGGACAAAGTCAAGTTTGACACCAAATCAGACAAATTCACATTTAGGAGAATCAAAGAACAATCAGACTAATGATCTGTTAAGACTGGGTACACCTTTAGAATACATATAGCCAGTGGCACAACATAAATCTTTTACACGTCAATGCAAAGTCAATAACATGGCCCTCTATAATTGAAAATAAAAATAGTTTGCGCACATAAAAACTACAAGACACAAAAGGATCTGTAGAAAAATAGGAATATGCATGTGTCAAATGGAAAACAATACATAAATTCAGACGCACTCTGTAGAACAGTTTGAGATGCAGATGTAATAATACAGTAATAAATAAATATTGCACTAAGACCCGTGAGAAAAAGGTGATGAGAAAAGCCTGTAGTCTATTATGTAGTAAACCCCAAACCAAAGGACTAAATAGTCATAATACGCATAAGGTATTTATTCATATGGGTATTAATATGGACAAACCCTGAAAAAGTAAAAGAGGTCCTCTTTTAACGATGGAGCAGAAAAACGCTGCAGAAATCCTAAAAAACCTTTTATGCAGAAAGGTCAGAAGAAATTGACACTGTCCCGGCCGGTGACAGCTCAGATGAATGAGTATTAGTGGTGCACTGTGGAGAAATAGTCCTGTTTGCACAGGTTTTACCTGACAACCCCAATGGGTCACTTGCAATAGAAAGTCCAATTTCAGCCTCCTCTGGCCTGCTGACAACCCCGATGGGTCACTTGCAGTAGAAAGTCCGACTTCAGCCTCCTATGGCCCGCAGACGAAACTTACATCCGTTGATGAAAGCCGGTGATCTCTGGCCTCCGTGGCCAGATCAGGAACGCCGGCTGATGATGTTGAATCCTCACTAGGAAGAAGGATGTGGGCAGGACCTGTTGGTAAACTAGCCTGCCTCAAGCACAGTAGTACACAAAATCGCAATATCTAACTGTCCCTCAGAGTGAGCAGAGTAGCGTTCTGTCCCTAACTGAGTTCACAGCACAGTGACGCTAAAATGGCTGCGGCGCCTTTTATAGTGCATTCTGACATCATTTCAGCATCCAATCACAGCCATGCCATTAGTTAAGATGACCGCAGCATTACAGGATGTGCCCACACTTCATAAGATTCATCATTGGCTGACTAACATCACATTGCCTCTCAAAGAATTATGGGAACTTCCGATTCCGGTATACGATATTGAAAAAGTATCGGAATTAAGTATCGGAATTCCGATAACGCGAATATCGGCCGATACCCGATACTTGCGGTATCGGAATGCTCAACACTACTCATCACAATAGCCTCTGATGGGAAATATTAATGAATGTAACAATGTTTCTAGCTTGTTGACCATGAGGAACATGTGGCAGAAGCAGGAGTAGGATACACATGTAAGAAGGAAGAAAGGGATTTTGTATGGGAAAGGATGGACGTGATCACCAGTAGCATAAAAGAACGTTTTGGGTGACTTTAGCTTGGGATGATGTCATCTGGAGGGCTTGAAAACTGTAGCGAAATCCAGTCCTTGTTAAATTTTATCAGAGTCAGCCTGAATGCATTCTCTGTAGTCAGCCGTGTGCGTGTATCTGTGATGATCGCCTCAGCGGCACTGAAAACATGTTCTGATACCACACTAGCAGCAGGTAAGGCCAGCATCTCCAAGGCATATAAGGAGAGGTCTGGCCAACTGTACAGCTTGGATACCTAGTAATTAAATGGAACTGAAGAATCAGGAAGGACTCAGGTATGGTCAGATACTTTTTGATCATGTTGTTCAACTTCTGCCTCCTTGAAATTGTTACAGGTCCAGATAGCCCTTGCTGATGAGCCGGTTTATTGAAGATGGCCCAGTTTGTGGACATTTTCTCCCCCACCTCTTTTGGACCTGCTGGGCTTGTCTCTCCCCATTAATGCATGCTGTTTCAAAGAGCTGGTACCTCTGCTACCAGCGGTGTCTGAGTCTGATGTTGTCATCAAATGATCGACAACGGCCCTCTTGATGGATTCAATTGTGAAACCCCTTTGTGATTGCAACACTAGCGAAGGAAATTTGTCCTTGTACCGTGGGTCGAGAAAGGTGGCCAACCAGTTTGGGTTGCTGTTGAAAATGTGGATCATGCGAAGGACTTGGGACAGACAATTAGACATGAACTGTTCCATGTGTGCCAAGCTGCAATGAGGCAATTGTTCTGTGGCCCCAGAAGGAGGGAGAATACCCATCCTCTATTCACACTGACTCTCCTCCTCCTCGTCTCCAGCCCACCCATGCTGGACAGACCTGAACCTGGGTTTGGGAGACCCCTCTGTAGCATCATTAGTCCCCTTGGTAGCACATAAAAATGAGTCCTCTCTCTCCTCATCTTCATCACCCAATCTTGCCTCATCATGATGTTGCCTGGGCTGGGTAGTATCACCCAGTGTGAAATCTTTCTCCATACCCTGTTGATGGGCACTCAAAGATTCCATGTTTAGATTATGCAGCGATTCTTTCAACGTACATAGCATCAGGATGATAACTCTGATAATAGTCTGATTACCGCTCACGAGGTTGGTGCAGTGTTCAAAGTTATCAAGCACCTCACAAATGTCTGCGATACACACCCACTTGACAGTTGTTATGTGTTTTGGCTGAGTCGCAGTCTGAAGGGTATGTTTAAGCTGGCATTCAGAAAGTGCCCTCTGCTGCTCACTAATCCTTGCCAACATATGACATGTTGAGTTCCACCGTGTGGGCAGGTCGCAAATGAGTCAGTGATTTGGCAAATTAAATTGCCTTTCAAATGCTGCAAGATCGGCAACAGCGGTAGAGGAATGGCGGAAATGGGCACAAATACTGCGCACCTTCTCAAGTAGCTACAGCAAGTCAGGGTATGTTTTGATTAATTTCTGAACCACTAGGTTCAGCACGCGAGACATGCATGGCACGTGTACCAGCTTCCCGATCTTAAATGCCGCCACCAGGTTTTGTCCATTATCACAGACAACCAGACCGGGTTTGAGTTGCAGTGGAAAGAGCCACTGATCAGTCTGTTGTTTTGTTCCTTGCCACAACTCTGCTGCATTGTGTGGTGTTTGACCTAAACAGATCAGCTTCAGCAGAGCGTGTTGCCGCTTTGCCGATGCGCTGATGCACAGCTCCCAACTTGAGAGTGATGTGGAGGGTAATTCAGCATAGGATGAGGAGGAGGTGGAGGAGGAGGAAGAGGGAGACTTGACGTATATGATGAACATATTTGATGTTCCAGTTTAAGACTTTGTAATGTATGGTGTACAGTTCATATAGCGTCTTCTGCTTGGGTGCGATGAAAATACATGAGACACAGGTTTGATATAGAAGGACTTGTATTACTTCATACAAGTGGCAAAAATAGTCACACAGTTTGCAGATACAGAAGCAGGAGACACAGCAGGCCAGAGTAACTTAAGCTCAGCAATCACTCTCCACAACAGGTTCAGGATCTTCTTCTCTGTTACCGTAAGTCCATGCAAACGTGGATCTTTCAAAGAGCAGGGTTCCAGAGTCCACAAGTGTTCAGAGTTCCTCAGTAGGAATAGCTGGAGTACATAGTCCAAGGCTTCCAGGAGTCAGGTCACAGGTTCACTGCAGGCTAGATTCTGAAGCACTGATTGCTCAGCTGTGGCTGCTTAAGAAGCAAGAGGGAGAGAATCAGGGCGGGAACATGAAAGCTGAAAACTCCATATTGACTGAGGGCAAGATAGCTGCAGCAAGACAGAAAGCAAAATGGCTGACGGAAAACTGAGTTTCAAGAACATGTACAAAGAACCTTACATTACTCCCCCCTTAGGGACAACCTCCGGATGGCCTCAGACCAGGCTTGTCTGGGTACCTCTGATGAAACTGGCGGAGCAAACGAGGAGCATTAACGTTATTGACTGGTTCCCATGAGTTGTCCTCCACTGGGTAGCCCTGCCATTTAATCAAATATTGTAACTGATTCCTGTATAACCTGGAATCTAGAATTCTTTCCACCACAAATTCTTCCTGACCATAGACTAGCACTGGGTCAGGGCAAGGAGAAGAACGTCCAGGAAACGTATTGGGTGTTGCAGCCTTTAGTAGGGATACATGAAAGACAGGGTGGATTCTCATAGTTCTAGGCAGTTGAAGACGACAAGCAACGGCACTTATAATTTTACTGATTTTATAGGGTCCAATGTACTTATGTCCCAACTTAGACGATGGAATCCTTAACTTAAGATTTCTGGTTGACAGCCAGACCAGGTCTCCTACCTTGAAAACTGGTGCAGGTTTACGAAATTTATCTGCTGCTTTCTTGTACCTTTCCTGAGCCAATTCCAGATTCTCCTTTAGAAGATCCATATTCTTCTGTAAAGACGTGATTCTTTCGGCCACTGCTGGTAAAGGCGTTTCTATGGGAAATCGTGGAAGAATGTTAGGATGATAACCTAGATTGGAGTAAAAAGGAGACTGCTTAGTGGAGGCGCTCTGAGAGTTGTTATAAAGAGAACTCAGCCAATGGAAGTAGATCCACCCAATCATCCTGTAGGTGGCAGATAAAGCAGCGGAGATACTGCTCCAGAGTTTGATTGGTTCGTTCGGTCTGTCCATTAGTCTGGGGATGAAAAGCAGAAGAAAGGTTTACTTTAATGTCCAATGCTGCACAGAAATTTTGCCAAAACCTTGAAGTGAATTGCACCCCTCGATCCGAAATAACCTCATCCGGTACTCCATGTAAGCGAAACACATCTTTAATCATCAAATCTGATGTCTGTTTTGCAGTGGGTAAGCCGACACAAGGAATAAAATGAGCTGCCTTTGTTAAACGATCAACCACCACTAGAATGGTGTTTTTCCCTTGAGAGGTTGGTAACTCCACAATGAAGTCCATAGAAATGGATCCCCACGGGCGGGACGGGGTGGGAAGAGGTTGTAACAGACCAGTTGGTGAGGAGCGAGGTGTTTTGCATCTTGCACAGACTTCACATGAAGTGACATAGTTTAAAACATCCTTCCTGCAAGTGGGCCACCAAAAGAAACGAGAAAGAAATTCCTGTGTCTTTAGAATTCCTCTATGCCCAGCTATCTTGGAATCGTGAATGAGTTGCAATACTCTCAATCTGACTGTTTCAGGAATATACAGACGTTGTCCCAGAATCCACACACCATTCTTAAAGACAAGACTTACGTCCCTTGGGGGTTGTGCCAACAAAGAATCCGCATGGTATGCTTCCTTGATGTCCTTAAGTAGGTCTTGATTATGAATCACTCCCAGGAATCTCGAGTCAGGAAGAATAGTCTTAGGAGGAGCAAGTGGACGGGTCTCTGTTGAATGAATCCTAGAGAGTGCATCAGCCTTTCCATTGCGCGATCCTGGTCTATAAGAAATGACAAAATTAAATTGGTTTAAGAAAAGATTCCAGCGAGCCTGGCGAGGAGTCAGGCACTTAGCCGACCTGATAAATTCAAGGTTACGATGGTCTGTCAGGACGACTATTTGCTGTGCAGCTCCCTGAAGAAGGTGTCTCCATTCTTTGAAGGCGGCAATAATGGCCAACAACTCTCTATTGCCCACATCGTAGTTCCTCTCAGCCGAAGACAACTGCTGGGAAAAGAAGGCACAGGGATGCAAGACATTCTTCTCACCTGTTCTCTGAGAGAGTATAGCTCCAACGGCACAATCTGAAGCATCCACCTCTATTATGAAGGCAAGTTCGGGGTTGGGATGTACCAAGATAGGTGCGGTGGTAAATTTATCTTTAGACGAGAAAATGCTTCCTGGGCTTGGGGAGTCCAGGAGAACCTAGACTCTTTCCGGGTAAGTTGGGTGATAGGTGACACTACCTCAGAGAAATTCCTAATGAAACGTCTATAGAAATTGGCAAACCCGATGAAGCGCTGCACCTCCTTCACATTTCTAGGACTTGGCCAATCCTTGATGGCTTGGGTCTTACTTCCATCCATACTAATTCCTTGTGTAGACAGTACATACCCAAGAAATTGAATTTCGGTCCTATGGAATTCACACTTTTCAAGTTTGATGTAAAGATGGTTTTGTCTTAAACGTTCCAAGACCATTCTCACATGTCCATGATGTTCCTCTGTGGAGTTAGAAAAAATTAGAATATCATCCAAATAAATCACCACGAATGTATCTAGGAGATCCCTGAAGATGTCATTCACCAAGTGTTGGAAAGTGGCTGGGGCGGTACTCAGACCAAAAGGCATAACTAGATATTCAAAGTGTCCATAGCGTGACCTGAATGCAGTCTTCCATTCATCCCCAGGTCTAATACGGACCAAGTTATAGGCCCCACGGAGATCCAATTTAGAGAAAATTTTGGCATGACGCACTCTCTCCAATAACTCAGGGATTAAAGGCAATGGATAACGGTTTCTAATAGTAACCTTATTGAGTTCCCTATAGTCTACGCAGGGTCTCAGAGATCCATCTTTTTCTTCACAAAGAAGATGGGTGCACCTGCAGGAGATGAAGAGGGGCGTATGAAGCCCTTGGCTAGATTTTCGTCTATGTAATCCTTTAAAGCCTTTAGCTCAGGCCCCGCCAGGGGGTAGATCTTACCAAAAGGTATCTCTGCTCCAGGCAATAATCCAATTGGACAATCATATGGACGGTGAGGGGGAAGCTGGTCAGCGTTCTTCTTGTCACATAAATCCACATAGTCCTGGTATACAGCTGGTAGTTCAGGGACTGACATGGTTCCTTTAGGAACAGAGCAAGCTGAAACTTCTGGACTTATCTGTTTCTCTGGAAAGTGTAATTCCTTGGTCTCCCAGTTAATGGTAGGGTTCTGAGCCTGCAGCCATGGTAGCCCTAGAATAATGGGAAAGTGGGGAGAAGAGATAAGCATAAAGGACAGTTTCTCTTGATGATCTTTACCCATAAGGACCCTCAAAGGCTCCGTTTCCTGATCCACTGGTCCAGAGGTCAGCAGGGAGCCATCCACAGTTTCCATCTGTACTGGAGTAGCCTTCTTCACTGAACGTATCCCCTGTTTCAGAGCAAAGGAGACATCTATAAAATTCCCACTTGCCCCTGAGTCGATCATAGCAGAGCTAGACACCCAGACTGAGTTAACCCAGAGTTTGATGGAAAGGAAGCAATGAGAATTGTTTTTCCTACAACTCAGCTGGGACACCGCTGAGGAAACTTGAAAAATTGCAGCGTTTACACAGTCATCGTCCTCAGAAGTAACGGAGTTTAAGTCCGAGAAATCAAGATCTGTTGCTGCAGATCTCTCTGGAGCCTGAGGCTCGGACCTGACAGATCTCCTCTCGCAACACTCACAGTGAATGAGTGCTGCAGTAGTCTTACGAGAACGGCTGGGGCAGTTTATAATGAAGTGCCCTGACTTACCACAATAGAAACATAGATTTTCCTTAAAACGATGTTCCTTGCGTGCATCACTAACCCGTCTTTGTAAAGAGTCTACCTGCATGGGTTCAGGTTCAGGTTCCCGTGTGATCCTACTCAAAGGTTCCTTAGCTGGGGAGGAAGGTAGGAAAAGGTTAGTGCGATTGCTTTCGAACCATCTCTCTTGCCTGCGTTCAGTCAGGCGAGCATCAATACGGATGCAGTAGTTAATAAAGTCACCTAACGCAGTGGGAGGGTCGGCACGAGCAAGTTCATCCTTAATTAGTGGAGACAACCCCTTTCGAAAAATAGATTTTTTGGCGGAACTGTCCCAGGTGGTATCAAGGGCCCATCTCCTGAAATCCAAGGCATATTCGGCTACCGAGTGCTTACCTTGGCGCAAAGTTAACATGGCTGCTTCAGCTGTTGCACCTCGATTGGGGTCATCAAACACCTGCCCCATGGCTGAAATGAAAGCATCAAGATGATCCAAACATTCATCCTCAGTCTCAATCAGAGGGTTTGCCCACATCAAAGCCTTGTTGGTAAGTAACATAATTATAGTAAGCACTTTAGATCGTTCAGTGGGAAATTGTGAAGCATGTGCAGAAAAAAACAGATTGCATTGGTTAATAAATCCCCTGAATTTTTCACGTTCACCGCCAAAACGAAAAGGGGGCAACTTGGGAATCCAGAACTTGGGGCTACGGCAGGAGCCTGGACTCGCTCCTCTAGAACCTCAATCCTGGCTCGCAAATCCTGGGCAGTCTGTCCAAACACTTGCAAATTGTGATTAGTGAGGTCCTGTAGGTTTGTAAAACGGGTTTTTATAGTCTGTAAATCTGCAAGGATATTATCAGTCACTCCGCAAAGTTCCTTTATGCGGGCCTCCATTTTCCAGATCTTTTAAGACAGGAGTACTGGAAGGAGAGGAGAAAAGAAAAAAAAAACAATAGTGTTTACCTGTGGTAACACTGCAGAGAGAAAAAAAAAATTAAGGGAACTGCTCACCTGGAATGGTTGTGAGAAGTCACAACCACTATCATCACAGAAAGTTCAACCGGACATCTGATATCCACAGTTACAGCAGACACAAAAGAGGGAAGAGAAAAAAAAAAAAAACAATAGTGTTTACCTGTGGTAACACTGCAGAAAAAAAAACTTAAGGGAATTGCTCACCTGGAATGGTTGTGAGAAGTCACAACCACTGTCATCACAGAAAGTACAACTGGACGTCTGATATCCACAGTTACAGCAGACACAGCCTTCCCAGACCCAGCAGACACTAACGTTTTGGCTTCAGAATCTTGTAATGTATGTAGTACAGTTCATATAGCGTCTTGTGCTTGGGTGCGATGAAAATACATGAGACACAGGTTTGATATAGAAGGACTTGTATTACTTCATACAAGTGGCAAAAATAGTCACACAGTTTGCAGATACAGAAGCAGGAGACACAGCAGACCAGAGTAACTTAAGCTCAGCAATCACTCTCCACAACAGGTTCAGGATCTTCTTCTCTGTTACCGTAAGTCCATGCAAACGTGGATCTTTCAAAGAGCAGGGTTCCAGAGTCCACAAGTGTTCAGAGTTCCTCAGTAGGAATAGCTGGAGTACATAGTCCAAGGCTTCCAGGAGTCAGGTCACAGGTTCACTGCAGGCTAGATTCTGAAGCACTGATTGCTCAGCTGTGGCTGCTTAAGAAGCAAGAGGGAGAGAATCAGGGCGGGAACATGAAAGCTGAAAACTCCATATTGACTGAGGGCAAGATAGCTGCAGCAAGACAGAAAGCAAAATGGCTGACGGAAAACTGAGTTTCAAGAACATGTACAAAGAACCTTACAGACTTTGTCCCATCCTCCACCAGGTTCATCCAGTGTGCCGTGACAGAAATGTATCATCCCTGTCCACAACTACTTGTCCACGTGTCTGTTGCTAGGTGGATGTTCCCAGATAAGACGTTGGTGAGAGCACGCTTTAGATTGTTTAACACGTGCTGATGCAATGCAGGGATGACACACCAGGGAAAATGGTTCTGGCTGGGAACAGAATATCGTGGGACAGCCACAGCCAAGAGATCACGGAAGGACTGTGTCCTTACAAGCCTAAACGGCAAAATCTCCATGGCTAGCAACTTGGCAATGTGCCCGTTCGTTTAGTATTTGTGCCTATGGGTGTGTGGGTTGGTATTTACACTTCCTTTCATAGATCTTGGGCACGGACAGCTAGACGATTGGCTGGGACAAACAAGTGGATGGGATTGTGTCCTGTGTCTCTACAACCGTAGCTTGTGAGCAGGAGGTATGAGGACCTGCTTCCTGGCCAGCAGATTGGGAAGGACTGAACACAGGCGACATGGCAGTGGTTTGACCCGCAGACACTGATTTGGTACCCTGGTGCCCTGGCCTCTGCTCAGCTTCGTATGGCAGATGCTACAGATGACAATGTTTGGTTCAGAAGGACTATCCGAAAAAAAATTCTAGACATAGGATGAATGCCCCCTTGCCTTGAATTGGGGCACAGAGGGATTGCTCTTGGCAACCGTTGACACACTTTGCACTCTGCTCAAACCAGTAGCCCTTGGTGCCTTTGTTGGTGCTACGTATCCACCTTCTTCCTCTGTGCTGCTGTGTTGGCTATGCATTATAACGGTCCAGGTCGGATCAGTGGACTCATCACTAACCACCTCGTCGTCCATGTCATCCTCCTACCATTTTGATATTATCGGCTGGCCAGATGTCAACTGTGTCTTATCATCATCAGTCGCCACCTCTTGAGCCGGTATATCACGTGGCTGAGAGTGGCTTTCTTCTGTCCATGGACTTTCAAATATTTGGCCATGAACAGACGATAACTCCTCACGTTCCTCTTCAATGTTGCACATTGAGAGGCCATAGGCAACCAAAGGATCATATGTACCAAACAGATCATCGGAGTGGCCAATCATGGGGTCAAATGTTTCCTATGACTGCTGAGGGGTGAGGAAGTAGGAATAGGTTGAGGATTGGATGACCCAGCGTTCTGTGTATCGACAGTAGACTGTGTGTTCATGGAGGATTGGGTGCTACTAGAAAATTTCATTGAGGTCTTTTCTGCCATCCAAGACAGTATCTGCTCTTGCTCTTCTGGCTTCCAGACGTGTTTACTTTTCAGACCGGGAATTTTCACCAGGAACATAGATGCATCAACCTTCTTCTGTCTCCCAGACTCAGTGACTTGTCGGGCACCACTGTCAACCCCACCCCCACATCCACATCCCTTCACAACAGGCTTTTTGTGAATTTGGGGTTTTTGTGACATAGTTGCAGATGTTCACATGCAGATATTGGCGAACAAGGAGCAGTTTGTGCTTTGTGGCAGGTAGCACTACAGCCTAGTACTGCTTTGTGTTTTACAAAAAGGAGGACTGCAATGTAAAAAAAATTGGCCTGAGTTTAACCCCTCTCTGACATTAGATGTACTATCCCGTCCATAAAACCCGTGCCATTCTGACCATGGACGGGATAGTACGTCATAGGCGATTAGCTGCGCTCCCTCCGGGAGCGCAGCTAATCGCCGCCGGGTGTCAGCTGATTATCACAGCTGACACCCGTGACTGTGTGTCAGGAGCGGTCACGGACCGCTCCCGGCACATTAACCCCTTGCACACCGCGATCAAACATGATCGCGGTGTGCTGGGGGCACAGGGGAGGATCGCGCAGGGTGGGGGCTCCCTGCGCGCCCCCCTGAGACCCTCAGAGCAGCGCGATGTGATCGCGCTGCTCTGAGGGCTTCCTCCCTCCCAGGACCCGGATCCAAGATGGCGCCAGGGTCCTGGAGGGAGGCGGCTTCCTCAGTGCCTGCCGAGAGCAGGCATGAGGAAGCGTCCTGCACTGCCTGTCACATCGCTGGTGTGACAGAGTGCTGTGCACACTGTCACACCAGCGATCTGATGAAATACAGTGATGTCCCACCCTGGGACAAAGTAAAAAAGTAAAAAAAAGTAAAAATAAACATGTGTAAAAAAAAATCCAAAAAAAAAAAAAAAAAAAAATATTCCCCAATAAATTCATTACTTATTGTAAATATAGAAAATAAAACAATAAAAGTACACATATATGGTATCGCCGCGTCCGTAACGACCCCCCCTATAAAACTGTCCCACTAGTTAACCCCTTTTGTGAACCCTTAAAAAATAAAAAATAAAAACGAAGCAAAAAATCAGTGCTTTATCATCATACCGCTGAACAAAAAGTGGAATAACACGCGATCAAAAAGACGGATATAAATAAACATGGTACCGCTGAAAACGTCATCTTGTCCCGCAAAAAACGAGCCGTCACACAGCATCATCAGCAAAAAAATAAAAAAGTTATAGCTCGCAGAATAAAGCGATGCAAAAATAATTATTTTTTATATAAAATTGTTTTTATTCTATAAAAGCGCCAAAACATAAAAAAATTATATAAATGAGGTATCGCCATAATCGTACTGACCCGAAGAATAAAACTGCTTTATCGATTTTACCACACGCGGAACAATAAAAACGCCTCACCCAAAAGAAATTCATGAATTGCTGATTTTTGTTCATTCTAACCTCCCAAAAATCGAAATAAAAAGCGATCAAAAAATGTCACGTGCTCAAAAATGGTACCAATAAAAGCGTCACCTCGTCCCGCAAAAATTAAGACCTCACATGACTCTGTGGGCCAAAATATGCAAAAATTATAGCTCTCAAAATGTGGCGATGCAAAAAACTACTTTTTGCAATAAAAAGCGTCTTTTAGCGTGACAGCTGCCAATCATAAAAACCGCTATAAATAGTAAATCAAACCCCCCTTTATCACCCCCTTAGTTAGGGAAAAATAATAAAATAAAAAAAATGTATTTATTTCCATTTTCCCATTAGGGTTAGGGTTTCGGCTAAAGTTAGGGTTAGGGTTGGCGCTAAAGTTAGGATTAGGGTTAGAGTTAGGATTAGGGTTAGGGTTGGGATTAGGGTTGGGACTAGAGTTAGGGGTGTGTTGGGGTTAGGGTTGGAGTTAGAATTGGGGGGTTTCCGCTGTTTAGGCACATCAGGGGCTCTCCAAATGTGACATGGCGTCTGATCTCCATTCCAGCCAATTCTGCGTTGAAAAAGTCAAACGGTGTTCCTTCACTTCTGAGCTCTGCCATGCGTCCAAACAGTAGTTTATCCCCACATATGGGGTATCAGCGTACTCTGGACCCCAAGAGTTATTGTGAAATTTGTCCTATTTCTTCTGTTACCCTTGGGAAAATAAAAAACTGGGGGCGAAAATATTATTTTTGTAAAAAAAATAAGATTTTTTTGTTTTTACGGCTGTACATTATAAACTTCTGTGAAACACTTGGGGCTTCATAGCGCTCACCACACATCTAAATAAGTTCCTTGTGGGGTCTATTTTCCAAAATGGGGTCACTTGTTGGGGATTTCCACTGTTTAGGCGCATCAGGGGCTCTCCAAATGCGACATGACGCCCCCAGACCATTCCATCAAAGTCTGCAATCCAAAACGTCACTACTTCCCTTTCCGAGCCCTGACATGCGCCCATACAGTAGTTTTCTCCCACATATTGGGTATCAGCGTACTCAGGACAAATTGGACAACAACTTTTGGGGTCCAATTTCTCCTGTTGCCCTTGTGAAAATAAATATTGGGGGCGAAAAAATCATTTTTGTAAAAAAAAAAAGGATTTTTTATTTTTACGGCTGTGCGTTATAAACTTCTGTGAAGCACTTCGGGGTTCAAAGTGCTCACCACACATCTAGGTAAGTTCCTTGTGAGGTCTATTTTCCAAAATGGGGTCACTTGTGGGGGGTTTCCACTGTTTAGGCGCATCAGGGGCTCTCCAAATGCGACATGACGCCCCCAGACCATTCCATCAAAGTCTGCAATCCAAAACGTCACTACTTCCCTTTCCGAGCCCTGACATGCGCCCATACAGTAGTTTTCTCCCACATATTGGGTATCAGCGTACTCAGGACAAATTGGACAACAACTTTTGGGGTCCAATTTCTCCTGTTACCCTTGTGAAAATAAAATATTGGGGCGAAAAAATCATTTATGTAAAAAAAAAAAGGATTTTTTATTTTTACGGCTGTGCGTTATAAACTTCTGTGAAGCACTTCGGGGTTCAAAGTGCTCACCACACATCTAGATAAGTTCCTTGTGGGGTCTATTTTCCAAAATGGGGTCACTTGTGGGGGGTTTCCACTGTTTAGGCGTATCAGGGGCTCTCCAAATGCGACATGACGCCCCCAGACCATTCCATCAAAGTCTGCAATCCAAAACGTCACTACTTCCCTTCCGAGCCCTGACGTGCACCCATACAGTAGTTTTCTCCTACATATTGGGTATCAGCGTACTCAGGACAAATTGGACAACAACTTTTGGGTTCCAATTTCTTCTGTTACCCTTGTGAAAATAAAATATTGGGGGCAAAAAAATCATTTTTGTAAAAAAAAAAAAGAATTTTTTATTTTAAGGCTGTACGTTATAAACTTTAGTGAAACACCTGGGGGTTCAAAGTTCTCACCACACATCTAGATAAGTTCCTTGAGGGGTCTAGTTTCCAAAATGGTGTCATTTGTGGGGGGTTTCCACTGTTTAGGCAGATCAGGAGCTCTCCAAACACGACATGGCGTCCAGCCAATTCTGCGTTGAAAAAGTCAGACGGCGCTCCTTCCCTTCCAAACTCTGCCATGCACCCAAACAGTGGTATACCCCCACATATGGGGTATCAGTGTACTCAGGACAAATTGCACAATAACTTTTGGAGTCTTGTTACCCTTGGAAAATAAAAATTCGGGTGAAAAGATCATTTTTGTGGAAAAAATATGATTTTTAAATTTTACGGCTCTACGTTATAAACTTGTGTGAAGCACTTGAGGGTTCAAATTGCTCACCAAAGATCTAGATAAGTTCCTTAGGGGTCTAGTTTCCCAAATGGGGTCATTTGTGGGGGGTTTCCACTGTTTAGGCACATCAGGGGCTCTCCAAATGCAACATGGCATCCAATCTCAATTCCAGCCAATTTTGGTTGGAAAAAGTCAAATGGTGCTCCTTCCCTTCCGAGCTCTGCCGTGCGCCCAAACAGTGGTTCCCCCCCACATATGGGGCATCAGCGTACTCAGGACAAATTGGACAACAACTTATGTGGTCCAATTTCTCCTGATACCCTTGGGAAAATAAAAAATTAGTGACTAAAAGATAATTTTTGTGGGAAAAAAATAGGATTTTTTATTTTCATGCCCGGGCATTATAAACTTGTGTGAAGCACTTGGGGGTTCAAAGTGCTCACCAAAGATCTAGATAAGTTCCTTAGGGGGTCTAGTTTCCAAAATGGGGTTACTTGTGGGGGATTTCCACTGTTTAGGCTCATCTGGGGCACTGCAAACGGAACATGACCCCCATCAACGTCTGCATTCCAAAACGTTACTACTTCCTTTCCAAGCCCTGCCGTGCGCCCAAACAGTTTTCCACCCCCACATATGGGGTATCAGCGTACTCAGGACAAATTGGACAACAACTTTTGGGGTCCAATTTCCTTGGGAAAATTCAAAAATTTAGGACTAAAAAATCATTTTTGTGGAATTTTTTTTTTTTTTTTTCACACCCAGGCATTATAAACTTTTGTGAAACACTTGGGGGATCAAAGTGCTCACAACAGATCTAGATAAGTACCTTAGGGGGTCTAGTTTCCAAAATGGTGTCACTTGTGGGGGGTTTCCACTGTTTAGGCGCATCAGAGGTTCTCCAAGCGCGACATGGCGTCCAATCTCAACTCCAGCCAATTTTAGTTTGAAAAAGTCAAACGGCGCTCCTTCCCTTACGAGCTCTGCCGTGTGCCCAAACAGTGGTTTTCCCCCACATATGGGGTATTGGCGTACTCAGGAGAAATTGCATAACAACCTTATCTGTCCATTTTCTCCTTTTACCCTTGTGAAAATAAAAAAAAAGTTTGTAAAAGATCATTTTTGTGGCTAAAAAGTTAAATATTCATTTTTTCCTTCCACGTTGCTTTAGTTCCTGTGAAGCACCTGAAGGGTTAATAAACTTCTTGAATGTGGTTTTGAGTACTTTGAGGGGTGCAGTTTTTAGAATGGTGTCACTTTTGGGTATTTTCTGTCATGTAGACCCCTCAAAGTGACTTCAAATGTGAGGTGGTCCCTAAAAAAAATGGCTTTGTAAATTTTGTTGTAAAAATGAGAAATCGCTGGTCAACTTTTAACCCTTATAACTTCCTAACAAAAAAAAATTTTGATTCCAAAATTGTGCTGATGTAAAGTAGACATGTGGGAAATGTTATTTCTTAACTATTTTGTGTTACATATTTCTCTGTTTTAAGGGAATAAAAATTCAAAGTTTGAAAATTGCTAAATTTTCTAAATTTTCGCCATATTTGCGTATTTTTCAAAAATAAACGCAAGTTATATGGAAGAAATTTTACCACTAACATGAAGTACAATATGTCACGAGAAAACAATCTCAGAATCGCGAAGATCCGTTGAAGCGTTCCGGAGTTATAACCTCATAAAGAGACAGTGGTCAGAATTGTAAAAATTGTCCCGGTCATTAACGTGCAAACCACCCTTGGGGGTGAAGGGGTTAAAGCCGAATATTTTGCTCACCAGTCACCACAGAAGACAACGGTGCTGGCTGCGTGACAGTTGTGCAGTACCGTGCGTGCTATTCGATGGCACCGAAATGGCGCCAGCAGGGCTTCTATAGAGCCTATGAGTCATAGCCTACTATGATGACTCATCTATGATGCAGCGCACCAGCCAATCACAGTAATGCCGCCCACAACAAAGAAGGCTGCGGCCTTAATATGATTGGCTAATGCTAGGCGGAAGAAGATACGAGTATATCGAGGCGAGTAGTGAAATACTCGCTAGGATTCAAGTACCGCGAGTACCGCATTACTCGCCGAGTACCGAATCCTTATGAATATACTCGCTCATCCCTAGTTTTGCATTCTGCAAGTGGCTCTGATGGTTTTGCACTCTGGACTTCAAATCCAGCGATCCGAATTCAGAGCTTGGTAGGACCTATGTTTCTTGATAATTTCTTTACTTTTTTGCTTATTTTTTATTTAGAAGACTCAATAATACAAACTGGTAATTCTCAGAAGTAGGGAAAATTGGATCCTTTTACAACTTTTAAGATTTCTGATAAAATTTGAATAAGCGAGAATTTCAGCATATTTACTTTTACGGCAAAATATATAATATAGATATAGATAAAGATAATATGAGCAATTTGAAATATAATTAATAAGTCTGTAAAATAAGTCATGAGAGGCCTTAGTGATAATTAAAAGGCAGATTGCAATTTTACAAGAGGCAAACAAAGCATTGTATCTACCCCATAATGATAGATATGGGGGTAAATGCACTTTTTTCAGAATTTTGCCTCACTTGGGAATTTTTTTCTTAGTTTCTAGCACAGCATGATGAAATGAATGGTGTCATTCAAAAGTACAACTCGCCGTGCAAAATAAGCCCTCATATGGGTGTATCCCATTTGAGTTTCCCATTGACTTCCATTATGATTCCAGTTCCAAGCACTCGA
The DNA here is from genome assembly GCA_033576555.1 of Oophaga sylvatica. Lineage (NCBI taxonomy): Eukaryota > Metazoa > Chordata > Amphibia > Anura > Dendrobatidae > Oophaga > Oophaga sylvatica. The sequence goes on from JARQOD010000004.1 coordinate 532,642,459, forward strand.
GCATTTTAGTGCTCAATCATCATTAGAGGTCAGTAATATAAAGAATGTATTCATATGTTAATATGCCCCCAAATGTTAACATGCCTCTTAACAGACATAAACCCTTTGCCGCTCCTAAACATAGCCCTACTGGGAGCCCTAGAGCAGAGATGGGTATCATGACTGGTAAATTAGCAATTCATTATTAAATACAGAGCAGGAAAATCTAACGTAACACCCATGCTGACGTGCTGTCCCGGCTTCTTACTGGTAAAGAGCTTGAAGGTGAAGAATGGGAAGAAGTAGAGATATTCAATTTCCACCAATTGTCTGTAAAGCAAGAAGCTCGTGTAATGAGGCAAAATTTTCAGGCTTTGTCTGACCAGCAAGAGCAACACTTGTAAAATGACAATAGATCCAAATCCAGGAGAGAGTAGAGTGTTGAATACTTTATGGAGAACACTTTAAAGAACATCCTCACTACAAAGAATGGACTCCATAGAGACCATGCCAGCTACAAGAACATTGAGTTGAGACAGTGAAAACGGCTATTCTTTGACAGAGGACTGCTGGTTGGAAGAACCATTGATCCAACTACCTGTGAGCGAATAATTCAGATAGTTGTACCAAGGCAAGATACCATATTGTCTTTGAAGCTTATCATAACCCATCTGGACATTTTGGTTTCCACAAGACTGAGGCCAACATACGAAAGAGATTCTATAGGATCAGGAAGAGAAATAACATAGAAAAGTGGAGCATTGAGTGTTACCACTTGGACCTTGAGGTATGGAGAAATCTCTGACCAGAAAGCACCATTGCACCTAATAATCATTCACAAGCCATTGGAGTTGTTGCATTGGATCACATGGAACTAAAGCCTAATGCACCTGAAGTCTCCTACGCCCTGACTGCCATTTATCAGTATACAAAATTTGCTGTGGAAGTGCCAGTGAAAGATCTTACAGCGAAAATGACAGCCAAAACCTTCTGGAACACTTTTGTACAACCTTATGGATACCCAGAAAAGCTCCTAGATGTTAGAAGTGCTGCATTTGAATCTGAACTATTCCAAGATCTGTATACCCTTTATGGCTGCAAGAAAGTGAGAACAACTGCATTTCATCCTCTGTGTATTGGTCTGTGTGAGCGGATGAACCAGAATCTAACTAGAACATACCATGTGCAATACTTGCTCAGCAGGTACAGTAATCAGTAATCTTTTTAGGTGCCTGCTTCTTCTTTTCCATCCTCTTGAGGGTGTGGGGACTGCATCCATCTGTTTCCTGGAGCTTAATTTTCTGGTGCCTAGGCTGTAAGTGACCCGGTTCCAGGTAGTGCTGGAGACCCCGACATAAAGAAACGGGCAACAGCCCCCTGTGTCACCTGTACCATCAACTGCTCCCGCATAGGAGGTACCAAAACTGTACGATCTCCCCAGCCACTTCAAGGACCCTCTCCCAGTCCTGTTCATTCCTCTAGAAGGTTCATCACATTTTGTTTTTCATGACTACACTGGAGAGTTACTGTGAATGTTGCATTGAGATTGAATCTCTGTTAAATCATCTTTTATCTGGATGTACTTGTGTATTTGTGCAACAAGTAAAGTTTATCAATATCTTCTCTGACCTCCCTCGTTTCTGGACTATTTGGCGTGCACCACATTACATCACACTACCAGGAAACAGAGGTTAATTAAGTGCACCCTGGCATCACAAACTTCATTTTCTATATATTTTTTACATTGCCATAGTGATGTTACACAATCCGCACACCACATGTTGCGTAACCTATAACATAGTAGTGCATCTCGGCATTACGCTTTAAAAATGCATCTCTTTAGACAGGATTATCGCCTCAGTTCATGAATCTAACTCTCCCCTGTTCCCTCTTTCTAAATTTTCCTCAGACACTGGTGCTTCCTCCTCATCTGTCTCCACATCCTCCATCCACCCAATAGCATTGGTAACTGTACTTATACAGATACTGGCTTTTGTCCAGATAATGTGGCATATTTGAAAAATTCCCTATTTTATTATAGAAAAATATTTAGACTTGAGAGTCCTCAGTGGTTGACTCTCAAGTCTAAATATTATTCTATCTACTGGCTAACACGGTACAAAGATACACATCTTTCCTATTTATTATAATGATGGCTGCACCATACATGACAAGCGCTTCCTACCTGTGTGTCTGCCTATTTCCTTGGAGCTTGTGATCCGGACCCTCGTTCCTCCTGTAACTGTTGATCTGTGTGTTACTCTATAATTCCTTTATTGTCTGTACAGGTAACGCTCAATTGTAAAGTGCTGCAGAATTTGTTGATGCTATATAAATAATAAAATTAATATTACACTTTATTTATGTTGGTAAAAAAAAAATTAAGCCTAGCCCGTACGGGGATCGAACCAGCAACCTTGGCGTTATTAGCACCATGCTCTAACCAACTGAGCTAACCGGCCTTGTCATGATTTCCTTTTCCATTCTCTTTGGGATGTGGGTTTGAATCCCACCGCTGCCGGGAGACTTTATTTTGTGCTGTTTTTTTTTCTACACTACAATGTGATCTGTCATCATATATTTAGAATCATCAAGTATACTCCCAATAAAAAGATCAATTGGCAGCAGATGGTAATTCACGGCCTTTGAACACCCGACCACTCTACCTGATATGTCTCAACAATATTTCTTTTGCTGAAGGAGTTGGAAAAATTGCACATTGGCTAAAGCGATGGAAAAATAATCAATAGATGATAAAGAAAAAATTACAAAAACTTCACGACATTCTGATTCTCTCCTTAGTGTCCGTGAACTTCTGTCATCCTTGGCCTCCTTAACTCAAAGAAAACTTTCTCTTCGCTATTCTATATCGAGATGTCATCCCATTAGTCGACTAGAACAGTTTGGAAAATGAAACAGGAGAAAGATCATCCGGGCGATCATGTGATAACTCCATTGGTCACTCATTCAGATAATATTTTGATACTAAAGGGTGAAAGGACACTTATCTCCCTGTCGGTGTGGCAAAAGACTAGAAAATGAAAGAAGGGGTCAAACATAATGGCATTTACAGTTCATAATAAATATTACATAAAAATGGTTAACAAATGGGGAACCAGCAGGTGGCGCCACATCACAAAAAAACAAACAGAAAGAGCAGGAGATAAAGGAAAAAAACTCCCTTAGTAATAATAATTCCAAACAAGGGAAGTAAGAAGCAAAATTCAATATCATGTCAGATGAACAATAAAAACATGATACCATTAGGATGGCAGATTATATAAATAGAATATGAAACTATGTCTTATCAAAAAAAAAAAAAACAGAAAGAATATATTAACAGCATAAAAGTATGTAAAGGGTTAAATGGTAACAACCCTAATGCTTTCAATACGTTGTATGGCAGACAGAGTCCAAAATAGTGAAGACAGCCATGAGATAAAAATCAGAGTAACAAAATAGACGTTACCACCTGCAGGATGTGGAGCGAAGCCCCGACGCGCGTTCAAGAGCAATGCAAACATCTGAGGGTGACAAATTATAAATAACAAAATTGCTGGCTAATGTGTGACAATGTGTGTGAACCTAAACTATAAAACATATGACAGAATGTGAGAAAGAAAATCAATCTGAATTAATATGTGATAAATATAGTAAAAATATGAATGCATGTGAATATGTCAACAGATATGAAAACAAAATAAACATAAAATGTCAAGGAGGGCAAAATCACAAAATATTAATGTAGATCAAATGTGTGAGCAAAATATATAAATAAACTTGTGAAAATAAAAGAATTATCTATAAATCAATATGTAAAGATGCAGATATAGAGATATGTGAACGTGTTATCACAATACACACAGGTAGAAAAAAACAGATATAAATGGCATCAAGAACAAGAGCAAACAAGCGGCTCCATGCAGTGGCGTACCGTGAATAGAGCAGACTAAGCAGCTGCTATGGGGCCCAGACAGGTGAGGGGGCCCACGACGAGGGGGCCCACGACGGCCGCTGTCGTTTGGCAGCTGTGCTGTGCTGACACAGTACTATCTCCTTTAATTAAATATAAGCAATGACTGCCGGACACTGTAAACCACCTTGAAGGTCCCCTTTCCTTGTTGTTTCCTTGTCAGCAGTTGGCTTAAGTCTCTGGCTGCATTTGCATAAGAAAGCCAGCCTGCAGCCAGAGATCAACACGTGCCTCACAGGAAGCAGGAAACATTCATAAGTTTCACTCAGGGAGAGATACACACAATAAGGTGAGTCCTGCTGGCTGGGGTGGATTTTTTTTGTTGAATGTGTCCCCTCACTGTGCTGGCACTTTACATTTACAATAGCTCTGGCTGCACTTTGCACCTTAGGGAGGGGGGCCCGGCTGCACGCACTGTGGAGGGTGTAGGGGGCCCTGCATGCAGTGCAGGTGTGTGTGTGTGTGTATATATATTTATATATATATACACACCACTGAGCCACCAATGATTTATTCTGCCTTGCTAAATGTCTGTGTTATATATATTGACAATCAATCAGCTACTTGTTGGCCAATAGCTGATAGCCCATTTTGGCATTTCTCATGCTCACAGCCACAGGATCAGGATGATCAGTATAGATTGTTTTGTGTGCATAGATTATTATTGTTCTCAGCAGCACATACTGGTTACAATGAAGGATGTGTTACTGAGTGGGAGTATTTTTAAGCCAGATTGAAAATCTTTTTAGTCAATAATTGTTTTGTTGAATTGTTCATTGTTTGGGTGATGATCGGCTGTCTGTTTACACTGATTATTGGGCAATAAGCAGTTCTAGGAATCCTGCAGTGTAAATCCAGCTCTCTACAAAAAGTGACCCTATGTATTCCAGGATGGTTGCTTGCAGGCAGTCACCACCGCTTTCAGGGATCATCCCAAGTTACATTTCTATGTGTACGCTTGGTTGGTAATGCTTTTATAGATGTGTGATTTTCGAATAACCTGAAATAAATAATATTAAATCATAACTTCGTATTTTCCACCAGATAAGACTACATTGGATGTGTTTTACTCTTTCTTTTACTCAAATGAGAAAAAAATCAAAGACTAGCTATAAAATTAATTGTTTGACATATAACATGCATGCCTGGAGTTAAGAGCACCTGTTGATTTTTTTTTTTTTGGGGGGGGGCCCATTCAGACTATTGCTATGGGGCCCCATGATTTCTATGTACGCCCCTGGCTCCATGGTGTAATGATTGGAGTTCTGGACTCTGAATCCGGCGATCCGAGTTTCTTGTCAATTTATTAACTTTATAATTTGTTGATATTTTATTCACAAGTTGATATTTTCACGGCAAAACACAGATAACATGAGGAATTCGAAATATAGTTTATGAGTCTGTAAAATAATTTGCAGGAGGTCACAGTGATAAAACTGATGCAGAAAAGTGTAGAAAAATGAATGATGGATGGACCGTACACGACAAGCACGTTCTACCTACTGAGTCCTCCTCTTTCCTTGAAGATTGTAGTTTGTGATCAAGACCCTTGTTCCTCCCGTATTTAGCTATACTGTGTCTATGAAAGTCCAATATTTCCAAATATAAAACAAATTAACACGATCGTCATGCAATTTTGTAAGAGGCAATGAAAGCATTGTATCTACCCCATAATGGCAGATATGGGGGTAAATCCACTTTTTTTTCACAATTTTGCCTCACTTGGAAACATTTTTTTCTTAGTTTTTAGCACAGCTTGATGAAATGAATGGCGTCATTCAAAAGTAGAAAGGAAGACAGAAGGAAATCAAAACTGGAATGAAATAATAAAAAAGGAGATGCTGACGCTTAAACTTCTGTTTCTAGTCTCGCACATGTTGAAATAAATATGCCCATCATATAAAAATACGGTTAAGGGAAAAAAAGAAAAGCAATATAAAATGTTTTCTAGACGTCCTTTGTGGTTATAAAATCAAAAAATGAATAAATAATGTGAATAGATAATATTTATCTCTACAATTTTATATAAATAATTTTTATATTTAAAAGATTGGCAGGAAAACACACATAACATTACTAATTAGAAATTATTGATGATGAAGGTGAATAAATCGTGGGAGAACATATTGAAAAACTGTACAGTTAAAATAAAAACAAAGAGAAAAAAAAAGAGAAAAAAAAACAACTCAGAAAATACCTTTCTGGCAGCGGTGGGATTCGAACCCACGCCCCCGAAGAGACTGGAGCCTTAATCCAGCGCCTTAGACCGCTCGGCCACGCTACCTACCATGCTGTTCTGCTATCTGACAAGTAACTAAGTGCTAAGTTCGTGCTCTTGTTGATTATGGAATTGAGCTCTGAAGTATGGAAAATCCTAACAGCAAGTAATATTCTCAATGTCACGATTCCTCTACTGAATGTGGGAACGTGCCTGAGGATAAGTGATAGGTTATTGATAGAAGGGGACGAGTGCTGGGCGCGGCACAAATCTTATCTCTATTAGAATGGAGCTTAACCACTGATCCATTCATTCCCTAAGATGCTTCACTTGTTTTTTTTCTGGAAACCCCAAAGAACATGAGTGAAGCTGCTGTCAGACATCTTATCTGCTGCATTTTAAAATGGGGATAAAAGTGTCCTCTCAGGACAAACGTTCCCCATTCTTCCAATCGGTTCAGTTTCCAATAGTCGGATTATTTCCAACATTGGGCAGTGAGACTGTAGAAGGTTTGATGGGTGGAGGCGGAGCTAGGGTGGAGCCTGGGTGGAGTCTCAAGAGGGCCTGAAAATTTTGCCAGTATGATGGCAGCCCTGCTTGTGTCCTTGAATTTCTGTCATCCTTTGCCTCCTTGACCCAAAGAAAACTTTTTCTACTCTTTTCTATGTCAAGATGTCATCCCTTTTGTTGACTGAAACAGTTTTCATGATAAAACAGGAAAAAGATCATCTTGGACAGGTGCCAAGTCTTGCTGGTTTCCACAATCAATGATGGTTTGGGGAGCCATGTCATCTGCTGGTGTAGATCCACTGGGTTTTATCAAGACCAAAGTTAGCGCAGCCATCTACCAGGAAACTTTAGAACACCAGACAAGCTTTTCGGAGATGGAAATGTCATTCTCCACTAGGACTTGGAACCTGTTGTGAGGAACTAAGCCGACCGCCACACGGTAGCCCGGGTATCACAGCTTCTGATACCACCGCCGCTACCAAATGGGACGGACGATCCCTTTCCTCCCACGTCACCAATGGGACGTAACTTCACAGGTACAGCTCTCCGGCACCCCCCTTTGTCCTCAGGTCAGTAAGAGAACTGCACCTAGAGCAAATGGCCGCCGGGGAAGGTGTCCTGTTACCCACTGGGTATTCTAAGATTCGTGATCAGAGTAAAAGCATCAGCCCAAGATTAATTTTATGGTTTAATTTGCCTTAAGGGCGCACTAGATAATTACAGAAATATACAGTAAAGCTATACAACGTAATTACAATGGATTTGCAGTCAGAGAAACAATACAACGATAATGTACAAGGCTAAAAGGTATAAGCTATAGATCAATATTACCGGGTTGTATGGTCATGGGGAGGCATGGAGCTCTGCGTTCCCCAGGTGAAAGTCTTCAGTTGCTGGACAGTCCCCAATGCATGTGCTGCAGCTCCATTTGGCAAGTCTGTCCCTTGTGCTTCTGTGTGTGAAATGGAATGATCACAGGGGTACCTGGCTACAGCTCTTAACCCTGCTAGGCCCTTCCCCTTTTGCTTTGAAGCCCGCATATTAACTGGCCTGCAATTCATATGGAGCAGGAAACAATGGCTTGAGCTTGAGCTATTTACCATACGACTGACCATCTTATTCAGACCCTGGCCTAAACCAATTAGCATGTAAAGGCCTATTGATTCATAGTGGACATCAAAGCTGGCCGTACTGAATATGCTAATAGCCCTGTGTAGCTAAAAGTCTGTGGCTGTGTGAACTGACAAAATGGAGGCTGGTACAGGCCCTATACAAAATGGTGGCGGCCTTTTCCTTACACCTGTCCACACTGCCAAAAGTACCAATACCTGTTTACAAACAACAGTATCACTGTGCTTGATTGGCAGCAAATTCGCCTGACCTTAACCCCATAGAGAAAGAGAGACACCAGACCCAACAATATTGAATAGATGTCGGCGTGCACACAACTAGAACTAAGTAAGGTGCAGGTGTAATAGACCCAAAGGTCATAACAACATAAAGAATAAACACCGCACTCTAGGGAATAGTAATGATGCTGAAAAATACTGTTTTATTCACAATATAGGCAACATCCAAGGACAAAATCAAAGCGATAAATAACGTTTCGGCCCAGCCAGGGCCTTTGTCAAATAACGCTGTGAAGGACAAAAATAAGTGTAAATAACATATAATGTAGCAGTAATTATAAAAGATAATAACAAAATAACAAATAACTCCCAGAGGAAATCAGGGAAAATATACATAATACAATGATGGGAAGTAGTATAGCAGACGTTAATAATGAATAACAGGGCACAGTAATGAAAAGGCACAGATTGCTGGGACAAATAAGTTCACAGTTGTTGATAGAGGAGTTAATACCAATTCTTGCTATATAGGTTACCTTTAGTGATAGTCCAGTGCCGTGGACAGTTATTAATATAGAAGTGAGGACCAGTATGGTGTCCTAATATGGCTATAAGTAAAAAAAGGAATATAGTTGGTAAGAAAACCATATCAATAATTGACAGATAATGAGATATAGCATTTACCCAGTTTTGGAGACATCAGTGTGGGGTGTTCCTAATGATCGCAGCGTTTATGGGAAGCAAACGGTCTGTGGGGATGAGGCCCTAGTTACAGCTGCTAGGAGGAACAGTAGTACGGTAAATGATAGGTATATTGCATACTAGACAGATCAAGGTTTATAGGTAGATACCTAAATATGAATACCTTATAGAGCAAACACACAGTACATGGAGTCCCCAGTATGAAAAAAGGGCCGTTTCTTATGGTCATCAGCGCTATGGGGAATAATGATATCTGTAAATTAGCAGTAAATAAAAAATAAAAATCGGATGGATGGGACAAAAATTGGGGGGCTTAGAGGAAGATACCTGTAGCTGGTTGCTGGTAGAGGCGGCGCTCCCCGCCTAGCCTTGTCGGTATGCGCTAGACCATAATGCGGTCTCGCTTCCTTATACGCCCTAACCGGAAGTTAGAGTCCCGAAACCGGAAGTGACGTTGCATTGCTCGGTGTATGTAGTGCGCAGGCGCAGAAACCGGAGTGGAGAGATCAGTGAATGCAGAGGCGCTATGGTGTAATGCGCTGCGTTCTAGATCACACATTGAGGCTGATGTCACTGTAAAATGGGTGTGAATAATTATAATGGCGTTTAATAGGACCAGTGGGTAGATGTCTCAGTGGGTAGAATTCATAGTATAGGTCATAATCAAAAAACAACAAAAGGCAAAAACAATAAGCATAAATAGAAATGAGGTTAATGTATATAAATAATATTTAAACAACATTGAAATTATAATGAGGCACTGAACTCCAGGAAACCAGAGATAAATAAGTGAAGGGTACCAGAATGAATATATTCGTATTATACAAAAATCAGTAACAGATAAGACCAAGGGGTTTGGATGTATAACTCACCTTTGGGTCAAAATATGCTAACGAGTCTGAAAGAGAAATTAAATAATATGTTAGCATGTCCAGTCAATTTCTCTATTCAGGCCTTTGGGGCCATAAGTATCCAATTTAAAAATCCAGTATGTTTCACGAGATTTCAGTAAACCAATATGATTACCACCCCTTCTGGGGCGAGGGACATGCTCTATGACTTGGTACCTGAGTTGTGCCACAGTATGTTTCATTTTGGCAAAATGATCAGGTAAAGGTAACCAGTTTCTTACCCACCTGATGGTAGATTTGTGGCTCGCTATTCTATCTTTTATATGTTGTGTGGTTTCCCCTACATAAAGTAAACGCATGGGCATTTGATAACATACACAACAAAATTCGAATTGCATGTGAAAAAGCCCACGAATGGGTATATGATCTGCCAGTCCTAGGGTGGGTAATAGTATCAGACTTGATAACATTTGAGCACGAGGCACAGCTTAAACACGGGAAGGTACCGTTTCTCTTTGGAGCTAGTAAGGTTTTGTGTTGTCAGAGGCCGTGTACTTCCTATACGGCCCGTACTAGGTTTGTCTTTGAGATTGGTAGATCTCTTTGTACACATTAAGGTGGGTTCCTTAAAGGATTCAATATTTGGATAGGAACGGGTTAAGATCGGCCAATGTCTCCTGATAACGGAGTAAATTTTGGGCATCATGGGTGGAATGTGTGTACAAAAGGAATTCTCTCTCCAACATGACGTTGTGTCGGTGGAGGGGCGGGTAATAGGGAACGTGTCTTTTTTTTTCGAGAAGAGTCCGGGGATAGCCTCTCTGCCGGAATTTAGTGGTCAGGTTGTTCAGTCTATCGTCCCGAGTGTCTGGGTCAGAGACGATCCTCGTGATTCTTTTGAATTGGAACGAGGTAAGCTATTCCGAGTGGATTTCGGGTGACAGCTGGTTAGTGTAGTAGGCTATTGGTGTCCGTGGGCTTACAATAGAGATCTGTTGTGAGACCCCCGGTCGTATTCTTAATGACCATAGTGTCAAGAAAGGAAACTGATGACATACTGAGTGCATGGTGAATTGTAGCCCTGGTAAGATAGAGTTAAGATGGTTATGGAAAGTTTGTAATGCAGTAGAGGTACCCGTCCAAATAAAGAAAATGTCATCAATATAGCAATGGTATTCTATGACATGTTGCGTAAACAATTGGTTACTATAGATGTGAGAGATCTCGAAGAGGTTCATGAATGCATTAGCGTAGGCTGGCACCACGTTCGAGCCCATAGCGGTGCCACACTTCTGGATGTAGAAAGTGTCCTCATACAGGAAATAATTTTCGTATAGAACCAGATGTAAGGGTCCAAGCAAAATTGGATAGAATTAGAGGTCATATTGGTTAATTCAAGAGATGTTTGTAGCTTCAATGCCGTGTTCGTGTTCAATAGAAGTGTAGAGACTGTTCACGTCCATAGTGACTAGAATACTGTCAGGGGGAATAGTACCTAGTTGTTGTATGATACTCAGAAAGTGTCCTGTGTCCAATAGGAAAGCTCTGGTAGTCTAATAAGGGGTGTCAGGATTTTCTCAAGAAAAATGGATAGTGGAGATAGAATTGAGTCTGTGGAGGCCACGATTGGCCTTCCTGGGGGGTTATTCAATTGATTTGTGTATTTTTGGTAAGATGTAAAAGACCGGAGTAATGGGGTTGGGTTATGGAGAAAGGTTGCTGTCTGTTTGTCAATGATATTACCAGCTAGACTGTAGTCAATAAGGGAATTGATCTTTTCCCAATGTCGAACACTGGATCATGGGTAAGTATTCCGTAATGTATTGGAATCTGCTAATTGACGCATGATTTTCCGCTTTGTACTGGTGACGATTCATCACCACTATGGAGCCCCCTTTATCTGCCGGTTTTACGATAATGTTCTCGTTATTCTGTAGGGAAGAAAAGTGCCTGTTTCTCCTGATTGGAGATATTGGAGTAGACAGGAAAAGAACCAAGGTGTTGTTGGTGTATAATGGCCTTAATATCATTCTCAACCAAAGAGATAAATGTCTCTGTCGCATGATATGTACGCGGTGGACAAAACTTACTCTTGTTATACAGATCATAGTTAGAAATAGACAAATCCGGAGTTGGGGTTGTAGAGAGATCGTGACTTGTTCGCTGTGATAGTCCGAAGTGTGTTTTCAGCCTTACTGACCGAAAAAAACGTTCAAGATCCTTATTGAGTTCAAAGGAATTCCAGGTAGGTGTCGGACAAAAGGAAAGACCCTTTTGTAGGACCGAGAGTTCTGTGGAGATAGAAGATGGTCTGAGATGTTAACCACTAGGTTTTGTATCTCACCTGTGACCGAGTGGTCATTCTTCCTTCTACCTCTTCTGACCGGTCTTCGTTTGGTGGGTCCCCTCCTGTGATCTCGTGATAAAAAAACGGTTTCGTCCAGATGTTGCGGAAGAATCGCTCCCTGAACTGAAGGAACCTGCTCTGCGTGCGAACGTTGTCGTCGCCATGAGCCCGTGGATCCAGAGGAGTCCGCCCATCTGTATACTCGATTATTGGAGTAGTCCTCAGGAGTCCCTTTGAAATTTGCTTCTCTACGTTCTTGCAGTGTCTTCTGATGTTCTGTCAAAGATCTCTCTGTTTTTGTCTTAAGAGCTGCCCAATCGGTGGGGGTAAGGGTGGTAGAGAGTTGAACCTCTATGGCCTGAATATTTTGTTTAATTTCAATAATGGCCTTTTGTAGGTACTCTTACTGTTAAGACAATGATATCTAGGGAGCATTTATTGAGTATCTTTTTGTATTTATCACAATACTCATATTATCAGAGAAAATGGTAGGACGCAGGTTGCATCTAAGCCCCCTGGCAATCTTATTCTGTCTGTGGTACTCAGCCAGAGTGGTACGTGAAAGATCATATGAAATGAGTTTACGCTTCTCTTTCTCAAAATCTCTGGTTCTTAAATCCTGTGCCGGGGTTTTAAGGAACTCATTCGAACCAGTGACCTGTGCAAAATATTAGAACTAGTGGCCAAATCGTAGGCAAAAGTCTCAGTAGACATCGGTCAAATAGAGGGGGAGGTAGCTGGTGCAAACGCCCAAAAATTAAGCAATATTGAATAGATGTCGGCGTGCACACAACTAGAACAAAGTAGGTGCAGGTGTAATAGACCAAAGGTCATAACAACATAAAGAATAAACACCGCACTCTAGGGGAATAGTAATGATGCTGAAAAAATACTGTTTTATTCACAATATAGGCAACATCCAAGGACAAAATCAAAGCGATAAATAACGTTTCGGCCCAGCCAGGGCCTTTGTCAATAACGCTGTGAAGGACAAAATAAGTGTAAATAACATATAATGTAGCAGTAATTCCCGTGTTTAAGCTGTGCCTCGTGCTCAAATGTTATCAAGTCTGATACTATTACCCACCCTAGGACTGGCAGATCATATCCCATTCGTGGCTTTTTCACATGCAATTCGAATTTTGTTGTGTATGTTATCAAATGCCCATGCGGTTTACTTATGTAGGGGAAACCACACAACATATAAAAGATAGAATAGCGAGCCACAAATCTACCATCAGGTGTGGTAAGAACTGGTTACCTTTACCTGATCATTTTGCCAAAATGAAACATACTGTGGCACAACTCAGGTACCAAGTCATAGAGCATGTCCCTCGCCCCAGAAGGGGTGGTAATCATATTGGTTTACTGAAATCTCGTGAAACATACTGGATTTTTTAAATTGGATACTTTGGCCCCCAAAGGCCTGAATAGAGAATTGACTGGACATGCTAACATTTATTAATTTCTCTTTCAGACTCGTTAGCATATTTTGACCCAAGGTGAGTTATACATCCAAACCCCTTGGTCT
>JARQOD010000004.1:532656018-532769940 GCA_033576555.1 Oophaga sylvatica
CCCCCAAGTGCTTCACAGAAGTTTATAACGCAGAGCCGTGAAAATAAAAAATCATTTTTTTTCCTCAAAAAATGATTTTTTTAGCCCACAATTTTTTATTTTCACAAGGGTAGCAGGAGAAATTGGACCCCAAAAGTTGTTGTCCAGTTTGTCCTGAGTACGCAGGTACCCCATATGTGGGGGGGAACCATTGTTCGGACACAAGTCGGGGCTCGGAATGGAAGTAGTGACATTTTGAAATGCAGACTTTGATGGTATAGGGAGGTGGAACTGACCACAGATACCTGCATGCCTGGTCCAGAACTGAGATGGCTGCATCCTCTGTTCCCGGGGGGGGGGGGGGGGGGGGGGGGGGGTGAAGACCTGACTGGGGACTTTCCCTGCTGCCTGAGAGAAGGAGGAGGGAAACGGGCCTGCTTGCTGACAGGAGGGGGCGGAGAGAGCCAGGGAAGAGCACGCAGCAGCACAGAGAAGGCAGAAGAAAGCACGAGAAGGAGAGCAGTGTGGTGCCAGGGCAAAGCAGAGGGCAGAACAGTGAGTGGCGTGCCCTACTTCCCTTGTCCCCTGCACCGAGTACCGATGCTGCGACGGGTTACATATAGAGGGCCCCGTCACCTGCAGAGCCTAGTGTGCCCAGCAACACTATGGAGGAAGGGACCGCTGCAGAGCTGTATGGAGCAGAGCAGAACCGTGCAGAGTTGAGCTGCATACACAGAGCTAAGCCGAGCCCAACAAGCAGAGCTGAGATAGCCGTGCAGCAACCTGAGAGAGAAGCGCCCGGCCCTGAGAGCACCCGAAGCATGCAAGCCAGTGCCTGTCATTGCCAGCCGCCAACAGCGGGACCAGAGAGAAAGAGACGCACAGTGTGATGCCGGTCTCCGTGTCCGTGATTACTACCCACGTCCCTCATACAAGTGACCAAGTACAGGACAGACCCTTGCACCCTGACCTTGCTGTTAAACAACCCCTGGGCCACGTGGGGCCCATACCAGTTTGTGACCCCCTTTCCCGTTGGCCACTTTGGGCCCGCTTGACTGAGACTGTCAGGAGAGTTGTACAGGAGCCACGTCGGGCTTAGCCAGCACCGTAGCCCCTAACCTTTGCCAAAAACTCCAGTATATGGACAAGGGGCAGTGGAAGGTACCGGAGACCGACCACTGTTACCAGAAGACGGGGTGTATCATCTGTTTGCTCCATTAATGAGTGCCCTGTGTCGGCCGTTGCCGGCACCTGTGAGTTCGCAGCAGGAGCTGCAGTATAGACTTATTCGTTTGCTAAGATTTGAACCGTTGCATTGTACTGTGCCTTTATTACTGTTTCTTTCCCTAGAACGCATACCGGGGCCTCGAGGCCCGCCCTGTTAGTTGTTTTCTATTTTCTGCAAGATTACTTTAGTTAGAATTTTGAAACTCTAGGTATTCCTCAGGTATATAGTTGTTTGTCATTTCCAGTTGTTCATTTATTTTTATGTTACAGGCATTTCGGTATAACAACTCTTTTTGTGAATACCCCATATTCACATACCTGGGGCCTTTTAGGCCCGTACTAGGTTTACATGTGATCCTAAGTCTTTTTGTCTTCACTGTTGCTGGGGAAGACTTTGATTCAGTCTTTATGACTCTACTGTTGCTATGAAGAGTGTGAATTCTGCCTGACTACATGGTAATGTGATCTTGGGAAGGAGGCTCCCTCACAACGTCATGCGTCTCTGACATCATCATAGGTCCTGAACACTGTTCATTGTGTGCTACTTGCTGAAGAGGCTTTGGAGGAAGGAGTCAGCTTTCATGTTTCTTGAAAAAGAAACTTTCTGAGTTCCAAAAATCCAAAAGCTTCTACTGCACCTAAAAGAAAGTGGTGACCTGCTGAAGGTGAGAGGAGGGTGGCTGGACTTTACCCTTAGCACACACACAAAGAGTGTACAACCCTGATTGTAATCTTTTTTTTTTTTTTTCATTTTAGTTTACTGACTTCTAAGGTTACAATGACACAGTCTACATCCAGGGGTTTGACTGACCAAGAAATCGAAGCAATACTTTTTGATAGTGATGAAGATAGTGAACTTTCTTTGTCTGATGTCGAGTACATGCCACCAGCTAATGTCTCTACTTCATCGTCCAGTGATTCTTCAGATGATGAAGAAGTAATGGATCCAGCAGAACGTACAAATAGAACATCCAAAACTAATGTTTTTTGGAACAGTATTGCTGAGGTTCTTGGACGAACCCCGTCACATAATATTGTAAGAGTTGCTCAAGGAACTGTAGGAATTCCACAATTCTTGTCCAAAAGAGATATAAAAGAGATATGTTCTGTAAATTTTTTTCAGATGATATTGTAGATGAGGTAGTTTTGTGTACTAACTTAGAAGGAAAACGTATCGCTTCAGGAATAAAAAAAAACATGGAGAAATATAACAAAAGAGGAACTGTATGCTTATATTGGCCTTACTCTTCTGGCAGGGAGTACAAAATCATACGATGTTCCTATCAGAGAACTCTATGAACCCTTTTTCAGATCCACATTACAAAGCTACAATGTCAGTCAATAGATTTGAGGATATTCGGAGAAGCCTTCGTTTTGATGACAAGAGAACTCGTCCTGTCAGGTTGGAAACAGATAAATTAGAACCCATTAGCTTCATCTGGAATCTTTTTATCAAGAACTGTAGTAAGCATTATCTTTCTAGTGACAATGTGACAGTGGATGAGCAACTTCTTGCATTTAGGGGACGTTGCAATTTCATTCAGTATATGCCCAGCAACCCTGCTAAATATGGTATTAAAATTTTCTGGATGTCTGATTCTACAAGCTATTATGGAATGAATGGTCTGATTTACTGTGTGGCGAAGATGTTGACGCTCCAGTCCAGAAAGACCTATGTTCTGACGTAGTAAAAACACTTGCGAAACCAATTTTACATTCTGAAAAAAATATAACAATGGACAACTACTTCACCAATCTTGAACTGGGCAATTTTTTGCTTCAGAAACAACTTACACTTGTTGGTACAATGAAGCAAAGCCGCAGAGAAATTCCTCCAATCATGAAGCACAATCTACATCGACAACTTTATGATAGTGTATTTGGTTTCTGCAATCAAGCGACAATGGTTTCTTATAAAGCTAAGAAAGAAAAATCTGTGATATTACTGAGTACAATGCACCGTGATGGAAGTATAGACACCAATAACAGGAAACAGAAACCCGAAATCATCTTGCATTATAATAAAACCAAAGGAGGAGTGGACAAGATGGACGAAATGATTGGAGAGTATACGTGCAAGAGGCAGAGAAAACGTTGGCCTGTAGTTCATTTTTATAATATGCTAGATGTGTCAGCCCTCAATACCTATATTGTTTATAGTGAGACTCATCCAGAATTCCATGCCAACAGAAAGGACAAGAGACGTCTATACTTGACAGAACTTTGCTATGAACTTTTAATGCCTAACATGATGGAGAGAAGCAGAACAAAATGCTTACAAAGACAAACAACAGAAGCTATGATCCGATGTGGTATACGTTTTCAGGAACATCCAGAGCCAAGAGATAAAAAATAAAGCGATGTTATATTTGTCCAGCAAAGAAGGACAGGAAATCCGAGCGTGTCTGTATTACTTGTGGACAAAATGTCTGCAAGGAGCATTCTTCCGATCAGATAATGTGTGAAAGTTGTTGCGGTCATTAGTAAAGTAGAAAATGAACCTTTGAAAAGAGATATTCCTGCAGCATGTTTACTGCAACTTTTATATAAAAAACTTTAGATAAAAAAAACATTATTATAAAGAGTTATATCGAAAGCGTATATTGGGCATTTTAAGCCCGTTCAGTTACTTTTTTGGTTTTTTTTTTGCACATAATAATGTTTTGAATTATTCACATCTTAGGCTGCATTCCCACTGGTGCTGGGGTCTGCCAGGAGGTGATCCGTAATGGATCTGATCTCTTGGTAACTCCAGTTAAGGCTGCTGGAATGCCGGGATTCCGCCAGCCTTAGCTGGGGTCACCAGGAGGTCAGATCCATTACAGATCTCCTCCAGGCAGACACCAGCGCTAGTGGGAATGCATCCTTAATTTGCAATTTTCAAATAAACTTTGAAAATTATTTTTGTTTGAGTTATTCCATGTTATTTACACACGGGCCTAAAAGGCCCCAGGTATGTGAAAGTGTAGATTTTTAAGGTCATGCGTTCTAGGGTTAATAATGTTTAGCACTTTACCTCTCTGCGCAGAGTATTTCTCCTGTAAATAAACCCTTTAACCCTTTCTCTGCTGTCTGCGTCCCGCCACTGCATCACTCATTCCTGCGAATACCACATTGGAATGGTCTGCCGGCGTCATGTTACTTTTGCAGAGCCCTTGATGTGCCTAAACATTAGAAACCCCCCACAAGTGACCCCATTTTGGAAACTAGACCCCCCAAGGAATTTATCTAGATGTGTGGTGAGCACTTTGAACCCACAAGTGCTTCACGGAAGTTTATAACGCAGAGCCGTGAAAATAAAAAAATCATTTTTTTTCCACAAAAATATTTTTTTAGCCCCCAATTTTTTATTTTCCCAATGGTAACAGGAGAAATTAGATGCAACAGATGTGCAATTTTTCCTGAGTATGCTGAAACCCCATATGTTGGGGTAAACCACTGTTTTGGCACACTTAGGGCTTGGAAGGGAGGGAGCACCGTTTGACTTTTTGAACGCAAAATTGGCTGGAATAAATGGTGGTGCCATGTTGCATTTGGAGACCCCCTGATGTACCTAAACAGTGGAAACCCCTTAATTCTAACTCCAACCCTAACCCCAACACACTCCTAACCCTAATCATAACCCTAACCCCAACACATCCCTAACCCTAACACATCCCTAACCCTAAACCCAACCCTAACCATAACCCTAACCACAAGCCTAACCCTAATTCCAACCCTAATCTTAACCCTAATCCCAACCCTAACCCTAATTCCAACCCTAACCGTAATTGCAACCCTATCCCTAATCCCAACCCTAACCCCAACACACCCCTAACCCTAATCTTAACCCTAATTCCAACCCTAATTCTAACCCTATCCCTAACCTTAACCCTAATTCTAACCCTAACCCTAATAGAAAAATAAAAATAAAAATATTTTCTTTATTTTATTATATGTCCCTACCTATGGGGGTGATAAAGGGGAGGTTATTTACTATTTTTATTACTTTGATCACTGTGATAGGGTTTATCACAGGGATCAAAATGTCCCTGAATGAATGAATGAATCTGCGGGCCGGCAGATTCGGTGGGCGCCATTTTGGAAGATGGCGGTTCCCATGCAGGAGCGAGGAGGGACAACGGAAGGGACACCAGGAGTCATAAGGTTCAGCGGGAGGTGAGGGGGTGATCGGAAGGTGGGGGAAGCGGAGGGAAGGAGAGGGAGAGCAGATGGTGATGGCAGCGGCAGATCGCCGCCGTCAGTCGGTGGCGGGGGCAGATTGCCCCTGGCAGTCGGTGTGGGGGGTCATATTACTGTCTCCAGCCATGGCCGCTAATATTTCAACATCGGCCATGGCTGGATTGTAATATTTCACCAAGTTTCATTGGTGAAATATTACAATCGCTCTGATTGGCTGTTCACTTTCAACAGCCAATCAGAGTGATTGTAGCCACGGGGGCAAAGCCACCCCACCTGGGGTGAAGCACAAAACCTCCTGTGCCTTCGGGTCGGGTGACCTTTCAGTGACTCCGGTCACCCGACCCGCAGGAACGTGATTTATACCATGATGCCTACGTAGGCGTCACAGGTCGGGAAGGCACAGGTTTTCATGATGCCTACGTAGCCATCATAGTTCAGAAAGGGGTTAAAAAGATTGGCAGGAAAACACACATAACATTACCAATTAGAAATTATTGATGATGAAGGGAAATAAATCGTGGGAGAAAATATTGAAAAACTGTACAGTTAATAATAATCTTTACAAAGCACTAACACATTCTGCAGCGCTTTACAGTTTGTACACATTACGTTCCCTGATGGGGCTCACAATCTAAATTCCCTATCAGTATGTTTTTAGAGTGTGGAGGAAACCCACGCAAACACAGGGAGAACATACAAACTCCTTGCAGATGTAGTCCTTGGTGGGATACGAACCAAGGACTAAAGTGCTGCAAGGCTGCAGTGCGATCCACTGAGCCACTGTGCTGCCCAAAATACCAAAATAGTTAAAATAAATAGAGAAAAAAAAACAAATCAGAAAATACCTTTC
Source organism: Oophaga sylvatica (assembly GCA_033576555.1). Taxonomy (NCBI): domain Eukaryota; kingdom Metazoa; phylum Chordata; class Amphibia; order Anura; family Dendrobatidae; genus Oophaga; species Oophaga sylvatica. The sequence goes on from JARQOD010000004.1 coordinate 532,662,257, forward strand.
TGGCAGTGGTGGGATTCGAACCCACGCCCCCAAAGAGACTGGAGCCTTAATCCAGTGCCTTAGACCGCTCGGCCACGCTACCTACGATGCTGTTCTGCTATATGACAAAAAACTAAGTGATAGCTTTGTGCTCTTGTTGATTAATTATGGAATTCAGCCCTGAAGCATGGAAAATCCTAATTGCATGTGATATTCTCAATGTCACGACTCCACTACTGAATGTGTGAACGTGGCCTGAGGATAACTGATAAGTTATTGATAGGTGGGGGACGAGTGCGGGGATCGGCACAAATCTGCAGAATGTGGAAAATTTATCCCGATAAGAATGGAGCACAAGTGCAACTTGACCACTGATCCATTCGTTCCCTTAGGATCTGCACATACTGCACTTGTTTTTTTTTCTGGAAACCCCAAAGAACATGAGCGAAGCTGCTGTCAGACATCTTATTTGCCGCTGCATTTTAAAATGGGGATAAAAGTGTCCTCTCAGGGACAAACGTTCCCCATTCTTCCAATCGTTTCAGTTTTCTATATTTAAATTATTTCCAACATTGAGCAGTGAGACTGTAGAAGGTTTGATGGGTGGAGGCGGAGCTAGGGTGGAGCCTGGGTGGAGTCTCAAGAGGGCATGAAAATTTTGCCAGTATGATGGCAGCCCTGCTTGTGTCCTTGAATTTCTGTCATTCTTTGACTTCATGACCCAAAGAAAACTTTTTCTACTCTTTTCTATAGCAAGATGTCATCCCTTTTGTTGACTGAAACAGTTTTCATGATAAAACAGGAAAAAGATCATCTTGGACAGGTGCCAAGTCCTGCTGGTTTCCACAGTGAGGGTTTGGGGAGCCATGTCATCTGCTGCTGGTGGGTTTTATCAAGACCAAAGTCAGCGCAGCCGTTTACCAGGACATTTTAGAGCACTTCATGTTTCCCTCTGCAGACAAGCTTTTTGGAGATGGAAATTTCTTTCTGAAGCAGGACTTGGCCCCTGTCCACACTGCCAAAAGTACCAATACCTGGTTTACACACAACAGTATCACTGTGCTTGATTGGCAGCAAACTCACCTGACCTTAACCTTGTCAAGAGGAAAATGAGAGACATCAGACCCAACAATACAGAAGACCTGAAGGCTGCTATCAAAGCAACCTGGGCTTCCATAACCTCTCAGCAGTGCCACAGGCTGATCGCCTCCATGCCATGCCACATTGATGCAGTAATTGATGCCAAAGGAACCCACCCAAGTATTGAGAGCATTTACTGATCATACATTTCAGGAGGTCAACATTTCAGATATTAAAATCATTTTTTCAAGCTGGTGTTATAAAGTATTCTAATTTACTGAGATAATGACTTTTGGGTTTTCATTGGCTGTAAGCCATAATCATCGACATTAACAGAAATAAACACGTGGAATAGATCACTCTGTGTGTAATGACTCTACATAATATATGAGATTCACTTTTTGTATTGAAGAACTGAAATAAATTAACTTTTTGAAGATATTCTAATTTTGTGAGAAGCACCTATATTTGTGAACATGTTTTAATAATAAATGCCCACAAGTAGGCAACACCATTCATGAATGGTGTCAAGACAACAAACCAACAAGAGGTTCCATGGTGTAATGGTTAGCACTCTGGACTCTGAATCCAGCGATCCGAGTTCAAATCTCGGTGGGACCTGTTATTTTTTTTTTATTGCTAATTTGTTAATTTTATAATGTGTACAGATTACATTGTCAATTTGACATATAATTTATGAGTCTGTAAAATAAGTAATGGGAAGCCATAGTTATGACACTTGTGCAGAAAAAACAATGATGGCTGGACCGTGCAAGACAAGCACTTTCTACCTATCGTGTCCCCTTAAAGATTGGAGTTTGTGATCAGGACCCTCGCTCCTCCTGTAACTGGTGTATTATGTGTTATTCTGTAATGTTTTTTATTGTCTGTATGTGTCCCCCCTTATTGTACAGGGCTGAGGAACATATTGGCTCAATATATATTTATAATAGAAGCAGTTTGACTATTACGAATAGTGTTGAGCGATACGATACTGCAAATATCGGGTATCGGCCGATATTAGCTCTATCGGACTTTCGATACTTAGTTCCGATATTTTCGTCATATCGGATACCGGAATCGGGATTGTCACTGTCACTGTCAGTGTCCGTCGGTCGGGTCTGTCAGGAGTCAGCGGCACTTACCTGGCAGAAGATCTCCGGCGGTCACGTCCTGGAATGCTTAATGGCCGCCATCCTCTTCTCCCCGGCGGTCACATGCAGTTTCTCGCGATAACTGCAGTGACTGCTGGGTAATCGCGGCCGTAAAGCAGTCAGTCCGATGACGTCACCGCCGGGGAAGCAGGTAATCAGCTGTGCTGCGTTGCAATGACAGGCTCTGCCTGTCATTGCGATGTAGCAGAGCTGGATCGTCGTGGGACCCTCGTTACTATGGACTGCGTCGGACAGGTGGTATACTGTTGGTTTGCTTTTTTTCTTTTTTTACAGGAGATCGATGGCGTCGCAGGAATGAGAGAGTAATAAAAAAAATGAAAACTGTGTTGTCTCTTTTTTATTTCAGTAAAATACTTTTTTCTTGCTTTGTCTTTTTTTTTATACATTTAATAACTTTGGGATTAATAATGGATCGGTGTCTTATTGACGCCTCTCCATTATTAACCGGGCTTATTCTCACCGTGCAATCAACGGTGACATTAACCCTTATTACCCCACTTGCCACCGCTACAGGGCAGTGGGAAGAGCCGGGTAAAGTGCCACAATTGGCACATCTTTTGATGCGCCAAATGTGGGGCTGCTGTAGCCTGGTATTATCAGGCTGTTGAGGGCCAAAATCCATGGGCCTTGACAGTCTTTTAATACCAGGCCGCAGCAGTCTGCATTTTACTTGGCTGGTTAACAAAAATAGGGGGACCCCTACGCCGTTTTTTTTTTCGAGGGGATCCCCTATTTTTGTTAACCAGCCAAGCTAAGCAGACTGCTGTGGCCTGGTATTATCAGGCTGGCAAGGTCCATGGATATTGGATCCTTACCAGCCTGAAAAACCAGGCCTCAGCAGTCTGCTTCATCTGGCTGGTTAACAAAAATAGGGGGGACCCCACGCCAAATTTTTTTCGAGGGGATCCCCTATTTTTGTTAACCAGCCAAGATATGCAGACTGCTGTGGCCTGGTATTATCAGGCTGGCAAGCAGGGTCGGACTGAGGCACCGGGACACCGGAGAAACCTACGGTGGGCCCCAGCTCCTGCGTGGTGGGCCCTGATTTGAAAGGATAGGTCGCGGGGCAGAGGGGGTGGTGGCCCCGGGGCCCGCGCTCTGAGGGGGCCCACCTGGAGCTACGATACAGTTACATTCTGCGGCAGAGCAGGGAGAATCGCTCTCCCTGCTCTGCCGCCCGGAAGCTATGGGGCCTGAACAGGCGTTGGGGGGGCCCGGTGCCAGCAGTGGGCCCCCCACCCGTCATCGGAGGGTCAGCTGTATCGGCATCCAGCCGATAAAGCTGACCGCATGGAGAGAGAAGGAGCGAGCGCTCCTACTCTCCCATAATCCCCCTCTCAGCGTATGACAGCGGGCGCAATAACATCACCTACCGGTGCCCGCTGTCAGACGCTGAGAGGGAGAACAGTGAGCAGCACAGGAGCCGGGAGGTGAGTTTTTTTTGATTTTTTTTTTAATGGGGGTGCAGTCAAGTCCTGGCTGGAGAAGTCGTCATGTCGGTGTGGGCCAGATGGAAAAGACATGAAAAGTGAACAATTTCATTAGAAAGAACATCAGCGGTAAGTCATTATCTGTACCTGTGCTGTAATCTATTATATGTTCTGTAGGACTGGTATTATTTAACACAGACCATATGGCGGTAATATCAATATTGGTCTTTTTATATAGAGATTATTTTGGCCAACAGCGCAGTCATTTGCTGAGGTTCTCTGATGATGGGCCCACTCAGAAGTTTTGCTCCCACTAAACCAAAACCCTAGCTACGCCTATGGCTCTCTCTCTAGTCTTTCTTTCTCGCTCTCTGTTCTTTCCTTCTCGCTCTCTGTTCTTTTTTCTCTCTGTTCTTTCTTTCTCTCTTTTCTTTCTTTCCTCTCTTTCTTTCTCTGTTTGTTCTTTCTCTCTCGCTGCTCTTTCTTTCTTTTCCTCAGTACCAGCCACTTTGCCCTCATTACCAGTCAGTGTGATCAGCAGTGCTAAATGGTTACGCTTGGGGCGAGGATATGGGTGTGATTAGCTGTGAAATGGGTGTTGTTGGGGCGTGGCCTAAAATTTTCAGCGGCGCGCAACACGCGCCGCAGCCTTTAATCCTCTTTCCTGTCTTCCAAATTTGGGAGGTATGCTGTATGACCTCCCTACAACTTCTGGCCATGCTCCTGATGAGCGCGATGGATGGTCTCGTGAGGGATCTCCTCCCACACCTGGACTAAAGCATCCACCAACTCCTGGACAGTCTGTGGTGCAACGTGGCATGGCCTAAAATTTTTTGCAGCATGCACAGCGTGCCACAGCCTTTGTCCCTCTTTCCCTTATTCAAAGGTTGGGAAGTATGATGTTGGGCCGCAAGAATATATTTTCTCTGGTGGGCCCAAGGTACTCCAGTCCGACGCTGCTGGCAAGGTCCATGTATGTTGGCTCCTTAACAGCCTTAAATACCATGCCTCAGCAGCAGGGGCGTACATATAAATCATGGGGCCCCATAGCAAAAGTCTGAATGTTCCCCACCCCCCCAAAAAAAAAACCCAGAGGCATTGTAAATGTAAAGTGCCAGCACAGTGAGGGAAGTTGAGTCGCACAGAGACAGGGGTTTTGGGGGTACTCGGCACCGATCACGTCGACTTCTATGGGGGATGTCACGAGTAGCACAGCTCGGTCCGTGACCTGGGCGATCACTGGAATGTGGGATATTTCCAGGGGATGATAGAATGTTCGTGTAGTTTGTCGTGACGCCACCTGTAGTACCTGGTCAGGGTGTCCAGCGCTGCTGTGCAGGTCCTCTGGAAGGGATGGTGTAGTGCAGGTAGGTGAAAAGTCTTCTACAGGTAACACGCTATCCTTCCAGGGCAGATAGATGTGAGATAGAGCAATGGTGCAAAGTGATGTAGCAGAGTGGACTATGCGACGTAGTAAGAAAGCAGGAAACACTTCAAGTTAAACGTTGCATAATAAAATTTTTAATAATAACATTACAAAAGTGCAAATGGCTTATATTATGTGACATGTTTTGTTACTGTTCATACCCTTGATATGTGTTATACATGTGTGTTAATAAATACATATTCAACAAAAGTGCAAATAGCATTAGTGCCGAAGTTCGTGGAGACTTCTTAGGACTACCCCCACCGGGGTAACTTCACAGTGTCCTTTACTTGTGCTTGTGGAGGACCCGCTCCAAACCTCCAACTGTGGTCTTGGGTGGGCTGCAAGACTTTCCTTGAGCAGACCTCACTTTCGGCCACACCAAACGGGTTTTTAGTTTCTGAGGTAGTTGAAAATAGTGCACAGTAAAGTTTTTTGTAAAATCAAGATGGAGCACCGAAGTGCCAACTATTTACAGAAAAATTTGTGAGCCAGTACAGTTCATGGCTTCAAAGTTCAACATTTTCATTACAGTGAAACACCATTACCCAACCTGGGTATATTAAGGCAACAATAAACTTGTTCTTCTGAACATTCACCCGTCCGGGTACATCAAACCATTACCCAACCTGGGTATATTAAGGCAATAAACTTCTTTTTATGAACATTCACCCGTCCGGGTACATCAATAATTTAACTATTTACATACAGAGACCCTGTCCGGGTTATTTAGACTTCTTTGGCTGGCCTCTTCCAGGTACCACCTGGTACTCTTCTGGAGCTTGCCAAACATCCGTGACAGGAGGGTCCACCCAGACCTGATGACGTCGTGTGGCCAGTAGAGTGACGTCGTGACCCGCTATATGGGTCTGTGTGGCCACCTCTTTCATCTCCCTCCGGGTCTGGACCCCTATGTCCCGGACTGAACGAACCCCAGGGGGCCTAACAGGCGCCGGGTACGGGCCAGCTATCATTATCATGTCCATAGCTGGGGCTGCTGAGGAGACCACTGAGGAAGGCTGGGGAGATTTACGGCGTGGGGTGGGCACTTGTGCAGAGGCCTGGTTGGGGGAGGCTGAAGGCTCGTAGGGTCTGTCAGTTTCCTGACACTCTGGGGAGTAGGGGTCGCACCTGGTAACATTTAGGGCGTACCATCCATTGTAACCCCAGTGTCGGGTGTAAGTCACCAAGTCTCCTGGCAACATGTCCCTCCCCGGGTGTCCTTCTGGGAGGTGAGCCTCCACGTCCCGCCGGGTTACAAAAACTTCAAAATAAAGTCCAGGCTCCTGGATGAAGCCCCAACCACCTTTTAACTTAAAGTTCCGTACTGCACCCTTACGCCGCGGCTCCCTCACCGTACTTTTATCCTTTCTCATACGTGCCTTCTCTGCCAGGTCCTTCTCCAGGTGACGTTGCCGAAGCTTTTGGGATTCTCGCTGCTCCCTTTGTCGCTCTGCTTCCCGCTCCCGACGTCTCCACTCTTCCTCCTGACGCCGGTTGTAATTCTCCTCCACCAGCATCTCCATGTCTCCACCATCAAACGCCAGCTTACGATGTACGGTTTGCGGCAGCTCTCCTGGCGCCCGCCAGTCCTGGCGCTCACCTGCGGCGGAAGCAGCCGGCTCTGGAACAGATGACGGTCGGGGCTCCGGTACAGGCAGGTAGAGCTCTGGTGCCTGCGCGGCCTCCTCCATGAGGACGGGTGTCGCTTCTTCTGCCTCAGCGACGGGGGCAGACAGCGGGATCTGGGGTGCTGGTGCGGCGTTTTTTTGCAGGAACGGGTGCCTCCACTGTGATACTGGCAACCGGTTCAGATTGCAAGGGCTGGGATGCCCGCACGGCCTCCTGTACTGGAACGGGTGCCTCCACTGAGATACTGGCAACCGGTTCAGATTGTAAGGGCTGGGATGCCCGCACGGCCTCCTCTACTGGAACGGGTGCCTCACCTTCTGGTACAGACACTTCAGGGGGTAAGAGGGATTGGCGCCGCTCCAATTGTAGTTTTAGGGCCCGCCAGCTCGCTTCCATCCTGGCGACCTCCTCCCGATGCTGGGCCAGGTCTCTCAGGGTATCCTCCGCTTCTTCCAGCGTAGGAGGGTTTCCAGGCCGGGTGCCAAACGGTGGCTCCGTGGCGATCGGGTCGCTTCCGTGGGGGGAGAGCTCTGACTCCTCCATCCCTTCCCACTTCTGCTCACGTCCATTCGCCATCTCAGCAAAGTCACATGTGTCATTAGCATCAGGAGAGGCGACATCTTTTGTAGGGAGGCGGGACCTTCGTGTTCGTTTACGCCCACTGAGGAGGATGAGGAGGTGGAACTCCAGAGCTGTGGGGCACGATCTTACATTGCAGTAACATTTAGAGTGTGCGGACATCGTTTTCGCGCCACGGAGTGAGTGTACGCCCACGAGAGCACCCCTTATTCTTCACCTGTGCCTCGTGGCGCAGATATGACGGAAAAATGGCAAATACAGTCTATGATGATTTTTGCAATTCTCAAGCAAAAAAACAGTTCAATTAAGGCACACAGGACTCGCTTATAGCGAGCTTCTGAATCCTGTTCGCTGGGTGCGATGCAACATCTCTGTGGCGACTGGACCCTCGGGTGCTTCTGTCTTTTCACAAATGCCGGCTTTACCCGGCAATTGAATCAGAGGCTATTTTACTATGTAGAAGTGAATAAACTATAAATATATGTATATATATATGTCACAATGACATGTTATATATATATATATGTATTCTATGTGTGTATATTTTGTGTTTACAAGGAAAGAAAGTGTTTTTTTAGTTGCGATATTTTGTTCCCATAGACTTACATGGGACTTCCGGTATCGGAATCGGATATCGCCGATAGTTAGTGATATCGGCGATACCATTCGATCCGATATTTTTAGATATCGAGCAGTATCGCTCAACACTAATTACGAATCAAGTCCCCTAAAGAAACTACTAAATACAGTAAAAATAAAATAAAATGTTTGTAAAAATATGAAGAAAATAAAAAAATAAAACCTCGAATCACCCACCTTTTCCCCCATGAAATTGCTCATATTTAGTAATGCTACATCCATAAAAGTCCAATCTATCCAAATATAAAACTAACTAACAAGAATTGTAAATGGCGTAATGAGAGAAAAACTAAAAGCCAGAGTTGCAATTTTGCAAGAGTCAATGGTGTACAATAATAAATTATATTGTGGTACCGTGTTAGCCAGAAAAATCGATGTGAATACTTTTCCGTCCAATTATGACAAGAGCATTCTTAAAGTGATACCTTTATTGGCTAACCAGAAAATTATATGTTCGCAAGCTTGCGAACATATAATTTTCTGGTTAGCCAATAAAGGTATCACTTTAAGAATGCTCTTGTCATAATTGGACGGAAAAGTATTCACAGCAAGAGGCAATGAAAGCATTGTATCTGCCCCATAATGGCTGATATGGGGGTAAATGCACTTTTTTCGCTATTCAGCCTCTACGCGATATCGGGATTTGAATTCACAGTCTCCAATGATTCCAAGCAGTGGAAGCATGGAAGCGTCTGGCGCTGTGGCTTAGTTGGTTAAAGCGCCTGTCTAGTAAACAGGAGATCCTGAGTTCGAATCTCAGCAGTGCCTTGCCCTTTTCTTCTTTTTGACTTCAAACAATTAGATTGTGGCCACCCCTATCAGCATTTGGATACTTCACCTCTGTAATCTATACAAACTCAATTTTAAAGAAACATTCTCTTATTTTTTTAATCAGAACATCAAAAAAATCTTGCCTACTCCCTGTTATTAGGTGATTTGTAAGATAAATGTACATGTGATTTTAGGAATGTAAGCCTTCACTGCAGAACCATAAACTTCTTAGTCTTTGTGCAGACTGCATTTGTGGCGACTGTGGGACACATACACTCCGGAGATAGACACCCGGCTCAGTAGTACGACGTTTTAAAGGTTCGCTCACACTACTGTATAATAAATCGATAACATTCTCATCCAGAAGATTGGGACATTTTTGTCTCAGTTGTCATTCATGTGCTGTCCGTATGTGACCTATTTTTTGACTCACTAGCTGGTCCATATGGCAATGTACTGATTTTGGAGAAAAACTGCGGCATTCCGAATCCAGGTGTGAAAAAATAAGCAAATTTGCATGGCCCCCTTTGGATAACATGGGTCCAAGTGCAATCCAATTTTTTATCCGATATCACTTGTCCATTTTATATGCAAGGATGAGCAAGCCCATATACATATTAAAGGACACTAAAAATGTCCTGTGATTGCATACTGGTTCAGAAAAAGAAAATAGAAAAAAGTGAGAGCAACAGTGAGTGTGTAACCCACACCAATAAGGGGATAAAAGCCTTAAATAATTCTACATAGGTGAAGACTATAAACATCCTCTATTTACTCTGTAGTCACATTCTAAAATGTTTTATAGCCGCTGACATGAAACTCACAGGTTAGTAATGGAGAGGATAAGATGCCCCCATTACTAACCTCATAGATAGATTGTAAAAAAGACACAGCCAAAAGAAAATTCTTTAATTGAAAGAAAGACACTTACACCTTTATTTGAAATAAAAATAAAAAGCACAGTTATACTCACTTTACGTCTAATCCATTGAAGCCATTGTCACCTGTAAAAAAAACAGAAAATAATAAACGATACGATACACTTTATTGATCCCAGGGGAAATTACAGTGTTACAGCAGCAATACAAACAGCAGTACATAAAATATTAGGACACAAATCTTTCACAGGTATACCAACATTACATAATAAATAAAAGTGGGTAATTCAGGTGTATACAAGTCACTGTTAATTGACATTAGTACACCAGCCATCAGTCATTATTTTCTACCACCCTTAGGAAATTATTATACATCCCCATAGCAGTAGGTACAAACGATTTCCTGAATTTCTCCTTCTTGCACCTTGGAAGGATTAGACGGCTGCTGAATGTGCTCTTCTGCTTCAAGAACAGCTTGTATAGTGGGTGTGTATTATTGTTCATTATAGCCCTACACTTCTTCTGAATTCTATCCTCCAATACCTCCTCAAAAGAGTCCAGATGGAGGCCAACAGCTGCGCTTGCCTTCTTGATAAGTTTGTTGAGTTTATTAGCATTAGCTACTCGCACACTACTGCCCCAGCAAATGATAGCAAAAAAGATAGCGCTTGCTACAACGGACTGGTAGAACATCTCCAGCATTTTACTGCACACATTGAACGACCTGAGCTTCCGAAGAAGGTACAGTCTGCTCATTCCCTTCTTGTGAACCTTATCTGTATGACACCTCCAATCGAGTTTACTGTCAAGGTGAACCCCCAAATATTTGTAGCTCTCAACAATCTCAACCTCCTGGCCAGCAATATTGATTGGTAAGAAATCCTCCTTTTTCCTTCTGTATCTCAGCACCATCTCCTTGGTTTTCTTCACATTGAGTTCTAGACAGTTAGTCTGACACCAATCCACAAAGTCAGAAACCACCCTTCTATATTCCTCCTCCCCCCGGGCCCCCCACAATGCCCCCTACAATCACGGAGTCATCTGAGAATTTTTGGAAGTGACAAAAATCAGATTTATACTGAAAGTCAGCTGTATACAATGTGAAGAGGAAGGGTGACAGCACTGTACCCTGGGGGCTCCAACACTGCTCCATACACTGCCAGATACCACCTCCCGCAACCTCACAAACTGCGGCCTGTCTCTCAGGTAGTTGCTTATCCAGTTCACCATCCCCTCATCTACCGCTATATGAGTCAACTTATTATGTAATAAGGTTGGCTGTAAGGTATTGAAAGCACTTGAGAAGTCAAAGAACATGGCGCGCACTGTAGTTCCATCATTGTCCAAGAACTAATGCATTGTGTGTAGCAGAGACACTACAGCATCATCCACCCCAATCTCTGCTGGTATGCAAACTGTAGGGGGTCAGTAAAAAACCTCACCCTCTGACACAAGTAGGCGAGTATTATTCTCTCCAAGGACTTCATAGCATGTGATGTTAAGGCCACTGGATGATAGTTGTGTAGGGAAGTTGGAAAAGTGGTCTTAGGAACCGGCACCAGGCAGGTGGTCTTCCACAGTTCTGCTATCCCTGTGATTGAAGGCTCCAGTTAAACAGGTGCTGGAAGACAGTACACAGTTGGTTTGCACATGCTCTGAGGACACGTGGACTGAGGCCATCATGCCCAGCTGCTTTGCCAATAACAAGTCTGCTAAACTGTCTTCTCACGTCGCTTTGGGAGACAGTGAAAGCAGGCAGCTTATCCCCCAATGTCAATGCTGCAGATCTTTTCCCGGATCCATCCCTCATTCCTGATGACGCTGTGCTTGTGTTGGTGAATCTGTTGAAAAACTCGTTCATTTCATTAGCCCAGGGCACATCCACTTCCCCATGCTCCGGCTTTGCCTTAAACCCAGTTAGCTGTTTCATGCCCGACCACACCTCCATGGAATTGTTGTGTGACAATTTATTTTCTAATTTAATTTGGAACACCTCATGGGCATTCTTAATTTTCCCCTTTAAATCCCTTTGTATCAATTTCAGTTTCTTAGTATCCTTCATTTTAAATGCCAGTTTTTTCTTGTTTAGTAAGGCCTCATTCACACATCCGGCGGGCGCCTAAACGGCGCCCCCGGCATTTAGCCGCAGCGCCGCATCCGGTATTTTGTATGAAAACCGGATGCGCCGCATCCGGTTTTTCGCCGAATCCGGTTCACGAATGCGGCAAAAAAATGCATCCGTCTCATCCGGTGTATCCGGTTTGGCGTCCGTTGATGCCGTATGCGCCGGATCCGGTTTTTTAAGACCACCCTTTTTGGGGTTCCAAACATGATTGGCTACTGTAATCCTATATATACACTGCTCCTACAGCCCATCTTTGACAGGTTGTAGAGGAGCAAGTGCAGTTTTGAGAGAAGAGCAAGTAGCAAGTGATTGGCGAACATGGATGTCATTATCGGCAATATCTTCAGGAATCTTGTTGATTTTACTGCGGAGATGAATCGATTGAGGTTTATCGTTCTGGAGAAGGAGCGAAAGTTTGAGGAGCAGCGCATTAGGCGTCAGCGCCTGCGAAGACGCCGCCGTATGTGGATCCACCCCATTACAGCACAGAGATTAACTCGTGGTGTCTATTCCACACTAAACATGGAGCTGCGACAAAATCCAGATAAGTTCTTTGCCTATCTGCGGATGAAGAAAGAAAACTTTGATGATTTGCTGGAGCGTGTTGGAGACAAAATTAAAAAATCGGACACCTACTGTCGGTTCTCGATATTTCCGGCGGAGCGTCTCATGGTGACTATAAGGTAAGCTATATGTATTGGATCTGTTTGCTTGAGCGCACTTGTAATTTTATCATTAATTGAACATCACAGGCCAACTAGGAAACCACATGAGTAGCCCCAAATTTAGTTATAAAACAGTCTTTGTCATAGATGTGATTATGTTTGGTATCTCCAATAGTCGTAGCTGAGTTCTGGTATGTAATGCTGCGTTTCTGAAATAATTTGTATTTTCTAATTTGTTTTCAGATTTCTTGCAACTGGTGAGACGCTGGCATTTCAGTATCGGATGGGAATCTCAACATCCGGCATAATAAAGTATACTTGTCGTGCTCTGTGGGATACTTTGGTTGAAGAATTTATTCCAGAGCCAACAACAGAGCGATGGCTTCAAATAGCGGACCAGTTTCTACTCATCTGCCAGTTCCCCAATTGCCTGGGGGCCGTTGATGGAAAGCACATCCGCATTCAAAAGCCAAAAGGAACTGGATCTGAATTCTTTAACTATAAAAAATATTTCTCTATCGTCCTGATGGCTATTGCAGATGCGCACTACAAGTTTATCGCGGTGGACATTGGGTCTTATGGACGGTCTAATGACTCCCAAGTGTTTAAACTATCTGCTATGGGACGTAAATTGTATGGAAACCGTTTTCATTTCCCCCCCCTAGGCCACTGCCTCAAACCTCAGGCCCACCGATGCCATTCGTGTGTGTAGGTGATGAGGCATTCCAGCTGTCCGAACACCTATTGAAGCCGTATGCCAGCAGAGAATTGACACATACAAAGCGGATATTTAACTACCGCCTCATAAGAGCCAGACGGATGGTGGAGTGTGCCTTTGGCATTATGACAGCAAAATGGCGTGTCCTTTTGACTGCAATTAACTTGAAGACCGAGACTGTTGATGATGTAGTGAAAGCGTGCGTGGTCCTCCATAATTTTGTCCTAACCAAGGAACCAATTTCTCTGGAGGACCACAATCAAGAAACAACTTTGCACGACTACAGCAACATTACCACTCGCAGTACAGTCGCGGTTTCCAGAATGAGGGATAAGTTTGCTCAATACTTTGTGTCACCGGAAGGTAGTGTTGACTGGCAGGATGACAGAGTGTGATAAATGTATTGTTTCTTTTAATAATTTTCTTTACCCACAATAAACCAATAGTTTTACTTGTCTACCTTCTTGTGTGTTTTCTACTGTAACCTTTTTTCCATTGTTGTGTCCATGGCTGTTTAACAAAACTATTTCACCTTTTGTCAAAAAAAGTGTACATTATAGGCCATGTTTCCCCAACTGCAGTCCTCAAGGCCCACCAACAGGTCAAGTTTTCAGTCTTTCCTTTGTATTGCTCAGGTGATAATTGCCTCACCTGTGCAATACAAAGGAAATCCTGAAAACATGATATGTTTTTGGTGGGCCTTGAGGACTGGAGTAGGGGAAACCTGGGGTAGGGGATAATCTAAAAAAGTACACATTTTTAGTGAAAAGATAATAGAAACCCGGGACATAACTTTGTAAAAAAGGTTGCATTTATGAACCTTTTAGCCAAAGTTATCTGTACCTGTATAACAAATTTAAAACTAACATCCTATAAATTAAAGACAGACAACAATGTTAAACCAATGAACAATTTATTGAAAAATTTTTTTTTTAATATAATTGTTATAAAATTAGGCCTTTTGGCCAAATGTTTAACATAGAAATAACCTTTTTTTTTATATTAAACTTTATTTATTCAACTTTATTTTTTTATTAAATTTTTTTTTTCATTAAAAAAATTATCAACAAACATATTTATAGGTCTGTGTAGTGTGGGGTGGAAATACTGCTGGAGGGGCTGCGGGACACTTCGACCGTGGGAGTGTGGAGAGTGTGGAGGGACGAACGGGATGGTGGTGGGGAAGGAACAGGAAGAGGTGAAGGGGTGGAAAGACCAAAAGAATGGGAAGACAAGGCAGAACAGGTGGGTGGTGGTGGAGTGGAGGGTTGTGCATGAGGAACAGGTGACATAGTAGGTATTTGGAAGGGGGAAGGAGATTGGTAGGTAGAAGTGTGGTAGGGGGTAGGTGGCTGGTAGTGGGTAGGTTGTTGGTACTGGGGAGGTGGTTGGACCTGGGGAGGTGGTTGATATTGGGGAGGTGGTTGGACCTGGGGAGGTGGTTGATATAATGGAGGTTGATGGAGCTGGGGAGGTGGTTGGTATTGGGGAGGTTGATATTGAATAGGAGGGGGAGGGGAGATGGACGGCGGCTGTAGGGGGGGAGGTGGTGGAATGACTGGGGTGGATTGAGGATGGGAGACAACCTGCGCTAGAGCAGAGTGGCACGTGTGCATCACATACATCTGCTGGTCATAAGATAGCGGATCTATGCGCTCCGCAACTGACCTAAAAAAGCTGAAGTTCGGGGGTGCTCTTACCTCTGAACGCACAGTTTCCAGAAGTGTCTTGACCTCACCAACTAGTGTGGTTATCTGACGAAGGCCTGCGGAAACTTGTTCAGATAGCAACTTAAGGCAGTTCTGGAAAGATGCGTTCATGTGTAAGAACTCGGGCGCATAGTTCTTTTCCTGACCCTTCTGACGCTGCCGCCCAGTACCCGCAGCTGTACTAGAGGTGGCAGGGTCAGAAGGGTGGGGTAAAGGGAAGGCTATATCCTGACCAGCAGATTCATGTAATGCAGCCGGCCACGATGCTCCAGCGCTGGTGGAGGGGACTGCGGGATCAAGTGTGTGTGAAGTCTGGGAAGGGGCAGATGTGGAGGGTTGGTCAAAGTGTCCCTCGGTGTCGGTCTCCTGAGGGATCGCTCTAGAAGGCTCCAACTCTGCTGGCGCCCGAGTGCTGCTCACCGTGCTGTGGAAGAAACAAAAACATAAAATTAATATACAGATGTGGAATTGCCCTGGCTGTAAAAAAAAAAATTTAACATTTTATGGTTATATTTACCTTCTGGTGACCATTGTTTCACGCAGGAACGCCAGAGCTCGTGCATATTTGTACTTGCTCTGGCGTCCTGAAGATCCACTCGGGGCCCGCATCTCTTTGTTAAATTCCTTCTTAAAGCGATCCCTCACAGACCGCCACCGCTTCATAATTCTCTCCCCTGAAACGAGAAAGCACACATTGGTTACTATACAACAACCACACTTTAGTCCTCGTGTCCCCCAGAGTTAATGTTTTCATTGTTTCCATAGTGTTTCACCAAAGAAAATGGAAAACAAGAAGCGTTGGTTACACGAGGACAGAAGTTTTGAAAATACACCTTTACAGTCAGCAACATGAACTATACTTACGTAATTTAGTCTGGGACCTAGGATTGAGGTCCTCCCAGCGGTGCATCATTGCTGCTGCCACTTCCGTCCAGAGCCGTCGTGTCACAATTTGGTCCGCATGCTGGCGGTCCCCCATGTTCCACAGCGGCTCCCTTTCTCGGACCAGGTCGATCATCAACTCCACGTCCAATCCCTCCTCCGTGTCCGAGTCGGGAGCACGCTGTGAAGCCTGTGAAATTAACAAAGGAAAAAAAAAAAATCAGACACATTGTTTGAAATTTGCAAAATTATACATGTTACAATGGGAAAATTAATGCACAAAACATTTTAGATAACACATTTTGTAAAAATGAAAAATTATAGAAAATGGCAAAAAAAAAACACTTACACGTTGAGAACCGCCGACAGTCTCACGACGACTCTGGGAGGCGCTGGGAGAAACCCTCTGGCTCCCAGATGCGAGAGACTAAAAATGAAAAGAAAAATTAGGATATTGGCAGGTGTTGTCCGCTGTGTGAAGTATGCACTAAATGTTTTTCTATGTGTTGTGTGTACTGTGATGGTGTGTTTCTGAGATTGATGCAGGATACTTACGAATTGTGAGCCCACTCCGGGTATCTCTCCACCCCGTCCTTCTTCCTCTGGGAGCTCCTCGTCATCTTCAGATTCCTGTTATTAAAATAACACAATCAAGACATATAGCCCACAGATGGATTGTGGAAAGAAAAATTAAAAATACATATTTTTACCGCCAATTCCTGACGATGGGTAGGAGGGCTCCCAGAAGAAGATGTGTCCTGCTGTTCCTGCTGTGGCGGCTCTGGCTCTGGCTGGGAGGGAGGAGATGGCGATGCCGGTGGTGCTGCCGCCGCCGCTTCAGCTGCTTCCTCCGCCAACACCGCCATTGCGGCAGCTGCAGCTGCTGTTTGACGTTGTCTGCTGTGGAAGAAACAAAAAGGGACAGTCAATATATTTCTATATTCCTTGTCCCTGGCTGAAAGAGAAAAACGAAAAACATGTATTTTTATTGAAATGGTGGATGTAATATTTACTTTCTACTGGCTTCCCTCCTTGCCCGCCTCTCCTCCTCTCGTCTATCTCCAGCCGCCGCCTCCCCCTCTTCTTGACGTCTTCTACTGTTAAAGTAAAAAGGGACTGTAAATTTTATATTCCTTGTCCATGGCTGAAAGAAAAACAAACATGTAATTTACAGCAAAATGTGTGCTGTAATACTTACTTTCTGCGTGCTAGCCTCCTAGCTTGGAGGTCCTCTCCTCCCCTCTGCTGAACTTGCGCTTCAGCCGCCGCCGCCGCCGCCGCCGCCCGGTGAAGTCTTCGGCTGTTGAATAAGGACACAAAAACGGACAGTGAATATATCTGTATTCCTTTCCCCTGGCTGAAAGAGAAAAACAAACATGTAATTTAGAGCAAAATGTGTGCTGTAATACTTACTTTCTGCTTGCTAGCCTCCTAGCTTGGAGGTCCTCTCCTCCCCTCTGCTCAACTTGCGCTTCAGCCGCCGCCGCCGCTCGTTGAATTCTTCTGCTGTTGAATAAGGACACAAAAAGGGACAGTGAATATATGCGGATTCCTTGTCCCTGGCTGAAAGAGAAAAACAAATATTTAATTTTTAGGCACATGGGGGATGTCATATTTACTTTCTACTGGCTTGCCTCCTTGCATCCAGGATCTCCTGCGCCCTTGGATCAGCAGCATCAATTCTTCTGCTGTGGAATTAACAGACAAAAAGGAATTGTGTTTATATGTATTGATTGTCCCTGTTTTAAAATATAACATTCAAACAAGGACATTATTCCGACCACATGCAATCATTTGTAGCCATCAACAGTACCATGGGTATCCCTGGACAAAAAAAAAAAAAAATAAAAAATAAAAAATTAACAGTTTGAATCAACCGATCCCAATAACAAAATAAAAAAACAGTACAAACATAATGATAATAAAAACATGGACATTTCACATACAAGCATGAGTATATTTAAGGTCAGAGGCACCCAAAAAAAAAAAAATTGCAACAAAAAGAAAAGTAGATCAACATTTGGATACTAAACACATGCAAATGTAATAGCAGCATGAGTAGATAAACCGTGAGAGGCCACAAAGAACAAAGATTGCAAACAAAAAAACATTAGCATACTAAACAAATGCAAGAGACCATGAGTAGATAAACCGTGAGAGGCCACAAAGAACAAAGATTGCAAACAAAAAAACATTAGCATACTAAACAAATGCAAGACAGCATTAGTACAAAAACCATCACAGGCCCCAAAAAATAAACATTGGCAAAAAAAATGGAGATAAACATTACCATAGTAAACACATGCACATTTCAGATAGTAGCAGGACAAGCAACCACATCACAGGCCCAAAAAAAAATTAAAATTATATCATACACAAATCCACATTTCATATTGTCGCAGGGAGACCAAGCACATCACTGCAAAAAAACAGTACCAGTAGATCTACATTATCAACATTCACAACAGTAGCAGGGAATACACAATAAAGTTCCCAAACAAATGCATTTTAAACTCGGGGACCCACCCCATCATCGGCAATTTATTAATTTCATACAATACCAGGGGAACCAATCCCCATCACAGAAAAAACATGAAATATAAAATGTACCAGGGTGCCAAAAATAAACATCATCTCACACAGCATTGGTGACATATGTATTGTACATTTTTGATTTTGGGGGGGGGGGAGGCATATTTACCGTCTGTTTTCCTGGCGCTCCATGATCTGGCTGCGAGTCTCCGGTGGCTGAGGCGTCGGTGGCTGAGGCGTCGGTGGCTGAGGCGTCGGTGGTCTCCGGTGGCTGCGTCTCCGGTGGCTGCGTCTCCGGTGGCTGCATGTGTGGCTCTGTGGCTTCTGTGGATGTGTCTGATGTCCCACAAATTCTTTTTTTTATATGTTTGCTGAAGGGTGGTATCTGTCTGGTATCTGTTTGTTGTGGGCTGGTATATCAATTAAAAAACCGGATGCGGCTACCGGATGCGGCTCAAGCCGGATGCGGCGCATTGCGGCGTCCATAGACTTTCATTGTAAAAAAAACCCGCACGCGCCGCATCCGGCGCATGCGGCTTTTTCGCCGCAGACAAAAAACGTTACATTCAACGTTTTTTCCAGACACCGGACGGTGACCAGACACCGCATCCGGCACCAACCGGACGCGCCGCAGTGACATGCGGCGCCATCCGGCGCTAATGAAAGTCTATGGGAAAAAAAACCGCATGCGGTGCATACGGTTTTGTGATGCGGCGCTGCTAAAAAATGCCGGGGGCGCCGCAATGAGAAAAACGGATGTGTGAAAGAGGCCTAAGTGTTTCAATTCTTTTGTAATCCAAGGCTTGTTATTTGCATAAAATCTAATCTTTTTAGCTGGTACTACAGTATCAGTACAAAAATTTATATGATCCGTTACTCGCCCGACAATATCATTTACATCATCATGCTCTCCCCTGTCGCATATCACCTCCCAGTCTGTGAGGTCAAAGCAGTCTCCTAGAGCCTCCTCTGTCGATAGAGTCCACTTCCTAATTAATTTTATTGTCACTGGTTGTTTACTGACAACAGGTTGGTATGATGGAGGCAATAGTATGAGGTTGTGGTCTGATTTCCCCAGGGGGGGCAGTGCAGATGATGAATAGGCGTCTTTAACATTCGCATAGAGGAGATCCAATATACTGTTGTCCCTTGTGGCACATTTTACATATTGATAGAACTTTGCAAGAGCCTTTGAGATCATGACTCTGTTAAAGTCCCCAGAGATTACAGTTAACGAGTTTGGGTGCTTTGTCTGAATGCTGTCTAACACCCCTGACAATACTTCCCCAGCCGCCTCTTGGTTTGCGGATGGAGGGATATACAGGACTACTGTAATGCAAATGGCAAATTCTCTAGGCAGATAGTAGGGCCTGAGGCCAACTGCTAAGATTTCAATGTTTTGACTGCAGTGACTTTCCTTAACAGTAATATGACATGATTGCACCATCTGTTATTAATGTATAATATCACCCCACCACCCTTTTTCTTACCACACTTAGCTTTGTCTCTATCAGCCCGGACCATCTGAAACCCTGGAATCGAAACACTTGAATAAGGAACATCCTCATGTAATCAGGTTTCTGTGAAGCACATAAGACTGCATTCCTTGAACTCCATCTGGGTTTTACACAGAGCTAGAAGTTCATCCGTCTTATTCCCAGCGAGCGTACATTACCCATGATAATGGATGGGACTGCTGGTTTAAACCTTCTTTTCCTGAACTTCACCTTTTTTCCTGCTCTGCAGCCTCTGAAAGGTCTCCACACTTCACGGGGAATAAGGTGGTATGTCCACAGCTGTAGTAGCCTTCATCCTGCTCAGCTCCAGAAGTCAATGCTTTGAATACACAACACATTTAGTGACAGACTTAGGGGCAACCAGCAGATCAGTGTCCCTGTCCTTTGCTTCAGTCCGCGCAATATCTGACTGTTTCCAGTGTTCTCCTCTGTACACGGATGGCTGCATCAGTAACCAACAAGGTTGAAGCTGTGTGTATTGTGGACCTGTAGCTGGTAGTGGTTGCATTAGATTCATGTCAATGGGTGCGTCGCATTACTGGTATCCATTTAGGAATTGCATGTACCTGTAGGGGAATGTACGTAGTAGTGGCAGATCCAGGTGCTGATCCAGCGCTGCATGTCCAGAGGCAGTTGGTTGTATGGGTGAATGGTTTCCACCTTCCCACAATGATCCGTCGTACAGGAACAGTGCGATCCACAGAGTATAAACCATCCATCAATCCGCAGTTGCAAATTAGGAGTCCATAAAGGTACCAAAGCCAGTAGAAAGTCCAAAAGAATGTCCAAAAGAACGGACAACATACAGAGACAAAAGAAACAAAAGAGTAGCTGCTGCTGCAATGGGCTGCCAGTAGCACGGCGCCTTGTTATATCCTCTGACTTGCAGAGAGCAGACAGACACATCTGCTCACTCCGAAGTCTAGATGATCCATGCCAACCATATTACTCACCTTACATCGAAACAAAAATAATAAACAATAATAAATAATAATCATTCCAGACAAGGGACATAAGAAGCAAAATTCAATATAATGTCAAATACACAATAAAAACATCATACCATTAGGGATCAGGACGTAGGACAGATAAATGGTTCCATGGTGTAATGATCAGCACTCTGGACTGAGTCCAGTTATCTGAGCTCAAATCTTGGTGTGATATGTGCTTCTTGCTAATTTCTTAACTTTATAATTTGTTGATTTTTTGTTCACAAGTTGATATTCTCATGGCAAGACACTTAGCAATTTGAAATATAGTTTATGAGTCTATAAAATAATTCACTGGAGGCCATAGTGATAAAACTGATGCAGAAAAACTGTAGAAAAATTAATGATGACTGGACCAAACACGACAAACACTTTCTACCTATTGAGTCCCCTATTTCCTTAAAGATTGTAGCTCATTCCTCTTGTATTTTGTAATGCTACCTCCATAGAAGTCCAATATTTCCAAATATAAAACAAAATATCAAGACATTACATTCCCTTCTATATCAAGATAGCAACTGAATAGTTGAATAAATGGACTGGAAAAAAAAAATTGGTGGCAGCGGTGGGATTCAAAACCATGCCCTTGACGAAATGTAAGCTTTAATCCAGCAACGTGGACTGCACAGTCACGGAACCTAAGGCCAGGATCACACAAGCGAGAAACACGGTTGAGTCTCGCATGTGAATTCCCTGCTCTGGCACCGGCACTCGGGAGTGGAGTGTGCGGCTGCATGTATTTCTATAACATCTCGTCAACCATTCTCTCTCCATCCGAAATGAATGTACTGGAAAAGGGCTTATGTTTTTGCCCGGTTCCCCATTTCGATACATTTCAAGTGGACCAGGAACTGCATCAATTTTTTAGGAGGTTGAGGTTGAAGGCTCACTTTTCTTCTCAACACCAGGATCTTTTGCCTACTATCCCTGCATCAAAATCCTTATTTACTGCTAAGACTTTAGGTTTAAAGACTTCAAGTACCTTTCAACCTCCCAGGACACATCATCCTGTGGAAACATATATAG
Organism: Oophaga sylvatica; assembly: GCA_033576555.1. Taxonomy (NCBI): domain Eukaryota; kingdom Metazoa; phylum Chordata; class Amphibia; order Anura; family Dendrobatidae; genus Oophaga; species Oophaga sylvatica. The sequence continues at coordinate 532,684,009 of JARQOD010000004.1, forward strand.
GACTGGTGAAGAGAGATGTATCTAAATATTTAGAATCTATTGGCGATGGACACCTTAAGGTTAAAAATAATCTTACTAATGATGAATATAGATCTTTACTTGCTTTGAAAGACAACAAAAATTTGATTATAAAACCCGCCGATAAGGGGGGTGCCATTGTGGTTTTAGATAAATCTTATTACATGGAGGAGATTCTAACACAATTGAGTGACACTAATACTTACATGCCTGTCTCAATCCCACTTTTGAAATTGAAAAATTGATTTTTGCTTTGGTCACAAATTATTAACAGACTGGCACTATTGATGATAAACTGGGTAAATTTCTGATTAATAATTTTCCTGTCATCCCGGTCTTTTACACCCTCCCTAAAGTGCATAAGGATTTACGCCGACCACCAGGTAGACCAATCGTAGCGTCCACCAACTCCATCTTATCTCCTCTGGCGATGACCCTTGAGAAGATTCTCTCACCTCTTATCCCTTCTATTAAGTCTTACTTGAGAGATACCACGCATTTCTTGGGGACACTCAGGGATATAGGTACAATTCCTAGGGGTTCACTATTGGTAACTATGGATGTTAATAGCCTCTACACGAGTATTGACCATACCGCAGGTATTAAAGCAACTACTACATTCCTCAGAGATCATACTTCATTCAGTGACTTACAGATTCAATTTTGTGAAGACATACTCACCTTGATCCTCACTAAGAATTTTTTTCTTTTTGGTGGTCAATTTTACATCCAAAAGAAAGGCACTGCGATGGGCTCGAATATGGCGCCCCATACGCTAACATTTTCATGGATTATTTTGAAAGACTGTGTGTATATCCCCACCCATTCTTTTCAACAGAAGTGTTGTACTGGAGACGTTACATCGATGACGTTTTTGTCATCTGGACAGGAGACGTTGAATCCCTTCATCAGTTTCATACAGACCTTAACAAATGTATTCCGGACATCACGTTTTCTATACAGTTTGATCATAACTGCATCAACTTTCTAGACACAATGGTCAAGTTATCTGATGACGGTCAGATTATGACCGACCTATACACCAAACCAACTGATAAAAACAGTCTTCTCCTATACAGCAGTAGCCATCCAAGGCATATTAAAAGGTCACTACCCATATCCCAACATGATAGGGTTAGAAGAATTGTATCGGATCCAATCATCAGAGATAAGAGACATGAGGACATGGATAAGAAGTTTCGGGAACGTGGTTATCCTAAAAAAATTTTGAATGAATCCTGCAGAGATGAGGCTATTAGACCTACACCGAACATTAACCTTCAGAAAATCCCATTTGTTAACATTTTTCATCCATGGAAACATGGTATTCACCAATGCATCACGAAACATTGGAATATCTTACAGGCTGCCTATCCTGAGGTCCCTGAATTTAACAATAAACCACTGATTTGTTATAAAAAATCTAGTAACATTAGGAACTTCTTGGTCAGAGCCGATATTGGTACGTCTAAGACAGAACTGAGACAGAGTGTGTTACATACCCCACGCAATGGAACATTCCCATGCCTGGAATGTCTTCAATGTTCAAATATCACTAAAGGTGATGGTTTTACACATCCACGAACGGGTCAGAGATTTCCCATTAAGGGTCGTTACACGTGTGATTCTTCATACGTAGTATATTTAATTAAGTGTCCGTGCGGCCTCGGATATGTTGGGGAGACCACCCAACATATCCGAGACCGTATCTCCCAGCACAAATCCACCATTCGATGTGGACGCACTCTCTTACCGATTCCAGCTCATTTTCTTGAAAATAGACATACCATTGCTCAACTTAGATACCAAATCATAGACCATGTCCCCAAGGCAAGAAGGGGTGGTGACAGAATCAAAAAACTAAAAGAGCGGGAATCCTACTGGATCCACACGTTGAGGACACTCTCCCCGTATGGCCTCAACAGAGAATATGATCTTTCTTATGGATAGATCCCTATATTCATTAAGCTATTGCTTGTTTATTGAATTACTTATGGAATTATTTACATTATCTTTGATCTTTACAGCTGGCCCATAGTAGTATTCGTATTCATTATATTATTACTTAGTTCACTTTTATTTGAATTATGGTGTGATCCTTGTATAATATGTCATATTGTATGTTTCCTTTGACATTTATTATCCCTCATATATGCGATATATATGGTATCTCAGGATCTACTAAGTTCACTATATGAGATTTTTTCTGATTGCTAAACTGAACGTTTATTTTGTGTTCATTTCATAACCAATGTCCTTCTCCTTTTACAGCACATCGGCACCGATCCTATGCCTTGACTCCCCTCCTGACATGCGCACTTCATCCTTCGGGACTCGGCTCTTCTCGGCTCTCCTTCGATACTTTCCGGCTCTTTGCACATGCGCACTACGCACTTCACCCTTTCTGCCTTACCCGGAAGTTCTTGCGCCCGGCGTTTGTCGGGCTCATATATAGGAGCACGCCTGTCATGGCGCACCAGCTGTGTATCGCCGTATTAGCCATTTGAAGCCGTCCTGGTGCATATTTTCACGGTAAAAGATATGTCTTACACTATAATCTGTCTTGCTTCTAGCCCTGCTTTATGGGACACCTGTGGTCTCAGCAGAGGATCACGCCTATATGTACTCTCTTTATCTGGGGCATTGTAGATTGCATCATTTCACTCTCAGTATCATATCCTAAGGGGTCTACATTTGTTCTTGTTTTCCTTATATATACATTGTGTACACATTATGTGCACTATTTTTTAGGGATCTATTTTGTCCTTCTCATATATGTTATTATACGTCTATTGAACGTTGCAGGACCATGAGATACCTATGATAGAGGGTTTATATTAGTATATCATTATATGACTATCACATACATCACCATTTGTCTCTTTTGTTTCTTGTTTAGAGATATTGATATATAGTTATGAAGCTGCATGTGATATATATATATTTTCGTATATATTTTTTTTCTCCTTTTTTCTCATTTTTCCATGCCCCAGCATATTGTGTTTCTCTGTACACCAATTCTGGTTGCAGTATGCATTCTAATGTATATATATTCTTTTGCTCATATATTTATGTATTTCTTATGTTTTTGTACAGTTATAAAGGTACAACTTGAAAAAGGCACTGTATGCCGAAACGTTGTGTTATATACGTACCTAGATTCATGAACGTCTGCTGGACATCCCCTTTTTTTTCAATGAGCTTGCACTGCTTGAAATAAATATTGACTATTTTTTTGCAATCTTGAGCATCATATTGTTTCTTTTTTTGTGTGCCGGAGTATACTATTGAAGTTACTTATTTCAGTTCTCCTGAGCACCTATATATTTGGTGAGCCTCCCCTTTGTACTCACTATTGTATTTCTATGCAGCCGCTCGCTCCACTCCCAAGTGCAGGCACCAGAGCTGGGATTTCACATGCGAGACTCGGCCATGTTTCTCGCATGTGTCATCCCGGCCTAAGGGTAAATTTACAGTGTCTTGTGATGCGTGGATAATCCTGAAAGCATATATATATATATATATATATATATATATATATTCACTGTCAACACTTGGCTCTGCATGCACTTTTATGTACTGATGAAGGGCAACATCCCGAAACACTGTGTGTGCAAACTGATTCTGGCTTGAGTTATATTTCAAGGTTTATTAAAGAGTCAATATTGACTTTTAGGATATCTGCATCCAATAGGTGACGCTAGAGTCCTAATCATCTTCGTCTCTGAGGAGACAATTTGCATATTAAAGGTGGAAGGGTAAAATCAAAATGATAAATACCATAAAGGTTGAAACAGTAAAAGGATGCAAAAGTATGAACATAATTTTAACACCACTAACTGTGGAAAGAAACATGATTTGGCTAACACATGCACCAAGCCAAGTATTGTTAGCGCCATGCACTAACCAACTGAGCTGGATCGAGGATCGAGAACCTTCCATGGCAGAAAAATCCAATCTTCTCTGCTGATTAGTACAGAAGGTGATATAATTATCTGTCACGATGGAATCTGAGCGTTTTTCCAACCTATTGATATTTTTAGGCAAGTTGATGTGGATTATGATTTTAGTGTCCAATGTGGGGTAAAAACTTCAGAGAATTATCCTGGTGTTGACAACTATTTTAAGGGGAGAAATGAAGGGGATCATGTCTGTTCCATTCTTTTTCTCAATATTCTCACCAGAAAATGTAAATCTTAACCCCTCTCCACCATTTGACGTACTATCCCGTTCATGTGACCTGGGCCTTAATACCCAAGGACGGAATAGTACGTCAAATAGCATCAGACGCGATTGGACGCGCTCACGGGGTTAGCGCAGCCGATCGTGGCCGGGTATCAGCTGATTCTCACAGCTGACACCTGGAACTATGTGCCAGGTGCAGTCACAGACCGCTCCCGGCACTTTAATCCCCAGCACACTGCGATCAAAGATGATCACAGCGTTCCGGCGGCTCTGCTTTTGGAGCGGATACACCAAGGCATGACGCGGGGTCCTGATCGTTCCTATGAAGACCCACCCAATGTCGTCACAACGACATCCGGGTCTCCAGGTCATAGAGACTTCCTGACATGCGCAGTGCGTGTCAGGAAGTCTCAGGTTAGTAATTATAGAAGCTGCAGCGCTGACAGCTTCTATAGCATGCAGATCTGCATGCTATAGAAGCGATCAGCCTGCAGAAAATGAGTGTCCCATAGTGGGACAATATGTAAAACATAGAATTAAATTAAAAAAAAAAATTAAATATTGTAAAAATATTTAAAACAATAATAAAAAAAAATAATTAAAAAATAAATATTTATTATATCAAGAAATAAATATTTTAGTGAAAAATATAAACAATAAAAGTACACATATTTAGTATCGCTGCGTCCGTAACGACCCCCCCTATAAAACTGTCCCACTAGTGAACACCATAAAAAAACAAGGCAAAAAGCAATGCTTTCTCATAATACAATCGAACAAAAAGTGGAATAACAAGCGATCAAAAAGACGGATATAAATAAACATGGTACCACTGAAAACGACATCTTGTCCCGCAAAAAACAAGCCCCTGTACAGTACAGCGCTATCAGTGAAAAAATAAAAAGTTATAGCTCGCAGAATAAAGCGATGCAAAAATAATTATTTTTTCTGTAAAATAGTTTTTATTGTATAAAAGCATAAAAACATAAAACAATGATATAAATGAGGTATCGCTGTAATTTTACTGACCCAAAGAATAAAACTGCTTTATCAATTTTACCATACGCGGAACGGTATAAACGCCCCCCCCAAAAGAAATTCATGAATTGCTGGTTTTTGTTCATTCTGACTCCCAAAAACCGGAATAAAAACTGATCAAAATAGGTCATGTGCCCAAAAATGGTACCAATAAAAATGTCAACTCGTCCCGCTAAAAACAAGACCTCACATGACTCTGTGGGCCAAAATATGGAAAAATTGTAGCTCTCAAAGTATGGTGATTAGGGTTGAGAATTCCGATACTGCAAATATCGGGTATCGGCCGATATTGGCTGTATCGGAATTCCGATTCCGAGTTCCGATATTTTCGTCTTATCGGATACCGGAATCGGATTTGTCACTGTCACTGTCAGTGTCCGTCGGTCGGGTCTGTCAGGAGTCAGCGGCACTTACCTGGCAGAAGATCTCCGGCGGTCACGGGCTGGACTGCTTCATGGCCGCAATCTTCTTTCCCCGGCGGTCACATGCAGTTTCTCGCGATAACTGCAGTGACTGCTGGGTAATCCCGGCCGTAAAGCAGTCAGTCCGATGACGTCACCGCCGGGGAAGCAGGTAATCAGCTGTGCTGCGCCGGGATGTCAGGCTCTGCCTGTCATTGCGATGTAGCAGAGCTGGATCGTCGTGGGACTGTCGTTATGGACTGCGTCGGACAGGTGGTATACTGTTGGTTTGTTTTTTTTCTTTTTTTACAGGAGATCGATGGCGTCGCAGGAATGAGAGTATAATAAAATTAATGAAAACTGTGTTGTCTCTTTTATTTCATTAAAAGACTTTTTTCTTGCTTTGTCTTTTTTTTAAACATTTAAAAACTTTGGGATTAATAATGGATCGGTGTCTTATTGACACCTCTCCATTATTAACCGGGCTTATTGTCACCGTGCAATCAACGGTGACATTAACCCCTTATTACCCCGCTTGCCACCGCTACAGGGCAAGTGGGAAGAGCCGGGTAAAGTGCCACAATTGGCACATCTTTTGATGCGCCAAATGTGGGGCTGCTGTAGCCTGGTATTATCAGGCTGTTGAGGGCCAAAATCCATGGGCCTTGACAGTCTTTTAATACCAGGCCGCAGCAGTCTGCATTTTACTTGGCTGGTTAACAAAAATAGGGGGGATCCCCACGCCGTTTTTTTTTCGAGGGGATCCCCTATTTTTGTTAACCAGCCAAGCTAAGCAGACTGCTGTGGCCTGGTATTATCAGGCTGGCAAGGTCCATGGATATTGGATCCTTACCAGCCTGAAAAACCAGGCCTCAGCGGTCTGCTTCATCTGGCTGGTTAACAAAAATAGGGGGGACCCCACGCCAATTTTTTTCGAGGGGATCCCCTATTTTTGTTAATCAGCCAAGATATGCAGACTGCTGTGGCCTGGTATTATCAGGCTGGCAAGGTCCATGGATCTTGGCTCCTTAACAGCCTGAAAATCCAGGCCTCAGCGGTCTGCTTCATCTGGCTGGTTAACAAAAATAGGGGGACCCCATGCCAATTTTTTGCGAGGGGATCCCCTATTTTTGTTAATCAGCCAAGATATGCAGACTGCTGTGGCCTGGTATTATCAGACTGGCAAGGTCCATGGATCTTGGCTCCTTAACAGCCTGAAAATCCAGGCCTCAGCGGTCTGCTTCATCTGGCTGGTTAACAAAAATAGGGGGGACCCCACGCCAATTTTTTTCGAGGGGATCCCCTATTTTTGTTAATCAGCCAAGATATGCAGACTGCTGTGGCCTAGTATTATCAGGCTGGCAAGGTCCATGGATCTTGGCTCCTTAACAGCCTGAAAATCCAGGCCTCAGCGGTCTGCTTCATCTGGCTGGTTAACAAAAATAGGGGGGACCCCACGCCATTTTTTTTTCGAAGGGAACCCCTATTTTTGTTAATCAGTTCCCTCTGACGTCACTGATTGTGTCCCTGGCTGACCTGAAGTGAAAGTGGAAAGCAATCAATTAAGCTTTCCACTTAAGGGCCCGTCTCACATAGCGATATCGCTACCGAGATCGCTGCTGAGTCACTAGTTTTGTGACGCAGCAGCGAGCTCACCAGCGATATCGCTGTGTGTGACATTCAGCGACGATCAGCCCCCCTGCCGGGTATCGCTGATCGTCGCTGAAATGTCAGGACCTTTTTTTGATCGCTGGTTTCCCGCTGACAGGCACACATCGCTGCGTGTGACAGGCGGGAGACCAGCGATCCGCTGGTAACCAAGGTACACAGCGGGTTTCCAGGCGCGGGGCTGTGCTTAGAAACCCGCTGTGTACCTTGGATACCAGCGCCCTGATACAGGGAGCTGGTATCCAAGGTACACAGCGGGTTTCCAAGCGCTGCGCGGTGCCTGGAAACCCGCTGTGTACCTTGGTTACCAGCGGATCGCTGGTCTCCCGCCTGTCACACGCAGCGATGCGTGCCTGTCAGAGGGAAACCAGCGATCAAAAAAAGGTCCTGACATTTCTGCGACGATCAGCGATACCCGGCAGGGGGGCTGATCGTCGCTGAATGTCACACACAGCGATATCGCTGGTGAGCTCACTGCTGCGTCACAAAACTAGTGACTCAGCAGCGATCTCGGTAGCGATATCGCTATGTGAGACGGGCCCTTAAGCGATGTTACCCGCAGTGTCGCTGTCCCAGATCGCTGCCTGAGCTGCCTGTTTGACAGCTCAGCAGCGATCATGTAGCGATACACCAGCGATCCTGACAAGTGCATATCGTTGTCGGGATCGCTGGTGTATCGTTATGTGACACCCAGCCTTTACTCTCCTGTCAGGCAGGAGAGGAACTCATTCATTTGGGGTTTACTGTGAGGCTGCAGCATTAGCTGCGGTCCCTGCAGTAAACATTAACCCTTTCTGAAGGATTACACCGTGGGACCTGACTGTGCATGGGATAGGTAAGAATAATTTTGCTTTTTTATTTTATTTTTATTACAGGAAATGGTTTTTGCAGTAAAATAAAAGATGGTCAAAAACATGTGTCTTTATTTCATTAAAATGATTTTTAATTAAAGTGTGTGTGTTTGATTTTTATTTCATGCAATAGGATTAATAATTGATAGTTGTCTAATTGACAGCTCTCAATTATTAACCTGGCTTAAGGTCACCTTTCAATAGCAAGGTGGCTTTAACCCCATATTAACCCATTCGCCACCGCTACAGGGCAATGGGAATAGACGGGCAAAGTGCCAGAAAGGGCGAATCTAATTATAGATTTGTCTTTCCTGGGGTGTCTGGGGGCAGATGTTAGTAGCCGGGGGGGGGCCAAAAATAATGGTCCCTCTCTGGGCTATTATTATCTGCCCCCACTCACTGGCTTTGTCTGTCTGGTTGCGAAAATAGGGCGGGAGCCCACGCATTTTTTTTCAGCAATTTTACACCTCATATATATATATATATACATGTCATTGAATTTGTGACACATATATATATATATTTATATTTGTAGTTCATACACTTCTACATAGTATAATAGCCGCTAATTCAGTTGCCGGCTTTTGTGAAAATGCAGAACCCGACATGAAATGACACTTGGTGTACATAGGGTTAACCATGTCTTTTCATGTCCTTTGCTATCTAATTTGCACAAACAATTAAATCAGTCTATGTGTGCAAAATTTCACACCTGTAGGGGTTAATTAAAGGTGTAAATTCGTAGCAAAAAAGTCCGTTTTTTTTACAACGAATTTACACCTTTAATTAACCCCTACAGGTGTGAAATTTTGCACACATAGACTGATTTAATTGTTTGTGCAAATCAGATAGCAAACGACATGAAAAGACATGGTTAACCCTATGTACACCAAGTGTCATTTCATGTCGGGTGCTTCTGTCTTTTCACTGAAGCCGGCTTTACCCGGCAATTGAATCAGAGGATATTTTACTATGTAGAAGTGTATAAACTATACATATATATATATATATATATATGTCACAATGACATGTATATATATATATATGTATTCTATGTGTGTATATTTAGTGTTTACAAGGAAAGAAAGAGGTTTTTTTAGTTGCGATATTTTGTTCCCATAGACTTACATGGGACTTCCGGTATCGGTATCGGGTATCGCCGATATTATAGTGATATCGGCGATACCATTCCGATTCCGATACTTTAGGATATCGGAAAGTATCGCTCAACTCTAATGGTGATGTAAAAACTTTTTTGCAATAAAAACGTCTGCCCTGTGCCCAAACAGTGCTTTACCCCCACATACAGGGTATTATCGTACCCAGGACAAATTGCACAACAACTTTTGGGGTCTTATTTCTCCTGTTACCTTTGGGAAAATAAAAAATCGGGGGCAAGAAGATAATTTTTGTGGAAAAATTTGGATTTTTTATTTTTAGGGCTCTACGTTATAAACTTCTGGGAAGCACTTGGGGGTCAAAGTGCTCAACACATGTCTAGATAAGTTCCTTAGGGGGTCTACTTTCAAAAATGGAGTCACTTGTGGGGGTTTCCACTGTTTAGGCACAACAGGGGCTCTCCAAACTCGACATGGCGTCAAATCTCAATTCCAGCCAATTCTGCGTTGAAAAAGTCAAACGGTGCTCCTTCCCTTCCAAGCTCTGCCGTGCACCCAAACAGTGGTTTACCCCCACATATGGGGTATTAGTGTACTCAGGAGAAATTGCACAACAACTTTTGGGGTCCAATTTCTCCTGTTACCCTTGGGAAAATAAAAAAATTGGACGTGAAGTAAATATTTTGTGAAAAAAAGTTAAATGTTCATTTTTTAAAAAAATTCCTGTGAAACATCTGAAGGGATAATAAACTTCTTGAATGTGGTTTTGAGCACCTTGAAGGGTGCAGTTTTTAGAATGGTGTCACTTTGGGGAATTTTCTATCATATAGACCCCTCAAAGTCACTTCAAATGTTTGGTGGTCACAAAAAAAAAAATGGTGATGTAAAAATGAGAAATTGCTGGTCAACTTTTAACCCTTATAACTTCCTAAGAAAAAAAAATTGGTTCCAAAAGTATTTTGTGCTATATGTCTCTCTGATTTAAGGGCATAAAAATTCAAAGCTTGAAAATTGAAAAATTGAAAAATTTTTGCCACATTTTCGTTTTTATCATAAATAAACGCAAGTCATATTAAAGAAATTTTACTACTAACATGAAGTACAATATGTCACGAGAAAACAGTATCAGAATTGCCAAGAGCCGTTGAAGCGTTCCAGGGTTATAACCTTATAAAGAGACAGTGGTCAGAATTGTAAAATATTGGTCCTTTCATTAACATGCAAACAACTCTCGGGAGTAAAGAGGTAAAAGGCACCAATGGTTCCATGGTGTAATGGTTAGCACTCTGGACTCTGAATCCAGGGATCTGAATTCAAATCTCGGTGGGACCTACTGTTTTGGCAAATATCTTAACTTTATCATTTGATGATTATTTTTTGAACACAAGCCTCAATAACACATAGAAGTAGAGAAAATTGATTCTTTTATAACTTTAAAGATTTATGGTGAAATTTGAATAAACAAAAGTTTCAGCAAATGTCTTAGGCCTCTTTCACACATCAGTTTTTTGCAGTCAGGTGCTATCCGGCGTCGTAAAACCGGATGAGACGGATCCGGTTTTTGGCTTGATGCGTCGAGCGGATCTGGCCGAAAACCGGATCCGTCTCATCAGGTTCATCCGGTTTTTTATCCATTTTTCGACGGATTACGACGGATTTTTAAAACGCCCTTTGGTTTTGTATACCCAATACATTTTACCTTTATTGTACCTTAGAAATAAATGACAGACAACAATTTTAATCAAACAATTTTACATTTATTGTATGAAAATGTTTTATAACATACTTTTTTCATTGTGAAATAAATCTTTATTAACTTTTTTTTTCAATGTGAAATAAATCTTTATTAACTTTTTTTCAATGTGAAATAAATAATTTTTTTCTATGTCACAAAAATTAAGGCATGTTTTTTAATAAAGAAAATTTTACAACCATATAACACTTTATTTACACATATTTACAAATTTGTGTAGTGTGGGGTGGAGATACTACTGGAGGGGCTGTGGGACACTTCGACAGTGGGAGTGTGGAGAGCGGACTGGGATGGTGTTGGGGAAGGATCAGGTAAAAGAGGTGAAGTGGTGGAAAAAGAAATGGAACGGGTGGAGAGGTGGGAGGCAGAATAGGTGGGTGGTGGAGAGGAGGATTGGGCAGGGAGTAGAGGAGCAGATGTGGTTGGGAACTGGTACAGGGAAGGACATTGGTACGGGGAAGCATGTTGGTACGGGGCATGTTGCTGGTAATGGGGAGGTTGCTGGTACTGGGGAGGTTGCTGGTACTGGGCAGGAGGGGGAGGAGGGACAGTGGCTGGAGGGGGGGCAGGTTTGAGAGGAACGACTGGAGTGGGTGTAGGAGGTTGGGAAGTAACCTGCGCTAGAGCAGCGTGGCAAGTATGCATTACATGCATCTGTTGGCTAGGAGATAGCATATCCATGCGCTCGGCTACAGACCGGAAAAAAACTGTGGTTTGGTGAACTTCTTGCTTCTGAATGCATGGTTTGCAGAAGTGTCTTAATCTCCAGAATGCTGGAGTTGAGCTGATTAAAGTCTGCAGCCATTTGCTCTGACAAGACTTTAAGACAGTTCTGAAAAGATGCATTAAGATGCAAGAACTCGGGCGCATAGCTCCTTTCCAGTCCCCTCTGCCGCAGCCGCCCAGTAGCCACATGTGTACTAGAGGTGGCAGCGGCAGAAGGGTGGGGTAAAGGGAAAGCTATCTCCTGACCAGTAGCCTCATGCAATGCACTCGGCCACGATGCTGCAGCGCTGGTGGAGGGGACAGAGGGCTCACGTGTCTGGGAAGGCTGGGAAGGTGCAGATGGGCCGGGAAGGTCGAAGTGTCCCTCGGTGGCGGTCTCCTGAGGGATCGCTCCAGAAGGATCCAACTCTTCAGGCTCCCGAGTGCTGGTCACCGTTCTGTGCAATAAAGAGAAAAAATACAATTAATATACTGATATTGAATGGCCCTGGCTGAAAAAAAAAATTAGTTAGACATGTTAACATTTTTTTTTTACATGGGGTGTGTAATATTTACCTTCTGGTGACCATTGTTGCCCGGAGGAACGCCAGGACTCGTGCGTACTTGTACTTGCTCCTGCATCCTCCAGATCCACTTGGGGCCCGCATCTCTTTGTTGAACTCCTTCTTTAAGCGATCCCTCACAGACCGCCACCGCTTCACAATTCTCTCCCCTGAAACGAGAAAGCACAAATTGGTTAGTATACAACATCAGTGTTTCCCAAACTACATTCCTCACGGCCCCCACGGGTTATGTTTTCAGGATTTCCATAGTGTTGCACAAAAGGAAATCCTGAAAACATGACCCGTTGGGGCCACGAGGACTGGAGTTTGGGAAACACTGCTTTACGTCCAGCAACCTGAACTGTATATACTTACGGTGTTCAATCTGGGCCCGAACATCGAGGTCCTCCCAGCAGTCCACGAGTTGTGAACAGATTTCCTCCCAGAGCCAACAGGTCACTATGACATCAGCATGGCGGCGGTCCCCCATGTTCCACAGCGGCTCCCTTTCTCTGACCAGATGGATGAGGAGGTCCACATTGATCCTCCCCTCCTCACCGTCAGAGTCGGGAGCACGCTGTGAAGCCTTTTAAAGAAAAAGAGAAAATAAATACATTAGTCTCCAAACTACCAAGGAAAAAACAAATGGAAAAAAAATCAAGCAAAAATGTAAAAAAAACAAAAACATTTATACTTACATGATGGTGACCGCTGCGTCGCTCACGCTGACGACCCTGGGAGGCACTGCGAGGACCTCTTGGCCGAGCACCAGATTCAGAAGACTATAAAAAAAAACATAAATGATGTGCTTGGATGTAGGCATATGTGTTTGGGTGCAGTGTGATGTCTGTACTAAATTGTTTTCTATGTGTTGTGTGTAGTGTGATGCTGTGTTTCAGCGATGCATGCAGGAAACTTATGAATTGCGAGCCCACTCTGGGTATCTCTCCACCCCTTCGTTCTTCTTCTGGGAGCTCCTCTTCAACTTGAGTTTCCTGGTATAAATAAAAAATAATGCAATTAATATATAGATCACAGAGATGGATTGTGAACAAAAAAATATATATTTTTTTACCTGTAAACGCTGATGATGCGTGGGAGGGCTCCCAGAAGAAGAAGACGTGTCCTGCTGTGGTGCTGCTGCTCCTGTCGGGTGGCCTCTGCTGTGGAATAAAGAGAAAAAAAGACCATGCATATATTGATATTGCATGGCCCTGGCTGAAAGTGGTTGTCTGTGATATTTACCATCTGTCGACTGCTCCCGTACTCTCCGACTCCATTTCTTGGGGTCCTGCTGGTGGAGGTGCTTCTGCTTCGGATGCTGCTGGTCCTGTTGGGCGGCTTCTGCTGTGGAATAAAAAGAAAAAAAAGGCCATGAATATATTGATATTGCATGGCCCTGGTTGAAAGGGGTTGTCTGTGACATTTACCGTCTGGCATCTGCTCCCAGCTGCATCCTGGACAAAATGTCTTGGGGTGGTGCTGGTGGTGGTGGTGCTGGTCTGTTCTCCTCCTCCTCCTGTCTTCTCCTGCGGCTGGCTCCTTTCTTGCTAGATGGCTGCATGGTTATGGCTGAGGGTGGTGCCACTGGCATGGTTTATATATGTTTGCTGTGGGCTGGGCTAATCTGAGCATGCGGCGCTCATAGACTTTCATTGTAACAAAAAAGCTGGAGACAAAAAACGTTACAGTAGACGTTTTTTCCAGGCACCGGAATGAGACAATTAGCCGGATCCGGCAAAAACCAGCAGCACGATCCGGTGCTAATGTTAGTCAATGGGAAAAAAACGGATCCGGCATTAGATTTTTCTAGATCCGGTTTTAAGAAAAAATGACGGAACTCGCCTGACGGTGAAAACCTGATGTGTGAAAGAGGTCTTATTGTCACCTCAAAATGCACATAACATGAGCAATTAAAATATACATGATGAGTTTACTAAATAAGTCATGGGAGGCCATAGTGATGAAACTTATGTAGGAAAGCTGTAGAGAGAAAAATATTCACTTATTAGTAGTAAAATCCAAAGAAACTGGAGCTTACTTCAGAGATATGGGACCAGAACTGAGCTTACTACAGAGATATGGGAGCATGTTGTGAATGTGTTAGAAATGAATTCTGAGAAGAAGCTCCCTCTGGTGGTTACAAACAGTACTGAACCATTCAATGAGGATTGGCAATCAGGAATCACGGACTGGCTGGATATAAGGGAGGTTCCCTCCCATCATGGTTGCCGGTGATCAATTGTTCTTGTCTCAACGTTGTTTCCTGGTTCACTTGGAAGCTTGCTGAGTCTTGCCTCTTCTCCTGCTTTCAGATAAGATATTTTCTGTTTTGGCTTTTGTGCTTACCATTTGCATATTTCTCTGCATTTCTGTGAGGTTAGCCAGGTTCTCCCCCCTGGGGGGCTTGGGCTCCTCTCAGTTCCTCTGGAGCCACTGTTATTAGTTGATTTGCCTTTTCCAGTTTTTTCAGTGGCTGCGGCTTAGTTTTGTTACACCAGAGAACTAATTTAGGTGGTGGAGGTCGTGTGATCTCAGGTGATTTTGCAATTAGTAGCGTTGGCATTTTTTAGGGTTTTTGTGGATTGCTGTAAGTATCCTTCCTATCCTTTTCTGTCTAGGCAGATTGGGCCCCAACGTTTGGTCATACTATTTTCTGTCTGTGTCTGTATTTCCTCTTGTCTAACCGCCATTACATGTTTGGGGGCTTCCTATGTTCTTTGGGGATCTGCTCCGGGGCAGATAGCTTTCCTCCTTCTATCTTTAGGTGTAGTTAACCTCTCAGGCTGTGACGAGGCGTCTAGGACAGACGTAGTAATGCTCCACGGCTGCCTTTAGTTGTGGTGGTTAGTCAGGGTACTGCAATCCAGTAGATTCCAACCTCTCTGGTGTATTGCCGTTTTTGCCTGCTCTCCTCAGCTACCAAATCATAACAGTATCACCGGCCTTAACTGAAAATTATATGGTACTCACAGAAGGGAAAAATAGTGTGGAAAGAAAAAAAAAAAGTTGTCAGAGTTGTCAGAGATTTTTTTTTTCTGTCTGTTGCATATTTTCCCTCTTTTTCTCTGGGTGCTGAGGAGGATTTTTTTTTTTATCTCAATGGAGTTTGCACAGTTGTCTGGCCGTGTGGATCAGCTTGCCACTGAGGTTCGGAGTATTGCTACCTATCTTGCTGGGTTGCCGGTTGTGGAACCTAGGATTCCCATGCCAGATTTATTTTTGGGGGATCAAGCTAAATTTCTGAATTTCAAAAATAACTGTAAGTTGTTTTTTGCCTTAAAACCTAAAGGTACTGCCACACTAAACTATCCCGCTAGCGATCACGATAACGACGCATACTAATGCGATCGCTAGCGGGATAGTTTCAATATCGCTAGTAGCGGCTTAACTTAGCGATGTCGTTAAGGACGCTATCGCGGTTAGCGATCTCCTTAACGACTTTAGCGGTACAAAATACCGCTAAATCGCTAACAAAAAGGTGCCACACTCAGCGATATATACTTACCAGCGGGACGCCAACGCTAAAAATAGGGTCCGGAACGATGAGAACGACGAACGAGATCACAGCAGGATCTCAGCAGGGGCCACGTCGTTGCTACATGCCACACAGAACAACGTCACTAACGAGATCGCTAAATAGTGACGTTTTTTAGCGATCTCGTTAGCGACGCTGTTTAGTGTGGCATACCCTTAAGTCCTCAGGGAACGCAGCACAGCAGGTTCAAATTGTCATCTCTCTCCTGCGCGGCGATCCTCAGGATTGGGCTTTTTCCCTGACACCTGGGGACCCTGTTTTGAGTAATGTTGATCCATTTTTTCTGGCTCTGGGGTTATTGTACGATGAACCTAATGTCACTGATCAAGCTGAAAAAACCTTGTTGGCATTAAATCAGGGGCTTGAGGACTCTGAGTTGTACTGTCAGAAATTCCGAAAGTGGGCAGTCCTGACCAAATGGAATGATGATGCTTTGGCAGCCCTTTTTCGGAAGGGTCTGTCAGAGAATGTAAAAGACGTTATGGTGAAATGAAATGGTGAAATGAAATGGTGAAATGGTGAAAGCAAACCGCTGAATGATAGAATCCCCACCTCTGCTATCTGTGTTGTATGCTGCACTATATATTAATGGTATGAACTGCATTCAGTGGAAGCAAACAGCTGAATGATAGAATCCCCACCTCTGCTATCTGTGTTGTATGCTGCACTATATATTAATGGTATGAACTGCATTCAGTGGAAGCAAAAAGCTGAATGATAGAATCCCCACCTCTGCTATCTGTGCTGTATGCTGCACTATATATTAATGGTATGAACTGCATTCAGTGGAAGCAAACAGCTGAATGACAGAATCCCCACCTCTGCTATCTGTGTTGTATGCTGCACTATATATTAATGGTATGAACTGCATTCAGTGGAAGCAAACAGCTGAATGATAGAATCCCCACCTCTGCTGTCTGTGTTGAATGCTGCACTGTATATTGGTGGTGTGCACTCCATACCTCTACTTGCTGCCAAGCACTGCTGGTAATAATGCTTTGGAATAATTCATTTTTGCACTGTGTTTAAAATACTTACTGCTTCATATCCTGTGACTTGGGCCTCTCTAGATCC
This sequence comes from Oophaga sylvatica, assembly GCA_033576555.1. Lineage (NCBI taxonomy): Eukaryota > Metazoa > Chordata > Amphibia > Anura > Dendrobatidae > Oophaga > Oophaga sylvatica. Next base: position 532,700,921 of record JARQOD010000004.1, read on the forward strand.
TATCAGGTGGAAGGTGGTAAAGCATATAGATGTTGCCAGGTTGCCTTTGATGATCTAACCACCCCCTGGTGTGCTGGCCCCAGCTGGCAAATTATCCCAAAACAGCTCCCACAATCCCACTTTCCTGACCCTGTAGTGTGGGCTATATATTTAGGAGTAGTCTAAGGGGCGCACGCAGTAAGGGGGCGCACGCATCACAGAAAGCAAAGCATCACGAAAGACAAGCATCGAGTAAAAGGCAGTTATCCATGGCAGTTAATCAGGGCAGGAATCAGGTAGCCCACACTTTGCTTTCTTTTAAATTATGTTCTTTATCTCTATCCTCCTGTGTTCCCTTGCCATCCACATTCACTGCCCCATCCCCCCTCCATCAAGACTCATATACATCAGCCCCTCCATACTTCCCTCTCCCATGTACAGTTCCCATGCACTCCTCACCTTCCTGAGAAACCTCAGCCCATCTTGCCCAAACATATCACAGAAAAAACCTACTTACAACTCCAACAAGTACCTGCTCTTTATCTTCCTACTCCTACTGATTTCAGGGGACATCTCCCCCAACCCTGGTCCATCCCCCAACCTCAATCCCTACCCTACCTCATGTCGAAACCATAATAATCTTGTTAATATTACTTGCACTCCCTCATCTCCTTCTTTCAATTATGCCTCTGGAATCCACGGTCTGCATGCAACAAACTATCTTTCCTGCACAACTACTTTCTGAACAACTCTCTTCATCTGTTGGCCCTCACTGAAACCTGGAATCAGGATTCTGACACAGTCTCCCCTGCTGCCATTTCCTATGGTGGCTTACAGTTCTCCCATTCCCCGAGACCCACAAACAGACATGGTGGTGGAGTTGGCATACTCCTGTCCCCACAATGCACTTTCCAGGTCATCCCCCCAATTCCATCACTCTCATTCCCTTCTTTTGAGGTCCACACCATCAGGCTCTTCCATCCCCTCTCCCTCAGAGTAGCGGTCATATATCGGCCCCCAGGCTCGCCCACCCAGTTCCTTGACCACTTCTCAGCCTGGCTGCCGCACTTCATGTCCTCAGAACTACCAACCCTTATCCTTGGAGACTTCAACATCCCCATTAACAGTCCTACTTCCACATCTGCATCTCAGCTTCTATCACTAACCACTTCTCTAGGCCTCTCACAGCTTTCAACCTCTGAGACACACAAGGATGGCAACACCCTTGACCTGGTCTTTGTCTGCCTCTGTTCAATCTCCCACCTAAATAACTCACCGCTTCCACTCTCTGACCACAACATTCTCTCCTTCAGGCTCACAAATCCTCCACCACCCCAGCGAACTCCTACCTACCACACATTCAGAAATCTACAAGCCATTAACCCTCAGACACTCTCAGACTCCCTATACTCTTCGCTGTCCCCAGTCTCCTCTTTTTCTTGTCCTGATCTGGCTGTTCATCACTACAATGACACTCTTAGAAGCACCCTTGACCAAGTAGCACCGCTCACCCTCAGAACTTCCAAACACACAGTAAAACAGCCCTGGCTCACATCGCAAACTCACCTTCTCCAGCGATGCTCTAGGAGTGCTGAACGCCTATGGAGAAAAACCCGCACACCAGAAGACTTCATCCACTTTAAATTCATGTTAAGAACTTATAATGCAGCCCTTCACCTCGCCAAACAGACCTACTTCACCACCCTGATCTCCTCACTAGCCAACAACCCCAAGAAACTTTTTGACACTTTTCACTCCCTCCTCAGGCCAAAAGCACAAGCCCCTATCACTGACATTTGTGCTAACGACCTGGCCTCCCACTTTATAGAAAAAATAGATACTATCCGTCAGGAAATCTGCTCTCAACCACCAAGTGCTGTGACTCCCATCCCTCCCTGGCTCAATTTCCACATTTGATCCCATCACAGAAGAAGAAGTCTCCAGACTCCTCTCTTCCTCTCGTCCGACTACATGCACTACTACTACTGAACGTAATTATGACGTGGGTAATCGGGAGTTATTGGCCATGAAGTGGGCTTTTGAAGAGTGGAGACATTGGCTGGAGGGAGCCAAACATCAGGTGGTGGTCCTTACGGACCATAAGAATCTGGTTTATCTGGAATCTGCCAAGCGACTTAATCCTAGACAGGCCAGGTGGGCCTTGTTTTTCACACGTTTTAATTTTGTGGTTTCCTTTCTTCCTGGCACTAAGAATGTTAAGGCGGATGCCCTCTCGAGGAGTTTCCTTGCGGACTCTCCTGAGTTATCTGATCCTTCTGTTATTTTGAAAGAAGGTGTAGTTCTTTCCGCCATCTCGCCCAATTTGAGACTTGCTCTGGAGGGGTGTCAGGAGGATAGGCCCGAGCGCTGCCCTGTTGGGAAATTGTTTGTCCCGGACCAGTGGAAAAAGAGTGTGATGTCTGAGATTCATTGTTCCGCGTTGGCCGGTCATCCCGGAATTTTTGGTACCAGAGACTTGGTTAGTCGGTCCTTTTGGTGGCCTACCTTGTCTCGTGATGTCAGGGAATTTGTGCAGTCCTGCGGGACTTGCTCTCGCTCCAAGCCTTGCTCTCGCTCTAGTGGTTTGTTGATGCCATTGCCTGTGCCCAAGAGACCATGGACCCATATCTCTATGGATTTCATTTCCGACCTCCCTGTTTCTCAGAGAATGACCGTCATCTGGGTGATTTGTGATAGGTTTTCCAAGATGATACATCTTGTGCCATTACCTAAGTTGCCTTCCTCCTCTGAATTGGTGCCTTTGTTCCTTCAGCACGTGGTTCGTTTACACGGCATTCCTGAGAACATTGTGTCTGACAGAGGAGTCCAGTTTGTTTCCAGATTTTGGAGGACCTTTTGTTCTAAACTTGGTGTTCAATTGTCTTTCTCCTCGGCGTTTCATCCTCAGACCAATGGTCAAACTGAGAGAAAAAACCAGACATTGGAGACTTATCTAAGATGCTTTGTGTCTGCTGATCAGGATGACTGGGTCTCTTTTTTGCCTTTGGCTGAGTTTGCTCTTAATAATAGGGCTAGCTCTGCCACTTTGATGTCTCCATTTTTCTGTAATTCTGGGTTTCACCCTCGATTTTCTTCGGGACAGACGGAGGCTTCTGTCTGTCCAGGTGTTGACTCTGTTGTGGAGCGTATGCAACAGATTTGGGACCAGGTAGTGGAGAGGTTGTCCCTCTCTCAGGAGAGGGCCCAGCGATTTGCTAACCGGCATAGGACTGATGGTCCTCGGTTTAAAGTGGGGGACTTGGTCTGGTTGTCCTCAAAAAATATTCCTATGAGAGTGGCATCTCCTAAATTTAAGCCTAGGTTCATTGGACCTTATAAGATCATGGAGATTCTTAATCCTGTTTCTTTTCGTTTGCTTCTTCCAGGGATATTTAAGATCCATAACGTGTTCCACAAGTCCTTGTTGAAGAGGTTTGTTGAGCCAGTGGTTCCTACTGCTTTGCCTCCTGACCCTGTTCTGGTTGAGGGCAATATGGAGTTTGTGGTTGAGAAAATATTGAATTCTCGTTTTTCTAGACGGAAACTCCAGTATTTGGTTAAGTGGAGAGGTTATGGTCAGGAAGACAATTCTTGGGTGTTTGCTTCGGACATACATGCTAGGAGACTCATCCGTGCGTATCATAGAACTCATCCTGACCGACCTGGTTGCTCAAGTGAGGGTTCGGTGACCCCTACTCAAGGGGGGGGTACTGTTGTGAATGGACTTGAAATGAGTTCTGAGCAGAGGCTCCCTCTGGTGGTTACAAGCGGTACTGGACTGTCCAGTGAAGATTGTGAGGATTGGGAATCAGGTGTTACTGACTGGTCTTATATAAGGGAGTCACCTTCCCATCAGGGTTGCCGGTGATCAATTGTTCTGGTCTCAATCCTTGATCCTGTTTCCTTTGTAGCCTGCTGTGTCGTGTCTGCATCTCCTGCTAACAGATAAGACATTTTCTTCTTTTTGTTTTTGTGCTTGATTTTTGCATTTTGTCCTGCACTTCTGTGGGGGCCTTCAGGGTCCCCTCCGGGGGCTTTTGCCCTCTCAGTTTAGTTCAGCCACTGATGTTTGTACATTTGCTTTTTCCAGTTTTTTCAGTGGCTGCTGTTTTGATTTTGTTACACCAGAGAACTAATTTAGGTGGTAGAGGTCGTGTGATCTCAGGTGTTTTTGAAATTAGTAGAGTTGGTGCTTTTCAGGGTTCTTTGGGATTGCAGTAAGTGCCCTTCCTATCCTTTTCTATTTAGGTAGTTTGGGCCCCAACGTTTGCTCATACTATTTTCTGTCTGTGTGAGTATTTCTTCTTGTCTAACCGCCATTACATGTTTGGGGGCTTTCTATGTTCTTTGGGGATCTGCTCAGGGGCAGATAGCTTTCCTCTTTCTATCTTTAGGTGTAGTTAGTTTCTCAGGCTGTGACGAGGCGTCTAGGACCAACGTAGGAACGCTCCACGGCTGCCTCTAGTTGTGGTGGTTAGTCAGGGTACTGCAATCTCATAGATTCCAACTGCTCTGGTGTATTGCCTTTTTTACCTGCACTCCTCAGTTACCGAAACATAACAGGTAACGGATATTGATATTTCACAGTGATATTGTTCAAGAGACGATAATCAATACACGGCCTTAATGAACCATCCTTTTTGGCCACAAAGAAAAAACCGGCACATAAGGGTGAAGAGGATGGTCTGATATGACCCTTCTCCAATGACTCCTTGATATAAGACCGCATAGCGTCATGTTCAGGTACAGACAAGTTAAAAAGGCGACCTTTAGGGAATTTACTACCAGGCACTAATTCAATAGCGCAGTCATAGCTCCTATGGGGAGGCAAGGATGCAGATTTACTTTCGCTAAACACATCAGAAAAATCAATCAAAAAGTCAGGAACATCCTGAGCCTGGGGGGAGGCAGAAAAAACAGGAGTGTTGGTATTAACACATTGGCAGCCCCAACTGGTTACAGACACAGATTTCCAATCCAAAACAGGATTATGAGACTGTAACCAAGGGAAACCCAGCACGATAATGTCATGCAGATTATACAGAACCAAAAATTTGCAGCTCTCCTGATGATCAGGTTCAACCCTCATTATCACCTGAGTAGAGAACTGAGGTTTATTCTCAGCCAAAGGGGTAGAATCGATCCCCAGTAGGGGAATAGACTTCCGTAGGGGTATCAAGGGAAACCCACAACGTTTAGCAAAATCAAAATCCATCAGGTTAATAGCTGCTCCTGAATCAAACAAAGCCTGAGCAGAAAATGTGGACAGGGAGCAAATCAGGGTAACAGTCAACAGAAATTTAGTCTGAACACTACCCAAGACAACTGAGCGTGCAAAACGTCTTACCCGCTTAGGGCAGACTGAAATAGCATGAGAGGCATCACCACAGTAGAAACATAACCCATTGCGCTTTCGAAACTCATGACGCTGTGCCCCAGACACCACTCTATCACACTGCATGGATTCAGAAGCAGGTTCACAAGGCAACACTATTCCACGCATACTTCTCCGCTCACGCAAACGTCTGTCAATTTGAATCGCTAATGACATAGAATCATTGAGACCAGAGGGGACAGGGAATCCCACCATAACATCCTTTACATTACCTGACAGACCCTTCCGAAAAAGGGCTGCCAAAGCGTCATCATTCCATTTGGTCAGGACTGCCCACCTACGGAATCTCTGACAGTATAACTCAGCGTCATCAAGCCCCTGATTTAATGCCAACAAGGCTTTTTCAGCTTGATCAGTGACATTAGGCTCATCGTACAATAACCCCAAGGCCTGAAAAAATGCATCAACATCACTCAAAACAGGATCCCCAGGTGTCAGGGAAAAAGCCCAATCCTGAGGATCGCCGCGCAGGAGAGAGATGACAATTTGAACCTGCTGCGCTGCGTTCCCTGAGGACTTAGATTTTAAGGCAAAAAACAATTTACAATTATTTTTGAAATTCAGAAACTTGGCTCGATCCCCCAAAAACAAATCTGGCATGGGAATACTAGGTTCCACAACAGGCAACCTAGCAAGATAGGTAGCAATACTCCGAACCTCAGTGGCAAGCTGATCCACACGGCCAGACAACTGTGCAAACTCCATTGAGAGAAAAAATCCTCCCCAGCACCCAGAGATACAGAGGGAAAAAAAAATGCAACAAACAGAAAAATATCTCTGACAACTCTGACAACCTTTTTTCTTTCACAATATTTTTCCCTTCTGTGAGTACCATACAATTTTCAATTTTTTGGCCGGTGATACTGTTATGTTTCGGTAGCTGAGGAGTGCAGGTAAAAAAGGCAATACACCAGAGCAGTTGGAATCTATGAGATTGCAGTACCCTGACTAACCACCACAACTAGAGGCAGCCGTGGAGCGTTCCTACGTTGGTCCTAGACGCCTCGTCACAGCCTGAGAAACTAACTACACCTAAAGATAGAAAGAGGAAAGCTATCTGCCCCTGAGCAGATCCCCAAAGAACATAGAAAGCCCCCAAACATGTAATGGCGGTTAGACAAGAAGAAATACTGACACAGACAGAAAATAGTATGAGCAAACGTTGGGGCCCAAACTACCTAAATAGAAAAGGATAGGAAGGGCACTTACTGCAATCCCAAAAAAACCTGAAAAGCACCAACTCTACTAATTTCAAAAACACCTGAGATCACACGACCTCTACCACCTAAATTAGTTCTCTGGTGTAACAAAATCAAAACAGCAGCCACTGAAAAAACTGGAAAAAGCAAATGTACAAACACCAGTGGCTGAACTAAACTGAGAGGGCAAAAGCCCCCGGAGGGGACCCTGAAGGCCCCCACAGAAGTGCAGGACAAAATGCAAAAATCAAGCACAAAAACAAAAAGAAGAAAATGTCTTATCTGTTAGCAGGAGATGCAGACACGACTCAGCAGGCTACAAAGGAAACAGGGATCAAGGATTGAGACCAGAACAATTGATCACCGGCAACCTGATGGGAAGGCGACTCCCTTATATAAGACCAGTCAGTAACACCTGATTCCCAATCCTCACAATCTTCACTGGACAGTCCAGTACCGCTTGTAACCACCAGAGGGAGCCTCTGCTCAGAACCCATTTCAAGTCCATTCACAACAGTTACCCTTGATTTCTGACCTGTTTTCCAGGGTGAAAAGTGCTTCTTGGTTTACCAAGCTTGACCTCTGGGGGGCGTATAACCTTATTCGCATTAAGAATGGAAGACGGCATTTAATACCCCAGAGGGGCATTTGAGTACCTAGTGATGCCCTTTGGGCTCACTAATGCTCCTTCCGTCTTCCAGTCCTTCATGAATTACATTTTCAGGGATTTTGTGGATAAATTTCTGATTGTTTGTTTGGATGATATCTTGATTTTTTCCAGTGACTGGGACTCTCATGTGAAACATGTTCGGACTGTGTTCCAGATTTTGAGAGAGAATGCTTTGTATGTGAAGGGATCAAAGTGTCTTTTTGGCGTACAGAGGATCTCATTTCTGGGATTCATTTTGTCCCATCTGTTATTGAAATGGACCCGGTCAAGGTTCAGGCCATCTGTGATTGGGTCCAACCTACTTCATTAAAGGCACTTCAGAGATTCTTGGGTTTTGCCAATTTTTATCGTAAATTTATTGGTAATTTCTCTGTTATTGTTAAACCATTGACTGATTTGACCAAAAAGGGTTCTGATTAGAGTTGAGCATTCCGATACCGCAAGTATCGGGTATCGGCCGATATTCGCTGTATCGGACTTTAGATACTTAGTTCCGATATTTTCCATATATCGTATACCGGAATCGGAAGTTCCCATAATTCTTTGAGAGGCAATGTCATTTTAATCAGCCAATGAGGAATCCTAAGAAGTGTGGGCACATCCTGTAATACTGCGGTCATGTTAACTAATGGCATGGCTGTGATTGGATGCTGAAATGATGTCAGAATGCACTATAAAAGGCGCCGCCGCCATTTTAGCGTCACTGTGCTGTGAATTCAGATAGGGACAGAACGCTGCTCTGCTGACTCTGAGGGACAGTTAGAGATTGCGATTTTGTGTACTGTGCTTTAGGCAGGCTATTTTACCAACCGCTGTGTAAAGCTTCCTTTTGCCTTGCAGTGTTGTTTTCACAGCTCTGCAAGGTGTGTGTGTGCGTGCAGGTGACGCTGCAGTTTGCTCTGCATCCAACGCTGTTTGTAGGCATCTGCACGTGTCACTCACAGACTTATTTTTTTCTTTAGTGTAATTCTTGCTGCTCCATTCAATTGAAATTATAGTGTGACGTGCTTCCATCCGTATCCAATACATTGGTTGCAAACACTATAGAAGTACACAAAGGAGCCTTTCACAGATAGTGAACAGTTGTGTTTCAGTGTTCACTGCAGTCTGTGAGGTATTTTTTATTTTTATTTTTTTAAATGCAGATCACGCTCCATTTACTTCTTCAACTAATGCTGCGTGTACTCTGCTGAGCGTGTGTCACTGGCTCATCCTTGTCATTTTTCTAAAATTGTTGCTGCTCCATTCTATTGAAAAAAACTAAAATCTATGAGTGTGACGTGCTTCCATCCTGATTAGTGTTGAGCGATACGATACCGCAAGTATCGGGTATCGGCCGATATTAGCTCTATCGGACTTTCGATACTTAGTTCCGATATTTTCGTCTTATCGGATACCGGAATCGGAATTGTCACTGTCACTGTCAGTGTCCGTCGGTCGGGTCTGTCAGGAGTCAGCGGCACTTACCTGGCAGAAGATCTCCGGCGGTCACGGGCTGGACTGCTTGATGGCCGCCATCATCTTTCCCCGGCGGTCACATGCAGTTTCTCGCGATAACTGCAGTGACTGCTGGGTAATCCCGGCCGTAAAGCAGTCAGTCCGATGACGTCACCGCCGGGGAAGCAGGTAATCAGCTGTGCTGCGTCGAGATGACAGGCTCTGCCTGGCATTCCGATGTAGCAGAGCTGGATCGTCGTGGGACTGTCGTTACTATGGACTGCGTCGGACAGGTGGTATACTGTTGGTTTTTTTTTTTTCTTTTTTTACAGGAGATCGATGGCGTCGCAGGAATGAGTGTATAATAAAAATAATGAAAACTGTGTTGTCTCTTTTATTTCATTAAAATACTTTTTTCTTGCTGTGTCTTTTTTTTATACATTTAAAAACTTTGGGATTAATAATGGATCGGTGTCTTATTGACACCTCTCCATTATTAACCGGGCTTATTCTCACCGTGCAATCAACGGTGACATTAACCCCTTATTACCCCACTTGCCACCGCTACAGGGCAGTGAGAAGAGCCGGGTAAAGTGCCACAATTGGCACATCTTTTGATGCGCCAAATGTGGGGCTGCTGTAGCCTGGTATTATCAGGCTGTTGAGGGCCAAAATCCATGGGCCTTGACAGTCTTTTAATACCAGGCCGCAGCAGTCTGCATTTTACTTGGCTGGTTAACAAAAATAGGGGGACCCCTACGCCGTTTTTTTTTTCGAGGGGATCCCCTATTTTTGTTAACCAGCCAAGCTAAGCAGACTGCTGTGGCCTGGTATTATCAGGCTGGCAAGGTCCATGGATATTGGATCCTTACCAGCCTGAAAAACCAGGCCTCAGCAGTCTGCTTCATCTGGCTGGTTAACAAAAATAGGGGGGACCCCACGCCAAATTATTTTCGAGGGGATCCCCTATTTTTGTTAACCAGCCAAGATATGCAGACTGCTGTGGCCTGGTATTATCAGGCTGGCAAGCAGGGTCGGACTGAGGCACCGGGACACCGGAGAAACCCCCCTGTGGGCCCCAGCTCCTGCGTGGTGGGCCCTGATTTGAAAGGATAGGTCGCGGGGCAGAGGGGGCGGTGGCCCCGGGGCCCGCGCTCTGAGGGGGCCCACCCGGAGCTACGATACAGTTACATTCTGCGGCAGAGCAGGGAGAATCGCTCTCCCTGCTCTGCCGCCCGGAAGCTATAGAGATTATTTTGGCCAACAGCGCGGTCATTTGCTGAGGTTCTCTGATAATGGGCCCACTCAGAAGTTTTGCCCCCACTAAACCAAAACCCTAGCTACGCCTATGGCTCTCTCTCTAGTCTTTCTTTCTCGCTCTCTGTTCTTTCCTTCTCACTCTCTGTTCTTTTTTCTCTCTGTTCTCTTTCTCTCTTTTCTTTCTTTCCTCTCTTTCTTTCTCTGTTTGTTCTTTCTCTCTCGCTGCTCTTTCTTTCTTTTCCTCAGTACCAGCCACTGTGCCCTCATTACCAGTCAGTGTGATCAGCAGTGCTAAATGGTTACGCTTGGGGCGAGGATATGGGTGTGATTAGCTGTAAAATGGGTGTTGTCGGGGTGTGGCCTAAAATTTTCAGCGGCGCGCAACACGCGCCGCAGCCTTTAATCCTCTTTCCTGTCTTCCAAATTTGGGAGGTATGCTGTATGACCTCCCTACAACTTCTGGCCATGCTCCTGATGAGCGCGACGGATGGTCTCGTGAGGGATCTCCTCCCACACCTGGACTAAAGCATCCACCAACTCCTGGACAGTCTGTGGTGCAACGTGGCATGGCCTAAAATTTTCTGCAGCATGCACAGCGTGCCACAGCCTTTGTCCCTCTTTCCCTTATTCAAAGGTTGGGAAGTATGATGTTGGGCCGCAAGAATATATTTTCTCTGGTGGGCTCAAGGTACTCCAGTCCGACGCTGCTGGCAAGGTCCATGTATGTTGGCTCCTTAACAGCCTTAAATACCATGCCTCAGCAGCAGGGGCGTACATATAAATCATGGGGCCCCATAGCAAAAGTCTGAATGTTCCCCACCCCCCCAAAAAAAAAACCCAGAGGCATTGTAAATGTAAAGTGCCAGCACAGTGAGGGAAGTTGAGTCGCACAGAGACAGGGGTTTTGGGGGTACTCGGCACCGATCACGTCGACTTCTATGGGGATGTCACGAGTAGCACAGCTCGGTCCGTGACCTGGGCGATCACTGGAATGTGGGATATTTCCAGGGGATGATAGAATGTTCGTGTAGTTTGTCGTGACGCCACCTGTAGTACCTGGTCAGGGTGTCCAGCGCTGCTGTGCAGGTCCTCTGGAAGGGATGGTGTAGTGCAGGTAGGTGAAAAGTCTTCTACAGGTAACACGCTATCCTTCCAGGGCAGATAGATGTGAGATAGAGCAATGGTGCAAAGTGATGTAGCAGAGTGGACTATGCGACGTAGTAAGAAAGCAGGAAACACTTCAAGTTAAACGTTGCATAATAAAATTTTTAATAATAACATTACAAAAGTGCAAATAGCATTAGTGCCGAAGTTCGTGGAGACTTCTTAGGACTAACCCCACCGGGGTAACTTCACAGTGTCCTTTACTTGTGCTTGTGGAGGACCCGCTCCAAACCTCCAACTGTGGTCTTGGGTGGGCTGCAAGACTTTCCTTGAGCAGACCTCACTTTCGGCCACACCAAACGGGTTTTTAGTTTCTGAGGTAGTTGAAAATAGTGCACAGTTAAGTTTTTTGTAAAACCAAGATGGAGCACCGAAGTGCCAACTATTTACAGAAAAGTTTGTGAGCCAGTACAGTTCATGGCTTCAAAGTTCAACATTTTGATTACAGTGAAACACCATTACCCAACCTGGGTATATTAAGGCAACAATAAACTTGTTCTTCTGAACATTCACCCGTCCGGGTACATCAAACCATTACCCAACCTGGGTATATTAAGGCAACAATAAACTTCTTTTTATGAACATTCACCCGTCCGGGTACATCAATAATTTAACTATTTACATACAGAGACCCTGTCCGGGTTATTTAGACTTCTTTGGCTGGCCTCTTACAGGTACCACCTGGTACTGTTCTGGAGCTTGCCAAACATCCGTGACAGGAGGGTCCACCCAGACCTGATGACGTCGTGTGGCCTGTACAGTGACGTCGTGACCCGCTATCTGGGTCTGTGTGGCCACCTCTTTCGTCTCCCTCTGGGTCTGGACCCCTATGTCCCGGACTGAACGAACCCCAGGGGGCCTAACAGGCGCCGGGTACGGGCCAGCTATCATTATCATGTCCATAGCTGGGGCTGCTGAGGAGACCACTGAGGGAGGCTGGGGAGATTTACGGCGTGGGGTGGGCACTTGTGCAGAGGCCTGGTTGGGGGAGGCTGAAGGCTCGTAGGGTCTGTCAGTTTCCTGACACTCTGGGGAGTAGGGGTCGCACCTGGTAACATTTAGGGCGTACCATCCATTGTAACCCCAGTGTCGGGTGTAAGTCACCAAGTCTCCTGGCAACAGGTCCCTCCCCGGGTGTCCTTCTGGTAGGTGAGCCTCCACGTCCCGCCGGGTTACAAAAACTTCTAAATAAAGTCCAGGCTCCTGGATGAAGCCCCAACCACCTTTTAACTTAAAGTTCCGTACTGCACCCTTACGCCGCGGCTCCCTCACCGTACTTTTATCCTTTCTCATACGTGCCTTCTCTGCCAGGTCCTTCTCCAGGTGACGTTGCCGAAGCTTTTGGGATTCTCGCTGCTCCCTTTGTCCCTCTGCTTCCCGCTCCCGACGTCTCCACTCTTCCTCCTGACGCCGATTGTAATTCTCCTCCACCAGCAGCTCCATGTCTCCACCATCAAACGCCAGCTTACGATGTCCGGTTTGCGGCAGCTCTCCTGGCGCCCGCCAGTCCTGGCGGCGCTCACCTGTGGCGGAAGCAGCCGGCTCTGGAACAGATGACGGTCGGGGCTCCGGTACAGGCAGGTAGAGCTCTGGTGCCTGCGCGGCCTCCTCCATGAGGACGGGTGTCGCTTCTTCTGCCTCAGCAACGGGGGCAGACAGCGGGATCTGGGGTGCTGGTGCGGCGTTTTCTGCAGGAACGGGTGCCTCCATTGTGATACTGGCAACCGGTTCAGATTGCAAGGGCTGGGATGCCCGCACGGCCTCCTGTACTGGAACGGGTGCCTCCACTGAGATACTGTCAACCGGTTCAGATTGCAAGGGCTGGGATGCCCGCACAGCCTCCTCTACTGGAACGGGTGCCTCCACTGAGATACTGTCAACCGGTTCAGATTGCAAGGGCTGGGATGCCCGCACGGCCTCCTCTACTGGAACGGGTGCCTCACCTTCCGGTACAGACACTTCAGGGGTAAGAGGGATTGGCGCCGCTCCAATTGTAGTTTTAGGGCCCGCCAGCTCGCTTCCATCCTGGCGACCTCCTCCCGGTGCCGGGCCAGGTCTCTCAGGGTATCCTCCGCTTCTTCCAGCGTAGGAGGGTTTCCAGGCCGGGTGCCAAACGGTGGCTCCGTGGCGATTGGGTCGCTTCCGTGGGGGGAGAGCTCTGACTCCTCCATCCCTTCCCACTTCTGCTCATGTCCGTTCGCCATCTCTGCCAAGTCACATGTGTCATTAGCATCAGGAGAGGCGCCATCTTTTGTAGGGAGGCGGGACCTTCGCGTTCGTTTCCGCCCACTGAGGAGGATGAGGAGGCGGAACTCCAGAGCTGTGGGGCACGATCTTACATTGCAGTAACATTTAGAGTGTGCGGACATCGTTTTGGCGCCACGGAGTGAGTGTACGCCCACGAGAGCACGCCCTTATTCTTCACCTGTGCCTCGTGGCGCAGATATGACGGAAAAATGGCAAACACAGTCTATGATGATTTTTGCAATTCTCAAGCAAAAAAATAGTTCAATTAAGGCACACAGGACTCGCTGATAGCGAGCTTCTGAATCCTGTTCGTGACGCCAAAGTTGAGTCGCACAGAGCCACAGGTTTTGGGGGTACTCGGCACCAAGCCCGTCGACTTCTATGGGGGATGTGACGGGTAGCACAGCTATGTCCGTGCCCTGGTCACTCACTGGAATGTGGGATATTTCCAGGGGATGATAGAATGTTTGTGTAGTTTGTCGTGACGCCACCTGTAGTACCTGGTCAGGGTGACCAGCGCTGCTGTGCAGGTCCTCTGGCAGGGATGGTGTAGTGCAGCTAGGTGATAAGTCTTCTACAGGTAAGACGGTATCCTTCCAGGGCAGATAGATGTGAGATAGAGCAATGGTGCAGAGTGATGTAGCAGAGTGGAGTATGCGACATAGTAAGAAAGCAGGAAAGGAAACAATTCTTACTACAAAGACATGCAGCATAAGGCTGCCTCAACCCCTCCCATCCAACTAGCTACACCCTGTTCTAACCAGCCTGAGCTAGACCATCCCATTGGGTCTGCCTACACTCAGCTGGCATAGTGTACTGTTGAATGCAGTGGTTGGAGTCAATGGGGTGTTTCCTCCTTACCTGAGAGTAAGTTGTCACACCGCTGGGTGCGATGCAACATCTCTGTGGTGACTGAACCCTCGGGTGCTTCTGTCTTTTCACAAATGCCGGCTTTACCCGGCAATTGAATCAGAGGCTATTTTACTATGTAGAAGTGAATAAACTATAAATATATGTATATATATATATGTCACAATGACATGTATATATATATATATATATATATATATGTATATATGTATTCTAAGTGTGTATATTTTGTGTTTACAAGGAAAGAAAGTGTTTTTTTAGTTGCAATATTTTGTTCCCATAGACTTACATGGGACTTCCGGTATCGGAATCGGATATCGCCGATATTTAGTGATATCGGCGATACCATTCCGATCCGATATTTTTAGATATCGAGCAGTATCGCTCAACACTAATCCTGATACAATACATTGCTTGCAAACACTATAGAAGTACACAAAGGAGCCTTTCACAGAAAGTGAACAGTTGTGTTTCAGTGTTCACTGCAGTCTGTGAGTTTTTTTTTTTTTTTGAGTGCAGATCACGCTCCAGTTACTTCTTCAACTAATGCTGCGTGTACTCTGCTGAGCGTCTGTCACTGGCTCATCCTTGTCATTTTTCTAAAATTGGTGCTGCTTTATTCTATTTTAAATTTACTAAAATCTATTAGTGTGACGCTCTTCCATCAAAATACAATACATTGCTTGCAAACATAATAGAAGTCCACAAAAAGGCCTTTCACAGCAAGTGAACAGTTGTGTTCAGTGTTCACTCTAGTCTGAGGTTTAAATTTTTGGTAGGAGTGTAGATCCCGCTCCACTTACTTCAACCACCGCTGCGTGTACTCTGCTGAGTGTCTGTCACTGGCTCATCCTTGTCATTTTTCTAAAATTGGTGCTGCTTTATTCTATTTTAAATTTACTAAAATCTATTAGTGTGACGCTCTTCCATCAAAATACAATACATTGCTTGCAAACATAATAGAAGTCCACAAAAAGGCCTTTCACAGCAAGTGAACAGTTGTGTTCAGTGTTCACTCTAGTCTGAGGTTTAAATTTTTGGTAGGAGTGTAGATCCCGCTCCACTTACTTCAACCACCGCTGCGTGTACTCTGCTGAGTGTCTGTCACTGGCTCATCCTTGTCATTTTTCTAAAATTGGTGCTACTTTATTCTATTTTAAATTTACTAAAATCTATTAGTGTGACGCTCTTCCATCAAAATACAATACATTGCTTGCAAACATAATAGAAGTCCACAAAAAGGCCTTTCACAGCAAGTGAACAGTTGTGTTCAGTGTTCACTCTAGTCTGAGGTTTAAATTTTTGGTAGGAGTGTAGATCCCGCTCCACTTACTTCAACCACCGCTGCGTGTACTCTGCTGAGTGTCTGTCACTGGCTCATCCTTGTCATTTTTCTAAAATTGGTGCTGCTACATTCAATTTCAAATAATTCAAATCTATTAGTGTGACATGCTTCCATCCGTATCCAATACATTGGTTGCAAAGAATATAGAATTACACAAAGAGGGCTTTCACAGCTATTGAACAGTTGTGTGAAGTGTTCACTGTAGTCTGAGGTTTTAGTGTATTATTATATTTACTTGTATGCTTTTATTTAAAAGCCAAGAACAATGAAGGCAAACATTCGCATTGCAGCTGTTGTCAAAGTTCAACCCACATTATGCACTTCCAACATTGCAGCTTTTGAGGCATGATGTGAGTTTGATTTGCCTAAGTTATGGAGTGACAAAATGGCTCAGGGAACAAAACATAGAGATTTTGGGTCCATGGGCTGGAAACTCCCCAGATCTTAATCCCATTGAGAACTTGTGGTCAATCATCAAGAGACGGGTGGACAAACAAAACATTAAAAATTCTGACAAAATGAAAGCATTGATTGTGCAAGAATGGACTGCTATCAGCCAGGATTTGGTCCAGAAGTTGATTGAGAGCATGCCAGGGAGAATTACAGAGGTCCTGAAGAAGAAGGGTCAACACTGCAAAATTAGACTTGCTGCATTAACTCATTCTAACTGTCAATATAAGCTTTTGTTACTCATATGTTTGCAATTATATTTCTGTCTGTGATAAAAATATCTGTCAAACACACATAAAAACCAGAGGGCAGCAGATCATGTGAAAATATCATATTTGTGTCATTATCAAAACTTTTGGCCATGACTGTACAGTTCAGGTGGTAGAAAGATGAACATAACAGGATACATGTATAACGTTGCCAACCAGTTATTTAATCGGAAACAGGACAGGCAAATTCATGCGTGATCCATGCCTTGTTCATTTTCAGCAAAGTAAGCCGGTCTACATTATCGGAGGATAGTAGCATGCGACGGTCTGTTAGTACACCACCTGAAGCACAAAAGACGCGCTCCGATAATACACTGCCAGCAGGGCAAGCCAGCACCTCCAATGCATACTAGCTAAGCTCTGGCCATGTATCCAGCTTTGAGACTCAAAACTTGAATGGGGAAGAGCCATCTGTGAGTACACTGAGAGGGCAAGACATGTCGTCTGTTACCATCTTACGGAAACGTTGCCTCCTGCTGACTGGAGCCGTCTCGGATGGTGTAGACATTGGTGGCGCTGCCACAAAACTTCGCCACATTTGGAACATACTGGTCTTGCCCTGTGCAGAGGCGCTGCTTGTGCTCCCTCTTGTTGCAGAGCTGTCTCCACTGCCTCGACGCACAGAGCTGCTTTGTAAAGCAGTAGCAGCAGCAGTGCTCTCGGCTGGAATGGAGAACATTATGGATTCCGACAAGCTTACAACCTGCAATGATCCTCAGTGTACTCAACCATCGTACGACCAGCTGTACCCTTTCCTATTGCATTCTCACCCATCCCTGCAGACTGTGAGCCCTCGCGGGCAGGGTCCTCTCTCCTTCTGTACTTGTGTGTCCCTTGTCCAGCACATCTTTATTGTACCTGTCTATATTTTTCCCTTGTCATATGTAAAGCGCCATGGAATAAATGGCGCTATATAAATGTATAATAATAATAATAATTGCAGCAGTGTGTCTTGTTACTCCCGCATTTTACGCTCCCGGTTCAACGGTCTGATGAGGCTTTGAAAGTTGTCCCGGTAGCGAGGGTCTAGGAGGGTGTACACCCAATAATCAGACGTGGTGAGAATGTGGGTGATGTGGCGGTCGTTTCTCAGGCACTGCAGCATGAAATCAACCATGTGCTGCAGATTCCAACTGGCCAAGAAACGCTGTCCCCTGCAAGAGGCGTCATCTCTGCCTGCTCTGCATCACCCCACCCTCGCTCTACATACTGACTAGAGCGTTGTGTACCTCCCTCTGGAGCGATGTCTTCCTCCTCCATTGACTCCTCCTCATCCTCCTCACAAAGTGAGCCCTGCCCAGCCCTTTGTGAGGAACCACGTTGCGCTGACTGTACATAAGGTGATGGAATTTGTGACTCCTCATCCTCCACCTCTTCCAAAACCTCATCCCTTAGTGCTTGCAGTGTTTTTTCAAGCAGGCAGATAAGGGGGACAGTCAGGCTGACTAGTGCATCATCTGCACTCGCCATCCGCGTTGACTCATCAAACGCACGCAAAACGTGGCAGATGTCCTTCATAGAGTCCTTCGCCAGTCCTTACACTGGCTGCCCATCCATTATAGGATCCAATTCAAAGTACTTGTTCTCACCCACAAAGCTCTCCACAGTGCAGCACCCCCCTACATCTCCTCCCTCATTTCTATCTATCGGCCTAACCGACTGCTGCGCTCTGCAAACGACCTTGGACTAACCTCTGCACTAATCCGTACCTCCCACTCCCGACTCCAAGACTTCTCCCGCACTGCGCCAATCCTCTGAAATGCTGTACCCCAAGAAATTAGGACTATCCGCAATTTGCATGGTTTCAGGCGCTCCCTCTAAACACATTTGTTCAGAGCGGCCTATCACATTCACTAATCAAAGTCATTCTATGTGTGTGTGCGTGTGTGTGTGTGTGTGTGTGTGTGTGTGTGTGTAGCCCATTCACTATCTCCATCCATCCCTCACTCCCTCAAAATGGCTGGACCATCATTGTAAATACACCATTGTATATAAACACCTGTACTTTGTAGCTCCCCCTCCTCATTGTAGATTGTAAGCTCTCACGAGCAGGGGCGGCTTATATTGCTTTAATTATTGTATTGTTAACGTTGTTACTTATGACTTTTGTTCTGAAACTGTTAAACTGTAAAGCGCTGCGGAATATGTTGGCGCTATATAAATAAAGATTATTATTATTATTATTATAGAGGCCCACTCAGTAGTGGTGAAGTGTGAACGGCGCAAATTGCGAGTTGATTGCGCCTGATGCAGCTGATACTCCATTACTGCTGGCTGCTGCTCACACAACCGCTCCAACATATGTAACGTGGAATTCCACCTGGTGGGTACGTCACATATGATGCGATGTTCAGGAAGGCGAAATCTGCGTTGCAGAGCTGCAATGCGCGATCTGACCATGCTGGAACGTCGCAAGTGAGCGCACTGTAGGCGGACCTTGTGCAGCAGTGCATCAAGATCCGGATAGTCCCTCAAAAAACTCTGCACGACCAAGTTGAGCACATGTGCCAGACATGGTATGTGAGTGAGGTTGACAAGGCCCAGAGCTGCCACCAGATTTCGGCCATTGTCACACACTACCAAGCCTAGCTGGAGATTCGCTGTCAAAAACCACACGTCGCTCTCCTGCTTCATGGCATTCCACAGCTCCTGCGCTGTGTGGCTTCGATTCCCCATGGAAATTAATTTCAGGACGACCTGTTGACGTTTGCCCACGGCAGTGCTCATATCGGTCGCAACAGCTAAGCGTTGTGTGGTGCATGTGTGGGGTGCACGCATCACAGAAAGCAAAGCATCATAGAAGACAAGCATTGAGTAAACGGCAGTTATTCATGGCAGTTAATCAGGGCTGGAATAAGGTAGTCTACACTTTGCTATATTTTTAATCCTGAACAAAACATTTTCATAAATATTATGTTTATCAAATACCCTTATTATTATTATTACAACCTCATGCATGTTTTGCAATATATTTTAAATTTTATTTTAGGATATTTGTTTCTTGTTTTTTGTTATGTTTTTAATTATGTACATTAACTGTATCCTCCTGTGTTCCCTTGCCTTCCACAAATGTCTCGACCACGCACCACAATTGTGGGTTTCCAGGGATATGGGGTACTCGGAGCCGAGCCCATGAAAGTCTATGGGATTTGTGTCACTGGCAGCGGTGGCTCGTTCCGTGTCCCTGGCGGTCAGGCGTATGATGGGGGGAAATATTTACAGGGGATAGGTATATATATACAGTTCGTGACGCCACCTGTAGTTTCCTGATCACTAAGACCAGCGCTGCTGTAGATCTCTGAGGGGATGTTATGCAGCTAGATGACGGGTCCCCTACAGGTGGGACTGGTCCCTCAAAGTCTATGAAGTTAATGAAGTCGGGTGCAGATAAATAACACAGTCTCACACTCTTCAGCGTCTTTCCATACCTTTTACTTGTCAGATGATAAGGCAGGTCCCAGGGAGGCTGGTCTGATGGAGAATGTGCTTTGAGGTAGCAGCTGAACAAGTTAGGGGCCTCCTTTACTTCCACAATGGTAATGAGTCCAACCAGCATAAAGCGTAGTTCACTCCAAAAACTCGAGCTAACTCCTTAGCTGTACTGCCCGGTCAGTTTTGTGGTCGGAGCCTTCCAGTGATGGAACTAGGTTCTTACTTTTGCTGATCAGGCTCAAAGTTCCTATTCCACCTGACCCCTGTTACGTACTGACACTCCAAGGCTGCTTGCCGCGACCTAAGGTCCAGTAAGCCTCTGGTTTTCCTATCACTATGCCTGAAGCAATAGTGACGCTTCGGTCCCCAGTGACCGGTGAAATTGTGCAGGATAGTCCAATCCTAAGGCACTTCTAAGAATCCTTCCACTGTGCCCTTCGCCTTGTCCGCGCTTGTAGCATAAGCACTCCACACTTCCTAAGGTCATATAAGTCAATCCTTCCTTACTTCTTTCTTGGAGCTTGCTGACAGAATCTCAGTATTCTTCTAGGCAGGAGCACGTCAACTGAACCTTACTGTCCTTGGGACAGGCGACTGAAGTATCTGCAACTAACTCTTCTTTCTCACAAGATGTCTCCGTCTGTCTTCTAGTGGGGCGCAGCTCTGACCAGGCTGAGGTGAACTGGCTCACCTTTACTAGCCTCCACTTTCTGAACTGCTGACAGGCCCAGACTGGACTACTTCCTCCCTCCAAGTCCAAGCTAGACTGCCCTGTCCGAAGACAGGAAACTGACTCCTGACTGAACTGAACTGCCTCACTGGCTACATCTCACTAGCTTTTATATACCTAGGGGTGTGTCTAAGTGTGTGATGGAGTGAATGTTTATTGAGCATTAAACTGCTATCTCTCCGCACATCCTCCAGGGTACTGCGTGTGCCTTCACACCAGGGCTACACATTCCCCCATGGTAAAATACAGCACTCCCGGGCTGTAAAATACAAGAAGACATTTTGTATTTGCATTAAACATTAACTCTTCCCATCCGGGAGGTAAGGATTTCTTGAACGTTGCATTAAAACATTAGGTATAGAAAAATACAAAATACCAAATAGACATTTTCATATAAATAAATGACAATATTCTTGTGAAGGACCCGCACCAAACCTTCAACGTGGGTCCTGGGTGGGCTGCAGGACATCTGAATGCAGACCTCACTCAGTGCCACACCACACGGGTTTTATGTTCAGAGGTAGTTGAGGTGGTTTCATGTAAAACCAATATAATGCACCTTAGTGCAACTATATACAAGATAAGTTCTTGGGCTGGCTCAGTCCTCAGCCTCAAGTCCATAATAAGAAAAAGACACATATTTATATCACATCACAATAAAGTGCAAAAACTCTTTATCTGCTTACCCAGCCGGATATTCTACTCAATATATAAAACTATGTAAACATTATGCATAACCATAAAGTGCAAAACAGCAATTATTCCTTTTTCAAAAACTTTCTACATTTTCTTTGTTGCGGTAAACCCTGTTCTGGGTCCTACCGTTCTTCACATTTTCTTGCAGGCTTCCAAATTTATACTTTCCATCCCGGGGGCTGGAACAATACGATGATCCTTAGATCCCATGACTAACAAGTCGTGACCTGCTATTAGAGTTTGGGTCGCTACAGTCCTCGTGCGAACCACTAGGGGCGCGCCGGGCGCTTCCGCTTTGTGAGACGCTGTCTGCGTCACTGTAATAGCCACTTTCTCTCGCGATGCAGAAATAGTCGCCGTGCGCAATGTCGTGTAGACTGCTGATTGCGATGTGGACTGGGTCGCAGATTGCGATGTAGTAGGATAAGGTAGTGAAGAGTATACAGGCGGTGCTTCCATTTGCGAGGAGCCCTGCAGGGGGCGTCGCCGGGGCACGGTCTGATGCAGCTGAAGATTGGGACTGGGATGCGCTGGCAATGGTGACGTTACCTGCGTCAGGGACAGGGTCACGGACGATTGTGACATTAAGGGCATACCATCCCTTCATACCCCAGTGCCGGGTGTAGTTGACAATGTCTCCATTAACTAGGTCCCTCCCGGGATGACCGATGGGCAGGTGGGATTCTACGTCCCTGCGACTGACAAAGACCCCTGGGTAGAGGCCCGGTTCTCTGATGAAGCCCCAGCCCTTCCGGAGCTGGAACTCTGTCACACACCCCTGCCGCCGCGGTTCCCTTAGAGTACCTTTTTCCCGGCGGACACTTTCCTTGTCCGCGATCAGCTGCTCGTACTGCCGCTGCCGGTTCTGCTGCGCTTCCCGCTCTTCCTCCTGCCGGCGTCGCTGTTCCTCTTCGCGACGCTGCCACTCACATTCCCACTGGGCGGTGTAGGCGACGTCATCCAGGCGCGCCATCTCATCCCAGTCGACGTCTGGCAATGATGGACAGGACCCCTCCGGTGTCCCTGTCGGGGATCGATCATCTGCTGCGGCCTCCTGGCCGGGCGGGAGTTCCGGAACTGGCGGTACCTCCTCAACCTCCCTCGCTTCCACCGCTTCCTCGGTAGGTTCAGGATCGGTCCTTTTGGGGGTAGCCTCCGGTTGCTCCTTAGCCTTGGGCAGCAGAAGTTTCGGTAACTCGAATCGTGGGGGGTCATGAAGGGAGAGATCACCGCGTCCCACAGCCGCCGCTGCATCAGGGTACGCCGGCGTCTCTCGATCTCTTCTTCGCCAGGTTGTTGCAAAACCATCTTTTTCAATCTGGCATTCTCCTCTTTAATCTCCAACAATGCTTGCTGCAGGTGCAGGACCACGGATGGTTCCGGTTCTAGTGGCAGCTTGGCTGGGGAACGGGGCCTGCCTTCCTCCGCTTCCCTGCTCGGCTGCACACGTCCTGCTTCCATGATGTTCCAGAACTCTCCCTCATCTTCTTTCAGAGCCGTCCGGTCTCTTCCGTGGAGGCGGGGTTTGCGTCTCCTCCTCTTCGCAGGGAAGGTGAAGAGGAGGCGGACCTCCTTTGCTGTAGGGCAGGATCGCATATTGTAATAGCACTTTGAGAGGGCAGGCATTTTCTTTCGCGCCACAGGGGGGTACACGCCCACGAAGGTACGCCCACCTTCTTCTCCAGCGCCTGAGGGCGCGAATATGGCGACAAAGATGGCGATTTTTGGCGCCAAAAGTGCAAACAGTCCTTTTTCACAAAAACAACTCCACAGGCACACAGGGCTCGCAATTTTGCGAGTTTCGCATCCTGTTCGTGACGCCAAGTTTGTCTCGACCACGCACCACAATTGTGGGTTTCCAGGGATATGGGGTACTCGGAGCCGAGCCCATGAAAGTCTATGGGATTTGTGTCACTGGCAGCGGTGGCTCGTTCCGTGTCCCTGGCGGTCAGGCGTATGATGGGGGGAATATTTACAGGGGATAGGTATATATACAGTTCGTGACGCCACCTGTAGTTTCCTGATCACTAAGACCAGCGCTGCTGTAGATCTCTGAGGGGATGTATGCAGCTAGATGACGGGTCCCCTACAGGTGGGACTGGTCCCTCAAAGTCTATGAAGTTAATGAAGTCGGGTGCAGATAAATAACACAGTCTCACACTCTTCAGCGTCTTTCCATACCTTTTACTTGTCAGATGATAAGGCAGGTCCCAGGGAGGCTGGTCCGATGGAGAATGTGCTTTGAGGTAGCAGCTGAACAAGTTAGGGGCCTCCTTTACTTCCACAATGGTAATGAGTCCAACCAGCATAAAGCGTAGTTCACTCCAAAAACTCCAGCTAACTCCTTAGCTGTACTGCCCGGTCAGTTTTGTGGTCGGAGCCTTCCAGTGATGGAACTAGGTTCTTACTTTTGCTGATCAGGCTCAAAGTTCCTATTCCACCTGACCCCTGTTACGTACTGACACTCCAAGGCTGCTTGCCGCGACCTAAGGTCCAGTAAGCCTCTGGTTTTCCTATCACTATGCCTGAAGCAATAGTGACGCTTCGGTCCCCAGTGACCGGTGAAATTGTGCAGGATAGTCCAATCCTAAGGCACTTCTAAGAATCCTTCCACTGTGCCCTTCGCCTTGTCCGCGCTTGTAGCATAAGCACTCCACACTTCCTAAGGTCATATAAGTCAATCCTTCCTTACTTCTTTCTTGGAGCTTGCTGACAGAATCTCAGTATTCTTCTAGGCAGGAGCACGTCAACTGAACCTTACTGTCCTTGGGACAGGCGACTGAAGTATCTGCAACTAACTCTTCTTTCTCACAAGATGTCTCCGTCTGTCTTCTAGTGGGGCGCAGCTCTGACCAGGCTGAGGTGAACTGGCTCACCTTTACTAGCCTCCACTTTCTGAACTGCTGACAGGCCCAGACTGGACTACTTCCTCCCTCCAAGTCCAAGCTAGACTGCCCTGTCTGAAGACAGGAAACTGACTCCTGACTGAACTGAACTGCCCTCACTGGCTACATCTCACTAGCTTTTATATACTAGGGGTGTGTCTAAGTGTGTGATGGAGTGAATGTTTATTGAGCATTAAACTGCTATCTCTCCGCACATCCTCCAGGGTACTGCGTGTGCCTTCACACCAGGGCTACACACAAACACCGCCCCATCCCCCCTTCATCACGAGTCATACACATGAGCCCCTCCATACTTCCCTCTCCCATGTACAGTTCCCATGCACTCATCACCTTCCTGAGAAACCTCAGCCCATCTAGCCGAAACACATCCTGAAAAAACCAACTTACAACACCAACAACATACCTGCTCTTTATCTTCCTACTCCTATTGATTTCAGGGGACATCTCCCCCAACCCTGGTCCACCATCCCCCAACCTCAATCCCTACCCTACCTCATATCGAAACCATAATAATCTTATTAATATTAATTGCACTCCCTCATCTCCTTCGTTTAACTGTGCCCTCTGGAATCCACGGTCTGCATGCAACAAGCTAACCTTCCTGCACAACTACTTTCTGAACAACTCTCTTCATCTGTTGGCCCTGACTGAAACCTGGATTCAGGATTCTGACACGGTTTCCCCTCCTGCCATTTCCTATGGTGGCTTATAGTTCTCACATTCCCCGAGACCCTCAAACAGACATGGTGGTGGAGTCGGCATACTCCTGTCCCCACAATGCACTTTCCAGGTCATCCCCCCAATTCCATCACTCTCATTCCCTTCTTTTGAGGTCCACACCATCATGCTCTTTCGTCCCCTCTCCCTCAGAGTAGCGTTCATATATCGGACCCCAGGCCCAAAGTCATTCTATGTGTAAGTGTGTGTGTGTAGCCCATTCACTATCTCCATCCATCCCTCACTCCCTCAAAATGGCTGGACCATCATTGTAAATAGACCATTGTATATAAACACCTGTACTTTGTAGCTCTCCCACCTCATTGTAAATTGTAAGCTCTCAAGAGCAGGGGCGGCTTCTATTGCTTTAATTATTTTATTGTTAACGTTGTTACTTATTACTTGTGTTCTAAAACTGTTAAACTGTAAAGCGCAGCGGAATCTGTTTGCGCTATATAAATAAAGATTATTATTATTATTAAGCGTTCACTGGTCCATGTGGAAGTAGACCGTGACGGATCCTGCAGCAATGTTCCTGAGGAACTGGAGTAGGAGGAGGAGTCAATGTGTACAAACTTGATTCCTGCAATCCTTGGAGTTGGCTGAACACGTACAGCGCCACTCGCAAGATCTGTACCCGGCTACACAACATTGACCCAATGGGTAGTGAGGGAAAGGTATCGTCCCTGGCCATGGGTACTGGTCCACGCAGCGGTGGTCAGGTGGACATTGCTACTGACGAAGTTTAGTAGCGCATGTTTAATTTTTCACGCAACATGCTTTTGCAGACCAGGGACGGCTTGCCTGCTGAAATAAAATCGGCTTGGCACATTGTATTGTGGGACTGCCAATGCCATTAAGTTACGGAAACTGTCAGTCTCCACCAGCCTGAATGACAGCATTTCAAGGGACAGGAGTTTTGCAATGCCAGCATTCAGAGCCTGTGCTCGTGGATGGTTTGCCGAGTATGGCCGTCTTTTATCCCATGCCTGTGGTACCGATGGCTGTTTTGTGGCCTGGGTGTGTGAGGATGACAGGGAACTTGCTGCTGTGGGTGGAATAACACTTTGTCTCTGGACAACATTGACCGATGTTCTTCCATGGCGATCCTGTGAGAAAGCCGAACCAGCTGTGTGTCAGCTGGAGGAAGAGGCTCCGACATGACCTGAAGATGTAGGTGCTGCTGTAGGTTGGCCTACATCTCCAGTGTGTCTTTGTAACTCAACTACGTGCTTTGTACCCACATGTTTGCACATATTTCCCACCTCTTCCGACAAGCCTACAACCTGCAATGATCATCAGTCTACTGAACCACCACACGATCAGCTCTTCCCTCTCCTAGTGTATCCTCAACCACCCCTGTAGATTGTGAGCCCTCGCGGGATGGGTCCTCTCTCCTTCTGTACTTGTGTGTGCCTTGTATTGCTCATGTTTACTGTAATTGTCTGTATTTGCCCCTCTTCACATGTAAAGCGCCATGGAATAAATGGCGCTATTAAAATCTATAATAATAATAATAATATTACTGGTATTGACGTTACTGACACTTTTACCTGTTTTTACTTTTAGATTACACAGCTTGCATTTCACATAGCAAATATCATCTGCAAGTGTGTCAAAAAAGGACCACGCAGTGCAAGTCCTGGGAGCGCCCGTTTTGACTTTTGGAAGAGAACTGCTCCGAACAGGTTCCAAACTGGAGGCTACAGTCAACCGAGTCTGCAGCCTAACTCTCCCTCCTGTTTGTACCGTTGGGGCAATCTCTTCCTCAGAGCTGCTCCCACCACCTTCCTGTTCCTCACGCCATGTTGGGACTTGGACCTCATCATCTCCACTACCCTCTTCCAAAACCTGCTGCTGTTGGGTGGTCTGGCCAGCACCATGCTCAACAGAAACTGGCAACTGAGTCTCATCATCATCAGATGCGTTCTGCGGTGTGCTGAGCATCGGCACTGGCTCACCCGCCTCTTCAGATTCTGAGAGACACAGCTGTTGCGCATCACTGCATACTCCCTCTTCTTCACATTCCAGAATGCTGCTTGGCTGGGCCCCTGTTTGCAAGCCAACAGATTCTGAGAACAGAAGCAGAGACTCAGCTGGATCCTGTACAGAACTGTCTGACTGCCTGGGCAATTTGGCAGGCGGTGAAGAGACAGATGGTTGCTCAACAGTGCTGTGTTCCTGAGAGGAGGTGGAAGCAATTGAAGTAGATGCATTGGCTGCCATCCAAGCAACAACGGCTTCAATTTGTTCTTCCCGCAGCAGGGGGGTACGCCGACCTCCTACTAAAGTGCTTATGTGGAACGCTCGGAAGTGCTGTTAGCACAGTCAACACTTGCTCCTGTGTTACTGGGGTTCAGTAATGTCAGCTGTTCCCCTGCTGTGTGTACGCCAAAAAGTCATGCTGCCTCCACCCTGTCCTCCTCTCATCCCTGGGCTCCAACACAGCCAGTTGTTGCTCGGAAGTAATTGGCACGGGTACTGACTCCTGCCCAGCCTGGTTACAGCACGACAGCTGTTTACTGGCAGTGTCAACGTTAATTAGCCTCCAATAAGTTGTCCTGTCGTGTTGCATTCGGGTTAGCCGACTCTATGGTGCCTGCAGTTTAGGTGATTCCTATGTGTGCTGTGGGATATCTAAATAAAGTCTGCTTCCGTTGTGACAATAGGACAAGCACCCACTGTAGGACTGTGTGATTCGGTAACTGCGGACAGCTTGCGGCCTGTCTGCTTACATTTTCATGGGTGCCTTATGGTACCCGTCCGGGTTCCAGTACCGTCAGCTGGTTCTCTGCAGTGCCTTTGGCCTCGGTGCCTCCATGTCGGTATCCGAGTTCCAGCAACGTCTGCTGGTCCTTGGTAGTGCTTTTGAGCACAGGTACCTCCTGCTTAGTAACCGTGTCCCAGTAACGTCAGCTGGTCCTCGGTTGTGCCATTGGCTCTTTTCCTTCTGCTGCCCTCCGGGTTCCAGCACAGTCAGCTGGTCCTCATTACTTGCATTGGCTCTTGTACCTTCTGCTACCCGTCCGGGTTCCAGTACCGTCAACTAGTTCTCCGCAGTGCCTTTGGCCTCGGTGCCTCCAGTTCGGTATCCGAGTTCCAGCAACGTCTGCTGGTCCTTGGTAGTGCTTTTGAGCACAGGTACCTCCTGCTTAGTAACCGTATCCCAGTAACGTCAGCTGGTCCTGGTTGTGCCATTGGCTCTTTTCCTTCTGCTGCCCCTCCGGGTTCCAGCACAGTCAGCTGGTCCTCGTTACTTGCATTGACTCTTGTACCTTCTGCTACCCGTCCGGGTTCCAGTACCGTCAACTGGTTCTCCGCAGTGCCTTTGGCCTCGGTGCCTCCAGTTCGGTATCCGAGTTCCAGCAACGTCTGCTGGTCCTTGGTAGTGCTTTTGAGCACAGGTACCTCCTGCTTAGTAACCGTATCCCAGTAACGTCAGCTGGTCCTCGGTTGTGCCATTGGCTCTTTTCCTTCTGCTGCCCCTCCGGGTTCCAGCACAGTCAGCTGGTCCTCGTTACTTCCATTGTCTCTTGTACCATCTGATACCCGTCCGGGTTCCAGTAACATCAGCTGGTTCTCGGAAGTTAGACAACCGTAAAGACCACCCCGAAGAAGATGACAACCCCAAGGACGACGAGCATCAAGCCAACCAGCCTGAACACCATCACAAAGAGGAAATAAAAGATTACCCAGAAGAAGATCACCAACAGGACAGAGAAGGTTAAGACAAACTACAAGATACAGAACAAGAGACAGAAGAACAATAAGCAGAAGATCAAAAAGCAGAAGAACATGAAAAATAAGACCAAAATGAAGAGCAAAATATATGCTGTAAATTATAAGCAGAAGAAGACTAAGCAGTGTATGGGGGTGAGTCCGTTCCTCCTCGTGGGGCCCCTGGAAAATGCCTGCTGCTGCAGGCTAAACTGAACATGGACAAATACTGTTGTAATTTAAATCTTTTGTGACAGCAAGAACGGAAGGAAGAAAAATTCATACTTTTACAGATTACAAGTACAGGAATCTCTGTCACAAATAAGAATATGATGAAGAAGATGAAGAGGAAGAAGATGAAGAAGTAGAATATGAAGAAGAATAATAGTTTAATAAGAACAATATGAGTAATGTTAACAAAAAGATGAATAACAAGAAGTTTAAGAAGAAGATAAAGAAGGTGAAGATGAAGAATAATTAGATGACAAAGATGATGCTGCTGAAGATTATGAAGGTGAAAGTGTGGCAAAAGTTAAAAAGGTCAAGAGCATGGAAGTTGTGAAACATACATATTTGCCAAAATAGAAAAAAGGTTAACAACATTGTCAATTTCTTCGTCAATCCAAACGTCTTTAAAAAAAAAATTATTAATGCTATTCCATTGGATTGGGTTAAACATCTATGCCTTTAATGTCTCCTCAACCTCCCCCAATACATTCTACATTACTCTTTGTTGTTTTCCTTCATGTACAATTATCCAACAAGCCAAGAATGGGTTTTTTTTAATTACGATATTTTGTTCCCATAGACTTACATTGGATTTCCGGTATCGGTATCGGGTATCGCTGATATTTTGTGGATATCGTCGATACCATTCCGATCCGATATTTTTGGATATCGGAAAGTATCGCTCAACTCTAGTTCTGATGTGGTGAATTGGCCTCCTGAGGCAGTCTCTGCGTTTCAGGAACTTAAGCAGAGATTCACTTCTGCTCGTGTTCTACGGCAGCCTCCTGTTCATGTACAGCCTCTGCACCCCCCTTTCATCATGTACAGCCCCCGCACCCCTCCATCATGTACAGCCTCCGCACCCCCTTTCATCATGTACAGCCCCCGAAGCCCCCTCCATCATGTACAGCCCCCACACGCCAGCCCCCACAACCCCTCCATCATGTACAACCCCATTCACCCCCCTCTCATCATGTACAGCCCCCCACCCCCTCCATCATGTACAACCCCATTCACCCCCTTTCACCTTTCATCATGTACAGCCCCGCACCCACTCCATCAAGTACAGCTCCATAACCCCCCATTCATTTGTAAGCCCCATTCACCCCTTCATTATGTACAGCCCCACCCCCTCTATCATGTACAGCCCCGCACCCCTTTCATCATGTACAGCCCCCGAACCCCCTCATCATGTACAGCCCCCGCACCCCCTCATCATGTACAGCCCCCACACCCTCCATCATGTACAGCCCACACCCCCTTTCATCATGTAAGCCCGCACCCCCCTTCATCATGTACAGCCCCGCACCCCTCCATCATGTACAGCCCGCACCCCCCCATTTCATCATGTACAGCCCCCTGACACCCTCCATCATGTACAGCCCCGCACCCCCTTCATCATGTACAGCCCCCGCCCCCTCATCATGTACAGCCCCCGCACCCACTTTCATCATGTACAGCCCCCGCATACCCCCTTTCATCATGTACAGCCCCTGCACCCCCTTCATCATGTACAGCACCCCACATGACACCCCCTCATCATGTACAGCCCGCACCCCCTCTCATCATGTACAGCCCCCGCAACCCCCCTCATCATGTACAGCCCCACACCCCCTTTCAATCATGTACAGCCCCGCAGCCCCCCTTTCCATGTGCCCCTCATCATGTACAGCCCCGCACCCCCTTTCATCATGTACAGCCCCGCACCCCTTCACATTCATCTGAACAGCCCCCCCATGTACATCCCCTTTCATCATGTACAGCCCCCGCACCCCTTTCATCATGTACAGCCCCCGCACCCCCTATCATGTACAGCCCCGCACACCCCCTTATTACATCAATGTACAGCCCTCCACATGCACCCCCATCATCGTACAGTCCACAGTAACCCCTCCCTTCATCATGTACAGCCCCCGCATCAGCACCCCTCCATCATGTACAGCCCCCGCACCCCTTCATCATGTACAGCCCCCGCACACCCCCTTTCATCATGTACAGCCCCGCAACCCCCCATCATGTAAACCATGTCACCCGCACCCCCTTTCATCATGTACAGCCCCCAGCCCCTCCATCATGTACAGCCCCCACACCCCCCCCCTTCATCATGTACAGCCCCCACACCCCTCATCAATGTACAGCCCCACACCCCCCATATCTGTACAGCCCCGCACCCCCTCCATATGTACAGCCCCCGACACCCCCTCTTCATCATGTACAGCCCCGCACCCCCTTTCATCATGTACAGCCCCCGCACCCCCTCATCATGTACAGCCTCTGCCACCCCCCTCATCATGTACAGCCCCCACAGCCCTCCATCATGTACAGCCCACACCCCACTTATCATGTACAGCCTCTCCCCCTTCATCATGTACAGCCCGCACCCTCCATCATGTACAGCCCCCGCACCCCCTTTCATCATGTACAGCCCCCGCACCCCTCCATCATGTACAGCCCCCGCACCCCCTTTCATCATGTACAGCCCCCGCACCCCCTTCATCATGTACAGCCCGCCCACTTTCATCATGTCAGCCCCGCCCCTCCTCATGTACAGCCCCTGCAGCCCCCTTCCATCATGTACAGCCACCCGCACCTCATCATGTACAGCCCCTGCACCCCTCATCATGTACAGCCCCGCACCCCCTCCATCATGTACAGCCCCACACCCCTTATCATGTACAGCCTCGCACCCCTTCATTGTACACCCCGCCCACTTTCATCATTACAGCCCCGCAGCCCCCTTCATCATCTACAGCCCCGCATCCCCCTTTCCATCATGTACAGCCCTGCACCCCCTTTCATCATGTACAGCCCCCGCAGACCCCTCTATCATTACAGCCCCCGCAACCCCCTTTAACATGTACAGCCCCCGCACACCCCTTTCATCAAGTACAGTCCCCGCACCCTCTCCATCATGTACAGCCCCCGCACCCCCCCTTCATCATGTACAGCCCCCGCACCCTCCATCATGTACAGCCCCTGCACACCCCTTTCATCATGTACAGCCCCCGCAGCGCCCCTCCATATGTACAGCCCCCGCACCCCACTTTCATCATGTACAGCCCCCACACCCTCCATCATGTACAGCCCCCACACCCCATTCAATCATGTACAGCCTCTGCACCCCTTCACATGTACAGCCCGCACCCTCCATCATGTACAGCCCCGCAGCCACCCCTCATGTACATCCCCACCACTTTCATCATGTACACCCCCGCACACCCCTTTCATCATGTACAGCCCCCGCACACCCCTTTCATCATGTACAGCCCGCACACCCCCTCCATCATGTACAGCCCCTAGCACCACCCTTCACATACAGCCCCCGCAGCCCCCTGCATCATGTACAGCCTCCGCACCATCCTTTCATCATGTACAGCCCCCACAGCCCCTCATCAGTACAGTCCCCGCCATGAGTACAGCCCACCCTCCCATTTCATGTCAGCCCCCGCACACCCTTTCATCATGTACAGCCCCCACAGCCCCCTCCATCAAGTACAGCCCCCGCAGCCCCCTCATCTGTACAGCCCTCGCACCCCTTTCATCATGACAGCCCCGCACCCCCTTTCATCATGTACAGCCCGCAGCACCCCACTTAAATCATGTACAGCCCCGCACCCTCCTCATGTACAGCCCCTGCACCCCCCTCCATCATGTACAGCCCCTGCACCCCTTTCATTATGAACAGCCCCCGCAGCCCCCTCATCATGTACAGCCCCCGCACCCCGTTTCATCATGGACAGCCCCCGCACCCCCTATTCACCATGTACAGTCCCCGCAGCCCTCTCCATCAAGTACAGCCCCTGCAGCCCCCTACATCATGTACAGCCCCCGAACCCCCTATTCATCATGTACAGCCCCTGCACCCCCTTTCATCATGTACAGCCCCGCAGCCCCCGCCAGTATGTACAGCCCCCGCTCCCCTCTTTCATCATGTACAGCCCCCACAACCCCCTCCATCATGTGCAGCCCCGCACACCCTTTCATCATGTACAGCCCCACAGCCCCCTCCATCATGTACAGCCCCCGCACACCCTTTCATCATGTACAGCCCCCACAGCCCCCCTCCATCATGTGCAGCCCCACGCACACCCTTTCATCATGTACAGCCCCACAGCCCCCTCCATCATGTACAGCCCCCGCAAGCCCCCTCCATCAAGTACAGCCCCGCAGCCCCCTGCATCATGTACAGCACCCCCGCACCCCTTTCATCATGGACAGCCCCCACACACCCCTATTTATCACGTACAGCCCCGCAGCCACCTCCATCATGTGCAGCCCTGCACCCCCTTTCATCATGTACAGCCCCGCAGCCCCCTCCATCAAGTACAGCCCGCAGCCCCCTGCACCTTGTACAGCCCTCGCACCCCCTTTCATCATGGACAGCCCCCGCACCCCCCTATTCATCATGTACAGCCCCCTGCAGCCACCTCCATCATGTGCAGCCCCTGCACTCCCTTTCATCATGTACAGCCCCGCAGCCCCTCCATCATGTACAGCCTTCGCACCATCCTTCATCATGTACAGCCCTCGCACCCCTCTTTCATCATGTACAGCCCCCGCACCACCTTTCATCATGTACAGCCCCGGCAGCCCCCTCCATCAAGTACAGCCCCGCAGCCCCCTGCATCTTGTACAGCCCTCGCAACCCCTTTCATCATGGACAGCCCCCGCACCCCCTATTCATCATGTACAGCCCCCTGCAGCTACCTCCATCATGTGCAGCCCCTGCACCCCCTTTCATCATGTACAGCCCCACAGCCCTCTCCATCATGTACAGCCTTCGCACCATCCTTTCATCATGTGCAGCCCCCGCACCCCTCTTTCATCATGTACAGCCCCCGCACCCCTTTTCATCATGTACAGCCCCCGCAGCCACCTCGATGATGTACAGCCCCCGCATCCCCCTTTCATCATGTACAGCTCCCGCCATCATGTACAGCCCCCGCACCCCTCTTTCATCATGTACAGTCCC
This sequence comes from Oophaga sylvatica, assembly GCA_033576555.1. NCBI lineage: Eukaryota > Metazoa > Chordata > Amphibia > Anura > Dendrobatidae > Oophaga > Oophaga sylvatica. The sequence goes on from JARQOD010000004.1 coordinate 532,734,604, forward strand.
CGCAGCCCCCTCTTTCATCATGTACAGTTCCCGCACCCCCCTCCATCATGTGCAGCCCCCGCACACCCTTTCATCATGTACAGCCCCCACAGCCCCCTCCATCATGTACAGCCCCCGCACCCCTCTTTCATCATGTACAGCCCCTGCAGTCCCCTCCATCATGTACAGTTCCCGCGCCCCCCTCCATCATGTGCAGCCCCCGCACACCCTTTCATCATGTACAGCCCCCACACCCCCTATTCATCATGTACAGCCCCCGCAGTCACCTCCATCATGTGCAGCCCCTGCACCCCCTTTCATCATGTACAGCCCCGGCAGCCCCCTCCATCAAGTACAGCCCCGCAGCCCCCTGCATCTTGTACAGCCCTCGCACCCCCTTTCATCATGGACAGCCCCCGCACCCCCTATTCATCATGTACAGCCCCCTGCAGCCACCTCCATCATGTGCAGCCCCTGCACCCCCTTTCATCATGTACAGCCCCGCAGCCCCCTCCATCATGTACAGCCTTCGCACCATCCTTTCATCATGTACAGCCCCGCACCCCCAGTCATCATGTACAGCTCCCTCCATCATGTACAGCCCCCGCACCCCCTGTCATCATGTACAGCTCCCTCCATCATGTACAGCCCCCACAGCCCCTCCATCATGTACAGCCCCCACAACCCCCTCCATCATGTACAACCCCATTCACCCCCCTTTCATCATGTACAGCCCCCCCAACCCCCTCCATCATGTACAACCCCATTCACCCCCCTTTCACCCTTTCATCATGTACAGCCCCTGCACCCACTCCATCAAGTACAGCTCCATAACCCCCCATTTATCTTGTAGAGCCCCATTCACCCCCTTTCATTATGTACAGCCCCCACACCCCCTCTATCATGTACAGCCCCCGCACTCCTTTCATCATGTACAGCCCCCGAAGCCCCCTCTATCATGTACAGCCCCCGCACCCCCTCTATCATGTACAGCCCCCACAGCCACCTCCATCATGTACAGCTCCACACCCCACTTTAATCATGTATAGCCTCTGCACCCCCCTTTCATCATGTACAGCCCCCGCACCCTCCATCATGTACAGCCCCCGCACCCCACTTTCATCATGTACAGCCCCCGCACCCCTCCATCATGTACAGCCCCCGCACTCCCCTTTCATCATGTACAGCCCCCGCAGCCCCCTCCATCATGTACAGCCCCGCCACCCCACTTTCATCATGTACAGCCCCCGCATCCCCCTTTCATCATGTACAGCCCCTGCACCCCCTTTCATCATGTACAGCACCCGCAGACCCCTCTATCATGTACAGCCCCCGCACCCCCTCTATCATGTACAGCCCCCGCAACCCCCTCCATCATGTACAGCCCCACACCCCACTTTAATCATGTACAGCCTCTGCACCCCCCTTTCATCATGTACAGCCCCCGCACCCAACTTTCATCATCTACAGCCCCCGCACCTCCCTTTCATCATCTACAGCCCCCGCATCCCCCTTTCATCATGTACAGCCTCTGCACCCCCTTTCATCATGTACAGCCCCCGCAGACCCCTCTATCATGTACAGCCCCCGCACTACCACTTTCATCATGTACAGCCCCCGCAGCCCCCTCCATCATGTACAGCCCCCGCAACCCCCTTTTAACATGTACAACCCCCGCACACACCCTTTCATCAAGTACAGCCCCTGCACCCCTCCATCATGTACAGCCCCCGCACCCCCCCTTCATCATGTACAGCCCCCGCACCCTCCATCATGTACAGCCCCCGCACACCCCTTTCATCATGTACAGCCCCCGCAGCGCCCTCCATCATGTACAGCCCCCGCACCCCACTTTCATCATGTACAGCCCCCGCAGCCCCCTCCATCATGTACAGCCCCACACCACTTCAATCATGTACAGCCTCTGCACCCCCCTCTCATCATGTACAGCCCTCGCACCCCTCCATCATGTACAGCCCCGCAGCCCCCTCCATCATGTACATCCCCCGCACCCCACTTTCATCATGTACAGCCCCCGCACCCCCTCCATCATGTACAGCCTCTGCACCCCCCTCCATCATGTACAGCCCCTGCACACCCTTTCATCATGTACAGCCCCCGCAGCCCCCTGCATCATGTACAGCCTTCGCACCATCCTTTCATCATGTACAGCCCCCACAGCCACCTCCATCATGTACAGCCCCCGCCATCATGTACAGCCCCCGCTCCCCTCTTTTATCATGTACAGCCCCCGCACACCCTTTCATCATGTACAGCCCCCACAGCCCCCTCCATCAAGTGCAGCCCCCGCAGCCCCCTCCATCAAGTACAGCCCCTCAGCCCCCTGCATCATGTACAGCCCCCGCACCCCCTTTCATCATGTACAGCCCCACACCCCACTTTAATCATGTACAGCCCCAGCAGCCCTCTCCATCATGTACAGCCCCTGCACCCCCCTCCATCATGTACAGCCCCTGCACCCCCTTTCATTATGAACAGCCCCCGCAGCCCCCTCCATCATGTACAGCCCCCGCACCCCATTTCATCATGGACAGCCCCGCACCCCCTATTCATCATGTACAGTCCCCGCAGCCCTCTCCATCAAGTACAGCCCCTGCAGCCCCCTGCATCATGTACAGCCCCCGCACCCCCTATTCATCATGTACAGCCCCTGCACCCCCTTTCATCATGTACAGCCCCGCAGCCCCCGCCAGTATGTACAGCCCCCGCTCCCCTCTTTCATCATGTACAGCCCCCACAACCCCCTCCATCATGTGCAGCCCCCGCACACCCTTTCATCATGTACAGCCCCCACAGCCCCCTCCATCATGTACAGCCCCCGCACACCCTTTCATCATGTACAGCCCCCACAGCCCCCTCCATCATGTGCAGCCCCCGCACACCCTTTCATCATGTACAGCCCCCACAGCCCCCTCCATCATGTACAGCCCCCAAAGCCCCCTCCATCAAGTACAGCCCCGCAGCCCCCTGCATCATGTACAGCCCCCGCATCCCCTTTCATCATGGACAGCCCCCACACCCCTATTCATCATGTACAGCCCCCGCAGCCACCTCCATCATGTGCAGCCCCTGCACCCCCTTTCATCATGTACAGCCCCGGCAGCCCCTCCATCAAGTACAGCCCCGCAGCCCCCTGCATCTTGTACAGCCCTCGCACCCCCTTTCATCATGGACAGCCCCCGCACCCCCTATTCATCATGTACAGCCCCCTGCAGCCACCTCCATCATGTGCAGCCCCTGCACCCCCTTTCATCATGTACAGCCCCGCAGCCCCCTCCATCATGTACAGCCTTCGCACCATCCTTTCATCATGTACAGCCGCCGCACCCCTCTTTCATCATGTACAGCCCCCGCACCCCTTTTCATCATGTACAGCCCCGCAGCCCCCTCCATCATGTACAGCCTTCGCACCATCCTTTCATCATGTACAGCCCCCGCACCCCTCTTTCATCATGTACAGCCCCCGCACCACCTTTCATCATGTACAGCCCCGGCAGCCCCCTCCATCAAGTACAGCCCCGCAGCCCCCTGCATCTTGTACAGCCCTCGCACCCCCTTTCATCATGGACAGCCCCCGCACCCTCTATTCATCATGTACAGCCCCCTGCAGCCACCTCCATCATGTGCAGCCCCTGCACCCCCTTTCATCATGTACAGCCCCACAGCCCCCTCCATCATGTACAGCCTTCGCACCATCCTTTCATCATGTGCAGCCCCCGCACCCCTCTTTCATCATGTACAGCCCCCGCACCCTTTTCATCATGTACAGCCCCCGCAGCCACCTCGATGATGTACAGCCCCCGCATCCCCCTTTCATCATGTACAGCCCCCGCCATCATGTACAGCCCCCGCACCCCTCTTTCATCATGTACAGCCCCCGCAGCCCCCTCTTTCATCATGTACAGTTCCCGCACCCCCCTCCATCATGTGCAGCCCCCGCACACCCTTTCATCATGTACAGCCCCCACAGCCCCCTCCATCATGTACAGCCCCCGCACCCCTCTTTCATCATGTACAGCCCCTGCAGTCCCCTCCATCATGTACAGTTCCCGCGCCCCCCTCCATCATGTGCATCCCCCTCCATCATGTGCAGCCCCCTCCATCATGTGCAGCCCCCGCACCCCCCTTTCATCATGTATAGCCCCCGCAGCCCCCTCCATCATGTACAGCTCCCGCAGCCCCCTCCATTAAGAACAATCCCCGCAGCCCCTCACTCACAGAATTCATTGTATAAAGAAAAACAAAAGTTTTCCTTACTTACCTCAGAGTCACAGCCGCTCCCAAGCAGAGCCTCTCTGAATCCAGCCTTCGGTACATGTCGGCGCGTGCGTGTTGATGTCATCGCGCAGGCCCGACACCTGGAAGTAGAGAGGGAGGGAGCAGGAGCTGCGCAGCCGTCAAGGCCGTGCACAGCTCCCGGCCCCGGCTTGATACACTGTGACAATTTGCTGTGTGGCCAGCCCTGTACAGGTGCTGGGGGAGTGGCCTTGAGGGCATTTGCCTCTCAGCCACACGGCCCAGCCCGCCCCTGAGGACGTTCTACCTATTGTGTCCCCCATATTTTCTTATAAATTTTAGCCTCGCTCCTTCTGTAACTGATGAACTGTGTGACTCTACAATGTTTTTATTGTCTGGACATGTTTGAACTTAACTGCAAAGTGCAGCGAAATATGTTGGTGAAATATATAAAAAAATATTATAACACAAGCGACGCGAAGATTGCAAATCAAAGTCACTTAAAGGAGTAAAAAGTAAAAGAAAATGTTTTTAAAAATGCAAAACAAAAAAATATGTGAAAGTTCATATCACCCACCTTTTCCACTCTGAAATTGCACATATTTGTCAATGCTACATCCATAAAAGTACCTTCTACTAAAATATGAAAATGATTAAACAAGATCGGTAAATGGTGCAATGTGAAAAACTACACCCCAGAATTGTGGTCACTCATTCTCTGCCGCACTTGATAAGATGCTGTAAAGGGCAATAAAAATATTGTATTTACCCCAAAACAATATGAATGAACATGTAAGCCCAGGATGCAAAATATTCGCCTTAAACAAACATCTACTGAAAACATAATGGTTTCTGCAAAATGGCAACACAAGCAATTTTTTTACGAATTTCTGAATTTTTCTTGAAGCACAAAAAACATTTTTTTAGTTTGATATCTTCATAATTATAAGTTCAGATCTCAGATTTCCTTTTGTTTTCAAACAAGTGGATTGTGGGCATGAGAATCATCTAGACATGTTGGCCTCTGTAACCTATACAAACTGAATTTCCGAGAAACATTCCCTTCCAATCCTAAGGCCATATTCACACATTCAGTATTTGGTCACTGTTTTACATCGGTGTTTGTAAGCCAAAGCCAGGACTGGGTGAAAAACGCAGACGTGGAGCACGTGTTTCCATTATACTTTTTCTCTGAGTGTTTCACTTTGTATTTTAACTTACAAATACTGATTTGAAATACTTACCAAGTACTGAACGTGTGAATGTGGCCTTACAATCATCCTCCGGACACTAGGTGAGGGCACATTGTAGTGTGATTGCATGCTGGTTACAAAAATAGAAAAAAGTGCAAGCAGTCATGAGAGTGGAATCCACACCCTCAAGGGGAGCATATCTTTAAAAGAGTGATCCGGCACCTAAAATATATTTTCTAAATATCTATCTTAACATGCTAACCACTTTTGTAATTTCCTTTATTTTACAATTCCCTATTCTTCTCCCTAGTTTTAAAATGTGCTTTTTCTACTGTATTTCCAACAATGTTTTGTTTGAGAAGAGTCTCAAATGTATCATCACTAGTGATGAGCGAACATGCTCGCCACTACTCGTTACTCGCCCGAGTATCACGGTACTCGGTGAGCACCGATCATTTCCGGGATTATTCGGCAGGAACTCGGGTCTCCACCCAGCTTTTTTTGGTGGTCTTTAGAGACCCAATCACAATGCAAGGATTGTCTGCCAGGCCAGCCATCTTTGTTGTGGTCGTGCAGTGATTGGCTGGCGGCACAGCATCATCAGGGGTATGACAGGATGGCGCCCTGCTCGGCGCATTCAGCTCTGGATTTAGATAGTGTAGGGAGAGCTGCTGCCGAGATAGGGTCAGATTTGGTGATTTCTTAGTCAATATGGGGTCTACCATCCTAAAGTACTCAAATCCAGCTAAACCAGCTAAAGTCCTTCTAAGGACTAATTCTGGAGTATATATGAGTCGCCCGCCAGGGCCTTGGGGTACTCAGAACCAAGCCTATTTACTTCTATGGGGGATGTCACATAGCCATGACTCTGTCCATGGCCCTGGGCGCTCACCAAAAAGGGGAATATATTTACAGGGGATAATGTTCATATAGTGATTTGTGACGCCACCTGTAGTGTCTGGTCAGGGTGACCAGCGCTGCTGTGCAGGTCCTCTGGAAGGGATGGCGTTGTGCAGCTTGTTGATAAACCTCCTACAGGTGAGGCTGTGTCCTTCCAGGGCAGGTAGATGTTGTGGTATTAGGGTGATGGTGCCAAGGGATGTAGCAGAGAGATATGTGCGACGCTGGAATAATCAGGGAGACAGTCCGAATGCAGTTTCAAAGTTTACTCACAGTCTTTGGCCACAAGACAGATGCCCGCCTGGCACTGTGTCCTCTGGGCGAGGGGTCCAGCGACCCCCAGGTAGATTGGTCGCACCTTCCCAAGACTCCCTTTCAGTGTGCTCCTTTCCTGGCCTTTTCTCTCTGTGCTTTTTCCACTCCTTTCTTCCCAGCACCTCACCACGCAGTCCTTCAGACCAGAAGCTGCGGTCCTGTCGGGAAACAGATCAATTCTGTACGTCCTTGGTCCTATATAGCTTCCTTCCGGGGGATGCTGCTGGTGGTAGTAGCAATGACCCATAAATTGATCACTGCCGTCGGCTTACTAGCATGGCCTGAAGCTTTCCCACTAGTCTAGGGGCCGTTCCCTGATTGGCCTGGTCCTTCCTATCTCGGATAGGGCCATGGATGGAATAATCACTGTCCGTGCTCATGGACCCTTTCTCATGCGCTCCAGAAGCTTCTCGAGGCTAGCTCTCCTCCCCATCACTCACTCCCAAGAGTGTTCAGAGTGTTCACCTCTCTAAGCTTCTCTTCTCCTCTTACTGCTGCCTAAACTCCACCCACCCATACACCCCTTGCTAACCAGACTGGTATGAGACCATCCACCCTTAGGGTACGTCCATATGACCAGCTGATATGGTGTGTGTTGGATGTGGTGTTGGAGTCTAAGGGGGTGCTCCCTCCTTACCTGGGGTGGGGTGTCACATCGCTGGATGAGATGCAACACCTCTGTGGCGACTGAACCCTCAGGGGCGCCACATATTGGTTCCAGTGTTAGGTAGGTAGGGGATTGTATGTTGCTCTATGCACCTCAGTGCAAGGCCTGCAGGCACTGTATGTGTGTATCTAGATCATTGCATACATCAAGAGGGTCCATTCCCTTCCTGTCTGCTGCTGCTACCTATAGGATATATTGACCTCATATATCTAGCCCCAGGTCTAATTGGCTTGGAACATATTTTTGGCCAGGTTAAAAGAGCTTATTTTATTGCAAAGCAATCCAGAGCCTTTTTTTTCTCCATTTGCTCTTTGACAGTGCACAATACAGCCAGATCCTTTTCCTAGCACAGCGTGAAAATCCTGCAATTTTAAACGGGTCCCAAAAATCACTTTTGAGTGCGTAGAGAAATATTTAATTTTCATGTGGTATGGTAGAGTAGAATTTTTTTTGAGTGTCAAAAAATATATACATCCCACATATTTTACAGTGCGGGATATCTGTGGCATGCCTCATCCATCCGTCTGCTAAGAATTTTGTTCATTTTAGCCCTAAATTCAATTTTTTTTTTGTATCTGACACTATAGTTATATACAGCACTATTTAGCCTAAAAAAGCAAAAAATACATTCCACCTATTTGTCAGTGTGGTATCTCCGTGCCAGCTCATATATCTGTGTGCTCCAAGTTTGCCCATTTTAGGCCTGTTTTCCATTGTTTTTCTGTGTCACTCTAGTTATATACAGCACTATTTAGCCAATAGAAGCAAAACAATACAGGCTGCAGATTTGTCAGTGTGGTATCTCTGTGCCAGCTCAAATATCTGCGTGCTCCAATTTTGCCCATTTTAGGCCTGTTTTCCATTGTTTTCCTGTGTCACTCTAGTTATATATGTGGAGAAACAAGGTCAGTGGGTGCTCTTGTCCGTTGGCTTGGCTGCCTTTAGAAAGACTGCATGGACCAGGGCTCAAACCACTGAACGCCCGCTCCATCTCCCTGTGGGCAACATACTACACAGACAATGCAGGGTTAGGGTAAAACAGTGTGGCAATGCTTTATTGAACCGCAACACCCTATAGCAAACAGAACATTCCCATCAATTACCCCCAAGATGGTGCACATTACAAGGTCTCACCCTTCCGCTGTCTCTCTAAAATGATGGTAGATGATACGTCAGAGTTCCCAGGGTCGATATTCCACCTGTGATATACACACAGAGAAGAGATATTGACAAGCGTAGGGAGATGTCCCTCGTGAAGGTGCCATGTTGAATTGGCTGAAGTCCTGTCTCTCATCCGTTGAGTGTTGTGCAGAATGTCCGACTGGTAGCTCTCTGTGTGATGAGATGAGATCAGATCTGCTCTTTCTGTCTCTTGAGTATTTTTATACCCGAGGCATATAATCTATTTTTAGATTTACCCAGTGTGCTTAAGGTACTGCCACACTAAGCTATCCCGCTAGCGATCTCGTTAGCGTTGCATACTAATGAGATCGCTAGCGGGATTGTTTCTATATCGCTAAATGCTGCCGCATTTAGCGATATAGTTAACGACGCTATCGCGGTTAGCGATCTTCTTAACGACTTTAGCGGTACAAAAGTACCGCTAAATCGCTAAGAAAAGGTGCCACACAGCTATTAGATACTTACCCAGCGGGAGCGCCGACGAGAAAATAGGGTCCGGAACGATTCCAGCGACGAGCGAGATCACAGCAGGAAGCTCGTCGCTGGAAGCTGCCGCACTGAACAATATCGCTAACAGGATCGCTAAATAGTGACTTTTTTAGCGATCCCGTTAGCGATATTGTTTAGTGTGGCATACCCTTTACACAATATGTTAAATAGTATATCAGCTTGCAAGACTGTCTTCTTGACCCACCAGACATAAACACTTAAATCCACAAGCAAATATACAGGTAAAAAGCAAAAAAAAAATGGTTGTCTGGGAAATTAAGATGCATTCTGGTTTCTTCACAATATACAGCACTACTTAGCCAACAAAAGCAAAAATTACAGGCCACAGATTTGTCAGTGTTTTATCTCAGAGTCAGCTCATATGTCTGCGTGTTTCAAGTTTACCCATTTTTAGCCGGTTTTCTATTGTTTTCCTGTGTGTCACTCTAGTTATATACAGCACTATTTAGCCTAAAAAAAAGCAAAAAATACAGGCCACAGATTTGTTAGTGTGGTATCTCCCTAACAGGCCTCATTTATCTGTGCCTAATATTTGACCATTTTATGCCTACATATTCTAGTGTTTTTGCAGTCTGTTACCGTACTTATTGACACAAATCTGATAAGCCAAAAAACATTTTTACCTATAGTCCAGATAGGTAAAAGTGTGGTTTTCCCGCACATGTATCACATACAATTTTGCTCCCAAATCAGGCATTTGTAGTGAATGTGTATAATATTCTAGTCCATTTACAATGTTCAAGGCCTGTGGCAAGGGACGGGGAAGTGGACGTGATGGTGATGGTGCATCTTCTCGCTGGATCTTAGTGTCCAAAGTCCTAGGGAACCACGGCAAGACAGCACTATTGAAGCCCGAGCAATGTGAAAAAGTTGTTGGTTGGATAGCGGATAATACTTCCAGTTACTAATCCACCACCACCAGCACCCTGTCTTCCATACGGTTAAGTCAGAGTAGCCGTGAATCTGGACCACATATTCCTCACCCTGATCCTCCTACCTCCCACCATGCTAAGTGCCCTGAGACAACTGATCCCACACTTCGACACTCCAGAGAGCTGTTCAGTTTTCCAATTGGAGATTCGTGCCTCTCGCCTGGTCCACTTGAAGCGGGGCAAGATGATATTATGTAGCGATGCACAAATATTTGAGCAACCACGGTCACAAGAGGTGAACAATGATGAGACACAATTACTGGAAAGTCAGGAGGAGGACCAGGGTGCGGAAGTGGAAGATGAGGTGGTGGATGATATAGTAATAGACCCAACCTGGCAGGAGGATATGCAGAGTGAGGACAGCAGCACACAGGGGGAGGTAGTCATAGCACCACTTCAGGCAGGAAGAAGCAGTGTGGTGGCTGCAGACAGAAGGCGTGCAACCATTCCCCGTAACACCAACATGATGGAAGTTGCCAGTCCAACTGTAAGGTTTTCACGAGTCTGGTTATTTTTTAAAGACTCTGTCAATAACCCCAAACAGGCCATTTGCAACACCTATCATGCCAGCATCAGCAGGGGTAGCAAAACTACCAGCCTTACCACCACCAGCATGATCAGGCACATGGCTGCAAAGCACCCAACTTTGTGGGCCCACCCCTGGTTGCAGGAACAGTGTCTGCGGGTGACACCACTGCTTCTTCCACTGTTGTGCGTGCAAGCCAATCCCCTGTCCATGGTGCCTGCAAAGATGCCTCCTGCCCTACACCTGCCATTGCCCAGAGTCAAATAGCACCATCATCAAGCATGTCCACGTCCTCGTCACAGCTCAGCCTTCAGTTGTCCATACTCCAGTCATTGGAACGTAAGCAGAAATGCGCATCCAATGCCCCACAAGCCACAGTACTCAATTCTCATACTTATAGTCTGCTTGCACTCGAAATGTTGCCTTTTAGGCTTGTGGAGACGGAAAATTTCCACAAACTGACGGTGGCGACCGCCCCAAGGTAATCGGTCCCCAGCAGCCACTATTTCTCCCACTGTGCCGTCCCGTCATTACACAAGCATGTGTCCCACAACCTTACCCGTGCCCTCAACAATGCAGTTACTGGGAAAGTACATCTAATCACGTACACGTGGACAAGTGCTTGTGGCCAGGTACAGTACATCTCGATGAAGGCACACTGAGTTAACATAGTGGAAGCTGGGACGCAGTCAGACCTTGGGATATAACACGTCCTACCAACACCAGGTATTGCGGTCCCTAAGTCAATCAGGGTTGCTGTAATGTATGTAGTACAGTTCATATAGCGTCTTGTGCTTGGGTGCGATGAAAATACATGAGACACAGGTTTGATATAGAAGGTCTTGTATTACTTCATACAAGTGGCAAAAATAGTCACACAGTTTGCAGATACAGAAGCAGGAGACACAGCAGGCCAGAGTAACTTAAGCTCAGCAATCACTCTCCACAACAGGTTCGGGATCTTCTTCTCTGTTACCGTAAGTCCATGCAAACGTGGATCTTTCAAAGAGCAGGGTTCCAGAGTCCACAAGTGTTCAGAGTTCCTCAGTAGGAATAGCTGGAGTACATAGTCCAAGGCTTCCAGGAGTCAGGTCACAGGTTCACTGCAGGCTAGATTCTGAAGCACTGATTGCTCAGCTGTGGCTGCTTAAGAAGCAAGAGGGAGAGAATCAGGGCGGGAACATGAAAGCTGAAAACTCCATATTGACTGAGGGCAAGATAGCTGCAGCAAGACAGAAAGCAAAATGGCTGACGGAAAACTGAGTTTCAAGAACATGTACAAAGAACCTTACATTACTCCCCCCTTAGGGACAACCTCCGGATGGCCTCAGGCCAGGCTTGTCTGGGTACCTCTGATGAAACTGGCGGAGCAAACGAGGAGCATTAACGTTATTGACTGGTTCCCATGAGTTGTCCTCCACTGGGTAGCCCTGCCATTTAATCAAATATTGTAACTGATTCCTGTATAACCTGGAATCTAGAATTCTTTCCACCACAAATTCTTCCTGACCATCGACTAGCACTGGGTCAGGGCAAGGAGAAGAACGTCCAGGAAACGTATTGGGTGTTGCAGCCTTTAGTAGGGATACATGAAAGACAGGGTGGATTCTCATAGTTCTAGGCAGTTGAAGACGACAAGCAACGGCACTTATAATTTTACTGATTTTATAGGGTCCAATGTACTTATGTCCCAACTTAGACGATGGAATCCTTAACTTAAGATTTCTGGTTGACAGCCAGACCAGGTCTCCTACCTTGAAAACTGGTGCAGGTTTACGAAATTTATCTGCTGCTTTCTTGTACCTTTCCTGAGCCAATTCCAGATTCTCCTTTAGAAGATCCATATTCTTCTGTAAAGACGTGATTCTTTCGGCCACTGCTGGTAAAGGCGTTTCTATGGGAAATCGTGGAAGAATGTTAGGATGATAACCTAGATTGGAGTAAAAAGGAGACTGCTTAGTGGAGGCGCCTGAGAGTTGTTATAAGAGAACTCAGCCAATGGAAGTAGATCCACCCAATCATCCTGTAGGTGGCAGATAAAGCAGCGGAGATACTGCTCCAGAGTTTGATTGGTTCGTTCGGTCTGTCCATTAGTCTGGGGATGAAAAGCAGAAGAAAGGTTTACTTTAATGTCCAATGCTGCACAGAAATTTTGCCAAAACCTTGAAGTGAATTGCACCCCTCGATCCGAAATAACCTCATCCGGTACTCCATGTAAGCGAAACACATCTTTAATCATCAAATCTGATGTCTGTTTTGCAGTGGGTAAGCCGACACAAGGAATAAAATGAGCTGCCTTTGTTAAACGATCAACCACCACTAGAATGGTGTTTTTCCCTTGAGAGGTTGGTAACTCCACAATGAAGTCCGTAGAAATGGATCCCCACGGGCGGGACGGGGTGGGAAGAGGTTGTAACAGACTAGTTGGTGAGGAGCGAGGTGTTTTGCATCTTGCACAGACTTCACATGAAGTGACATAGTTTAAAACATCCTTCCTGCAAGTGGGCCACCAAAAGAAACGAGAAAGAAATTCCTGTGTCTTTAGAATTCCTCTATGCCCAGCTATCTTGGAATCGTGAATGAGTTGCAATACTCTCAATCTGACTGTTTCAGGAATATACAGACGTTGTCCCAGAATCCACACACCATTCTTAAAGACAAGACTTACGTCCCTTGGGGGTTGTGCCAACAAGGAATCCGCATGATATGCTTCCTTGATGTCCTTAAGTAGGTCTTGATTATGAATCACTCCCAGGAATCTAGAGTCAGGAAGAATAGTCTTAGGAGGAGCAAGTGGACGGGTCTCTACTGAATGAATCCTAGAGAGTGCATCAGCCTTTCCATTGCGCGATCCTGGTCTATAAGAAATGACAAAATTAAATTGGTTTAGGAAAAGATTCCAGCGAGCCTGGCAAGGAGTCAGGCACTTAGCCGACCTGATAAATTCAAGGTTACGATGGTCTGTCAGGACGACTATTTGCTGTGCAGCTCCCTGAAGAAGGTGTCTCCATTCTTTGAAGGCGGCAATAATGGCCAACAACTCTCTATTGCCCACATCGTAGTTCCTCTCAGCCGAAGACAACTGCTGGGAAAAGAAGGCACAGGGATGCAAGACATTCTTCTCACCTGTTCTCTGAGAGAGTATAGCTCCAACGGCACAATCTGAAGCATCCACCTCTATTATGAAGGCAAGTTCGGGGTTGGGATGTACCAAGATAGGTGCGGTGGTAAATTTATCTTTTAGACGAGAAAATGCTTCCTGGGCTTGGGGAGTCCAGGAGAACCTAGACTCTTTCCGGGTAAGTTGGGTGATAGGTGACACTACCTCAGAGAAATTCCTAATGAAACGTCTATAGAAATTGGCAAACCCGATGAAGCGCTGCACCTCCTTCACATTTCTAGGACTTGGCCAATCCTTGATGGCTTGGGTCTTACTTCCATCCATACTAATTCCTTGTGTAGACAGTACATACCCCAGAAATTGAATTTCGGTCCTATGGAATTCACACTTTTCAAGTTTGATGTAAAGATGGTTTTGTCTTAGACGTTCCAAGACCATTCTCACATGTCCATGATGTTCCTCTGTGGAGTTAGAAAAAATTAGAATATCATCCAAATAAATCACCACGAATGTATCTAGGAGATCCCTGAAGATGTCATTCACCAAGTGTTGGAAAGTGGCTGGGGCGGTACTCAGACCAAAAGGCATAACTAGATATTCAAATTGTCCATAGCGTGACCTGAATGCAGTCTTCCATTCATCCCCAGGTCTAATACGGACCAAGTTATAGGCCCCACGGAGATCCAATTTAGAGAAAATTTTGGCATGCCGCACTCTCTCCAATAACTCAGGGATTAAAGGCAATGGATAACGGTTTCTAATAGTAACCTTATTGAGTTCCCTATAGTCTACGCAGGGTCTCAGAGATCCATCTTTCTTCTTCACAAAGAAGATGGGTGCACCTGCAGGAGATGAAGAGGGGCGTATGAAGCCCTTGGCTAGATTTTCGTCTATGTAATCCTTTAAAGCCTTTAGCTCAGGCCCCGCCAGGGGGTAGATCTTACCAAAAGGTATCTCTGCTCCAGGCAATAATTCAATTGGACAATCATATGGACGGTGAGGGGGAAGCTGGTCAGCGTTCTTCTTGTCACATAAATCCACATAGTCCTGGTATACAGCTGGTAGTTCAGGGACTGACATGGTTCCTTTAGGAACAGAGCAAGCTGAAACTTCTGGACTCATCTGTTTCTCTGGAAAGTGTAATTCCTTGGTCTCCCAGTTAATGGTAGGGTTCTGAGCCTGCAGCCATGGTAGCCCTAGAATAATGGGAAAGTGGGGAGAAGAGATAAGCATAAAGGACAGTTTCTCTTGATGATCTTTACCCATAAGGACCCTCAAAGGCTCCGTTTCCTGATCCACTGGTCCAGAGGTCAGCAGGGAGCCATCCACAGTTTCCATCTGTACTGGAGTAGCCTTCTTCACTGAACGTATCCCCTGTTTCAGAGCAAAGGAGACATCCATAAAATTTCCACTTGCCCCTGAGTCGATCATAGCAGAGCTAGACACCCAGACTGAGTTAACCCAGAGTTTGATGGAAAGGAAGCAATGAGAATTGTTTTTGCTACAACTCAGCTGGGACACCGCTGAGGAAACTTGAAAAATTGCAGCGTTTACACAGTCATCGTCCTCAGAGTTTAAGTCCGAGAAATCAAGATCTGTTGCCGCAGATCTCTCTGGAACCTGAGGCTCGGACCTGACAGATCTCCTCTCGCAACACTCACAGTGAATGAGTTCTGCAGTAGTCTTACGAGAACGGCTGGGGCAGTTTATAATGAAGTGCCCTGACTTACCACAATAGAAACATAGATTTTCCTTAAAACGATGTTCCTTGCGTGCATCACTAACCCGTCTTTATAAAGAGTCTACCTGCATGGGTTCAGGTTCAGGTTCCCGTGTGATCCTACTCAAAGGTTCCTTAGCTGGGGAGGAAGGTAGGAAAAGGTTAGTGCGATTGCTTTCGAACCATCTCTCTTGCCTGCGTTCAGTCAGGCGAGCATCAATACGGATGCAGTAGTTAATAAAGTCACCTAACGCAGTGGGAGGGTCGGCACGAGCAAGTTCATCCTTAATTAGTGGAGACAACCCCTTTCGAAAAATAGATTTTTTGGCGGAACTGTCCCAGGTGGTATCAAGGGCCCATCTCCTGAAATCCAAGGCATATTCGGCTACCGAGTGCTTACCTTGGCGCAAAGTTAACATGGCTGCTTCAGCTGTTGCACCTCGATTGGGGTCATCAAACACCTGCCCCATGGCTGAAATGAAAGCATCAAGATGATCCAAACATTCATCCTCAGTCTCAATCAGAGGGTTTGCCCACATCAAAGCCTTGTTGGTAAGTAACATAATTATAGTAAGCACTTTAGATCGTTCAGTGGGAAATTGTGAAGCATGTGCAGAAAAAAACAGATTGCATTGGTTAATAAATCCCCTGAATTTTTCACGTTCACCGCCAAAACGAAAAGGGGGCAACTTGGGAATCCCAGAACTTGGGGCTACGGCAGGAGCCTGGACTCGCTCCTCTAGAACCTCAATCCTGGTTCGCAAATCCTGGGCAGTCTGTCCAAACACTTGCAAATTGTGATTAGTGAGGTCCTGTAGGTTTGTAAAATGGGTTTTTATAGTCTGTAAATCTGCAAGGATATTATCAGTCACTCCGCAAAGTTCCTTTATGCGGGCCTCCATTTTCCAGATCTTTTAAGACAGGAGTACTGGAAGGAGAGGAGAAAAGAAAAAAAAAAAACAATAGTGTTTACCTGTGGTAACACTGCAGAGAGAAAAAAAAATTAAGGGAACTGCTCACCTGGAATGGTTGTGAGAAGTCACAACCACTATCATCACAGAAAGTTCAACCGGACATCTGATATCCACAGTTACAGCAGACACAAAAGAGGGAAGAGAAGAAAAAAAAACAAACAATAGTGTTTACCTGTGGTAACACTGCAGAAAAAAAAACTTAAGGGAATTGCTCACCTGGAATGGTTGTGAGAAGTCACAACCACTGTCTTCACAGAAAGTACAACTGGACGTCTGATATCCACAGTTACAGCAGACACAGCCTTACCAGACCCAGCAGACACTAACGTTTTGGCTTCAGAATCTTGTAATGTAAGGAGTACAGTTCATATAGCGTCTTGTGCTTGGGTGCGATGAAAATACATGAGACACAGGTTTGATATAGAAGGTCTTGTATTACTTCATACAAGTGGCAAAAATAGTCACACAGTTTGCAGATACAGAAGCAGGAGACACAGCAGGCCAGAGTAACTTAAGCTCAGCAATCACTCTCCACAACAGGTTCAGGATCTTCTTCTCTGTTACCGTAAGTCCATGCAAACGTGGATCTTTCAAAGAGCAGGGTTCCAGAGTCCACAAGTGTTCAGAGTTCCTCAGTAGGAATAGCTGGAGTACATAGTCCAAGGCTTCCAGGAGTCAGGTCACAGGTTCACTGCAGGCTAGATTCTGAAGCACTGATTGCTCAGCTGTGGCTGCTTAAGAAGCAAGAGGGAGAGAATCAGGGCGGGAACATGAAAGCTGAAAACTCCATATTGACTGAGGGCAAGATAGCTGCAGCAAGACAGAAAGCAAAATGGCTGACGGAAAACTGAGTTTCAAGAACATGTACAAAGAACCTTACAGTTGCCCCCACTGGGTACAGCTCCTGCCCCTGCACCTCCTCCTCCTTCTCCTCTTCAGCTTCCATCTCCAAAATGAGCACGTCAGTCACACGCTGGAAGCACTGCAGCACTGCCAAAGTCAAGCGGCAACAGGCTGTGCTTAAGCTAATTTGCTTAGGTGACAAACCGCCCAATGCTGAAGAGTGGTTGACAGCTCTGAATGAGCAGGCAGATGTGTGGCTGACACCGCTGAATCTCCAGCCAGGCCTGGTTGTGTGTGACAATGGCAGGAACCTGGTGGCAGCTTTGAGTCGAGGCGAACTGACACACGAACCATGCCTGGCTCATGTGCTTAACCTCATTGTTCAACATTTTCTAAAAGGCTACCCGGAGCTGCCGGATCTGCTGGTGAAAGTACGCCACTTGTGTGCAAATTTTAGAAAGTCAGCTACAGCTTCAGCCGCCCTTGCCGTGCTTCAGAGACGATTGCAGATTCCGGCTCACCGACTGGTGTGTGATGTCCCCACACGTTGGAACTCTACACTGCATATGTTGGAAAGGATTTGTGAGCAGAAGCAGGCAGTTGTTGAATACCAGCATCAAAAAGGCCGATGTTTTTCAGGTTTGACTCCACACATAAGACCTCAGGAGTGGACATGGATGTCAGACATATGTAACATCCTCCAAAACTTTGAGGAGTCCACCAAGATGACATCATAATTAGCGTCACCATCCCGCTCATCTGCCTTCTGAAAAAAAAGAGCATGAAACACACATCCAAAAATCATACGTTGCCGCATGGGTGCTGTGGGGCAACAGGCCGTCTGCCCTGCTGGTGCATTGCCTCTGAAGCGGTGGTCACCACACGGCTCCGCTCCGTTAGGGCAGGTCAGGAACCACTATGAGGTTTGCCGTGAAATGGCAGTGGGCTTCATACAGTCTGATCAGAATGTTAAACTAAGAACCTCATGTTCAGTTATTTAATTTCTGCCTAGCGGCTTTAGATCAACATATGATTTTTGGATGTGCGGTTCATGCTCTTTTTTTTCTTTTTGTGCAACGCATGCCTTCTGAAAAGCTCTCTGCTCACAATGAAAGTGGATGCATTGCAGGCAGAGCACGAGGACATGGATCAAGGAACCATACTGGGTGATTACACACAGCCCATCCTCATGTCATCCCAATGTGGATTGATTGACAATGAGGAAGAGGAAGAGGAGGAAGAACAGGAGCTACTTTCATGCGCTATAGACGGTACTACATGCACAACTGTCATACCATCTGTTCAGTGTGGATGGCCTGATGACAGGGAGGAAGAGGAAGAGGAGGAGGAGGACACCTTGGTCAGTCTTCCTGTTGGTGAGTACATGGAAGGCTTCCCTGTTACTAGTCTGGCACGCATGGCTGACGTTATGTAACGCTTTCCCGTGACCCTCGTATTGTAAAAATATTGGGAAACAGTCATTTTTGGGTAGTGACATTTTACTGCATTTCCCATGACCCTCGTATTGTAAAAATATTGGGTTACAGTCATTACAGACACTTTGAGATCCACGCTACAAGGAGAACTTTCAATCTCTTGTTCCAGAGGCAGACAGGTGTACTAAAAAGGTGCAGCACCAGAGGGCCATTGTTGCAGAGTTATTTAAAAAATTCCCATCTCAAAACGCTGGCGGCAAAGATAACAGTTCGTAGGCCAACCAAGGAGGACAGGCAAGAGAGACACAACTCCAATCCAGCAGAGATAGGGGAACACTGGCAAAGTTCTGGGACAGTTTTCTCAGACCCTCCCATCACCCTGACCCTGAGGCGCGGGGTAATCTCACAAGGAATGCAATGTTTTATAAGATGCTGAGGGAGTACCTTGCTGGCCGTACTAACGTCTTCCATGATTCCTCAGTGCCTTTTAATTATTGGGTATCAAAGCTGGACACGTGGCATGAACTGGCTCTCTACGCCTTGGAGGTCCTGGCCTGCCCTGCCTCTAGCATTTTGTCAGAGCGGGTTTTTAGTGCCGCAGGTGGAATTATCACAGATAAGCGCATTCGCCTTTCAATGGAAAATGCAGACATGCTGATTCTTATAAAAATGAACAAGGGATGGATTGGGCAAGACTTTTCGACACCACCAAATGATGACAGCGAAACATAAACTCCAATGTAGTGGCTTTTTGGAGGTGTATTCCCAGGCACCTTTTCACATCCATACATGGGTATACGCTTCTTGATTTTGGCTGATTGGTGTCCTCCTCCTCCTTCTCGTCATCCTCACTGTCCACCACCACTGGTACACTAGGGTGAATGTATTTCGTCATGCTCCAGCCACTCTATTTTTTGGCAAGGGTGTTATGAAGCCCGTCACAAAATTTAAAAAAATATGTACCCCCCCAGGGGAAATGTTTGCCAGCCCATACACTTAGTGTAAGAGCATTACAAGTCTAGGATATTCGCTCCTTTACATTGGCCTATTTTTTAATTAGGCCTTCCTCCAGGTTTCATCATCCACCGCCACTAGATCAACAGAGTTAATGTGTTCCGTGCTGCTACAGCCAGTGTCGAATTATTAACAAGGGTTGGTGGTCATGCTGGGTGTAAAATACTTTTTCAGAAAAAGGTTGAGGTTTTCCCCACAGGGGAAATGTTTGCCAGCCCAGTGTATGGGCATTCCAAGTCTAGGAGACCCACTCCTTTAAATTGGGCATAGTTTTTAATCAGGCCTTCCTCCACATCTCATCATGCGCCATCACAAGATCACCAGCGTTAATATGTTCTGTGCTGCTACAGCCAGTGTCGAATTATGAACAAGGGTGGGTGGTTTTGCTGGGCGTAAAATACTTGTTCAGAAAAAGGTTCAGGTGTACTCCTCAGGAGAAAATGTTTGCCAGCCCATACACTTAGTATATGGGCATTATAAGTCTAGGAGAACCGCTCCTTTTTAATGGGACTTTTTTTTTCATGAGGCCCTCCAACATGTTTCTTCCAAGGAGGGATTAGGCTTATTGGTGTGCATATGACTTGGTAGCAGGGCAGGCAATGCAGTCAATGCATAAGAAAAGAGTGTGGGGGTACAAAATGAATAATGTGAAGTGGATTTCCCTGTGCCCATCCAGTACCTGGGTTCAAAGGCTAATTGGGGTGCATATGACTTGGCAGCAGGGCAGGCCTTGCTATAAATGCATAACAAAAGAGTATGGGAGTACAAAATTAATGTGAAGTAGACTAGTCACATATAGTATAATAACACAACACTATATATAGAAACCAAAGCCGGCATCCCCAATGTTCACACTTGGTTATAGAAAGCATAAGATGGCTTAGAAGACTTTCATGAAAATTGGAATATGGGCTCACTTCCAAAAAACCTGGACCTAGTCCCAGCCAGGAATGACTGTTGAAGTTTTCCAGGCTCACAAGGCCCTCAAAACTCTTTCCATATATTAGGTATTTTTTTGGGCAGCTCTAGTTTAGCATGTAACTCAGGAGTAGAGATGGGCGAACCCGAACATTAAAGTTCGACGTTGGTACTGAACACTTACTGTCCGGGCACGGATACCGAACGCGAACTTCACCAGGAAATCCGTGTTACTGTTTGAGGTTGGCCCCTGAACACTCGGTGTTTGTCATGGGCATGACAGCACTACAAACACCGCTTCTGATCAGAGGTAAAATCATCACTGCCAGTCAGATACCCGCAGTTCCCATGCTGTCAAATGACAGCGTGAGCCCAAAGCTGTGATCGGAGGTATAAAGTTTACCTCCGGTCATTGCTGTCGGCTGATTACGTAAATAAATAGTAAAAAAAAAACAGCATGCGTTCCCCTGTATTTTTGATAACCTGCCAGGCAAACTCCCAGTTGGGGGCTGCTACACTCAGCTTTCTGCTTCAGCAAGGCTAGTTATCAAGAATAGAGGGTTCCCTGCAACCTCTTTTTTAATTATTTAAATTTTTGATGATCTGCCTTGATAAATCAGACAGGGGTTGGTATTCTCAGACTGATAAGGGGCCATGGATTTTGGCCCTCCCAGCCTGAAAATAGCAGCCCTCAGCCGCTTGGCAAAGGTTCATTAATTAGCTGCGCCAAATCTTTCTCTTTGCCTGGCTCTTCCCACTTGCCCTGCAGCGGTGGCTAGGGGGTTCATATTTGTGGGTTTGATGTCACCTTTGTATGAGTGCATGGAAAAAGGTTTAGAATTTATAAGGCAATAATCCCTGACTAGATGCCTGTCATACGCTATTCCTACTGTCACAACTCACCGTAGACAAATTGCAGAAGGGATTTGAATAGGCCCTAAAATTATTTTTTTCTTGTATGCGGCATCCATAAACTCTGGAGGAATGCAAGTAACACTGACAGCTTAGTGAAATTTCAGAGCAGAAATTACCGTAAAAAACATGAATCGGTCAATGAGTCCATGGGGAAAAACAGCATCAGGAAGGCTAAGACTAGATAACTATCATACGCTGCAACACCTACTGCAAAACCTCACCCTACACAAATTGCAGATAAGAGCAGTATTATGATGACAGAATAGAATCTATTTGAATTAGCTTGGAAAAAAGCGATTACTTTAATGTATCAGCATCATGGAAGGTTATTTCATCAACTCTGCTGGGGAATATAGTGCAGCATTTCGCATATATTAAGACTGATATGGAGGAGACGAGGATCTTCTGTGCTTATTGTACAAATGCTCCTTTACTGGCTGTGAAATCCTGTATGTAGTGTGAGAACTGCCTATGTGAGAACCTTATAGCCCACATCAAGGCACTGGATAATATACTAATAGAACCCCGCTAAGGCAGCCTCAATACAAGAGATGCAGTCAGACAGTGACCACAGTCTCTGTTGCCCAGGGGCTGCCGTATTTGAGGTGTGTAAATGTCGTGCTCAGACACTTACACACCTCAAATGCAACTGGCAGCCCCCAGAGCCTGACGTAAAAATGAAAATCTAAAAAGTACTAAAGTGGTATATTTAATCTTGCATGAAAAATAATTGATTATATAATCAATAATTATTAAAACAAAAATAAAACATTCCTTTAACCCCTTCCCAACATGAACCTACCATTTACTACTTTGCAGGAGCTGCGTTCCCACAAACACCAATATAAGCACGATGCGATTGCTCAACCTCACGCTGAGCGCTGCAGCGATCGCATGCGGGTGTCAGCTCTGTGTGAGATCTGACACCTTGCAGCAAGGAGCACGATCGGTGCTAGTACTGATAGCAGGCATTTAACGCCTCTGATGCCGCTGTCAGTAGAGACAGCAACATAGAGGAGCATTGCACAAGGAATGGGTCCCTTCATGCTTCCATATGTTCACGTTGTCCTGATGGGCTAGATGGAGACCCCCGGCCGCAAGATGACAGCAGGGTCCTCCAGGGAAGGTGACTTTGCAGTGACTGCAGAGAGCAGGACCTGAGACGCCTCCATCCCTGCATGTCAGATGCTGATGTAATGCTCCGCAGTGCAGAAGCATTGTAGAGGATCAGATCAGCAATGTGATGCTATATAGTGAAGTCCCATCCTGGGACAATGTAAAAAAGTTAAAAAAAAAATAAAAAAATCCCCCCCAAAAAAGAACCAAATATTTTTTCCAATAAATACATTTATTAATGTAAATAAAAAAAATAAACAATAAAAGTACACATATTTGGTATTGCTGTGTCCGTAATGACCCGTCTATAAAACTGTCTCACTAGTTAACCCCTTTAGTGAACATAATTAAAAAATAGACAAAAAATGAGGCAATAAACAATGCTTTATCATCATGCCACCGAACAAAAAGTGCAATAAAACGCAATCAAAAAGATGAATGTAAATAAAAATGGTACGCCATCTTGTCCTGCAAAAAAACCAAGCTGCCATACGGCTCCACAGCAGAAAAATAAAACAGTTTTAG
Source organism: Oophaga sylvatica (assembly GCA_033576555.1). Classification (NCBI taxonomy): domain Eukaryota; kingdom Metazoa; phylum Chordata; class Amphibia; order Anura; family Dendrobatidae; genus Oophaga; species Oophaga sylvatica. The sequence continues at coordinate 532,757,647 of JARQOD010000004.1, forward strand.
CTCTTAGAATAAAGCAATGCAAAAATATTTTTTTTCTATAAAATAGTTTATATTGTGTAAAAGCGCCAAAACATAAAAATTATAAAAATTAGGTATAGAATAATAAAATTGTCTTATCAATTTTACCACACACGAAACAGAATAAAAAAAAAAAAAGCAATTCCTGAATTGCTGGTTTTTGTTCATTCTGTCTCACAAAAATCGGAATAGAAAGTGATCAAAAAAGTAATGTGTCTGAAAATGGTACCAATAAAAACGTCAACTTGTCCCGCAAAAAACAAGACCTCACATGACTCTGAAGGCCAAAATATGGAAAAATTACAGCTGTCCAAATATTGTGATGCAAACACTAGTTTTTGCAATAAAAAGCATCTTTTAGTGTATGACAGCTGCCAAACATAAAAACCCAATATAAATCTGGTATCACTGTAATCACACCAATCCAAAGAATAAAGTTGCCTAATCACTTATGCCTCACGAGGAACGACGTAAAAAAGAAATTAAACCAATTCTTCACCTGCTGTTGATTTTTTCATTCTGCCTCCCAAAGATCGCAGTAAGGCTCGGCGCACATTTATCCTGCGCTCTGCGCTGAGCGCTTACATTGGGGTTTCCATGTAAATCTCTGAAATACGAGATTCAGACAGAACATCCGGAGGAAGATTCCCTATAATGAGGAAGATGGAGGGAGATCCGTCTTTTTAGGATTGCATAAAAGTGCCGTTGGCCATAGTTTTGTGCACTTAGGAAAAGAAGGACACTGCTGAACAGAGGCCAGACAGAGTCCAGAGTAACTCTGCTGCATCATTATAGTGAATGGATCCATCAGGGGTTTTATCTGTCACATCACTCAAAGATTTAGATGGAAACCCCAATGTAAGTGCTCAGTGTAGAGTGCTGGATAAATGTGACCATAAATGTTATGTAAAATGTTTCCAATAAAAGCTTCAACTCAATCCACAAAAAAGCAAGCCCCCACTCAGATCCGTCATCTGTTAACGGTAATATAGTGGGCTTCCACGTTACTGGTAGCACATTGCATATTTTTGACCTAGACAGCCCAAGGGTCACTCCCAGATAACAGCTAAGGCAGCCTCAATACAAGAGATGCAATTGGACGGCGACCACAGTCTCCTATGCCCAGGGGCTGCCGTATTTTAGGAGTGTAAGGCCGGCATTACCAATGTGAGGAAATCGTCCGATGCTCGCATTTGAAATCCCAGCTCTGGTGCTGGCACTCGGGAGTGGAGCGAGCGGCTGCATATAAACACATGCAGCCGCTCGCTCCACTCCTGAGTGCCGGCGCCAGAGCTGGGATTTCACATGCGAGCATCGGACGATTTCCTCGCATGTGTGATCTCGGCCTAAGTGTCCTGCTCAGACACACACTCCCAAATACAAATGGCTGCTCCCAAATGCTGACGTAAAAGTTCATATATAAAAATGATTAAAGTGGTATATGTCATCTTGTATGAAAAATAATTGATCATATAATCAATCATTAATACAAAAATAACTTTCCTTTAAAGTTTGAGTTCTGGCAGTTTTTCCTTCTCTTGTAAACCAAATTTCAAGGATAACATGAATCGTTTCCTCCTAAATCCCCAGGCATCTTTATTTACTTAACCATATCCTTTTTGTTGGTAAGAATTAGGTCCAAATAAAAGATGGCGGGTGGGATTTGAACCCACGCCTCCAGAGAGACTGGAGCCTAAATCCAGCGCCTTAGACCGCTCGGCCACGCTACCTTACATGGAGCTTTGGCTTTGATTTAGTGGCAGAAAACAATGTCTATTCAATTAGACAAAAAAACAAGCATTAGTAAACATGAGCAACATAGTTATTTTCACTCGGAGAAAAACACCCGTAAAATGATGAGTTAGAAATTTATTTGATGACGGTGATAAAAAAAAAATCACAGAAGGCCATATTGAAAAACTACAAGAAAAAAAGCACAAAAAAAAAATACAGCCCTGGAAAACAAAACATATCGACTGCAATGGGATTCGAAACAACAAGCCCAAAGAGAAAGGAATCTTAACCCTGCCACTTAGACTGTTTGGCCACACTACCTATGACATGAGGTTTGTGCCATCTGACTAGTAAAGCAGGACAACATCTGAACTTATGTTCATTAATTATTGAATTCAGCCCTGTATGATGGCAAATCCTAACAGTGCGTAATATTCTCATTGTCAAGACTCAGCTCTGGATCTTGGGGGTCCCAGCAGTAGGATCACCAGCGATTGGAAACTTATCACCTATCCAGTGCATATATACAGGGCAGGAGAAGTGGTACTGTACGCTGTATACGTGCAGAATAATACAGATACTTAAAATTACACCAGTATAAAAGGACAGGAGAGTTATACACAGCATACACAACACCACAATTGGTAAAAGCAATTATACCCACAGCTTCACACTATATACTATGCTAAAGAATATACAGTCGTGTGGAGCTATGTATATAGTATATACTGTAGAGTTGTGCCAGTGTATATAGTGTGGATTCCACACAATATAATATATACATATACCATATGTTATAAACATTTCTACACTATATACTATATTTACACAGCACCATATTAAATACTATATTATTCTGTATACATCACAGCATACAACGACACTGCGGCATATACATGAGAGGACGGCACTGAGTGTGGTTAAATTATTACATGAGATGAGATGAGGAGGGTGCTAGAGTGAGTGTGGTATATACATAGACTGATTGGTAAGAGGAGGCTGAGTGTGGTATATACATAGAGAGGTAGGTGAACTGAGTGTGGGTTAATATGAAACATGAGAGGAGCGAGTGTGATGGTGAGTGTGTATATACATGAGAGGAGGCTGAGTGTGGTATATACATGAGAGGGGAGGGCTGGGAGTGTGTGGTATAATACATGAGATGAGGCCGACACTGAGGTACAGTTGGTATGGAAATTCTGTCTCTGAGCTCCTTGGCCAGTTCTTTGACCTCATGATTCTCATTTGGTCTGACATGCACTGTGAGCTGTGAGGTCTTATATAGACAGGTGTGCGCCTTTACAAATCAAGTCCTATCAGTTTAATTACACACACTGGACTCCAATGAAGGAGTAGACCATCTCAAGGAGGATCACAAGGAAATGGACAGCATGTGACGTAATATGAGTGTCTGAGCAAAGGGTCTGAATACTTATGACCATGTGATATTTCAGTTTTTCTTTTTTAATAAATTTGTAAAAATTTCTACATTTCTGATTTTTTTTCAGTCAGTATGGGGTGCAGAGTGTACAATAATGATAAAAAATGAACTTTTTTGAATTTATCAAATGGCTGCAATGTAACAAAGAGTGAAAAATTTAAAGGGGTCTGAAAACTTTCCTATCCACTGTATATACATAATAGGAGGCTGAGGGCGGCATATACATGAGAAGAGGTTGACACTGAGTTATATGGTAAATCGGTAAACCGAGATAGTTGTTATTAGGAAGACAAAACATCAAGGCACAGTAAAAGTGGATAGAGATAGAGATGACATACCATACTGAGGGTTGTGGTACATATGTGTATATTTTCTTGTATGTACTTTATTTGTTTTTTCTCTTTTTATTGTTTTTCCTTTTTTGCTGATATACGATATGTAATATACCCATGTATATCTCCACAGCAACTGATGAAGGTCTTTTGTACGGACCGAAACGTTTTGTAATGCTACTGTTTGGGATTGAATAAAATCACCTACAATCTTTACACTAAGTTAAGTGCCAGGTTCTATTTTTATATTAATTATGGTTTGGGAACCTACCTGAGCACCATCAGTCAGCTGTGCACACGTTTTCTATGTACTAAATTGAAAATCCAAGTCCCCTAAAGGAACTACTAAATACAGTAATAATAGCAGAAAATGTTTGTAAAAATAGGAAAAAAATAAAAAAGGTATAACAGCTCAAGTCATCTTTTCTCCTATGAAATTACACATGTTTCGTAATGCTACGTCCATAAAAGTCCAATCTATCAAAATATAAAATTAATTTACAAAACCGGTAAGCGGAGTAATGAGAAAAAAAACTAAATCCTAGAACTGCGATTTTTGGAGTGCAAGAACACCTGAAAAAAATGGAATAAGGGGCAATAAAAACATTGTATCTACCCCATACTGGTATAAATAAAAATATCTGCCCAGGGTACAAAAAACAAGCTGTTACACAGTTCTGTTGACTGAAAAATGAAAACGTTACAGGGTCTGCAAAATGGCGAGAAAAGAAAAATTTAGGTTTTTTTTGTACAAATTTCCGACACATTTTTTTTACACATACATAAAAAAAGGCATTCTAGTTGGGTATTACCATAATCATAATGACCTGAAGAATCATAATCATATTGTCGGGTCACTTTTACTGCATAATGAAAGTTGTAAAAGCAACTTTTCCTGCAATTTTGCCTCATTTGGATTTTTTTTTCTCATTTTCAGTACATCATGATACATCGGTCAAAAGTACAACTCGTCATACAAAAAAGCAAGCCCTCGTATGGCTATATCGGCAGAAAAAAGACAAAGATATGGCTCATAGAACAAGATGAGGAGACAACAAAAAAGGAAAAATGTAAAATTGCTGTAACGGGAAGGGGTTAAACCATACCGTCACTGTAGACCAAGGTTCCTCAACTCCAGTCCTCAAGGCCCACCAACAGATTATGTTTTCAGGATTTCCTTTGTATTGCACAGGTGATGCAATTATCACCTGGGCAATACTAAAGGTGAGTTTCCACGATCAGTAAACGCTGCGTGTTTGGCGCTGTGCGCCGGCGCAGCGCCAAACACGCAGCGTCCAGATGTTACAGCATAGTGGAGGGGATTTCAAGAAATCCCGTCTCCACTATGCGTAACAACACGCAGGTGGCAGACCTGCGTAAACGGACATGCGGCGCGTCTTTTCAGACCGCAGCATGTCCTCGCGTGTTGCGGCGACGGTGCGTCGCCGCAACAGAATTTCACACAGGGCTATGTAGCCCTGCCTTCTTTCCGGAGGTGTTCCGGAGGAGTCCTGAACACCTCCGGAAAGATCGCGCGTCATAAAGGGGGCGGGGCTTAGACGGAGCGGAATTTCCGCTCCGTCCAAAGCGCTGTGGTTCCGGACCGTGGAACCACAGCCTTAGGAGATCCTGAAAACATGACCTGTTGGTGGGCCTTGAGGACTGGAGTTGGGGAACCTTGCGCAGTAGACACTCGAATTATAGGCAATAAGGGGGATTTGAACTCACAATCTCCTGTTATACTATTATTTATGATGTTGGAAGCATCTGGTGCTGTGGCTTAGTTGGTTAAAGCGCCTGTCTAGTAAACAGGAGATCCTGAGTTCGAATCTCAGCAGTGCCTTGGCTTCTTCTTCCTTTTGGCTTCAAAAAACTGGATCGTCACCACCACAATCGTCAGGACAGTGGAGGCCTCTGTTACCTATACAAACTTAATATTAAAGGAAAGGTGCCATACAAAAAAATTAACAATAGGAAAAATTTAGTATTTTAATGTTTTAATATTTTAAATATTATCATTACTTTTTAATTGAGTAAAATATAAAAAATAATTTAGAAAGTTTTGATACTTTACACTTTTAAACACATCTTGAGAGTGGCGCTGTACGTGTTCTGCCAACTCCAAGGATTGCAGGAATCCAGTCTGTACACATTGACTCCTCCTCCTACTCCAGTTCCTCAGAATCATCGCTGCAGGAGCCGTCACTGTCTACCTCCACATGGACCCGTGAATGCTTACCTGTTACGACCGATATGAGCACAGCCATGGCCAAACGTCAACAGGCCGCCCTGAAATTAATTTCTATGGGGAATCGAAGCCACACAGCGCAGGAGCTCTGGAATGCCATCAAGCAGGAGAGCGACGTGTGGTTTGTGCCAGCGAATCTCCTGCCAGGCTTGGTTGAGTGTGACAATGGCCGAAATCTGGTGGCAGGTCTGGGCCTAGGCAACCTCACTCACATACCATGTCTGGCACATGTGCTCAACTTGGTCGTGCAGAGTTTTTTGAGGGACTATCCGGATCTTGATGCACTGCTGCACAAGGTCCGCCTAGAGTGCGCTCACTTGCGGCGTTCCAGCATGGCCAGATCGCGCATTGCAGCTCTGCAACGCCGATTCCGCCTTCCGGAACATCGCATCATATGTGACCTACCCACCAGGTGGAATTCCACGTTACATATGTTGGAGCAGTTGTGTGAGCAGCAGGCAGCAGTAATGGAGTACCAGCTGCATCAGGCGCAATCAACTCGCAATTTGCGCCGTTTACACTTCACCTCCACTGAGTGGGCCTCTATGAAGGACATCTGCCACGTTTTGCGTGCGTTCGATGACTGAACGCGGATGGCGAGTGCAGATGATGCACTAGTCAGCAAGACTGTCCCCCTTATCTGCCTACTTCAAAAAACACTGCAAGCACTAAGGGATGAGGTTTTGGAAGAGGTGGAGGATGAGGAGTCACAAATTCCATCACCTTCTGGACAGTCTGCGCAACGTGATTCCTCACAAAGGCCTAGGCAGGGGACACTTTGTGAGGAGGATGAGGAGGAGTCAATGGAGGAGGAAGACATCGCTCCAGAGGAGGGAGGTACACAATGCTCTAGTAGTCAGTATGTAGAGCAAGGGTGGGGTGATGCAGAGCAGGCAGAGATGACGCCTCTTGCAGAGGACAGCGTTTCTTGGCCAGTTGGGAGTCTGCAGCACATGGTTGATTTCATGCTGCAGTGTCTGAGAAACGACCGCCGCATCGCCCACATTCTCACCACGTCTGATTATTGGGTGTACACCCTCCTAGACCCTCGCTACAGGGACAACTTACAAAGCCTCATAACACCGTTGAACCGGGAGTGTAAAATGCGGGAGTACCAAGACTCACTGGTGCATTCCATCATGTTCTCCATTCCAGCCGAGAGCACTGCTGCTAGTGCTTTACAAAGCAGCTCTGTGGCAGTGGAGGAAGCTCTGCACCAAGAGGGAGCAGAAGCAGCGTCTCTGCACAGGGCAAGACCAGTATGGCCCAAATGTGGCAAAGTTTTGTGTCACCGCCACAAATGTCTACACCATCACAGACGGCTCCAGTCAGCAGGAGGCAACGTTTCCGTCAGATGGTGACAGACTACATGTCTTGCCCTCTCAGTGTACTCCCAGACGGCTCTTCCCCCTTCAAGTTTTGGGTCTCTAAGCTGGATACATGGCCAGAGCTTAGCCAGTATGCATTGGAGGTGCTGGCTTGCCCTGCTGCTAGTGTATTATCGGAGCGCGTCCTTAGTGCCGCAGGTGGTGTGCTAACAGACCGTCGCATGCGACTATCCTCCGATAACTTTGACCGGCTTACTTTTCTGAAAATGAACAAGGCATGGATCTCGCCTGAATTTGCCTGTCCGGTTTCCGATTAAATAACTGGTTGGCAACAGTATCCATGTCTCCTGTTCTGTTCATGTTTCTACCACCTGAACTGTACTCCCTGGGCTCCAACACTGCCAGTTGCTGCTCAGAAGTGCCGTCTGCACAGAGAAAAACACTTGCTCCTGTGTTAGTGGGGTTCAGTAATGCCAGCTGTTCCCCTGCTGTGTGTCCGGCAATAAGTCTCCTGCTCCCTCCACATGCACACAACATCAGATGTCTAACTTGCTCCACATAGGGATGAGCCTACACCCTGATTGATATGATCCAAACCAGAAAAATGGTAGCTTTCCAACCATAAAATGATGAATTGTAGTCCCAAATATGTACAAATATACATTTGAAATATAAGCACATATATGCACATGGCGACTACAAATGCTAACAAAAAAGCCTACATAGGGTATAGGGGTTTAAATGAATGCATACAAGTACATTTCATAATCCATTATTGCTGCTTAAGGAACGGTATGTACACCTGTAATATAGTGCAGACAATGGATGTAGGACTAGTCATCATCATCATTACTTATATATATGACCGTAAAAAATACACTGATTGAGGACAACTGTAAGTTCACACCCCATATATGAAAATTCCTGCATCTAATCCTGATAATAAGGTGCAATAATCATGCATAACCTATAAAAAGTGCATCGTGCATAGTGTTGAAATGAATGCATACAAGTACATTTCATAATCCATTATTGCTGATTAAGGAACGGTATCTACACCTGTAATATAGTGCAGACTGGATGCAGGACTAGTCATCATCATCATTACTTATATACGTATGTGACAGTAAAAAATACACTGATTGAGGACAACTGTAAGTTCACACCCCATATATGAAAGTTCCTGCATCTAATCCTGATAATAAGGCGCAATAATCATGCATAACCTATAAAAAGTGCATCGTGCATAGTGAAAATAGCAATGTATACCTGCAAGTGCAGGTGAAACAACGCCAACGGATAGAAAAGGTTTATGCTATCTAGGTATCACAGTGCATAGCGACTGCTGGACAATGGCGATATAATACTGTACCTCAATAAAGGCAGCGGCACCCCTCATGCTTGTTTTGCTTGTAGCTTCTTGAAGAGGGGACGTGCGTCTATGGTTGCTCATAGGTGCATGTTTATAGAGGAAATCAGTCATGATGGAGGATTTGTAGCGGTGCTACTGCATCAGAACGCTGCGCAACGTCACTGCAAGTCAGCGTCATATGACGGCCAGCCGCTCCCCTACCCGACGCGTCAGAGCAGGGAGGCAGTGTGAAAAAACGGCGCGCAAGCATACATGCACTTCCCCTCTTCAACTTTCTACAAGCGAAACGCGCATGAGTGGTGCCGCAGCCTTTATTGAGGTAGAGTATTATATCGCCATTTGCCATCACTGGCTATGAACTCTGATACATAGATAGCATATACCTTTGCTATCCGTTGGCATTGTTTCACCTGCACTTTCAGGCACACATATAAATTTTCACAATGCACAATGCACTTTTTCTAGGTTATGCTTGATCATTGATTATTGCGCCATATTATCAGGATTACATGCTGGACATTTAATATATGGGGTGTCAACTAACAGTTTTCCTCAATGAGTGTATTTTTAACTGTCTGTCACATAACTTGTAATGATGATGATGATGACTAGTACTACATACATTGTCTGCACTATATTACAGGTGTACATACCGTTCCTTAGGCAGCATTAATTGATTATGAAATGTACTTGTATGCATTCATTTCAACCCCTAGACCTTATTTTTTTTTTGGTTGCATTTGTTGTCGCCATGTGCATATATGCGTTTATATTATAAATGTCTTTATTTCAATATTTTTGAATTCAATTAATCATTTTATGGTAGTAAAGCTTACGTTTCTCTTGTTTGGAGTATATACATTTTGAAGTGCCACGGAACAAGGCAACTACTCTATATGTGATTTCTACACCCTCTTGACCCTGTGCTTCAACACCGCCAGTTGCTGCTCAGAAGTGCTGTATGCACAGAGAATAACACTCGCTCCTGTGTTTGTGGGGTTCAGTAACGCCAGCTGTTCCTCTGCTGTGTGTCCAACAATAATTCCTGCTACCTCCAAATTAAAGTTACACCAGAGATTAAACTTGCTCATACTAGGCCTTAGCCTACACCCTCCTTGACCCTGTGCTTCAACACCTCCAGTTGCTTCTCAGAAGTGCTGTATGCACAGAGAAAAACACTCGCTCCTGTGTTTGTGGGGTTCAGTAATGCCAGCTGTTCCCCAGCTGTGTGTCCAGCAATAAGTCCTGCTACCTCCAATTTCAAGTTACACCAGAGATTAAACTTGCTCATACTAGGTCTCAGCCTACACCCTCCTTGACCATGTGCTTCAACAATGCCAGTTGCTGCTCAGAAGTGCTGTATGCATAGAGAAAAACACTCGCTCCTGTGTTTGTGGGGTTCAGTAATGCCAGCTGTTCCACTGCTGTGTGTCCAACAATAATTCCTGCTACCTCCAAATTAAAGTTACACCAGAGATTAAACTTGCTCATACTAGGCCTCAGCCTACACCCTCCTTGACCCTGTGCTTCAACACTGCCAGTTGCTGCTCAGAAGTGCTGTATGCACAGAGAAAAACACTCGCTCCTGTGTTTGTGGGGTTCAGTAACGCCAGCTGTTCCCCTGCTGTGTGTCCAACAATAATTCCTGCTACCTCCAAATTAAAGTTACACCAGAGATTAAACTTGCTCATACTAGGCCTCAGCCTACACCCTCCTTGACCCTGTGCTTCAACACAGCCAGTTGCTGCTCAGAAGTGCTGTATACACAGAGAAAAACACTCGCTCCTGTGTTTGTGGGGTTCAGTAATGCCAGCTGTTCCCCAGCTGTGTGTCCAGCAATAAGTCCTGCTACCTCCAACTTCAAGTTACACCAGAGATTAAACTTGCTCATACTAGGTCTCAGCCTACACCCTCCTTGACCATGTGCTTCAACAATGCCAGTTGCTGCTCAAAAGTGCTGTATGCACAGAGAAAAACACTCGCTCCTGTGTTTGTGGGGTTCAGTAATGCCAGCTGTTCCACTGCTGTGTGTCCAACAATAATTCCTGCTACCTCCAAATTAAAGTTACACCAGAGATTAAACTTGCTCATACTAGGCCTCAGCCTACACCCTCCTTGACCCTGTGCTTCAACACTGCCAGTTGCTGCTCAGAAGTGCTGTATGCACAGAGAAAAACACTCGCTCCTGTGTTTGTGGGGTTCAGTAACGCCAGCTGTTCCCCTGCTGTGTGTCCAACAATAATTCCTGCTACCTCCAAATTAAAGTTACACCAGAGATTAAACTTGCTCATACTAGGCCTCAGCCTACACCCTCCTTGACCCTGTGCTTCAACACAGCCAGTTGCTGCTCAGAAGTGCTGTATGCACAGAGAAAAACACTCGCTCCTGTGTTTGTGGGGTTCAGTAATGCCAGCTGTTCCCCTGCTGTGTGTCCAGCAATAAGTCCTGCTACCTCCAATTTCAAGTTACACCAGATTTGAAAGTTGCTCACATTAGGCCTCAGCCTACACCCTGACTGAACCTGGGCTTCAACACCGCCAGTTGCTGCTCGGAAGTGCTGTATGCACAGATAAAAACACTAGCTCCTGTGTTACTGGGGTTCAGTAATGCCAGCTGTTCCCCTGCTGTGCTGCTGTGTGTCCGACAATAAGTCCTGCTACCTCCAATTTCAAGTTACACCAGATTTGAAAGTTGCTCACATTAGGCCTCAGCTGTTATGTTTCGGTAGCTGAAGAGGACAGGAACAACAGCAGGGCAGCAGAACACCTGAGATGTTGGTAACTGATCGGTTGCAGATTCCTAAACTAACGACACAACTAGAGGTAGCCGTGGAGCGTTCCTACGTTGATCCTAGACGCCTCGTCACAGCCTGAGAGATAACTACACCTAAAGGCAGAAAAATGAAAGCTATCTGCCCCGGAGCAGATCCCCAAAGAAAATAGGAAGCCCCCAAACATATAATGACGGTTAGACAAGATGAAAATACAAACATAGGCAGAAAATAGACTGAGCAAACGCTGGGGCCACAAGCTGACTAAATAGGATAGGACAGGAGAGATTACTTTCTGCAACCCAGAAAACCCTACAAAAATCCAACAATTCTGATTCCAAAAATACTGAGATCACACGATCTCGCCACCCACTAAATCAGGTCTCAGTGTGAACAAAAACCAAGCCGCAGCCGCTGAAAAAACAGGAAAAAGCAAATGAGCAAATAACAGTGGCTGCAGATAAACTGTGAGGAGCTCAGGCCCCAGGAGGGGACCTGGCTGACCTCCACAAAAGTGCAGAAAACAATGCAAAAAGCAAGCACGAAAAGAAAAGCAAAAAATTTCTTATCTGAAAGCAGGAGATGCAGGCAAGGCTCCAGCAAACTTCCAAATGAACCAGGAACCACAATTGAGACAAAAACAATTGATCACCGGCAACCATCATGGGAAGGAACCTCCCTTATATCAGACCAATCCGTGATCCCAGATTGCCAATCCTCACTGAAAGGTTCAGTACTGTCTGTTACCACCAGAGGGAGCCTCTGCTCAGAAACCAACTCTAGCACATTCATAACACTCAGCCTACACCCTGACTGAACCTGGGCTTCAACACCGCCAGTTGCTGCTCGGAAGTGCCATGTGCACAGTCAACACTAGCTCCTGTGTTATTGGGGTTCAGTAATGTCAGCTGATCCCCAGCTGTGTAGCTGGCAATCTTTCCTGCTCTGCCCACACTCACACAAGTCCAGATTTTCAACTTGCTCCAATTTGTCCTCTGCCTCCACTCTGTTTCTACTCTCATCCCTGGGCTCCAACACCGCCAGTTGCTGC
>JARQOD010000004.1:532770040-532810934 GCA_033576555.1 Oophaga sylvatica
TTTGAGGTAAATTATCGTGAACGTTAGGGGAAAACTTTTAGTGTGGAAAAAAACCTTTAGATTAAAACTTCTCACAGACTCTCCCATGGGGTCCCGGGGCAAAAAAATCTGAAAACAAAATTTTTGGCTTTTGCTTTTGAGGGCCGAGGGGGTTTAAGGCATAACTCAAAATTTTAATGGGGTATCCCCGCACAGGTTCAAATCCTGTTCACAGCGTAGTGTTTTACTTGGACAAAAAGTTGAACCTTCTAGAAAAGAGTAAAATAATATTTATGTTAGTAAAATGGGCCAAATGATATGAAAGTGGGACAACTATTCATGTTTCAATCTTTGAGTCTAAATCTGTCTCATAATTGAAACTAAACAGTATGAAAATTAAAGAAATATTGCTAGATGTTTCCCATTACAGTGATGATATCATTCACAGATCTCAGGAACCTCTGATCAGACTTGTATTGGCTTCTAAAAACGCTCTATACCAAATATCTATCAGCAGCGAGAAGTCAATTATAGTATATAAACTGGTTCCGAAAATACATCGGAGAATCATCAGTAAAGGCATATGTTTTGATGGCTGCATAGTTAAGACGATGGACTTGAAATCTTCATGTTGGATGAAATCATGTTCCCAGTTCATTGTTTTACCTTTGAAAAGATTTGATTTTGCAAATGAAAGATTAGTGAAAACAAAATATAGGAAAAGTTGTGAATAAGGAAAAAACATGCAGATTAATTCCCTGGCAGTTTGTAGTTTCCAACCACAATTTGAACCATGAGAAACATCTGGTCCACAACATCCCTGTGTTCCTCATTATACAAGCCATTTATCTTTTTCTACTCATTGATCTCAGATCACACCTTTCTCTTTCAATAAGCCAGCCAAGTTATCGTGCACAACACTGTGTCTGTCAAAAGAGATTCAGGTGAACTTAAGGATATGCCACACTAAACAACATCGCTAACGGGATCGCTAAAAAACGTCACTATTTAGCGATCCCGTTAGCGATGTTGTTCAGTGCGGCAGCTGCCAGCGACGAGCTTCCTGCTGTGATCTCGCTCGTCGCTGGAATCGCTCCGGACCCTATTTCATCGTCGGCGCTCCCGCTGGGTAAGTATATATCGCTAGTGTGGCACCTTTTCTTAGCGATTTAGCGGTACTTTTGTACCGCTAAAGTCGTTAAGGAGATCGCTAACCGCGATAGCGTCGTTAACTATATCGCTAAGTTAAGCCGCACTCAGCGATATACAAACAATCCTGCTAGCGATCTCATTAGTATGCGACGCTAACGAGATCGCTAGCGGGATTGTGTAGTGTGGCAGTACCTTTAGACTGAAATCTTCTCACAGACTTTCCCACTGTGTGCACATGGCAAAAAAATCTGATGAAAAATTTCTTGCGTTTGCTGTGATGGCCGAGTGGTTAAGGCGTTGGACTTGAAATCCAATGGGGTATCCCCGCACAGGTTCAAATCCTGATCACATTGTAATGTTTTACTTGGACAAAAAGTTGAACCTTCTAGAAAAGAGTAAAATAATATTTATGTTAGTAAAATGGGCCAAATGATATGAAAGTGGGACAACTATTCATGTTTCAATCTTTGAGTCTAAATCTGTCTCATAATTGAAACTAAACAGTATGAAAATTAAAGAAATATTACTAGATGTTTCCCATTACAGTGATGATATCATTCACAGATCTCAGGAACCTCTGATCAGACTTGTATTGGCTTCTAAAAACGCTCTATACCAAATATCTATCAGCAGCGAAAAGTCAATTATAGTATATAAACTGGTTCCGAAAATATATCGGAGAATCATCAGTAAAGGCATATGTTTTAATGGCTGCATAGTTAAGACGATGGACTTGAAATCTTCATGTTGGATGAAATCATGTTCTCAGTTCATTGTTTTACCTTTGAAAAGATTTGATTTTGCAAATGAAAGATTAGTGAAAACAAAATATAGGAAAAGTTGTGAATAAGGAAAAAACATGCAGATTAATTCCCTGGCAGTTTGCAGTTTCCAACCACAATTTGAACCATGAGAAACATCTGGTGCACAACATCCCTGTGTTCCTCATTATACAAGCCATTTATCTTTTTCTACTCATTGATCTCAGATCACACCTTTCTCTTTCAAAAAACCCGGCCAAGTTATCATGCACAACACTGTGTCTGTCAATAGAGTTATAGGTGAACTAAGACCAAACTGTTCTCTCAGGTATTCCCTCTAGGTGCACATGGCAAAATCATCTGATTAAGTAACTCTCAAATAAACTATGATGGCCGAGCGGTTAAGTCATTGGTAGTGTTGAGCGATACGATACCGCAAGTATCGGGTATCGGCCGATATTAGCTCTATCGGCCTTTCGATACTTAGTTTCGATATTTTCCATATATCGTATACCGGAATCGGAAGTTCCCATAATTCTTTGAGAGGCAATGTGATTATAGTCAGCCAATGAGGAATCCTAAGAAGTGTGGGCACATCCTGTACTGCTGCGGTCATGTTAACTAATGGCATGGCTGTGATTGGATGCTGAAATGATGTCAGAATGCACTATAAAAGGCGCCGCCGCCATTTTAGCGTCACTGTGCTGTGAATTCAGTTAGGGACAGAACGCTGCTGTGCTGACTCTGAGGGACAGTTAGAGATTGCGATTTAGTGTACTGTGCTGTAGGCAGGCTAGCACCAACCGCTGTGTAAAGCTTCCTTTTGCCTGCAGTGTTGTTTTAACAGCTCTGCAAGGTGTGTGTGAGTGCAGGTGACGCTGCAGTTTGCTCTGCATGCAACGCTGTCTGTAGGCATCTGCACGTGTCACTCACAGACTCTTTTTTTTTTCTTCAGTGTAATTCTTGCAGCTCCATGCAATTTAACTATTAGTGTGACGCGCTTCCATCCGTATCCAATACATTGGTTGCAAACACTATAGAAGTAGACAAAGGAGTAGCCTTTCACATATTGTGAACAGTTGTGTTTCAGTGTTCACTTCAGTCTGTGTTTTTTATTTTTTGAGTGCACATCACGCTCCAGTTACTTGTTCAAGCACTGCTGCTTGTACTCTGTTGAGCGTGTCTCAGTGCCTCATCCTTTTCATTTATCTCCAATTGGTTCTGCTCCATTCCATTTAAAATATAATCTATTAGTGTGACGCGCTTCCATCCGTATACAATACATTGGTTGCAAACACTATAGAAGTAGACAAAGGAGTAGCCTTTCACAGATTGTGAACAGTTGTGTTTCAGTGTTCACTTCAGTCTGTGTTTTTTATTTTTTGAGTGCACATCACGCTCCAGTTACTTGTTCAAGCACTGCTGCTTGTACTCTGCTGAGCGTGTCTCAGTGCCTCATCCTTTTCATTTATCTCCAATTGGTTCTGCTCCATTCCATTTAAAATATAATCTATTAGTGTGACGCGCTTCCATCCGTATACAATACATTGGTTGCAAAACTATAGAAGTAGACAAAGGAGTAGCCTTTCACAGATTGTGAACAGTTGTGTTTCAGTGTTCACTTCAGTCTGTGTTTTTTATTTTTTGAGTGCACATCACGCTCCAGTTACTTGTTCAAGCACTGCTGCTTGTACTCTGTGAGCGTGTCTCAGTGCCTCATCCTTTTCATTTATCTCCAATTGGTTCTGCTCCATTCATTTAAAATATAATCTATTAGTGTGACGCGCTTCCATCCGTATACAATACATTGGTTGCAAACACTATAGAAGTAGACAAAGGAGTAGCCTTTCACAGATTGTGAACAGTTGTGTTTCAGTGTTCACTTCAGTCTGTGTTTTTTATTTTTTGAGTGCACATCATGCTCCAGTTACTTGTTCAAGCACTGCTGCTTGTACTCTGCTGAGCGTGTCTCAGTGCCTCATCCTTTTCATTTATCTCCAATTGGTTCTGCTCAATTCCATTTAAAATATAATCTATTAGTGTGACGCGCTTCCATCCGTATCCAATACATTGGTTGCAAACACTATAGAAGTAGACAAAGGAGTAGCCTTTCACAGATTGTGAACAGTTGTGTTTCAGTGTTCACTTCAGTCTGTGTTTTTTATTTTTTGAGTGCACATCACGCTCCAGTTACTTGTTCAAGCACTGCTGCTTGTACTCTGCTGAGTGTGTCTCAGTGCCTCATCCTTTTCATTTATCTCCAATTGGTTCTGCTCCATTCCATTTAAAATATAATCTATTAGTGTGACGCGCTTCCATCCGTATCCAATACATTGGTTGCAAACACTATAGAAGTAGACAAAGGAGTAGCCTTTCACAGATTGTGAACAGTTGTGTTTCAGTGTTCACTTCAGTCTCTGCGTACTAACCACACTTAGGCCTTATAACTTTTCTGACTTTCTTTATCAATCTACCAAGATGAAGAAGTCAGTGAGTAAGGCACGTGGTCGTGGCCGTGGAGTTTCAGCAGGGAGAGGACGTGGGGATTCTGTGGCTGCTGCCGCCCTCAGTGACACAGCATCCACCAGTTTTCCCCGTGAGCGTTCCTTTATGCGCACTTTGGTAGGAGCTCGGCGTGCCCCCCTGCTGCGGGAAGAACAAATTGAAGCCGTTGTTGGTTGGATGGCAGCCAATGCATCGACTTCAATTCCTTCCACCTCCTCTCAGGAACACAACACTGTTGAGCAACCATCTGTCTGTTCACCGCCTGTCAAATTGCCCAGGCAGTCAGAGAGTTCTGTACAGGAGCCAGCTGAGTCTCTGCTTCTGTTCTCAGAATCTGTTGGCTCGCAAACACGGGCACAGGCAAGCAGCATTCTGCAATTTGAAGAAGAGGGAGTATGCAGTGATGCGCAACAGCTGTGTCTCTCTCAATCTGAAGAGGCGGGTGAGCCAGTGCCGATGGACAGCACACCGCAGAACGCATCTTATGATGATGATGAGACTCAGGTGCCAGGTTTTGTGGAGCATGGTGCTGCCCAGACCATCCAACAGCAGCAGGTGTTGGAAGAGGGTAGTGGAGATGATGAAGTCCGAGACCCAACATGGCGTGAGCAACAGGAAGGTGGTGGGAGCAGCTCTGAGGAAGAGATTGTCCCAACGGTACAAAGAGGAGGGAGAGGTAGGCTGCAGACTCGCTTGCCTGTAGCCTCCAGTTTGGCACCTGTTGGGAGCAGTTCTCTTAGAAATGTCAAAATTGGCGCTCCCATGACTTGCACTGCGTGGTCCTTTTTTGACAGACTTGTAGATGATATTTGCTATGTTCAATGCAAGCTGTGTAAGCAAAAAGTTAAAAGAGGTAAAAATATCAGTAACCTGAATACCACAAATATGTGGAAACATGTACGGACAAAGCACGTAGCTGAGTTACAAAGACACACTGGAGATGTAGGCCAACCTACAGCAGCACCTACATCTTTAGGTCGTGTTCGAGCCTCTACCTCCAGCTCACACACACCTGGTTTGGCTTCCTCACAGGATCTCCATGGAAGAACCTCGGTCACTGTTGTCCATAGACAAACTGTTATTCCACCCACAGCAGCAAGTTCACAGTCATCGTCACACTCCCAGAACAAAAAACAGCCATCGGTACCACAGGCATGGGATAAAAGACGGCCATACTCGGCAAACCATCCACGAGCACAGGCTCTGAATGCTGGCATTGCAAAACTCCTGTCCCTTGAAATGCTGTCATTGAGGCTGGTGGAGACTGACAGTTTCAGGAACTTTATGGCATTGGCAGTCCGACAATATAATGTGCCAAGCCGATTTTATTTCAGCATGCAAGCTGTCCCTGCTCTGCAAAAACATGTCGAGGGAAACATTAAACATGCGCTACTAAACGCCGTCAGTAGCAGGGTCCACCTGACCACCGATGCGTGGACCAGTACCCATGGCCAGGGACGATACCTTTCCCTCACTGCCCATTGGGTCAATGTTGTGGAGCCGGGTACAGATCTTGCCAGTGGCGCTGTACGTGTTCTGCCATCTCCAAGGATTGCAGGAATCCAGTCTGTACACATTGATTCCTCCTCCTACTCCAGTTCCTCAGAATCATCGCTGCACGAGCCGTCACGGTATACCTCCACATGGACCCGTGAACGCTTACCTGTTGCGACCGATATGAGCACAGCCGTGGCCAAACGTCAACAGGCCGTCCTGAAATTAATTTCCATAGGGAATCGAAGCCACACAGCGCAGGAGCTCTGGGATGCCATCAAGCAGGAGAGCGACGTGTGGTTTTTGTCAGCTAATCTCCAGCCAGGCTTGGTAGTGTGTGACAATGGCCGAAATCTGGTGGCAGCTCTGGGCCTTGGCAACCTCACTCACATACCATGTCTGGCACATGTGCTCAACTTGGTCGTTCAGAGTTTTTTGAGGGACTATCCGGATCTTGATGCACTGCTGCACAAGGTCCGCCTAGAGTGCGCTCACTTGCGACGTTCCAGCATGGCCAGATCGCGCATTGCAGCTCTGCAAGTCAGATTTCGCCTTCCTGAACATCGCATCATATGTGACGTACCCACCAGGTGGAATTCCACGTTACATATGTTGGAGCGGTTGTGTGAGCAGCAGCCAGCAGTAATGGAGTATCAGCTGCAACAGGCGCAATCAACTCGCAATTTGCGCCGTTCACACTTCACCACTACTGAGTGGGCCTCTATGAAGGACATCTGCGACGTTTTGCGTGCGTTTGATGTCTCAACGCGGATGGCGAGTGCAGATGATGCACTAGTCAGCATGACTGTCCCCCTTATCTGCCTGCTTCAGAAATCACTGAAAGCACTAAAGGAAGAGGTTTTGGAAGAGGTGGAGGATGAGGAGTCACAAATTCAATTACCTTCAGGACAGTCAGCGCAACGTGGTTCCTCACTAAGGGCTGGGCAGGGCTCACTTTGTGAGGAGGATGAGGAGGAGGAGGAGTCAATGGAGGAGGAAGAAATCCCTACAGAGGGAGGTACACAACGCTGTAGTCAGTATGTAGAGCGAGGGTGGGGTGATGCAGAGGAGACAGAGATGACGCCTCTTCCAGAGGACAGCCTTTGTTGGCCAGTTGGGAGTCTGCAGCACATGGTTGATTTCATGCTTCAGTGCCTGAGAAACGACCGCCGCATCGCCCACATTCTCAGCACGTCAGATTATTGGGTGTACACCCTCCTAGACCCTCGCTACCGGGACAACTTACAAACCCTCATCACACCGGTGAACCGGGACCGTAAAATGCAGGAGTACCAAGACACACTGGTGCAATCTATACTGTTGTACATTCCAGCCGAGAGAGCTGCTGCTGCTGCTCTACTGCTTTACAAAGCAGCTCTGTGCGTCGAGGCAGTGTAGACACCTCTACAACAAGAGGGAGCAGAAGCAGCGCCTCTGCACAGGGCAAGAACTGTATGTTACAAATGTGGCAAAGTTTTGTGACAGCGCCAGCAAGGTCTACACCATCCGAGACGGCTCCAGTCACCAGGAAGAAACGTTTCCGTAAGATGGTGACAGACTACTTGGCTTTCCCTCTAAGTGTACTCCCAGATGCCTCTTCCCCTTTCAAATTTTGGGTCTCTAAGTTGGATACATGGCCAGAGCTTAGCCAGTATGCATTGGAGGTGCTGGCTTGCCCTGCTGCCAGTGTATTATCTGAGCGTGTCTTTAGTGCTGCAGGTGGTGTAGTAACAGACCGTCGCATGCAACTATCCTCAGAGAATGTAGACCGGCTTACTTTTCTGAAAATGAACAAGGCATGGATCTCACCTGAATTTGCCTGTCCGTTTTCAGATTAAATAACTGTTTGGCAACGTTTTCCATGTCTCCTGTTATGTTCATCTTTCTACCACCTGAACTCTACTCCCTGGGCTACAACACCGCCATTTGTTGCTCGTAAGTAATTGGCAGGGGTACTGACTCCTGGCCAGCCTGGTTACAGCACGACAGCTGTTTCCTGGCAGTGTGAACGTCAATTATCCTCCAATAAGCTGTGCTGTCGTGTTGCATTCGGGTTAGCCGACTCTATGGTGCCTGCAGTTTAGGTGATTCCTATGTGTGCTGTGGGATATGTAAATAAAGGCGGTTTCCATTGTGACAATAGGACAAGCACCCACTGTAGGACTGTGTGATTCAGTAACTGCGGACGGCTTGCGTCCTGTCAACTTACATTTTCATGGGTGCGTTCTTCTACCCGTCCGGGGTCCAGTACCGTCAAGTGGTTCTCCCCAGTGCCTTTTGGCCTAGGTGCCTCCATCTCCGTATCCGAGTTCCACCAACGTCTGCTGGTCCTTGGTAGTGCTTTGGAGCACAGGTACCTCCTGCTTAGTAACCGTGTCACAGTAACGTCAGCTGGTACTCAGTTGTGACATTGCCTCTTTTCCTTCTGCTACCCGTCCGGGGTCCAGTACCGTCAAGTGGTTCTCCCCAGTGCCTTTGGCCTAGGTGCCTCCATCTCCGTATGCGAGTTCCACCAACGTCTGCTGGTCCTTGGTAGTGCTTTGGAGCACAGGTACCTCCTGCTTAGTAACCGTGTCACAGTAACGTCAGCTGGTACTCGGTTGTGACATTGCCTCTTTTCCTTCTGCTACCCGTCCGGGGTCCAGTACCGTCAAGTGGTTCTCCCCAGTGCCTTTGGCCTAGGTGCCTCCATCTCCGTATCCGAGTTCCACCAACGTCTGCTGGTCCTTGGTAGTGCTTTGGAGCACAGGTACCTCCTGCTTAGTAACCGTGTCACAGTAACGTCAGCTGGTACTCGGTTGTGACATTGCCTCTTTTCCTTCTGCTACCCGTCCGGGGTCCAGTACCGTCAAGTGGTTCTCCCCAGTGCCTTTGGCCTGGGTGCCTCCATCTCCGTATCCGAGTTCCACCAATGTCTGCTCGTCCTTGGTAGTGCTTTGGAGCACAGGTACCTCCTGCTTAGTAACCGTGTCACAGTAACGTCAGCTGGTACTCGGTTGTGACATTGCCTCTTTTCCTTCTGCTACCCGTCTGGGTTCCAGCACAGTCAGCTGGTCCTCGTTACTTCCATTGTCTCTTGCTCCATCTGATACCCGTCAGGGTTCCAGTAACGTCAGCTGTTTCTCGGAAATTAGACGAC
This sequence comes from Oophaga sylvatica, assembly GCA_033576555.1. NCBI lineage: Eukaryota > Metazoa > Chordata > Amphibia > Anura > Dendrobatidae > Oophaga > Oophaga sylvatica. The sequence goes on from JARQOD010000004.1 coordinate 532,779,071, forward strand.
CTTAAAGACCACCCAGAAGAAGATGACGACAACAAGGACGACGAGCATGAAGCCAACCAGCCTGAACACCATCACAAAGAAAAAATAAAAGATTACCCAGAAGAAGATCACCAACAGGACAAAGAAGGTTAAGACAAACTACAAGATACAGAACAAGAGACAGAAGAACAATAAGCAGAAGATCAAAAAGCAGAAGAACATGAAGTATAAGACCAAAATGAAGAGCAAAATATATGCTCTAAATTATAAGCAGAAGAAGACTAAGCAGTGTATGGGGGTGAGTCCGTTCCTCCTCGTGGTGCCCCTGGAAAATGCCTGCTGCTGCTGCAGGCTAAACTGAACACGGACAAATACTGTTGTAATTTAAATCTTTTGTGACAGCAAGAACGGAATGATGAACAATTCATACTTTTACAGATTACAAGTACAGGAATCTCTGTCACAAATAAGAATATGATGAAGAAGATGAAGAGGAAGAAGATGAAGAATTTGAATATAAAGAAGATTAATTAGTTTAATAATAACAATATGAGTAATGTAAACAAAAACATGAATAGCAAGAAGTTTAAGAAGAAAATTAAGAAGGTGAAGATGAAGAATAATTTGATGAGAAAGATGATGCTGCTGCTGAAGATTATGAAGGAGAAAGTGTGGCACTGGCAAAAGTTAAAAAGGTGAAGAGCATGGAAGTTGTGAAACATACATATTTGCCAAAATAGAAAAAAGGTTAACAACATTGTCAATTTGTTAGTCAATCCAAACGTATTTCCAAAAAAAATATATTAATGCTATTCCAATGCATTGGGTTAAACATCTATGCCTTTATTGTCTCCTCAACCTCCCCCAATACATTCTACATTAGTCTTTGTTGTTTTCCTTCATGTACAATTAACCAACAAGGCAAGAATGTTTTTTTTAATGTCGATATTTGGTTCCCATAGACTTACATTGGACTTCCGGTATCGGAATCAGATATCGACGATATTTAGTGATATCGGCGATACCATTCCGATCCGATATTTTTAGATATCGAGCAGTATCGCTCAACACTAGTCATTGGACTTGAAATCCAATGGGATTAGTGAAAACAAAATATAGAAAAAGTTGGGAATAAGAAAAAAACATGCAGATTAGTTCCCTGGCAGAATGCGGTTTCCAACCACAATTTGAAGCATGAGAAACATCTGGTGCACAACATCCCTGTGTTCCTCATTATAAAAGCCATTTACCTTTTTCTACCCGTTATTCTCAGATCACACCTTTCTCTTTCAGTAAGCCAGCCAAGTTATCGTGCACATGACTGTGTCTGTCAAAAGAGATTCAGGTGAACTTACACCGAAATCTTCTCACAGACTTTCCCACTGTGTGCACATGGCAAAAAAATCTGATAACAAAGTTCTTGCATTTGCTGTGATGGCTGAGTGGTTAAGGCGTTGGACTCGAAATCCAATGGGGTATCCCCGCACAGGTTCAAATCCTGTTCACAGCGTAGTGTTTTACTTGGACAAAAAAGTAGGACATTCTAGAAAAGAGTAAAAATATATTTATTTTAGTAAAATGGGCCAAATGATATGAAAGTGGGTCAACTGTTCATGTTTCAATCTTTGAGTCTAAATCTGTCTCATAATTGAAACTAAGCAGTATGAAAATTAAAGAAATATTACTAGATGTTTCCCATTACAGTGATGATATCATTCACAGATCTCAGGAACCTCTGATCAGACTTGTATTGGCTACAAAAAACGCTCTATATCAAATATCTATTAGCAGCGAAAAGTCAATTATAGTATATAAACTGGTTCCGGAAAATAATCGGAGAATCATCAGTAAAGGCATATGTTTTAATGGCTGCATAGTTAAGACGATGGACTTGAAATCTTAATGTTGGATGAAATCATGTTCCCAGTTCATTGTTTTACCTTTGAAAAGATTTGATTTTGCAAATGAAAGATTAGTGAAAACAAAATATAGGAAAAGTTGTGAATAAGGAAAAAACATGCAGATTAATTCCTTGGCAGTTTGCAGTTTCCAACCACAATTTGAACCATGAGAAACATCTGGTCCTCAACATCCCTGTGTTCCTCATTGTAAAAGCCATTTATCTTTTTCTACTCTTGATCTCAGATCACACCTTTCTCTTTCAGTAAGCCAGCCAAGTTATCGTGCACAACACTGTGTCTGTCAATAGAGTTTTAGGTGAACTAAGACCAAACTGTTCTCTCAGGTATTCCTCGATGTGCACATGGCAAAAACAAGTGATTAAGTAACTCTCAAATAAACTATGATGGCCGAGCGGTTAAGTCATTGGACTTGAAATTCAATGGGATTAGTGAAAACAAAATATAGAAAAATGTGGGAATAAGAAAAAAACATGCAGATTAATTCCCTGGCAGTTTGCGTTTCAACCACAATTTGAACCATGAGAAACATCTGGTCCACAACATCCCTGTGTTCCTCATTATACAAGCCATTTACCTTTTTCTACCCGTTATTCTCAGATCACACCTTTCTCTTTAAGTAAGCCAGCCAAGTTATCGTGCACATGACTGTGTCTGTCAAAACAGATTCAGGTGAACTTAGACCAAAATCTTCTCACAGACTTTCCACTGTGTGCACATGGCAAAAACATCTGATTAAAAATTTCTTGTGTTTGCTGTGATGGCCGAGTGGTTAAGGCGTTAGACTTGAAATCCAATGGGGTTCCCCGCACAGGTTCAAATCCTGTTCACAGCGTAGTGTTTTACTTGGACAAAAAGTTGAACCTTCTAGAAAAGAGTAAAATAAAATTTATGTTAGTAAAATGGACCAAATGATATGAAAGTGGGTCAACTGTTCATGTTTCAATCTTTGAGTCTAAATCTGTCTCATAATTGAAATTAAGCAGTATGAAAATTAAAGAAATATTACTAGATGTTTCCCATTACAGTGATGATATCATTCACAGATCTCCGGAACCTCTGATCAGACTTGTATTGGCTGCTAAAAACGCTCTATACCAAATATCTAACACAGCGAAAAGTCAATTATAGTATATAAACTGGTTCCGAAAATACATCGGAGAATCATCAGCAAAGGCATATGTTTTAATGGCTGCATCGTTAAGACGATGGACTTGAAATCTTCATGTTGGATGAAATCATGTTCTCAGTTCATTGTTTTACCTTTGAAAAGATTTGATTTTGCAAATGAAAGATTGGTGAAAACAAAATATAGGAAAAGTTGTGAATAAGGAAAAAACATGCAGATTAATTCCTTGGCAGTTTGCAGTTTCCAACCACAATTTGAACCATGAGAAACATCTGGTCCACAACATCCCTGTGTTCCTCATTATAAAAGCCATTTATCTTTTTCTACTCGTTGATTTCAGATCACACCTTTCTCTTTCAGTAAGCCAGCCAAGTTATCGTGCACAACACTGTGTCTGTCAAAAGAGATTCAGGTGAACTTAAGGGTATGCCACACTAAACAAGATCGTTAACGAGATCGCTAAAATACGTCACTATTTAGCGATCTCGTTAGCGACGTCGTTGTGTGTGGCATGTAGCAACGACGTGGCCCCTGCTGTGATCTCGTTGATCGTTCACTAGAGTTCTGGACCGTATTTTGATCGTTGGCGTCCCGCTGGTGAGCCTGAATCGCTGTGTTTGGCACCTTTTGTGAACGATGTGCGACCTCGTTGACGACGCATTAGTCAGTGGCGCAGGCGGGACTTTGTTTTGTTTCGTTAACGCCCTTCAGCTCCGATTGGTGACCACAACATCACTTCAGCTATAATAACTGCGCCCCCATCCATTGTTTCCAGAGCACTTTATGGGTCTCTTTGTGCGTTGTTGCGAGGATAGTATCGTGTGGCGGAGTTTTGCGATCCTGTTTGTGGCGCAGTGGTGGGTTTTTGCGATCCTGTCTGAGTCGCTAGAGCACCATCCATCCCCATTTGGATTAGGATCTTCGGGATATTAGGATTCAAGGTAAATATTGTTTGTGATGTTGTTTGATAATGGTTTTTAACCTTTTTTTTTTTTTTAGTCTGCTTTATATATTTTACACCCCCCACCATTTTAGACATTTGTAAACTGTATATTAAATGTTAACTGAAAAGTTTAATTTTTTTTTTTTATATATTTTTTATTTAATTCTTTATTTTATTTTGTTTAAACACTTTATTAATAGTAATTAATTAGTAATTAACTTTTCTCTTCTTACCGTACAGGTTGCACATAATGAACCTGTCCACCACGGAGCGTATGATTGTGGCAGTTGCACTGTCAATGGAAGCAGATCGTCAGGAAGAGGCGCGGGTGGAAGAGAGGCGCTCCAAGCGAAAGCGTCGCATGTGGACCAGGGAATGGCTGGAGCAGAGGTCCAAATTCTCCCACATGCATCTAGTGAGGGAGTTGCAGGAGAAGAATCCGCAGGATTTCCGGAATTATCTACGGATGTCAGAGGATTCATTCAAGCTCCTACTGGAAGCTGTGAGGCCACTCATTGAACGGCTGGATACCCGGATGCGTGCAGCTGTTTCAACAGAGGAACGTTTGGCAGTAACGCTGCGATTTCTGGCAACCGGACGTTCAATGAAGGATTTGCAATATTCTGCTGCAATTTCTCGGTCGCTGCTTGGAGAACTAATTCCGGAGACATGCAACGCCATCGTCCGCAGTTTACGGAGCTACATGCCTTTTCCCAAATCAGTGGCGGAATGGCAAATTATTGCATCTGATTTTGAAAGGATTTGGCAGTTCCCAAACTGTGGTGGTGCCTTGGATGGCAAACATGTGCGGATCACGCAACCAGCTAAAAGCGGATCCTTTTTTCATAATTACAAGGGCTACTTCAGCACGATCCTCATGGCCCTTGTTAATGCCAATTATAAATTTATTGACGTTGATGTTGGTATGAACGGAAGGGTTTCTGACGGTGGAGTTTTGGAGCACACAAGTTTTGGTGATCGGTTGTTTAATAATAAACTTAACTTGCCAACCAACATGGACACCACCGCCAACCTAAACTTTGTGTTTGTGGGCGATGAAGCCTTCCCCCTTCATGCGCATCTTGTGAAACCATATCCACAAAAGACTTTGACAGGGGAAAGGCGGATTTTTAATTACAGACTGTCTAGGGCACGGCGCGTTGTGGAGAATGCCTTCGGCATAATGGCCAACCACTTCAGGGTTTTCCACACTCCAATCAACATGAAGCTGGAATCATAGACTCTGTGGTGTTGGCCTGTTGTGTGCTGCACAATTTTCTACGCAAACGCGATGCTGGTACTTACAGTCCGCCAGGCTTCATGGACTCGGACAGCAATGGTGACGTGGTGCTCGGAGAATGGCGTGATAATGATCCCGCTATTGCAGGCCTTCAACCTGTCAATCAAGGCAGGAGCAAGGACGATGCGAAGGCCGGCAGAGACAAGTACTGCCAATACTTTAATGGGCCTGGTGCAGTGAGTTGGCAGCATCAGGTCTAGTTTGATTTTGATTATGTTTGACTTTTGCCTTTTTTTAACAATGTTTTTATAATATAAAAATTTTATTTTAAAAATGCATTTGTGTTTTTTTTTCAATTATTTTACCTATATGGGAAATTATTTTCAAAGGCTTTTTTGTTGTCTATGTGAGTATTGTCACGAACTCCAGCTATACAGATATGCATACAGATATGCAAACAGCCATTGTGATTGCAAAGGTGAAGATTATCGAGCCCCAACCATACAGATATGTAAACAGTCATTGTGATCGCTATGTAAGTATTGTCATGAGCTCCAGCTATACAGATATGCATACAGATATGCAAACAGCCATTGTGATTGCAAAGGTGAAGATTATCGAGCCCCAACCATACAGATATGCAAACAGCCATTGTGATTGCAAGGTGAAGATTCTAGAGCCCCAAGCCATACAGATATGAGATGCCATTTTGATCGCCAAGCTTGGAAGTTGTTTTGCGATCGCAAAAGCATCTCATATCTGTGCTTGGCTGGGCGCATGGCTGCTGCGGTCACTTTGCAATCGCAATACCGTTTTGCGTCGCGATTGCGGTCGCACGTAACGTGCGCTCGCTGTGACGTCATGACGCTGGCGTTGCCCAATGCGCTGTTGTTTGTAGTGGCGGCAATGGCGGCGGCGAGACAGCGCGGGCCTAAATGGTCTGATGATGAGGTCCGTTATCTGATACAGAAAACGGACCTCTGGGATTACCACTGCAGGCAACCTGTGGCGCATCCAATGCGCCACAAAAGGGTTTGCCTGCAGAGAATCCGGCGGGGCCTGCAGAGACGATTTAATGTGCGGCGCACAAGAGCACAAATCCGCAAGAAGCTGGCGGACCTGCGATACCGCTCACGCGATAGGGTCGCCAGCATCCGGGCCCAGCTCCGCAGGCCTCTGAGTGAGTATTTATTTTTTGGCGCATGCGTTGTCTATGTGTAATGTATGTAGTACAGTTCATATAGCGTCTTGTGCTTGGGTGTGATGAAAATACATGAGACACAGGTTTGATATAGAAAGTCTTGTATTACTTCATACAAGTTGGCAAAAATAGTCACACAGTTTGCAGACACAGAAGCAGGAGACACAGCAGGCCAGAGTAATCTAAGCTCAGCAATCACTCTCCACAACAGGTTCAGGATCTTCTTCTCTGTTACCGTAAGTCCATGCAAACGTGGGTCTTTCAAAGAGCAGGGTTCAGAGTCCACAAGTGCTTCAGAGTTCCTCAGTAGGAATAGCTGGAGTACAAGGTCCAAGGCTTTAGGAGTCAGGTCACAGGTTCACTGCAGGCTAGATTCTGAAGCACTGATTGCTCAGCTGTGGCTGCTTAAGAAGCAAAAGAAGAGAATCAGGGCGGGAACATGCAAGCTGGAAACTCCATTTTGACTGAGGGCAAGATAGCTGCAGCAAGACAGAAAGTAAAATGGCTGACGAACAAACTGAGTTTCAGGAACATGTACACAGAACCTTACATTACTCCCCCCTTAGGGACAACCTCCGGATGACCTCAGGCCAGGCTTGTGTGGGTACCTCTGATGAAACTGACGGAGCAAGCGAGGAGCATTAACGTTATTGACTGGTTCCCATGAGTTGTCCTCCACTGGGTAGCCCTGCCATTTAATCAGATATTGTAACTGATTTCTATACAACCTGGAATCTAAAATCCTTTCCACCACAAATTCTTCCTGACCATCGACTAGCACTGGGTCAGGGCAAGGAGAAGAACGTCCAGGAAACGTATTGGGTGTCGCAGCCTTTAGTAGGGATACATGAAAGACAGGGTGAATTCTCATAGTTCTGGGCAGTTGAAGACGACAAGCAACGGGTCCAATGTACTTATGTCCCAACTTAGACGATGGAATCCTTAACTTAAGATTTCTGGTTGACAGCCAGACCAAGTCTCCTACCTTGAAAGCTGGTGCAGGTTTACGAAATTTATCTGCTGCTTTCTTGTACCTTTCCTGAGCCGATTCCAGATTCTCCTTTAGAAGATCCATATTCTTCTGTAAAGACGTGATTCTTTCAGCCACTGCTGGTAAAGGCGTTTCTATGGGAAATCGTGGTAGAATGTTAGGATGATAACCTAGATTAGAGTAAAAAGGAGACTGCTTAGTGGAGGCACTCTGAGAGTTGTTATACGAGAACTCAGCTAATGGAAGTAGATCCACCCAATCATCCTGTAGGTGGCAGATAAAGCAGCGGAGATACTGCTCCAGGGTTTGATTGGTTCGTTCGGTCTGTCCATTAGTCTGGGGATGAAAAGCAGAAGAAAGGTTTACTTTAATGTCCAATGCTGCACAGAAATTTTGCCAAAACCTAGAAGTGAATTGCACCCCTCGATCCGAAATAACCTCATCCGGTACTCCATGTAAGCGAAACACATCTTTAATCATCAAATCTGATGTCTGTTTTGCAGTGGGTAAGCCGACACAAGGGATAAAATGAGCTGCCTTTGTTAGACGGTCAACCACCACTAGAATGGTGTTCTTCCCTTGAGAGGTTGGTAACTCCACAATGAAGTCCATAGAAATGGATCCCCACGGGCGGGACGGGGTGGGAAGAGGCTGTAACAGACCAGTTGGTGAGGAGCGAGGTGTTTTGCATCTTGCACAGACTTCACATGAAGTGACATAGTTTAAAACATCCTTCCTGCAAGTGGGCCACCAAAAGAAACGAGAGAGAAATTCCTGTGTCTTTAGAATTCCTCTATGCCCAGCTATCTTGGAATCGTGAATGAGTTGCAATACTCTCAATCTGACTGTTTCAGGAATATACAGGCGTTGTCCCTGAATCCACACACCATTCTTAAAGACAAGACTTACGTCCCTTGGGGGTTGTGCCAAAAAGGAATCCGCATGGTATGCTTCCTTGATGTCCTTAAGTAGGTCTTGATTATGAATTACTCCTAGGAATCTAGAGTCAGGAAGAATAGTCTTAGGAGGAGTAATTGGACGTGTCTCTGCTGAGTAAATCCTAGAGAGTGCATCAGCCTTTCCATTGCGCGATCCTGGTCTATAAGAAATGATAAAATTAAATTGGTTTAAGAAAAGATTCCAGCGAGCCTGGCGAGGAGTCAGGCACTTAGCCGACCTGATAAACTCAAGGTTACGATGATCTGTCAGGACGACTATTTGCTGTGCAGCTCCCTGAAGAAGGTGTCTCCATTCTTTGAAGGCGGCAATAATGGCCAACAACTCTCTATTGCCCACATCGTAGTTCCTCTCAGCCGAAGACAACTGCTGGGAAAAGAAGGCACAGGGATGCAAGACATTCTTCTCACCTGTTCTCTGAGAGAGTATAGCTCCAACGGCACAGTCTGAAGCATCCACCTCTATTATGAAGGCAAGCTCGGGGTTGGGATGTACTAGGATAGGTGCAGTGGTAAATTTATCTTTTAGACGGGAAAATGCTTCCTGGGCTTGGGGAGTCCAGGAGAACCTAGACTCTTTCCGGGTAAGTTGGGTGATAGGTGACACTACCTCAGAGAAATTTCTAATGAAACGTCTATAGAAGTTGGCAAACCCGATGAAGCGCTGTACCTCCTTCACATTTCTAGGACTTGGTCAATCCTTGATGGCTTGGGTTTTGCTTCCATCCATACTAATTCCTTGTGTAGACAGTACATACCCCAGAAATTGAATTTCGGTCCTATGGAATTCACACTTTTCAAGTTTGATGTAAAGATGATTTTGTCTTAGACGTTCCAAGACCATTCTCACATGTCCATGATGTTCCTCTGTGGAGTTAGAAAAAATTAGAATATCATCCAAATAAATTACCACAAATGTATCTAGGAGATCCCTGAAGATGTCATTCACCAAGTGTTGGAAAGTGGCTGGGGCGGTACTCAGACCAAAAGGCATAACTAGATATTCAAAGTGTCCATAGCGTGACCTGAATGCAGTTTTCCATTCATCCCCAGGTCTAATACGGACTAAGTTATAGGCCCCACGAAGATCTAGTTTAGAGAAAATTTCGGCATGTCGCACTCTCTCCAATAACTCAGGGATTAAAGGCAATGGATAACGGTTTCTAATAGTAACCTTATTGAGTTCCCTATAGTCTACGCATGGTCTCAGAGATCCATCTTTCTTCTTTACAAAGAAGATGGGTGCACCTGCAGGAGATGAAGAGGGGCGTATGAAGCCCTTGGCTAGATTTTCGTCTATGTAATCCTTTAAAGCCTTTAGCTCGGGCCCCGCCAGGGGGTAGATCTTACCAAAAGGTATCTCTGCTCCAGGCAATAATTCAATTGGACAATCATATGGACGGTGAGGAGGAAGCTGGTCAGCGTTCTTCTTGTCACATAAATCCACATAGTCCTGGTATACAGCTGGTAGTTCAGGGACTGACATGGTTCCTTTAGGAACAGAGCAAGCTGAAACTTTTGGACTCATCTGTTTCTCTGGAAAGTGTAATTCCTTGGTCTCCCAGTTAATGGTAGGATTCTGAGCCTGCAGCCATGGTAGCCCTAGAATAATGGGAAAGTGGGGAGAAGAGATAAGCATAAAGGACAGTTTCTCTTGATGATCTTTACCCATAAGAACCCTCAAAGGCTCTGTTTCCTGATCCACTGGTCCAGAGGTCAGCAGGGAGCCATCCACAGTTTCCATCTGTACTGGAGTAGCCTTCTTCACTGAACGTATCCCCTGTTTCAGAGCAAAGGAGACATCCATAAAATTTCCACTTGCCCCTGAGTCGATCATAGCAGAGCTAGACACCCAAGCTGAGTCAACCCAGAGTTTGATGGAAAGAAAGCAATGAGAATTGTTTTTCTTACAACTCAGCTGGGACACCGCTGAGGAAACTTGAAAAATGGCAGCGTTTACACAGTCAACATCCTCAGAGGTAACGGAGTTTAAGTCCGAGAAATCAAGATCTGTTGCTGCAGATCTCTCTGGAGCCTGAGGCTCGGACCTGACAGATCCCCTCTCGCAACACTCACAATGAATGAGTGCTGCAGTAGTCTTACGAGAACGGCTGGGGCAGTTTATAATGAAGTGCCCTGACTTACCACAATAGAAACATAGATTTTCCTTAAAACGATGTTCCTTGCGTGCATCACTAACCCGTCGTTGTAAAGAGTCTACCTGCATGGGTTCAGGTTCAGGTTCCCGTGTAATCCTACTCAAAGGTTCCTTAGCTGGAGAGGAAGGTAGGAAAAGGTTAGTGCGATTGCTTTCGAACCATCTCTCTTGCCTGCGTTCAGTCAGACGAGTATCAATACGGATGCAGTAGTTAATAAAGTCACCTAACGCAGTGGGAGGGTCGGCACGAGCAAGTTCATCCTTAATCAGTGGAGATAACCCCTTTCGAAAAATAGATTTTTTGGCGGAACTGTCCCAGGTGGTATCAAGGGCCCATCTCCTGAAATCCAAGGCATATTCAGCTACCGAGTGCTTACCTTGGCGCAAAGCTAACATGGCTGCTTCAGCTGTTGCACCTCGATTGGGGTCATCAAACACCTGCCCCATGGCTGAAATAAAAGCATCAAGGTGATTCAAACAATCATCCTCAGTCTCAATCAGAGGGTTTGCCCACATCAAAGCCTTGTTGGTAAGCAACATAATTATAGTAAGCACCTTAGATCGTTCAGTGGGAAATTGTGAAGCATGTGCAGAAAAAAAAAGATTGCATTGATTAATAAATCCCCTGAATTTCTCACGTTCACCGCCAAAACGAAAAGGGGGCAACTTGGGAATCCCAGAACTCGGGGCTATGGCAGGAGCCTGGACTCGCTCTTCTAGAACCTTAATCCTGGCTCGCAAATCCTGGGCAGTCTGTCCAAACACTTGCAAATTGTGATTAGTGAGGTCCTGTAGGCTTGAAAAACGGGTCTTTATATTCTGCAAATCTGCAAGGATATTATCAGTCACTCCGCAAAGTTCCTTTATGCGGGCCTCCATTTTCCAGATCTTTTAAGACAGGAGTACTGGAAGAAGAGGAGAGGAGAAAAAAAAAAAAAACAATAGTGTTTACCTGTGGTAACACTGCAGAGAGAAAAAAAAAATTAAGGGAACTGCTCACCTGGAATGGTTGTGAGAAGTCACAACCACTATCATCACAGAAAGTTCACCCGGACATCTGATATCCACAGTTACAGCAGACAAAAAAGAGAAAAGAGAAAAAAAAAAACAATAGTGTTTACCTGTAGTAACACTGCAGAAAAAAAAACACTTAAGGGAATTGCTCACCTGGAATGGTTGTGAGAAGTCACAACCACTGTCATCACAGAAAGTACAACCGGACATCCGATATCCACAGTTACAGCAGACACAGCCTTTCCAGACCCAGCAGACACTAACGTTTTGGCTTCAGAATCTTGTAATGTATGTAGTACAGTTCATATAGCGTCTTGTGCTTGAGTGCGATGAAAATACATGAGACACAGGTTTGATATAGAAAGTCTTGTATTACTTCATACAAGTTGGCAAAAATAGTCACACAGTTTGCAGACACAGAAGCAGGAGACACAGCAGGCCAGAGTAATCTAAGCTCAGCAATCACTCTCCACAACAGGTTCAGGATCTTCTTCTCTGTTACCGTAAGTCCATGCAAACGTGGGTCTTTCAAAGAGCAGGGTTCAGAGTCCACAAGTGCTTCAGAGTTCCTCAGTAGGAATAGCTGGAGTACAAGGTCCAAGGCTTTAGGAGTCAGGTCACAGGTTCACTGCAGGCTAGATTCTGAAGCACTGATTGCTCAGCTGTGGCTGCTTAAGAAGCAAAAGAAGAGAATCAGGGCGGGAACATGCAAGCTGGAAACTCCATTTTGACTGAGGGCAAGATAGCTGCAGCAAGACAGAAAGTAAAATGGCTGACAAACAAACTGAGTTTCAGGAACATGTACACAGAACCTTACACTATGTGTCACATTTCTATCATCTCTGTCTCCATCATCTCTGGCTCTATCATCTCTGTCTCCATCATCTCTGGCTCTATCATCTCTGTCTCCATCATCTCTGTCTCAATCATCTCTGTTTGTTTTGACGGGAAAAAAAATGCAACATGTAGCGTCTAGCGCGTATGGGCGCACACCGGGAAAATGCGCAGCGCACGACAAACTCACATGAACGCGTGCAAGCGCTAGACCCTGCGCCCGCCATGTTAAACATAGGGCAACATTGCGCATGCGTCCGATAGCGCAAGTTGCGCTGCGCAAAAAACCGCAAGTGTGAAAGTAGCCTTATCTACCTATATCAATGCACCCGCAGTGATGGGAGTACTGGCAGTGATGGGGCAAGGCAGTGAAGGGAGTACCAGTCGTGAGGGGGTTTACAGGCATAGATGGAAGTACTGGCAGTAACGGGAGGACCAGTAGTGATGGAAGTACCAGTAGTGATGGGGCAGGCAATGATAATGGGAAAGCAATGCTAATGATGATATTAATGGGGAGACAATGATGATGGGAAGGCAATGATGATGATAATGGGGAGTCTGAATTGTATATTTTATTTACAGCACCACCTTCACCAGCTCAAGCTTCTCCACCGTCCCCAGCTACCCCTCCACCTCCATCATCTCCTTCCCCGGCTACCCCTCCACCTCCATCACCTACCCCTCCGCCTCCACCATCTTCACCGTACCTGTCTACCCCTTCCCCGGCAGCAACCCCCCCTCCACAGTTGGGGTCATCCAGCCCTGCACCCGATGATGGCTTTTCTCCAGCATCATCCCGTGACACGGATGCAGGCTCCCCATCAGGTAATTAACGCACATTATATAAGCTTCAGGCAAGTTTGAGAACTCTGTAAGGTCTTATGTGTAATGGCTGTTGTGATATAATTTTTTTTTTCTGTGTTTCCCTAGCCGGCGGAGCAACCGGTTCTGGGTGGGCGGTCAGCGGGTCCTCAGAGGAAAACCGTAAGTGTTAATTAACATAACATGTACATGTTGATGTTGCAACAGAATTCACTATTAACTGTTACCTTTACCTCCACAGAAATCCCAACTGCCCAGGACCTGTTGGTGTCCCACCGCCGGCTGATGGCTAGAATGCACACAGCAGTGGCAGCTGTGAACAGCGCCATGGCTGCACTGCTGGATCACGAGGTGATGCTGGAGAGGGCAGTGGCAGGACAAGGTGGCCGCCCTCAGTAATTTTTTTTTTTTTTACATTATTTTGTATTTTGTAAATATTTTGTTTATAATTTTTTATTTTATTATTATCTTTCTGGTTTTTTTTGTTTGTTTACATTTAATTTAAAAAACACCATTATATCTACATATATATAAATATATATGATATATTGAACGTTTATCTACGCAGGTGTGGTGTATTATTTTTTAGTATAAGGTTTTAGCGCTAGTGTGACCAGGGGCCTTGAAAAGAAATGTTAATTTTTGAATTTTTTTTCATTTCATTTTTTCCCTATGATGGAACTCCTTTGACAGCTGGTAGTCCCATGACCCCGTGTGTGACAAGTAGAAACAAGTAGATGTAATAAAAATACAACATTTTAATAGTTGACATCACATAAGAAAAGACCACAATTCATTAGATAAATAAGATTTTTATTAAAAAATGTAACGATGTAAAAAAATATAGACAACAAAAAAACTTTTGTAAAAAATTTTAAAACCTACAACTGCTGGTAAGATGGATCGTTGCCATTACCACGCTGCCTCTGCGGTGTATAAAAATAAGGGGGAGCACCAGCGTTTGTGTTTGCAGGATTTAGCCCAATTGGGTTCGGCACAGGATTGTTGGGCCATGAGTAGTCCGGGTACTGCGGTCTTGGCATGACGACATATCTGTTATCCAGGTTTCCAAAAGATGCTTCAGTCAGTACCTCAAACATCAGTCTCTCTGCATGAAGCCGCTGAACAGGATCCAGTGTAGGCAGCTTCTCATTAGCGAAGTATGCAAACCCTGTTATTTTAGTTTGGTCTTTTTCTGCCGCAAGCACTTTTCTCGCAATTTCCACCAATTCAGGAGTAGCCAAGGTGGTGGAGGTGGTGGGAGCCTTCCTTTTCCTTCCTGATAGTGAAAGCCGGCTCCGCACAGATGAGGATGGTGGCTCGACTACTTCATCTTGGATCAACGCCATGCTGTCTTGTTCAGTCTGAGGTGTGGAGACAGCCTCTTCTGTGTCCTGCATGAACAAAAAACAAATGGTAAATCACAAAGACAAAGAAATTAATCTTCACACTATAACACCCAAATACAGCAAAAATGTGAAACCGACACTTGTAAAGACAAAGAAATTAATCTTCACACTATACCCAAAAAACAGCAAAAATGTGAAAACGACACTTGTAAATGGATAGGCCTCAACCGTTGAGCTAGATAAATTATCAGTACATGAAGGGATTAATTCTGCCATTTTATCTACATTTCACAATTATATTTTTTTAATTTAAGTCCACTTTGGCATGTACATAAAAATGTGTTGTAATACAAAGGTACTTACATGTATGACAGGGGTGTCCGGCTGGATCACCGGGTCTAGATCCGACATGGATGTCCCTTGTCTGGGTACTTCTTGGTCCCTTGTGAATGCGAAACAGATCAAAATACCACAGTTGGGGGACATAAACATCTTCGGCCCCCGCTCCAGATTTGGTAGAATTTATAACTTTATTGAGCTCTTTTTTGTACACTGTGTGGAGGGCCTGAATACATTTTTTCACCGATGACTCACCTGCCGGTTCATCTGGGTAACGGTTCTTGCAGAGCTCCACCAGTTTTTGGTACGCGTCCTTCTTTTTCAGCCTGTTACAGTAATCAGCCGACTTTATTTTCCACAGGCACGGCATTGAGCGGTACAGCTCGATAAACTCCCGCAAAAATTCCCGCTTATCAGCCATCTGTAATAAAAAAATGATTATGTGAGAACGGCACAATGGTTAAATAAAACGCTTACATAGCCTACAACATAGAACACAGCAGGGAACATAAAATGGTGGTTGTGGGCGCAGCTGGAGTAAACATTGACAGAGCTGGGATCATAAAATGGTGGTGGTGGGCGTGCCAGAACAAAACAATGGCAAAAAAATAAAAAAAAATCATAGATGAACAATTACGCAAAAAACAGCAGGGATCACAAAATGGTGGTTGTGGGCGCAGCAGGAGTAAACATTGACAGAGCTGGGATCTAAAATGGTGGTTGTGGGCGTGCCAGAACAAAACAATGGCAAAAAAATAAAAAAATCATAGATGAACAATTACGCAAAAAACAGCAGGGATCACAAATGGTGGTTGTGGGCGCAGAACAAAACAATGGCAAAAAAAAATGGATGGACGACAATGGTTAACAACAGCAGAGATCTAAAAATGGATCTGTAAAGTTAAAGAAAAAATAAAAATTAAATGTGACAAAAAAATACCTACCTTACAAAACTTGTTTTGTGATTTTGAAAAAAAAAGAAAATTGGGAAACAAAATAGCGTCACAAACTGGATCGCAGAGGATATAACGCCACAGACTGGATCGCAAAAAAACCAACGCCATAGACTGCCGTAAGAACGATGCTGGAGATTTGAAAGAACCGCTTCTGCTCGAGAGCAATGGAAAGGAGTGCTGGTACATCGTCTTTTATGACGCGGTCATCCAATCACAAAGCGAGAGAGCTGTGACAAATATTTATTAGATAAATAGTGACCACCAATCTGTGATGAGGGGCGTGCAAAAGGTTGCGCTCAGTCACGCCTATCGAGGTCGTGATCTTTCACAGTACATGCAGTGTGGCACGTCCCAACGACCGCCAAAGTCGTTAAGGAGATCGCTAACCGCTGATGCGTCGTTAATGAGATCGTCCACTTTGGCAGCTACTAGCGACCTTAAAACGATCACAAAAACGGTCGCATTAGTATGCGTCGTTATCGTGAACGTTAGCGGGAACGTTTAGTGTGGCAGTACCTTTAGACTGAAATCTTCTCACAGACTCTCCCACTGTGTGCACATGGCAAAAAAATCTGATAACAAAATTCTTGCATTTGCTGTGATGGCCGAGTGGTTAAGGCGTTGGACTTGAAATCCAATGGGGTATCCCCACACAGGTTCAAATCCTGTTCACAGCGCAGTGTTTTACTTGGACAAAAAAGTTGAACCTTCTAGAAAAGAGTAAAATAATATTTATGTTAGTAAAATGGGCCAAATGATATGAAAGTGGGACAACTATTCATGTTTCAATCTTTGAGTCTAAATCTGTCTCATAATTGAAACTAAGCAGTATGAAAATTAAAGAAATATTACTAGATGTTTCCCATTACACTGATGATATCATTCACAGATCTCAGGAACCTCTGATCAGACTTGTATTGGCTGCTAAAAACGCTCTATACCAAATATCTATCAGCAGCGAGAAGTCAATTATAGTATATAAACTGGTTCCGAAAATACATCGGAGAATCATCAGCAAAGGCATATGTTTTAATGGCTGCATAGTTAAGACGATGGACTTGAAATCTTCATGTTGGATGAAATCATGTTCCCAGTTCATTGCTTTACCTTTGAAAAGATTTGATTTTGCAAATGAAAGATTAGTGAAAACAAAATATAGAAAAAGTTGTGAATAAGGAAAAAACATGCAGATTAATTCCCTGGCAGTTTTTGCGGTTTCCAACCACAATTTGAACCATGAGAAACATCTGGTCCACAACATCCCTGTGTTCCTCATTATACAAGCCATTTACCTTTTTCTACCCGTTAATCTCAGATCACACCTTTCTCTTTCAGTAAGCCAGCCAAGTTATCGTGCACATGACTGTGTCTGTCAAAAGAGATTCAGGTGAACTTAGACCAAAATCTTCTCACACACTTTCCCACTGTGTGCACATGGCAAAAACATCTGATTAAAAATTTCTTGCGTTTGCTGTGATGGCCGAGTGGTTAAGTCGTTGGACTCGAAATCCAATGGGGTATCCCCGCACAGATTCAAATCCTGTTCACAGCGTAGTGTTTTACTTGGACAAAAAGTTGAACCTTCTAGAAAAGAGTAAAATAATATTTATGTTAGTAAAATGGGCCAAATGATATGAAAGTGGGTCAACTGTTCATGTTTCAATCTTTGAGTCTAAATCTGTCTCATAATTGAAACTAAGCAGTATGAAAATTAAAGAAATATTACTAGATGTTTCCCATTACACTGATGATATCATTCACAGATCTCAGGAACCTCTGATCAGACTTGTATTGGCTGCTAAAAACGCTCTATACCAAGAATCTATCAGCAGCGAGAAGTCAATTATAGTATATAAACTGGTTCCGAAAATACATCGGAGAATCTTCAGTAAAGGCATATGTTTTAATGGCTGCATAGTTAAGACGATGGACTTGAAATCTTCATGTTGGATGAAATCATGTTCCCAGTTCATTGCTTTACCTTTGAAAAGATTTGATTTTGCAAATGAAAGATTAGTGAAAACAAAATATAGAAAAAGTTGTGAATAAGGAAAAAACATGCAGATTAATTCCTGGCAGTTTTTGCGGTTTCCAACCACAATTTGAACCATGAGAAACATCTGGTCCACAACATCCCTGTGTTCCTCATTATAAAAGCCTTTTATCTTTTTCTACTCATTGAACTCAGATCACACCTTTCTCTTTCAGTAAGCCAGCCAAGTTATCGTGCACAACACTGTGTCTGTCAAAAGAGATTCAGGTGAACTTACACCGAAATCTTCTCACAGACTTTCCCACTGTGTGCACATGGCAAAAAAATCTGATAGCAAAGTTCTTGCATTTGCTGTGATGGCTGAGTGGTTAAGGTGTTGGACTCGAAATCCAATGGGGTATCCCCGCACAGGTTCAAATCCTGTTCACAGCGTAGTGTTTTACTTGGACAAAAAAGTAGGACATTCTAGAAAAGAGTAAAATAATATTTATTTTAGTAAAATGGGCCAAATGATATGAAAGTGGGTCAACTATCCATTTTTCAATCTTTGAGTCTAAATCTGTCTCATAATTGAAACTAAGCAGTATGAAAATTAAAGAAATATTACTAGATGTTTCCCAATACATTGATGATATCATTCACAGGTCTCCGGATCCTCTGATCAGACTTGTATTGGCTACAAAAAACGCTCTATACCAACCCCCTGCTCAAAGCAGGATTCTCTAAATCATCCCAGACAGATGTCTATCCAGCCTCTGTTTGAAGACTTCCATTGAAGGAGAACTCACCACCTCTCGTGGCAGCCTGTTCCACTCATTGATCACTCTAACTGTCAAAAAGTTTTTTCTAATATCTAATCTGTGTCTCCTCCCATTCAGTTTCATCCCATTGCATCTAGTCTTTCCTTGTGCAAATGAGAATAAAGATGATCCTTCTACAATGTGACAGCCCTTGAGATATTTGTAGACAGCTATTAAGTCTCCTCTCAGTCTTCTTTTTTGCAAGCTAAACATTCCCAAATCCTGCAACCGTTCATCATAGGACATGGTTTGCAGACCGGTCACCATTCTGGTGGCTCTTCTCTGAACTTGCTCCAGTTTGTTGATGTCTTTTTTAAAATGTGGTGCCCAAAACTGGACACAGTATTCCAGATGAGGTCTGACCAAAGAGGAGTAGAGGGCAATGATGACCTCACGTGATCTAGACTGTATGCTTCTGTTGATACATCCTAGAATTGCATTTGCCTTTTTTGCTGCTGCTTCACACTGTTGACTCATGTTAAGTCTGTGATCAATTAGTATACCCAAGTCTTTTTCACATGTGCTGTTACTTAGCCCTATTCCTCCCATTTTGTATATGCTTTTTTCATTTTTATTGCCCAGATGTAGTACTTTGCATTTTTCCCTGTTAAAATCCATTCTGTTAGTTGCTTTACCTTTGAAAAGATTTGATTTTGCAAATGAAAGATTAGTGAAAACAAAATATAGGAAAAATTGTGAATAAGGAAAAAACATGCAGATTAATTCCTTGGCAGTTTGCAGTTTCCAACCACAATTTGAACCATGAGAAACATCTGGTCCACAACATCCCTGTGTTCCTCATTATAAAAGCCATTTACCTTTTTCTACCCGTTATTCTCAGATCACACCTTTCTCTTTCAGTAAGCCAGCCAAGTTATCGTGCACATGACTGTGTCTGTCAAAAGAGATTCAGGTGAACTTAGACTGAAATCTTCTCACAGACTTTCCCACTGTGTGCACATGGCAAAAAAATCTGATTAAATATTTCTTGCGTTTGCTGTGATGGCCGATTGGTTAAGGCGTTGGACTTGAAATCCAATAGGGTATCCCCGCACAGGTTCAAATCCTGATCACATTGTAATGTTTACTTGGACAAAAAGTTGAACCTTCTAGAAAAGAGTAAAATAAAATTTATGTTAGTAAAATGGGCCAAATGATATGAAAGTGGGTCAACTATTCATGTTTCAATCTTTGAGTCTAAATCTGTCTCATAATTGAAACTATGCAGTATGAAAATTAAAGAAATGTTACTAGATGTTTCCCATTACATTGATGATATCATTCACAGATCTCAGGAACTTCTGATCAGACTTGTATTGGCTTCTAAAAACGCTCTATACCAAAAATCTATCAGCAGCGAAAAGTCAATTATAGTATATAAACTGGCTCCGAAAATACATCGGAGAATCATCAGCAAAGGCATACGTTTTGATGGCTGCATCGTTAAGACGATGGACTTGAAATCTTCATGTTGGATGAAATCATGTTCCCAGTTCATTGTTTTACCTTTGAAAAGATTTGATTTTGCAAATGAAAGATTAGTGAAAACAAAATATAGGAAAAGTTGTGAATAAGGAAAAAACATGCAGATTAATTCCCTGGCAGTTTGCAGTTTCCAACCACAATTTGAACCAGGAGAAACATCTGGTCCACAACATCCCTGTGTTCCTCATTATACAAGCCATTTATCTTTTTCTACTCGTTGATCTCAGATCACACCTTTCTCTTTCAATAACCCGGCCAATTTACCTTGCACAACACTGTGTCTGTCAATAGAGTTTTAGGTGAACTAAGACCAAACTATTCTCCAGGTATTCCCTCTAGGTGCACATGGCAAAATCATCTGATTAAGTAACTCTCAAATAAACTATGATGGCCGAGCGGTTAAGTCATTGGACTTGAAATCCAAAGGGATTAATGAAAACAAAATATAGAAAAAGTTGTGAATAAGAAAAAAACATGCAGATTAATTCCCTGGCAGAATGCGGTTTCCAACCAGAATTTGAACCATGAGAAACATCTGGACCACAACATCCCTGTGTTCCTCATTATAAAAGCCATTTATCTTTTTCTACTCGTTGCTCTCAGATCACACCTTTCTCTTTCAGTAAGCCAGCCAAGTTATCGTGCACAACACTGTGTCTGTCAAAAGAGTTTCAGGTGAACTTAGACCGAAATCTTCTCACAGACTTTCCCACTGTGTGCACATGGCAAAAACATCTGATTAAAAATTCTTGCGTTTGCTGTGATGGCCGAGTGGTTAAGGTCGTTGGACTCGAAATCCAATGGGGTATCCCCGCACAGATTCAAATCCTGTTCACAGCGTAGTGTTTTACTTGGACAAAAAGTTGAACCTTCTAGAAAAGAGTAAAATAAAATTTATGTTAGTAAAATGGGCCAAATGATATGAAAGTGGGTCAACTATTCATGTTTCAATCCTTGAGTCTAAATCTGTCTCATAATTGAAACTAAGCAGTATGAAAATTAAAGAAATATTACTAGATGTTTCCCATTACAGTGATGATATCATTCACAGATCTGCGGAACCTCTGATCAGACTTGTATTGGCTGCTAAAAACGCTCTATACCAAGAATCTATCAGCAGCGAAAAGTCAATTATAGTATATAAACTGGTTCCGAAAATATATCGAGAATCATCAGTAAAGGCATATGTTTTAATGGCTGCATAGTTAAGACGATGGACTTGAAATCTTCATGTTGGATGAAATCATGTTCCCAGTTCATTGTTTTACCTTTGAAAAGATTTGATTTTGCAAATGAAAGATTAGTGAAAACAAAATATAGGAAAAGTTGTGAATAAGGAAAAAACATGCAGATTAATTCCCTGGCAGTTTGTAGTTTCCAACCACAATTTGAACCATGAGAAACATCTGGTCCACAACATCCCTGTGTTCCTCATTATAAAAGCCATTTATCTTTTTCTACTCGTTGATCTCAGATCACACCTTTCTCTTTCAATAAACCGGCCAAGTTATCGTGCACAACACTGTGTCTGTCAAAAGAGATTCAGGTGAACTTAAGGTACTGCCACACTAAACAATCCCGCTAGCGATCACGATAACGACGCATACTAATGAGATCGCTAGCGGGATTGTTTCTTATCGCTAAGTGCGGCCACATTTAGCGATATAGTTAACGACGCTATCGCCGTTAGCGATCTTCTTAACGACTTTAGCGGTACAAAAGTACCGCTAAATCGCTAAGAAAAGGTGCCACACTAGCGATATATACTTACCCAGCGGGAGCGCCGACGAGAAAATAGGGTCCGTAACGATTCCAGCGACGAGCGAGATCACAGCAGGAAGCTCGTCGCTGGCAGCTGCCGCACTGAACAACATCGCTAACGGGATCGCTAAATAGTGACGTTTTTTTAGCGATCCCGTTAGCGATATTGTTCAGTGTGGCAGTACCTTTAGACTGAAATCTTCTCACAGACTCTCCCACTGTGTGCACATGGCAAAAAAATCTGATAACAAATTCTTGAATTTGCTGTGATGGCCGAGTGGTTAAGGCGTTGGACTCGAAATCCAATGTGGTATCCCCACACAGGTTCTAATCCTGTTCACAGCGTAGTGTTTTACTTGGCAAAAAAGTAGGACCTTCTAGAAAAGACTAAAATAATATTTATGTCAGTAAAATGGGCCAAATGATATGAAAGTGGGTCAACTATTCATGTTTCAATCTTTGAGTCTAAATCTGTCTCATAATTGAAACTATGCAGTATGAAAATTAAAGAAATATTACTAGATGTTTCCCATTACATTGATGATATCATTCACAGATCTCCGGAACCTCTGATCAGACTTGTATTGGCTGCTAAAAACGCTCTGTACCAAGAATCTATCAGCAGCGAGAAGTCAATTATAGTATATAAACTGGTTCCGAAAATACATCGGAGAATCATCAGCAAAGGCATATGTTTTAATGGCTGCATAGTTAAGACGATGGACTTGAAATCTTCATGTTGGATGAAATCATGTTCCCAGTTCATTGTTTTACCTTTGAAAAGGTTTGATTTTGCAAATGAAAGATTAGTGAAAACAAAATATAGGAAAAGTTGTGAATAAGGAAAAAACATGCAGATTAATTCCCTGGCAGTTTGCGGTTTCCAAACACAATTTGAACCATGAGAAACATCTGGTCCACAACATCCCTGTGTTCCTCATTATAAAAGCCATTTATTGTTTTCTACTCGTTGATTTCAGATCACACCTTTCTCTTTCAGTAAACCAGCCAAGTTATCGTGCACATGACTGTGTCTGTCAAAAGATATTCAGGTGAACTTAGACTGAAATCTTCTCACAGACTTTCCCGCTGTGTGCACATGGCAAAAAAATCTGCTAACAAAATTCTTGCATTTGCTGTGATGGCCGAGTGGTTAAGGCGTTGGACTCGAAATCCAATGGGGTATCCCCGCACAGGTTCAAATCCTGTTCACAGCGTAGTGTTTTACTTGGACAAAAAAGTAGGACCTTCTAGAAAAGAGTAAAATAATATTTATGTTAGTAAAATGGACCAAATGATATGAAAGTGGGACAACTATTCATGTTTCAATCTTTGAGTCTAAATCTGTCTCAAAATTTGAAACTAAGCAGTATGAAAACTAAAAGAAATATTACTAGATGTTTCCCATTACAGTGATGATATCATTCACAGATCTCCGGAACCTCTGATCAGACTTGTATTGGCTGCTAAAAATGCTCTATACCAAAAATCTATCAGCAATGAAAAGTCAATTAATATATTAAACTGGTTCCGAAATTACATCGGAGAACCATCAGCAAAGGCATATGTTTTGATGGCGGCATAGTTAAGACGATGGACTTGAAATCTTCATGTTGGATGAAATCATGTTCCCAGTTCATTGTTTTACCTTTGAAAAGATTTGATTTTGCAAATTAAAGATTAGTGTAAACAAAATACAGAAAATGTGAATAAGAAAAAAAACATTCAGATTAATTCCTTGGCAGTTTGCAGTTTCCAACCACAATTTGAATTAGGCCGGCGTCACACTGGCGACAGAATCGGACGACTGCAATGCGATGAAATATCGTATTGCAGTCTGCCCTATGTTAATCTATGGAGCAGCTCCCAGTATCAGATTTTTTGTGGTCCGTTTTAAACGTCCGAGTGCAATCGCTGCGATTGTCACCGATTGTGGGTCGACTATCGCCAATGCAAGTCTATGGGAGCGATGAAAAATCTGATTACAAACGGACCGCACGTGTGACTTGCGATTAAATCGCATCGGTGTCCTTTAGAAAAGCCGGCAATTCATCCCCGGCTATACTGTAAAATCACACTGACAGCTTTATTAAAGAATAGAAACAATACATATACACACATAGAATACATATATATATATACATGTCATTGTGACATGTATATTATATATATATATTTATAGTTCCTAGACTTCTACATACTGTAATAGCCGCTAATTCAATTGCCGGCTTTTGTGAAATCACAGAAGCCGACATGAAATGATACATTGTTTCCACACAGTTAACCATGTCATTTCCTGTATTTTGATATTTGTTTAGAACTTACAATTACATGAGTGTATTTGTGCAAAATTTCAGACATGTAGGGGTTAATTAAAGGTGTAAATTAGTTGAAAAAAAATGCGTGGGCTCCCGCTGTATTTTCTCCACCAGACAGACAAAGCAAGAAGTGGGGGCAGATAATAACAGCCTAGGGAGGGTACATTTTTTTGTGCCCCCCCTGGCTACTAACATCTGCCCCCAGACACCCCAGAAAGGGCAAATCTATAATTAGATTCGCCCTTTCTGGCACTTTGCCCGTCTATTCCCATTGCCCTGTAGCGGTGGCGAATGGGTTAATAATGTCACCATAATGTCACCTTAGTATTGAAAGGTGACGTTAAGGCAGGTTAATAATTGAGAGCTGTCAATTAGACAACTATCAATTATTAATCCTATTGAAGTAAATAAAAAAACACACACACTTTAAGAATAAATAATTTTAATTAAATAAAAACACATATTTTTGACCATCTTTTATTTCACTCTTAATCCGTGCGAAGCCCTTGTTCTTCTAAAATAAATATAAAATAATAAAACAACATTATTCTTACCTATCTGGCAATCTGTCACGTCCCACGATGTAATCCTTCACAAAGGGTCAGATAAGCAGCGCAAGTAATCCTGCGTGCTCATCTGATAGCTCCTGAATGAATGAGCTTATCTCCTGCCGACAGGAGAGGATGTGTTTCATGAATGAAGCTTAATTGATTGTATCCCACTTTCACGTTAGGTCAGGTCACTAAAGTAAAAGTGCCAATAAATCAATTAAGCTCCATTCATGAATCTATCCCTCTCCTTTCGCTGGGAGAGTAACTGATTCATTCAGGGGAATACAGGTCTGAGACAGCATTATTAGCTCTCTGCGACCTGTAACCTGTTAACCCTTTCTGATGGATTACACCGTGGGACCTGACTGTACATCGGATTGGTAAGAATAATTTTGCTTTTTTATTTTATTTTTATTACAGGAAATGGTTTCAGCAGGAAAATAAAATATGGTCAAAAACTGTGTGATTATTTCATTAAACTTCTTTTTTATTAAACTGTGTGTGTTTGATTTTTCTATCATACAATAGGATTAATAATTTATAGTTGTCTAATTGACAGCTCTCAATTATTAACCTGCCTTAACGTCACCTTTCAATACTAAGGTGACATTATGGTGACATTATTAACCCATTCGCCACCGCTACAGGGCAATGGGAATAGACGGGCAAAGTGCCAGAAAGGGCGAATCTAATTATATAATTGCCCTTTCTGGGGTGTCTGGGGGCAGATGTTAGTAGCCAGGGGGGGCACAAAAAAATGTACCCTCCCTAGGCTGTTATTATCTGCCCCCACTCGCTTGCTTTGTTTGTCTGGTGGAGAAAATACAGCGGGAGCCCACGCATTTTTTTTCAACGAATTTACACCTTTAATTAACCCCTACATGTCTGAAATTTTGCACAAATACACTCATGTAATTGTAAGTTCTAAACAAATATCAAAATACAGGAAATGACATGGTTAACTGTGTGGAAACAATGTATCATTTCATGTCGGCTTCTGTGATTTCACAAAAGCCGGCAATTGAATTAGCGGCTATTACAGTATGTAGAAGTGTAAGAACTATAAATATATGTATATATACATGTCACAATGACATGTATATATATATATATATGTGTTCTATGTGTATATATCTATTCTTTCTTTTGTGATTGAAATACTATTCTTTTGGATCCATTATATGTCAGTTTTGCAAGCCTGCGAGAAATTCTCGCAAGTCGGATGAAAATCAGATGTTACAAGGTACACACACATGCGACTAAATCGCATCTTTGAAGCAAAATCGGATGCCAGGCGGATGTGTGATGTTTGTATTTTGATCCGACAATCGACCGACTAAAACGGACCGATTTTTTGTAGTTGTGTGTGACGCCGGCCTTATGAGAAAAATCTTGTCAACAACATTCCTGTGTTCCTCATTATACAAGCTATTTATCTTTTTCTACTCATTGATCTCAGATCACACCTTTCTCTTTCAATAAGCCAGCCAAGTTATTTTACACAACACTGTGTCTGTCAATAGATATTTAGGTGAACTAAAGCTACTCTCACACTAAACGAGAGATCGCTTAAGTGACACCGATTTTATGACACAGCAGCGACATCATCAGCGACGTCGCTGTGTGTGACATGTAGCTGCGATGTGGCCCCCGCTGCAATGTCGCTGATCGTGCTTAAACGTTCTGGTCCGTATTTTGATCGTTGGGATCCCGCTGGTGAGCCTGAATCACTGAGTTTGACACCCTTTATGGACGACGAGCGACCTCGTTGGCGACGCATATGTCAGCGGCGCAGGCGGGACTAGGTTTTCTTTCGTAATGCCCCTCAGCTCCGATTGGTGGCCACAACATCACCTCAGCAATAAATGAAAACATAACTGCACCCCCATCTATTGCTCCAGAGCGCTTTGTGGATGACTCCAACGTTCGGTCCTTGTTGCGTTGTTGCGAGGATAGTATCGTGGTTCTCCTCCTATCTTTCTGACCGCTCCTTCAGTGTTTCGTTCTCTGGCTCCACGTCATCTCCTCTTCCTCTCACTGTCGGTGTACCCCAGGGCTCAGTCCTTGGCCCCCTTCTCTTCTCTCTCTACACGGCCCCAATTGGACAGACCATCAGCAGATTTGGCTTTCAGTACCATCTTTATGCCGATGACACACAACTATACACGTCATCCCCCGACCTTACCCCCGCTGTTCTACAGAACACCACCGACTGTCTGTCCGCAGTCTCCAACATCATGTCCGCTCTCTATCTGAAACTTAACCTCTCCAAGACTGAACTCCTTCTGCTCCCGCCGTCTACTAACTTCCCTAAATCTGACATTTTCCTCTTGTGGGCGGCACCATAATAACACCCCGGCAGCAGGCTCGCTGTCTGGGTGTTATGTTTGACACCAATCTCTCCTTCACCTCCCATATACAATCTCTTGCCCGCTCTTGCCGTCTACACCTAAAGAACATCTCTAGAATCCGCCCTTTTTCTCACCATGGAAACAACAAAATCCCTCACTGTAGCATTGATCCACTCCCGCCTGGACTACTGCAACGCTCTATTACTTGGCCTCCCCATTACTCGACTATCCCCTCTCCAGTCCATCCTTAATGCAGCAGCCAGGGTCATCCATCTGGCTAATCGGTACTCGGACGCGTCCGCTCTTCGCCAGTCCTTACACTGGCTGCCCATTCATTATAGGATCCAATTCAAAGTACTGGTTCTCACCCACAAAGCTCTCCACAGTGCAGCACCCCCCTACATCTCCTCCCTCATTTCTATCTATCGGCCTAACCGACTGCTGCGCTCTGCAAACGACTTTCGACTAACCTCTGCACTAATCCGTACCTCCCACTCCCGACTCCAAGACTTCTCCCGCGCTGCGCCAATCCTCTGGAATGCTCTACCCCAAGAAATTAGGACTATCCACAATTTGCATGGTTTCAGGAGCTCCCTCAAAACACATTTGTTCAGAGTGGCCTATCACATTCACTAACCAAAGTCGTTCTATGTTTAAGTGTGTATGTGTAGCCCATTCACTATCTCCATCCATGCCTCACTCCCTCAAGATGGCTGGACCATCATTGTAAATGCACCATTGTATATACACACCTGTACTTTGTATCTCCCCCACCTCATTGTAGATTGTAAGCTCTCACGAGCAGGGTCGGCTTATTTTGCTTTAATTATTGTATTGTTAACGTTGTTACCTATGACTTGTGTTTTGAAACTGTTAAACTGTAAAGCGCTGCGGAATATGTTGGCGTTATATAAATAAAGATTATTATTATTATTATTATTATTATTATCGTGTGTGGGGGTTTTGCGATCCTGTCAGAGTCGCTACAGCACTTCATCTTTACCATTTATACCTTCTGGATATTTGGATTTCACTTGCAAGGTACATATTGTTTGTGATGTTGTGTGATGCGTTTTTTGGTTAACACACCTTTTCTTTTTGTCTGTTTACCTCCAATATATATACAGACGTGTTGCCGGGATTTTTTTTTTTTGCCACGCCCACCACTGCAATTTTAAGATCTTTGTTACTTTTTGATGTAATTTTTTTGTTATATTTGATTCTCCATAACATTGGATAACCTAGCAATCTTTTGACAGCCGAGCACACCCCGTCATTTAAGGCTTTTGTAAGCTGTTTTTTCAATGTTAACTAATGCAATGTTAACAAGAAACAATTACTTTATTTTTTAAACACTTTAGTAATTAACTTTTCTTTTCTTTACTGGACAGGTTGCACTTAATGAACATAACCACAGCGGAGCGTGTAATTGTGGCAGCTGCATTACTGATGGAGGGAGATCAACAAGAAGAGGCGCGGGTGGAAGAGAGGCGCTCCAAATGAAAGCGTCGCATGTGGACCAGAGAATGGCTGGAGCAGAGGTCCAAATTCACCCACATGCATCTAGTGAGGGAGTTGCAGGAGAAGAATCCGCAGGATTTCCGAAATTATCTACGAGTGTCGGAGGATTCATTCAAGCTCCTACTGGAATGTGTGAGGCCACTCATTGAATGGCAGGATACACGGATGCGTGCAGCTGTTTCAGCAGAGGAATGTTTGGCAGTAACGCTGCGATTTCTGGCAACGTTCAATGAAAGACTTGCAATTTTCTGTTGCTGTTTCTCAATCGCTCCTTAGCGTATTAATTCCAGAGACATGCAACCCCATCGTCCGCAGTTTACGGAGCTACATGTGTTATGAATGTGCTAGAGATGGTTTCTGAACAGAGGCTCCCTCTGGTAGTTACAGACAGTACTGAACCTTTCAGCGAGTAATGGCAATCTGGGATCACGGACTGGTCTGATATAAGGGAGGTTCCCCCCCATGATGGTTGCCGGTGATCAATTGTTCTTGTCTCATTGTGGTTCCTGGTTAATTTGGAAGTTTGCTGAGTCTTGCCTGTATCTTCTGCTATCAGATAAGATATTTTCTGCTTTTATTTTTGTGCTTGCTTTTTGCATTGTTCTCTGCACTTCTGTGGAGGTCAGCCAGGTCCCCTCCGGGGGCTTGTGCTCCTCTCAGTTTATCTGGAGCCACTGTTGTTTGTTAATTGCTTTTTCCTGTTTTTTCAGTGGCTGCGGCTTAGTTTTGTTACACCACAGATCTGATTAGGTGGTAGAGATCGTGTGATCTCAGGTGTTTTTGAAATCAGAAGAGTTGGTATTTTTAGGGGTTTTTTTTGGATTGCAGTGAGTATCTTTCCTGTACTTTTCTGTCTAGACAGATTGGGCCCCAGCGTTTGCTCATTCTATTTTCTGTCTGTGTCCGTGCTTCTTCTTGTCTAACCACCATTACATGTTTGGGGGCTTCCTATTTTCTTTGGGGATCTGCTCCGGGGCAGATAGCTTTCATCTTTCTGCCTTTAGGTGTAGTTATCTCTCAGGCTGTGACGAGGAGTCTAGGATCAACGAAGGAACGCTCCACGGCTACCTCTAGTTGTGTGGTTAGTTCAGGTTACTGCAATCCAATAGGTTCCAGCCTCTCTGGTGTATTGCCGTTTTTGCTTATTCTCCTCAGCTACCAAAACATAACAGTATCACCGGCCCTAAACTGAAAATTATATGGTACTCACAGAAGGGAAAAATAGTGTGGAAAGAGAAAAAAAAAAAAGTTGTCAGAGTTGTCAGAGATTTTTTTTTTTCCCTGTTTATTGCATTTTTTTCCCTCTTTTTCTCTGCGTGCTGAGGAGGATTTTTTTTTCTCTCAATGGAGCTTGCACAGTTGTCTGGCCATGTGGATCAGCTTGCCACTGAGGTTCGGAGTATTGCTACCTATCTTGCTGGGTTGCCGGTTGTGGAACCTAGGTTTCCCATGCCAGATTTGTTTTTGGGGGATCGGGCTAAATTTCTGAATTTCAAAAATAACTGTATGTTGATTTTTGCCTTAAAGCCTAAGTCCTCAGGGAACGCAGCACAGCAGGTTCAAATTGTCATCTCTCTCCTGCGCGGCGACCCTCAGGATTGGGCTTTTTCCCTGACACCTGGGGATCCTGTTTTGATTGATGTTTATGTATTTTTTCTGGCTCTGGGGTTATTGTACGATATTGTCTCCTTTTTAACTTGTCTGTACCTGAAAACGATGCTATGCGATCTTATATCAAGGAGTCATTGGAGTAGGGTCATATCAAACCATCCTCTTCACCGTTGGGTGCCGGTTTTTTCTTTGTGGCCAAAAAGGATGGTTCATTGAGGCCTTGTATTGATTATCGTCTCTTGAATAAGATCACTGTGAAGTATCAATATCCGTTACCCTTGATTTCTGACCTGTTTTCCAGGGTGAAAAGTGCTACTTGGTTTACCAAGCTTGACCTCAGGGGGACGTGAAACATGTTCGGACTGTGTTCCAAATTTTGAGAGAGAATGCACTGTATGTGAAGGGATCAAAGTGTCTTTTTGGCATACAGAAGGTCTCATTTCTGGGATTCATTTTGTCTCCGTCTGTTATTGAAATGGACCCGGTCAAGGTTCAGGCCATCTGTGATTGGGTCCAACCTACTTCATTAAATGCTCTTCAGATATTTTTGGGTTTTGCCAATTTTTATCGAAAATTTATTGGTAATTTCTCCGGTTTTGTTAAACCATTGACTGATTTGACCAAAAAGGGTTCTGATGTGGTGAATTGGCCTCCTGAGGCAGTTTCTGAATTTCAGGAACTTAAGCAGAGATTCACTTCTGCTCCTGTTCTACGGCAGCCTGATGTTCCTCTACCATTTCAGAAGGAGGTTGATGCCTCTGAAATTGGGGCAGGTGCCGTTTTGTCCCAAAGAGATCCAGAGACCTCTAAGAGTAACCCTTGTGCCTTTTTCTCTCGAAAATTTTCTCCAACTTAACGTAATTATGACGTGGGTAATCGGGAGTTATTGGCCATGAAGTGGGCCTTTGAAGAATGGAGACATTGGCTGGAAGGAGCCAAACATCAGGTGGTGGTCCTCATGGACCATAAGAATCTGGTTTATCTCGAATTAGCCAAGCGACTTAATCTTAGACAGGCCAGGTGGGCCTTGTTTTTCACATGTTTTAATTTTGTGGTTTCCTTTCTTCCTGGCACTAAGAATGTTAAGGCGGATGCCCTCTCGAGGAGTTTCCTTGCGGACTCTCCTGAGTTATCTGATCCTGCTGTTATTTTGAAAGAGGGTGTAGTTCTTTCCACCATCTTGCCCAATTTGAGACTGGCTCTGGAAGGGTGTCAGGAGGATAAACCCGAGCGCTGCCCTGTTGGGAAATTGTTTGTCCCAGACCAGTGGAAGAAGAGTGTGATGTCTGAGATTCATTGTTCCGCGTTGGCTGGTCATCCCGGGATTTTTTGTACCAGAGACTTGGTGAGTCGGTCCTTTTGGTGGCCTACTTTGTCTCGTGACATCAGGGAATTTGTGCAGTCCTGTGGGACTTGCTCTCACTCCAAGCCTTGCTCTCGCTCTAGTGGCTTGTCTAACCGCCATTACATGTTTGGGGGCTTCCTATTTTCTTTGGGGATCTGCTCCGGGGCAGATAGCTTTCATCTTTCTGCCTTTAGGTGTAATTATCTCTCAGGCTGTGACGAGGCGTCTAGGATCAACGTAGGAATGCTCCACGGCTACCTATAGTTGTGTGGTTATGTTCAGGTTACTGCAATTCAAT
>JARQOD010000004.1:532811034-532976047 GCA_033576555.1 Oophaga sylvatica
AGCTTCTGCAGCGCAGACACTTCGCTTAGCCCATGGAGGTGATCTGCCGGGTGTTGGCGTGCAAGGAGTAGCTGCGCTTATAAGAACGTGACTGGTGACCCGGGTACATCTAAGCATCCGCTGCTACAATTCTCTATTTTGTTTGGGGTGAAATTTCAGAGTAAAGATCAAATTCTCTGCTCCCTAGAGACCTCTCAAGTTGTGGACATTGGAAAACAGTGAGTATGACATTTATTTTGCTATCAACCAGTGAATTGACAGAATGATCTTTGTGTGAGCAAGCTATATACCTGGGTTTATATACACTGCAGATTGTGGATTCCTGACTTCGGAGAACACTAATCATTTCGGCTAAATTTTTTTTTTTTTATCCACATCTTATACTCAGTTCTTTTACCATTTGACCTAAAATGTTCTCATTTGAATTGTGGAACTTGCTGCTGCGTAATCTTTAGTCTGGAAGACATTAATCACTTATTTTCAATTTTCTGCTCATTTGTTTATTTTTTTTTTCTATTTTCATATTTATTTTTATTTATATCTTTATTATCATTTGTCTTGAAAGTCTCTCATCTGATCTGTGTTTTCTCAAGTTAAAATTGGCCAATTTAATTGTTAATATTAGCTGACTTGGGATTTGTTTAAGGTGTACTAGGCCGATGTTATATGTACACTTACTATTTTGACATTTTAAAATACTTTATGTGTATCGTTTTGGTTGGATATTCCTTTTAAAATCTGTGTACTTCTCAATGTAAGTGCTACTTTATCCAGGTATTATTTCTGGTAGTATAGGTAGATAAATGGAGTCACAAGAGGAAAAACAGAAACCTAGACCACAACGGACTAGACAACCTATGTCCCATAGACATTCTAAATCTTGGGAGGACGTCCCAAACCTGTTAAGCCCTCATAAATCTAGATCTCCTTTAAAAAAAGAACAACCTAAGGTAGAGTTGTTAAAAGACCTCCTACTATGTCTTACAGTAAGGCGGCGAAAGAAGGGGCGATACCTAAAAATATCCCGCCCAAACCGCATACAATACAAAGGACCCAGAGGGAGACCACTAAAAGGTCTACAAAAAATCCCAATATAGCAAGCGAGGAAATGGATACGTCCAAATCGGCAAAAAGAGGGAGTATTGGTATGCAGGGTAGTAAATCTAATCCCTCTATAGAAGATACAGACGATTCCGACTGCCCTTCAGAGGATTACTCTCCTAACGCTAGCCCAAACAGACAAAGGTCCAAAAGAGTCCACACAGACTTTATTCCAGTGGCGACTCCTCCTCCCCTGGTTGATTTTGAAGGGTATCTAGGCTCTTCCAAACAAATTACGGAAGGATTTTTGGCTAATCTTTTTAAGTCCTTTAATGACTCCATGAGGCTAGGTTTTGAGGCGCAGAATAGAACTTTACAGGAGACATGTAATGCTTTAAACAATAGATTTGATTAGATAGAGGAGAAAATGGCGGTAATGGAGAAAAATTCAATGTTTATTTCAAAACAAAACTCAATGCTACAGGTGGAAATTGTAACTCTTAAATCCAAACTAATAGACTTGGAAGATCGCAGTCGGTGAAATAACTTAAAAATAAGGGGTATTCCAGAAAACTTACCTCAAAATGATTTATCGGAATATGCAAAGGAAATGTTTAAAAAAGCTATACCTTCACTTTCCGACTTAGAAGTGAGCATTGATAGAATTCACCGTCTTCCTCGCCAAAAGGGCCTGCCACAGGATAAACCCAGAGACGCTATTATGCATATCCATTTCTTTGAGACTAAAGAAAAAATCATGCAGAACATTAGAGAGAGAGGTTCTCTCCCAGATCCTTACAAGGACATTAAGATTTTTTCTAACTTGTCAAAGAAAACAATGGAGGCAAAGAGAGGTTTCAGATATGTTACTTCAAAGCTTAGAGATCTTAGGGTACCCTATAAGTGGGGCTTCCCAACTAAGCTGATAGTATGGCACAATAACAGAAACCATGTACTAAATTCAGCCCAAGAAGGTTTCAGATTCCTGAAATTTCTTATGGAAGAACCAATGTTTAAAGACAGGGATTAATACAGAAGTAACTATGCTTCTTACTTTATAATTATGTTTAGTCATATAATTTAGTTGTATGAGGTCCTTGAACTAGAAGGGTCCAGGTGAACCTCTGCTGCAAATTTTCTTTTACCCCTGCGCTCAGGTGAGACTCCATCAGGTTGGGAGTCCACCAGGAGAACTTCTGTTGTTTTACTTTGTGGGCGTTAGGCCTTCGTTAATGCTAGTGTTTTTTTAATGAAGATTTTGTCATATAACGTTAGGGGCCTCAATAGCCCTAATAAAAGGTTCACTTTATGGAAAGAAATCAATCACATACATGCTGATTTGGTATGTTTGCAAGAGGTTAAATTTGCAAAAGATAACCACCCTAATTTTAAACATAAAAATTTTACGCATATTTTCAAGGCACTTCCTCCGTCCAAGAGAGCAGGGGTTATTACCATGATAGGTAGCGCTGTCTCATTTCAGTTTGTTGATGAGGTATCGGATCCTTTGGGCAGAGTTCACATTCTTACCTGTATACTAAACAAAGCACCTTGCACGGTACTGAATATTTATGCTCCAAACTCAAATCATATTACTTTTTTGAATAAGCTACTAAAAAAGTTGAGAAAATTAAAACAGGAGATGTTATCTTCCTAGGAGATTTTAATATTGCTCAAGATAGCTTTATGGATTCCTCTTCTTCTGTAAGAACCAAAGCATCAATGTTAAAGGGATGGTTGAGACAGAATGAACTCTATGATATTTTTTGGTGCTTGAATACTTCTAGAGAATATTCACATTTCTCAGATGTTCATGGTACGGCTTCACGTATTGATCTTTTTCTTGCTAATGTCTTTACAATTTGTAAATTCAAGAGCATTACATTTTTACAAAAAACTATATCAGATCATTCACTGATTTTAGCTGAATTCTCTTTGGGTTTATCTTTCGAGAATACATTTTTTGGAATACATCAATTAAGGAATTTACTCCAAAGACCCTGTGAGAACATCACAAAACATTACCAGACCCCAATCAGAGGGCAATAAAACTTTCACACTCCTTATCTATGAACTGTTCAATATTTATGCTCATCCCTCTGCCATAATGACTTTCTGCTTCACGTCACTTGTCTTACCTATTGCATTTTTTCTGTGCTGTGTTGTGTATAAATATGTGATTCTTTAGATGTTGTATTAGTCTTCGCCTGATGAAGAGACCTGAGTAGTCTCGAAAGCTGCAATTTGTTACCATCTTTTCAGTTAGCCATTAAAAGGTATCAACCACTGAG
Organism: Oophaga sylvatica; assembly: GCA_033576555.1. Taxonomy (NCBI): domain Eukaryota; kingdom Metazoa; phylum Chordata; class Amphibia; order Anura; family Dendrobatidae; genus Oophaga; species Oophaga sylvatica. The sequence continues at coordinate 532,814,367 of JARQOD010000004.1, forward strand.
GACTCTCAAGTCTAAATATTTTTCTACCTTTGGAAATGTAATTCAAACTTGCTCAAAATACCTGAATTCAGACAGGAAATTGAAAATTCATTAAAAAATTACTTCAAGGAAAACGTGTCTCCCGAAATATCTGCTTTTATACTGTGGAATGCCCATAAAGCTGTGATCAGGGGAAACTTGATTCAAATAGCTTCAAGATACAAGAAAAAGAATAGAGCTAATATAGCACATCTACAAACACAAATTAGTGCTAAAGAAGAGCAACAAAATAGACTCTAAAATCCATCCTCTACTATTCAATCGGAAATATTGGTACTTAGACAAAAACTAAGATCAGAATTTTCCGTGAATACGACTCAATTATCAGAGCCTCGAAATTTAAAATGCATACTTCTATAAATAAACCAACTAAATACATGATGGCAAGACTTAAAAAAGAAAGAAGAGGAGAATTAATAAAATCATTACACCTCTAGATAAAACCTTAATTCATCCAAAAGAAATAGTTAATTCCTTTGCAGATTTTTTCGGAATTTATATAATTTGAAGGATGATACTAATACCCCAAAAGTTGATTTGGAAGCTATTAACACTTTCTTTTCTAATATTAACCTACCTAAAATCAAGTTAGAAGATTTAGATCTAATCAATAAACCTTTTACTGAGAAGGAAATAGTCAATATTATAAAAAAAACTTAAAACCCAAAAATCTCCAGGCCCAGATGGTTTTTCAAATGAATATTTTAAAATATTTTCAGAGCTTTTGGCCCCACAGTTGGTAAAAGTTTTTGATATGGCATCTTCTCAGGGCTCTTTCCCTAAAGAAATGTTAGAGGCGACAATTATTATGATCCCGAAAGGGGGAGGAGACCCTGAGAAAATCCAAAATTATAGGCCAATATCGCTCATTAATAGTGATATAAAAATCTACTCCAAAATTTTAGCTGATAGGTTAAAAAATATCCTTCCTTCTTTAATTTCTGATGATCAAATCGGTTTTACAGAGGGGCGACAGGCTTCTGACGGAACAAGGAGAGTGATAAACCTGATTAATAAAATTGAGACGCTGGGATCCCAAGCGGCCCTCCTTGCACTGGACGCCGAGAAAGCTTTTGATAGGTTAAATTGGACATATCTTAAGATTACTTTAGAAAAATTTGGTTTCAATTCTAAATTTCTGTCATCTGTTTTTGCTCTTTCTTCGACACCCAGTGCAAGGATATATGCTAACAACATTTTATTGGATCAATTTCTCGTCTCTAATGGAACGAGACAGGGTTGTCCATTATCATCTTTATTGTTCATCCTTGCCATAGAGCCTCTTGCTGAGAGAATCAGGCTAAACACAGACATTCAAGGTATTAAAACATCTCATCGGGAATTTAAGGTTGGTCTATTCGCGGATGACCTATTTTTGACTTTACTTAACCCAAAGAAATCTTTAAGCGCTTTATCCTCTGAATTGGAGCTGTTTACTAAGGCCACATATTTCAAAATCAACAATCATAAATCAAAATTTCTGACACTAAATATGAAGAGTAGAGAGATAGAAGAATTGAGTAAACAGACAGAGTTTAGATGGTAGGAGAAGGAATTAACTTACCTGGGAATTTCTATAACCAATACGTTAACTAATATCATTAAAAATAACATTGCTATAATTGTTAACCCCTCTCTGACATTAGACGTACTATCCCGTCCATAAAACCCGTGCCATTCTGACCATGGACGGGATAGTACGTCATAGGCGATTAGCTGCGCTCCCTCCGGGAGCGCAGCTAATCGCCGCCGGGTGTCAGCTGATTATCACAGCTGACACCCGTGACTGTGTGTCAGGAGCGGTCACGGACCGCTCCGGCACATTAACCCCTTGCACACCGCGATCAAACATGATCGCGGTGTACTGGGGGCACAGGGGAGGATCACGCAGGGTGGGGGCTCCCTGCGCGCCCCCCTGAGACCCTCAGAGCAGCGCGATGTGATCGCGCTGCTCTGAGGGCTTCCTCCCTCCCAGGACCCGGATCCAAGATGGCGCTGGGGTCCTGGAGGGAGGCGGCTTCCTCAGTGCCTGCCGAGAGCAGGTATGAGGAAGCGTCCTGCACTGCCTGTCACATCGCTGGTGTGACAGAGTGCTGTGCACACTGTCACACCAGCGATCTGATAAAATACAGTGATGTCCCATCCTGGGACAAAGTAAAAAAGTAAAAAAAAGTAAAAATAAACATGTGTAAAAAAAAATCCAAAATAAATTAAAAAAAAAAAAAAATATTCCCCAATAAATTCATTACTTATTGTAAATAAAAAAAATAAAACAATAAAAGTACACATATATGGTATCGCCGCGTCCGTAACGACCCCCCTATAAAACTGTCCCACTAGTTAACCCTTTTGTGAACCCCTTAAAAAAAAAAAAAAACGAAGCAAAAAATCAGTGCTTTATCATCATACCGCTGAACAAAAAGTGGAATAACACGCGATCAAAAAGACCGATATAAATAAACATGGTACCGCTGAAAACGTCATCTTGTCCCGCAAAAAACGAGCCATCACACAGCATCATGAGCAAAAAAATAAAAAAGTTATAGCTCGCAGAATAAAGCGATGCAAAAATAATTATTTTTTATATAAAATTGTTTTTATTCTATAAAAGCGCCAAAACATAAAAAAATTATATAAATGAGGTATCGCCGTAATCGTACTGACCCAAAGAATAAAACTGCTGTATCGATTTTACCACACGCGGAACAATAAAAACGCCTCACCCAAAAGAAATTCATGAATTGCTGATTTTTGTTCATTCTAACCTCCCAAAAATCGAAATAAAAAGCGATCAAAAAATGTCACGTGCTCAAAAATGGTACCAATAAAAGCGTCACCTCGTCCGCAAAAATTAAGACCTCACATGACTCTGTGGGCCAAAATATGCAAAAATTATAGCTCTCAAAATGTGGCGATGCAAAAAACTACTTTTTGCAATAAAAAGCGTCTTTTAGCGTGACAGCTGCCAATCATAAAAACCCGCTATAAATAGTAAATCAAACCCCCCTTTATCACCCCCTTAGTTAGGGAAAAATAATAAAATAAAAAATGTATTTATTTCCATTTTCCCATTAGGGTTAGGGTTAGGGTTGCGGCTAAAGTTAGGGTTAGGGTTGGCGCTAAAGTTAGGATTAGGGTTAGAGTTAGGATTAGGGTTAGGGTTGGGATTAGGGTTGGGACTAGGGTTAGGGGTGTGTTGGGGTTAGGGTTGGAGTTAGAATTGGGGGGTTTCCGCTGTTTAGGCACATCAGGGGCTCTCCAAATGTGACATGGCGTCTGATCTCCATTCCAGCCAATTCTGCGTTGAAAAAGTCAAACGGTGTTCCTTCACTTCTGAGCTCTGCCATGCGTCCAAACAGTAGTTTATCCCCACATATGGGGTATCAGCGTACTCTGGACCCCAAGAGTTATTGTGAAATTTGTCCTATTTCTTCTGTTACCCTTGGGAAAATAAAAAACTGGGGGCGAAAATATTATTTTTGTAAAAAAAATAAGATTTTTTTTGTTTTTACGGCTGTACATTATAAACTTCTGTGAAGCACTTGGGGCTTCATAGCGCTCACCACACATCTAAATAAGTTCCTTGTGGGGTCTATTTTCCAAAATGGGGTCACTTGTTGGGGATTTCCACTGTTTAGGCGCATCAGGGGCTCTCCAAATGCGACATGACGCCCCCAGACCATTCCATCAAAGTCTGCAATCCAAAACGTCACTACTTCCCTTTCCGAGCCCTGACATGCGCCCATACAGTAGTTTTCTCCCACATATTGGGTATCACGTACTCAGGACAAATTGGACAACAACTTTTGGGGTCCAATTTCTCCTGTTACCCTTGTGAAAATAAAATATTGGGGGCGAAAAAATCATTTTTGTAAAAAAAAAAAGGATTTTTTATTTTTACGGCTGTGCGTTATAAACTTCTGTGAAGCACTTCGGGGTTCAAAGTGCTCACCACACATCTAGATAAGTTCCTTGTGGGGTCTATTTTCCAAAATGGGGTCACTTGTTGGGGATTTCCACTGTTTAGGCGCATCAGGGGCTCTCCAAATGCGACATGACGCCCCCAGACCATTCCATCAAAGTCTGCAATCCAAAACGTCACTACTTCCCTTTCCGAGCCCTGACATGCGCCCATACAGTAGTTTTCTCCCACATATTGGGTATCAGCGTACTCAGGACAAATTGGACAACAACTTTTGGGGTCCAATTTCTCCTGTTACCCTTGTGAAAATAAAATATTGGGGGCGAAAAAATCATTTTTGTAAAAAAAAAAAGGATTTTTTATTTTTACGGCTGTGCGTTATAAACTTCTGTGAAGCACTTCGGGGTTCAAAGTGCTCACGACACATCTAAATAAGTTCCTTGTGGGGTCTATTTTCCAAAATGGGGTCACTTGTGGGGGGTTTCCACTGTTTAGGCGCATCAGGGGCTCTCCAAATGCGACATGACGCCCCCAGACCATTCCATCAAAGTCTGCAATCCAAAGCGTCACTACTTCCCTTCCGAGCCCTGACGTGCACCCATACAGTAGTTTTCTCCTACATATTGGGTATCAGCTACTCAGGACAAATTGGACAACAACTTTTGGGTCCAATTTCTTCTGTTACCCTTGTGAAAATAAAATATTGGGGGCGAAAAAATCATTTTTGTAAAAAAAAAAAAGGATTTTTTATTTTAAGGCTGTACGTTATAAACTTTAGTGAAACACCTGGGGGTTCAAAGTTCTCACCACACATCTAGATAAGTCCCTTGAGGGGTCTAGTTTCCAAAATGGTGTCATTTGTGGGGGGTTTCCACTGTTTAGGCAGATCAGGAGCTCTCCAAACACGACATGGCGTCCAGCCAATTCTGCGTTGAAAAAGTGAGACGGCGCTCCTTCCCTTCCAAACTCTGCCATGCACCCAAACAGTGGTATACCCCCACATATGGGGTATCAGTGTACTCAGGACAATAACTTTTGGAGTCTTGTTACCCTTGGAAAAATAAAAATTCGGGTGAAAAGATCATTTTTGTGGAAAAAATATGATTTTTAAATTTTACGGCTCTACGTTATAAACTTGTGTGAAGCACTTGAGGGTTCAAATTGCTCACCAAAGATCTAGATAAGTTCCTTAGGGGGTCTAGTTTCCCAAATGGGGTAATTTGTGGGGGGTTTCCACTGTTTAGGCACATCAGGGGCTTCCAAATGCAACATGGCATCCAATCTCAATTCCAGCCAATTTTGGTTGGAAAAAGTCAAATGGTGCTCCTTCCCTTCCGAGCTCTGCCGTGTGCCCAAACAGTGGTTCCCCCCCCACATATGGGGCATCAGCGTACTCAGGACAAATTGGACAACAACTTATGTGGTCCAATTTCTCCTGATACCCTTGGGAAAATAAAAAATTAGTGACTAAAAGATAATTTTTGTGGGAAAAAAATAGGATTTTTTATTTTCATGCCCGGGCATTATAAACTTGTGTGAAGCACTTTGGGGTTCAAAGTGCTCACCAAAGATCTAGATAAGTTCCTTAGGGGGTCTAGTTTCCAAAATGGGGTCACTTGTGGGGGATTTCCACTGTTTAGGCTCATCTGGGGCACTGCAAACGGAACATGACCCCCATCAACGTCTGCATTCCAAAACGTTACTACTTCCTTTCCAAGCCCTGCCGTGCGCCCAAACAGTTTTCCACCCCCACATATGGGGTATCAGCGTACTCAGGACAAATTGGACAACAACTTTTGGGGTCCAATTTCCTTGGGAAAATTCAAAATTTAGGACTAAAAAATAATTTTTGTGGAATTTTTTTTTTTTTTCACACCCAGGCATTATAAACTTTTGTGAAACACTTGGGGGTTCAAAGTGCTCACAACAGATCTAGACAAGTACCTTAGGGGTCTAGTTTCCAAAATGGTGTCACTTGTGGGGGGTTTCCACTGTTTAGGCGCATCAGAGGTTCTCCAAGCGCGACATGGCGTCCAATCTCAACTCCAGCCAATTTTAGTTTGAAAAAGTCAAACGGCGCTCCTTCCCTTACGAGCTCTGCCGTGTGCCCAAACAGTGGTTTTCCCCCACATATGGGGTATTGGCGTACTCAGGAGAAATTGCATAACAACCTTATCTGTCCATTTTCTTCTTTTACCCTTGTGAAAATAAAAAAAAAGTTTGTAAAAGATCATTTTTGTGGCTAAAAAGTTAAATATTCATTTTTTCCTTCCAGTTGCTTTAGTTCCTGTGAAGCACCTGAAGGGTTAATAAACTTCTTGAATGTGGTTTTGAGTACCTTGAGGGTTGCAGTTTTTAGAATGGTGTCACTTTTGGGTATTTTCTGTCATGTAGACCCCTCAAAGTGACTTCAAATGTGAGGTGGTCCCTAAAAAAAATGGCTTTGTAAATTTTGTTGTAAAATGAGAAATCGCTGGTCAACTTTTAACCCTTATAACTTCCTAACAAAAAAAAATTTTGATTCCAAAATTGTGCTGATGTAAAGTAGACATGTGGGAAATGTTATTTCTTAACTATTTTGTGTGATATATTTCTCTGTTTTAAGGGAATAAAAATTCAAAGTTTGAAAATTTCAAAATTTTCGCCATATTTGCGTTTTTAAATGATGCAATTTTGGGAATTTCTGTCATTAGACCTAAGTCAAAGTGAGACATTCAATAAATGTGAAGGTTCCGAGTTAAAAAAAGGCATTGTAAATTGTTAAAAATTGTGAAACGTGCAAACCTTTTAAGGCGTTATAACTTCTAACAATAAAAAAATTTCATGTTTGCAAATTTTGTTTCTATGTAAAGTGAACATTTGAAATTTTATTTCTTTTAACTATTTTGTGTTACATATTTGCTCTTTTTAGGGAAAAAAATTTCAAAGTTTGAAAATTGTATGGCCTGGCCTACCCAATTTATATGCATACTATCAAGCGCTTTTGGTCAAACAAAGTTGGTTTTGGTTTGTAAGTGAAACCCAGCCAGCGTGGACTCTTATTGAAAATACGGCTGGTAAATTTGAGTCGGCTAAAGATCATTTTTTTAATTTTATTTTTCATCTTCCTAGACGGAATTCTGCTCACCCAATTTTCCAACCAGTGATTCTTGCTTGGCGAACTCTTTTGAAACCCTTGAGATCGTACAAAAAAAAGTTCAGATTAGGAATTTCCCATTACATTTACTGGCTTTAATATACAACTTTTCTTTGTCTGAGACATGGTCCAATTCTAATATTAAGAGAATTGGCCATCTTTACTCAGGGGATAAACTCCTCTTTTAGTGAAATTAGGTCTAAATACAACCTACCATCATCTGAGTTAATCCCTTCCATGATTTTAAAGGAAAACATACAGAAACTGGAAGATATTAAAGGTATAAATTTGGAGATTCTGACTTCATTGTTGTGCAATGTGAATAACAAAACTATTTGGAGCTTAAAACACATATACAATTATTTTAATAAAGATGTGATTAGTTCCAAAAAATCGTACATGAAGAAATGGGAATCTGACCTAAACATGGTAATCGGAATTGAACAATGGGACAGCGCTATCAGATCTACGTACAAATCTAGTATCTCAATGGCCCTTCAAGAGTCTTTTTTTAAGATTCTGACTAGGTGGTATTATACCCCTACTAGACTATCACACATAAATCCGGAAAATTCTCCCCTTTGCTGGAGGAAGTGTGGCCAGCAAGGGAACTTGTTTCATATGTTTTGGAGTTGTTGTTTGGTTCAAGTAGTGATTCATATCAATTTGTTGTCACATAATTTTCAAATTACACCACAAAGGGCCCTGCTTTCTCTGGACATGGAGTAAGTTGATCCTTCAGTTAAACTAGTCATTATTCATATATTTCTAGTAGTTAAAAATGCAATTGCTTTCTGTTGGAAAAATTCTGACCCCCTTCATTTGAGGACATTCTAGACAGGATTAAACTTCATAGTTCTTTTGAGCAAAGATTTGCATTAGTTAACGACGTAATTAGCAGATATTCTAAGAAGTGGAAGGTCTGGAATACAAAATTTTGTGATGAATAGTTAAAATCTGGGGTTGATTTGAAAAATATTACATATACCACAATGTCACGAATATTGTATGTGTTTTGATTCAATATACTACTGTTTAGTTATTTATGCAATATGGTACAAAGTAAACTGCAAGTTCTCTAGTTTTTATCTCCCCACCTTCCCTCCCCTATATCCCTTTCCCCCTTGTTACTTTCACCCCATGTTCCTTATCCACCTTGTATTTTATAAAACTCAATAAAAATGTTTGAAAAGGAAACCGCATACTGCCAGGGAATTAATCTGCATGTTTTTTCCTTATTCACAACTTTTCCTATATTTTGTTTTCACTAATCTTTCATTTGCAAAATCAAATCTTTTCAAAGGTAAAACAATGAACTGGGAACATGATTTCATCCAACATGAAGATTTCAAGTCCATCGTCTTAACTATACAACCATTAAAACATATGCCTTTACTGAAGATTCTCCGGAACCAGTTTATATACTATAATTGACTTTTCGCTGCTGATAGATTTTTGGTATAGAGCGTTTTTTGCAGCCAATACAAGTCTGATCAGAGGTTCCTGAGATCTGTGAATGATATCATCAATGTAATGGGAAACATCTAGTAATATTTCTTTTAGTTTTCATACTGCATAGTTTCAATTATGAGACAGATTTAGACTCAAAGATTGAAACATGAATTGTTGACCCACTTTCATATCATTTGGTCCATTTTACTAACATAAATATTATTTTACTCTTTTCTAGAAGGTTCAAATTTTTGTCCAAGTAAAACACTACGCTGTGAACAGGATTTGAACCTGTGCGGGATACCCCATTGGATTTCGAGTCCAACGCCTTAACCACTCGGCCATCACAGCAAAAACAAGAATCTTTTAATCAGATGTTTTTGCCATGTGCACACAGTGGGAAAGTCTGTGAGAAGATTTCGGTCTAAGTTCACCTGAATCTCTTTTGACAGACACAGTCATGTGCACGATAACTTGGCTGGCTTACTGAAAGAGAAAGGTGTGATCTGAGATCAACGAGTAGAAAAAGATAAATGGCTTTTACAATGAGGAACACAGGGATGTTGTGGACCAGATGTTTCTCATGGTTCAAATTGTGGTTGGAAACCGCATTCTGTCAGGGAATTAATCTGCATGTTTTTTCTTATTCCCAACTTTTTCTATATTTTGCTTTCACTAATCCCATTGGATTTCAAGTCCAATGACTTAACCACTCGGCCATCACAGTAAATTTGAGAGTTACTTAATCAGATGTTTTTGCCATGTGCACATATAGGGAATAGCTGAGAGAACAGTTTGGTCTTAGTTCACCTAAACCTCTATTGACAGACACAGTGTTGTGCAAGATAACTTGGCTGGCTTATTGAAAGAGAAAGGTGTGATCTGAGATCAGTGAGTGGAAAAAGATAAATGGCTTTTATAATGAGGAACACAGGATGTTGTGGACCAGATGTTTCTCCTGGTTCAAATTGTGGTTGGAAACTGCAAAAACTGCCAGGAAATTAATCTGCATGTTTTTTCCTTATTCACAACTTTTCCTATATTTTGTTTTCACTAATCTTTCATTTGCAAAATCAAATCTTTTCAAAGATAAAACAATGAACTGAGAACATGATTTCATCCAACATGAAGATTTCAAGTCCATCGTCTTAACGATGCAGCCATTAAAACATATGCCTTTACTGATGATTCTCCTATGTATTTTCGGAACCAGTTTATATACTATAATTGACTTTTCGCTGCTGATAGATTTTTGGTATAGAGCGTTTTTAGCAGCCAATACAAGTCTGATCAGAGGTTCCTGAGATCTGTGAATGATATCATCAATGTAATGGGAAACATCTAGTAATATTTCTTTTAGTTTTCATACTGCTTAGTTTTAATTATGAGACAGATTTAGACTCAAAGATTGAAACATGAATAGTTGTCCCACTTTCATATCATTTGGTCCATTTTACTAACATAAATATTATTTTACTCTTTTCTAGAAGGTCCAACTTTTTTGTCCAAGTAAAACATTACAATGTGATCAGGATTTGAACCTGTGCGGGGATACCTCATTTGATTTCGAGTCCAACGCCTTAACCACTCGGCCATCACAGCAAAAACAAGAATCTTTTAATCAGATGTTTTTGCCATGTGCACACAGTGGGAAAGTCTGTGAGAAGATTTCGGTCTAAGTTCACCTGAATCTCTATTGACAGACACAGGTTTGTGCACGATAACTTGGCTGGCTTACTGAAAGAGAAAGGTGTGATCTGAGATCAATCAGTAGAAAAGATAAATGGCTTTTACAATGAGGAACACAGGGATGTTGTGGACCAGATGTTTCTCATGGTTCAAATTGTGGTTGGAAACTGCAAACTGCCAGGGAATTAATCTGCATGTTTTTTCCTTATTCACAACTTTTCCTATATTTTGTTTTCACCAATCTTTCATTTGCAAAATCAAATCTTTTCAAAGGTAAAACAATGAACTGGGAACATGATTTCATCCAACATGAAGATTTCAAGTCCATCGTCTTAACTATGCAGCCATTAAAACATATGCCTTTTGCTGATGATTCTCCGATGTATTTTCGGAACCAGTTTATATACTATAATTGACTTCTCGCTGCTGATAGATATTTGGTATAGAGCGTTTTTAGAAGCCAATACAAGTCTGATCAGAGGTTCCTGAGATCTGTGAATGATATCATCAATGTAATGGGAAACATCTAGAAATGTTTCTTTTAGTTTTCATCAGGGGCGGACACTGACAGCTTGGGGTCCCTGTGCAAGAAATATATCTGGTCCCCCCTCCCTGCCTGGCATGTCACTTATGATGAAGGGAATCTGGCTATGGAACCCCCCCCCCAGAGCTTCGAGCTCTGAGCAACAGGCCAGATTCACCTCATTATCACTGCCCTGCAAGCAGGGAGGTGCTTAGAATTTTTACTATGGTGCCCTGAGAACTCTATTTGGGCCCCCACAACTCAAAAAACAGATATTCAATATTTATATTTTGTTACTGAGCTGGAGTTATATCTCCATTAGGATTCGGTTCTGCTGAGCCCAACCATGTATACATTATATTATATGTCCGGTATGTATACCATCTTGTGTCTGATAAAGAGTTATTCCCCAAATAAATCAAGTTATCCCCAGTCCCAATGATAAGGGATTACTTTCTGACTTTTGGGGGACTGACCACTGGGACCCCCAGCAATCCTGAGAACAGGACTGCAGCTCAGCCATGAATAGATTGTAGGTGTGCATTCTTCACTTCTGATCTATTAATTGTCTATGGAACTGATGGAAACAATCGAGCGCAGCGCTCAGCATCTCCATAGATAATGACGAGCAGAGGCCGAGCATTCACAATTTTGCTCCATCCAGGAAGAGAACGCAGACCCCTGTTCTCAGAATCTCGGAGGGGGGGCAGTGGTTGGATCCTATGGATCAGAGAAAACTTGATTATTTGGTGACTAACCATTTAAAGAGCCAGGTTGATTTTTCCATTCTTTACAATTACGGGATCATACAAGAATATATATAGGTGCTTCTCACAAAATTAGAATATCAGCAAAAAGCTAATTTATTTAAGTTCTTCAATGCGAAAGTGAAACTCATATATTATATAGAGTCATTACAGAATGATCTATTTCACGTGTTTATTTCTGTTAATGTTGATGATTATGGCTTACAGCCAATGAAAACCCAAAAGTCATTATTCAGTAAATTAGAATACTTTATAACACCAGCTTAAAAAATGATTTGAAAATCTGAAATGTATGTTCAGTAAATGCAATTAGTGCATCAATGAGGCGTGGCATGGAGGCGATCAGCCTGTGGCACTGCTGAGGGATTAAGGAAGCCCAGGTTGTTTTGATAGCAGCCTTCAGTCGTCGGCATTGTTGGGTCTGATGTCTCTCATCTTCCTCTTGACAATACCCCATGGATTCTCTATGGGCTAAACGTCAGGCTAGTTTGCTGGCCAAGAAAGCTTGTCGGCAGAGGGAAGCATGAAGTGCTCTAAAATTTTCTGGTAGACAGCTACAGTTACCGACACCACCAGATGACATCACTCTCCAAACCATCACCGATTGTGGAAACTTCACACTAGACCTCAAGCAGCTTGGATTGTGGCCTCTCCACTCTGCCTCCAGACTCTGGAACCTTGATTTCCAAGGTCTAGTGTGAATTATCCACAATCAGTGATGGTTTGGGAGCCATGTCATCTTCTGGTGTAGGCCCACTGTGTTTTATCAAGACCAAAGTCAGCGCAGCCGTCAACCAGGAAATTTTACAGCACTTCATGCTTCCCTCTGCCGACAAGCTTTTTGGAGATGGAAATGTCATTCTCCAGCAGGACTTGGCCCCTGTCCACACTGCCAAAAGTACCAACACCTGGTTTACAAACAACAGTATCACTGTGTTTGATTGGCAGCAAACTCACCTGACCTTAACCCCATAGAGAATCTATGGAGTATTGTCTAGAGGAAGATGAGAGACACCAGACCCAACAATGCAGACAAGCTGAAGGCTGCTATCAAAGCAACCACGACGCATTGATGCAGTAATTGAAGCAAAAGAAGCCCCGACCAAGTGTTGAGTGCATTTACTGAACATACATTTCGGATTTTAAAATCATTTTTTCAACCTGGTGTTATAAAATATTCTAATTTACTACGATAATGACTTTTGGGTTTTCATTGGCTGTAAACGATAATCATCAACATCAACAGAAATAAACACTTGAAATAGATCACTCTGTGTGTAATCACTCTATAGAATAGATCACTCTGTGTGTAATGACTCTATAGAATAGATCACTCTGTGTGTAATGTCTCTATAGAATAGATCACTCTGTGTGTAATGACTCTATAGAATAGATCACTCTGTGTGTAATGACTCTATAGAATAGATCCCTCTGTGTGTAATGACTCTATAGAATAGATCACTCTGTGTGTAATGACTATAGAATAGATCACTCTGTGTGTAATGACTCTATAGAATAGATCACTCTGTGTGTAATGACTCTATAGAATAGATCCCTCTGTGTGTAATGTCTCTATAGAATAGATCACTCTTTGTGTAATGTCTCTATAGAATAGATCACTCTGTGTGTAATGACTCTATAGAATAGATCACTCTGTGTGTAATGACTCTATAGAATAGATCCCTCTGTGTGTAATGTCTCTATAGAATAGATCACTCTTTGTGTAATGTCTCTATAGAATAGATCACTCTGTGTGTAATGACTCTATAGAATAGATCACTCTGTGTGTAATGACTCTATAGAATAGATCCCTCTGTGTGTAATGTCTCTATAGAATAGATCACTCTTTGTGTAATGTCTCTATAGAATAGATCACTCTGTGTGTAATGACTCTATAGAATAGATCACTCTGTGTGTAATGACTCTATAGAATAGATCCCTCTGTGTGTAATGTCTCTATAGAATAGATCACTCTTTGTGTAATGTCTCTATAGAATAGATCACTCTGTGTGTAATGACTCTATAGAATAGATCACTCTGTGTGTAATGTCTCTATATAATAGATCACTCTGTGTGTAATCACTCTATAGAATAGATCACTCTGTGTGTAATCACTCTATATAGTATATGAGATTCACTTTTTGTATTGAAGAACTGAAATAAATTAACTTTTTGATGATATTCTAATTTTGTGAGATACATCTGTTTATACACACACATACATACACACATACATACACATATGAATATGCATACATTCATAAATACAGACACACACACACATGCATAAACACATGCACACACATGTATAAACATATATACGCATGTACAGTCACACAGGGCCGGCTCCAGGTTTTCGTGGGCCCTGGACGAAAGAGTCTCAGTTGGCCCCTTTAACACATGCCACAATTCATGATGCACAGATAAGAAATATAGGTATAGTATAATGCTAAAGATTTCACTTACTTCTTACAATACATGAGTGATATGTAAATTCTACAATAGATCAGAAACCGAACAGTATTTTCCTCCATACAGTAATTTGGGCACCACATAGTCATCCACGCAGTAATGCGGGCACCACATAGTCCTCCATACAGTATTATGGACACCACTTAGTCCTCCATACAGAATAATGAGCCCCATATATTACGCCACACAGAATAATGATTCCCATATATTGCTCCATACAGAATAATGGACCCATATACAGTATTGCTCCATACAGAATAATGAGCCCCATAAATTGATCCGTACAGTATTATCGTCCCCACTAGTGTTGAGCGATACTGCTCGATATCTAAAAATATCGTATCGAAATGGTATCGCCGATATCACTAAATATCGTCGATATCCGATTCCGATACCGGAAGTCCAATGTAAGTCTATGGGAACAAAAAATCGCAACAAAAAAAACCCTTTCTTTCGTTGTAAACACAAAATATACACACATAGAATACATATATATATATATACATGTCATTGTGACATATATATATACATATATTTATAGTTTATACACTTCTACATAGTAAAATAGACTCTGATTCAATTGCCGGGTAAAGCCGTGACATACCCCATAGAAGTCGACGGGCTCGGTGCCGAGTACCCCCAAAACCTCTGGCTCTGTGCGACTCAACTTGGGCGTCAAGAACAGGATTCTGTAGCTCGCTATAAGCGAGTCCTGTGTGCCTGAATTGAACTGGTTTTGTGCTTGAGAATTGCTAAAATCATCAGAGAATGTATTTGCCATTTTTCCGCCATATCTGCGTCACGACGAGGCACTGGTGAAGAAGAAGGGCGTGCTCTTCGTGGGTGTACACTCACTCAGTGGCGTGAAAACGATGGCCGACCACTCTAAATGGTACTGCAATGTAAGATCGTGCCCCACAGCTCTTCAGATCCGCCTCCTCATCCTCCTCAGTGTGCGGAAACTAACACGAAGGTCCCGCCTCACTACAAAAGAGGGGCCCTCTCCAGATGCTAATGACACATGTGACTTGGCAGAGATGGCTAATGGACACAAGCAGAAGTGTGAAGGGATGGAGCAGTCAGAGCTCTCCCCCCACGGAAGCGACCCGATCGCCACGGAACCACCGTTGGGCACCCGGCCTGGAAACCCTCCTACGCTGCAAGAAGCGGAGGATACCCTAAGAGGCCTGGCCTGGCACCGGGAGGAAGTCGCCAGGATGGAAGCCAGCTGGCGTGCCCTAAAACTAAACTTGGAGCGGCGCCAATCCCTCTTACCTGAAGTGTCTGTACCGGAAGGTGAGGCACCCGTTCTAGTAGAGGAGTCCGTGCGGGCATCCCAGCCCTTGCAATGTGATCCGGTTGACGTTGTCGCAGTGGAGGCACCCGTTCCTGCAAAAAACTCTGCACCGGCAGCACCCCAGATCCCGCTGTCTGCCCCCGTCGCTGAGACAGAAGAAGCGACACCCGTCCTCATGGAGGAGGCCGCGCAGGCACCAGAGGTCTACCTGTCTGTACCGGAGCCCCGACTGTCATCTGTTCCAGAGCCGGCTGCTTCCTCCGCAGGTGAGCGCCGCCAGGACTGGGGGGCGCCAGGAGAGCTGCCGCAAACCGGACATCATAAGCTGCAGTTTGATGGTGGAGACATGGAGATGCTGGAGGAGAATTACAACCGGCGTCAGGAGGAAGAGTGGAGACGTTGGGAGCGGGAAGCAGAGCGACAAAGGGAGCAGCGAGAATCCCAAAAACTTCGGCAACGTAACCTGGAGAAGGACCGGGCAGATAAGGACCGGATGAGAAAAGATAAAGGAACCCTGAGGGAGCCGCGGCGTAAGGGTGCAGTACGGAGCTTTAAATTGAAAGGTGGTTGGGGCTTCATCCAGGAGCCTGGACTTTATTTAGAAGTCTTTGTGACCCGGCGGGACGTGGAGACTCACCTCCCAGAAGGACATCCGGGGAGGAACCTGTTGCCAGGAGACTTGGTGACTTACACCCGACACTGGGGTTACAATGGATGGTACGCCCTAAATGTTACCAGGTGCGACCCCTACTCCCCAGAGTGTCAGGAACCTGTGAGACCCTCGGAGCCTTCAGCCTCCCACATCCAGGCCTCTGCACAAGTGCCCACCCCACGCCGTAAATCTCCCCAGCCTCCCTCAGTGGTCTCCTCAGCAGCCCCAGCTATGGACATGATAACTATAGCTGGCCCGTACCCGGCACCTGTTAGGCCCCCTGGGTTTGTTCAGTCCGGGACATAGGGCTCCAGACCCGGAGGGAGATGAAAGAGGTGGCCACACAGACACAGATAGCGGGTCACGACTTGACTGTACAGGCCACACGACGTCATCAGGTCCTGGTGGTCCTTGGTGTCTCGGATGTTTGGCAAGCATCAGAAGAGTACCAGGTGGTACCTGGAACACCCCTGCCAAAGAATTATAAATAACCCGGACAGGGTCCCTGTATGTAAATAGTTAAATTGTTGATGTACCCGGACGGGTGAATGTTCATATAAAAGTTTTTTAATTTAATAAAAAAAACAACACAGTTTTCATTACTTTTATTACAGTCTCATCCTGCGACGCCATCGATCTCCTGTAAAAAAATGAAAAAAAAAAAAAACAGCAGTATACCACCTGTCCGACGCAGTCCATAGTAACGAGTGTCCCACGACGATCCAGCTCTGCTACATCAGAATGACAGGCAGAGCCTGTCATCCCGGCGCAGCACAGCTGATTACCTGCTTCCCCGGCGGTGACGTCATCGGACTGACTGCTTTACGGCCGGGATTACCCAGCAGTCACTGCAGTTATCGCGAAAAACTGCATGTGACCGCCAGGGAGAAGATAATGGCGGCCATCAAGCAGTCCAGGACGTGACCGCTGGAGATCTTCTGCCGGGTAAGTGCCGCTGACTCCTGACAGACCCGACCGACGGACACTGACAGTGACAGTGACAAATCCGATTCCGGTATTCGATATGACGAAAATATCGGTATTCGGAATCGAAAGGCCGATACAGCTAATATCGGCCGATATCCGATATTTGCAGTATCTTATCGCTCAACACTAGTCTCCACATATTGCTCCATATAAAATAATGGACCCCATATAATGTTCCATACAGAATAATGGACCCCATATATTGCTCCATACAGAATAATGGATCCCATATAATGCTCCATACAGTATAATGGACCTCATATAATATTGCATGGGGAATAATGGGCCCCATATATTGCGCCATACAAAATAATGGGCCCATATATTGCTCCATACAGTATAATGAGCCCCATATATTGCTCCATACAGAATAATGTACCCCATATCATGCTCAATACTGTATAATGGGCCCCATATATTGCTCCATACAGTATAATGGGCCCCATATATTGCTCCATACAGTATAATGGACCCCATATAATGCTCCATACAGAATAATGGGCCCCATATATTGCTCCATACAGAATAATGGGCCCCATATATTGCTCCTTACAGTATAATGGGCCCCATATATTGCTCCATACAGAATAATGGACCCATGTAATGCTCCATACAGAATAATGGGCCCCACATATTGCTCCATACAATATTATGGGCCCCAGTTATTGCTCCCTACAGATTAATGGACCCCATATAATGCTCCATATCGTATAATGGACCCCATATATTGCTCCTTACAGTATAATGGGCCCCATATATTGCTCCATACAGAATAATGGACCCCATATAATGCTCCATACAGTAATATGGGCCACATATATAGCTCCATACAGAATAATGGACCCCATATAATGCTCCATACAGTATAATGAAATACTTACCTCTCTCTCTTCCCCACTGCTCCAGGCTCCGTTGCTCCTCAGCATCTTATGATTCTCTGAAGTGCACAGCGCAGAGGGCATGCTGTAGTGAAGTCATCGCGCGTTCTGCCCTGAGACGCCAGAGAGCCATGGACACTGGAGCTGCGGAGGAACAGAGAGAGGTAAGTATTTCAGTTTATAGCATGGGGGGGGCCAGGTACCAGCACCCGCACTGGCACAGGGCCTTCCCGACTCATGGACTCCATAGTGTGCCGGTCTCCCCGATGGTCCCAGGACCTGCAAGGGCCCCTCTCCACCTTCGGGCCCTGATGCAGCTGCATCAGCAGTATGTCCTCTCCGTGTCTTACCATCCTGTCAGTCTGGTCCACAGTCTCTTCTGCTGAAGCTTCCCCCTCCAAGCTGTGACTCCAGGACACAGAAGACAACGAATATCATCCCTGTCAGCCATTCACAGATGTGCTTATAAAGAAGTCTGTGATTGGTGATTGATTTACAGGCAATGAGGCACACATATCACTCTGTGCAGTGCCTAGAACTTAATAAATCTGTATGAGGGGGCACTCAGGAGACCCCCTTATAGTGATCAGGACATAGGTAATGTCCTGCTTCAGTGACCTCCTTCCCAGCACCTCCCCCCTCTTACCATACCCTGAGATCAGCGGCATGGCACAGGCAGGAGTCTGCAGCAGAGGGAATCACACGCTGTGACACTCAGTGTGATGCTCACTCCTCCCCGCAGCGTCTCCACATAGATCACGAGACCGGACAGCAGCATCAGCACTAACAGGTGAGGACAGGGCCCCTCAGCATAATCGTACAGCATAGCGTGCAGCAGAGCAGGTGCCTCTCCTGTTAGCGATGATGATGCCGCCCGCTCTGTGATCGATAATGCACCGTCGCCATTAGTTTTTCCTGGGCCCCCTCCTGCTCAGGGCCCCGGTGCAACTGCACCGGCTGAACCGGCGGTATGTCCGCCCATGGTTTTCATACTGCTTAGTTTCATCAATTATGAGACAGATTTAGACTCAAAGATTGAAACATGAATAGTTGACCAACTTTCATATCATTTGGCCCATTTTACTAACATTAATATTATTTTACTCTTTTCTAGAAGGTCCAACTTTTTTGTCCAAGTAAAACACTGCGCTGTGAACAGGATTTGAACCTGTGTGGGGATACCCCATTGGATTTCGAGTCCAACGCCTTAACCACTCGGCCATCACAGCAACTGCGCGAATCTATCAATCAGATTTTTTTTGCCATGTGCACACAGTGGGAAAGTCTATGACAAGTTTTTGGTCTAAGTTCACCTGAATCTTTTCTGACAGACACAGTCATGTGCACGATAACTTGGCTGGCTTACAGAATGAGAAAGGTGTGATCTGAGATCAACGAGCAGAAAAAGATAAATGGCTTTTATAATGAGGAACACAGGGATGTTGTGGACCAGATGTTTCTCATTTTTCAAATTGTGGTTGGAAACTGCAAACTGCCAGGGAATTAATCTGCATGTTTTTTCTTATTCCCAACTTTTTCTATAATTTGTTTTCACTAATCCCATTGGATTTCAAGTCCAACGACTTAACCGCTCGGCCATCACAGTAAATTTGAGAGTTACTTAATCAGATGATTTTGCCATGTGCACATCGAGGGAATACCTGTGAGAACATTTTGGTCTTAGTTCACTAAAACTCTATTGACAGACACAGTGTTGTGCAAGATAACTTGGCCGGTTTACTGAAAGAGAAAGGTGTGATCTGAGATCAATGAGTAGAAAAAAATAAATTTGCTTGTATAATGAGGAACACAGGGATGTTGTGCACCAGATGTTTCTCATGATTCAAATTGTGGTTGGAAACTACAAACTGCCAGGGAATTAATCTGCATGTTTTTTCCTTACTCACAACTTTTCCTATATTTTGTTTTCACTAATCTTTCATTTGCAAAATCAAATCTTTTCAAAGGTAAAACAATGAACTGAGAACATGATTTCATCCAACATGAAGATTTCAAGTCCATCGTCTTAACGATGCAGCCATCAAAACGTATGCCTTTACTGAAGATTCTCCCATGTATTTTCGGAACCAGTTTATATACTATAATTGACTTTTCGCTGCTGATAGATTTTTGGTATAGAGCGTTTTTTGCAGCCAATACAAGTCTGATCAGAGGTTCCGGAGATCTGTGAATGATATCATCAATGTAATGGGAAACATCTAGTAATATTTCTTTTAGTTTTCAAACTGCTTAGTTTCAATTATGAGACAGATTTAGACTCAAAGATTGAAACATGAATAGTTGACCCACTTTCATAACATTTGGCCCATTTTACTAACATAAATTTTATTTTACTCTTTTCTAGAAGGTTCAACTTTTTGTCCAAGTAAAAATAAAACGCTGTGAACAGGATTTGAACCTGTGCGGGGATACCCCATTGGATTTCGAGTCCAACGCCTTAACCACTCGGCCATCACAGCAAATGCAAGAATTTAAATCAGATTTTTTTGCCATGTGCACACAGTGGGAAAGTCTGTGAGAAGTTTTCGGTCTAAGTTCACCTGAATCTCTTTTGACAGACACAGTCATGTGCACGATAACTTGGCTGGCTTACTGAAAGAGAAAGGTGTGATCTGAGATCAACGGGTAGAAAAAGATAAATGGCTTTTACAATGAGGAACACAGGGATGTTGTGGACCAGATGTTTCTCATGTTTCAAATTGTGGTTGGAAACCGCATTCTGCCAGGGAATTAATCTGCATGTTTTTTCCTTGTTCACAACTTTTTCTATATTTTGTTTTCACTAATCCCATTGGATTTCAAGTCCAACGACTTAACCGATCGGCCATCACAGTAAATTTGAGAGTTACTTAATCAGATGTTTTTGCCATGTGCACCTAGAGGGAATACCTGAGAGAACATTTTGGTCTTAGTTCACCTAAAACTCTACTGACAGACACAGTCATGTGCAAGATAACTTGGCTGGCTTACTGAAAGAGAAAGGTGTGATCTGAGATCAATGAGTGGAAAAAGATAAATGGCTTGTATAATGAGGAACACAGGGATGTTGTGGACCAGATGTTTCTCATGGTTCAAATTGTGGTTGGAAACTGCAAACTGCCAGGGAATTAATCTGCATGTCTTTTCCTTATTCACAACTTTTTCTATATTTTGTTTTCACTAATCTTTAATCTGCAAAATCAAATCTTTTCAAAGGTAAAACAATGAACTGAGAACATGATTTCATCCAACATGAAGATTTCAAGTCCATCGTCTTAACTATACAGCTATCAAACATGCCTTTGCTGATGATTCTCCGATGTATTTTCGGAACCAGTTTATATACTATAATTGACTTTTCGCTGCTGATAGATTTTTGGTATAGAGCGTTTTTAGCAGCCAATACAAGTCTGATCAGAGGTTCCGGAGATCTGTGAATGATATCATCAATGTAATGGGAAACATCTAGTAATATTTCTTTTAGTTTTCATACTGCTTAGTTTCAATTATGAGACAGATTTAGACTCAAAGGTTGAAACATGAATAGTTGTCCCACTTTCATATCATTTGGCCCATTTTACTAACATAAATATTATTTTACTCTTTTCTAGAAGGTCCAACTTTTTTGCCACATAAAACACTACGCTGTGAACAGGATTTGAACCTGTGCGGGGAACCCCATTGGATTTCGAGTCCAACGCCTTAACCACTCGGCCATCACAGCAACTGCATGAATCTTTCAATCAGATATTTTTTGCCATGCGCACACAGTGGTAAAGTATATGACAAGTTTTTGGTCTAAGTTCACCTGAATCTCTTTTGACAGACACAGTGTTGTGCAAGATAACTTGGCTGGCTTACTGAAAGAGAAAGGTGTGATCTGAGATCAACGAGTAGAAAAAGGTAAATGGCTTGTACAATGAGGAACACAGGGATGTTGTGGACCAGATGTTTCTCATGATTCAAATTGTGGTTGGAAACGCAAAAACTGCCAGGGAATTAATCTGCATGTTTTTTCGTTATTCACAACTTTTTCTATATTTTGTTTTCATTAATCCCATTGGATTTCAAGTCCAACAACTTAACCGCTCGGCCATCAGAGTAAATATGAGAGTTACTTAATCACATGTTTTTGCCATGTGCACATAGAGGGAATACCTGTGAGAACACTTTGGTTTTAGTTCACCTAAAACTCTGTTGACAGACACAGTGTTGTGCAAGATAACCTGACCGGTTTATTGAAAGAGAAAGGTGTGATCAGAGATCAATGAGTAGAAAAAGATAAATGGCTTGTATAATGAGGAACACAGGGATGTTGTGCACCAGATGTTTCTCATGTTTGAAATTGTGGTTGGAAACTGCAAACTGCCAGGGAATTAATCTGCATGTTTTTTTCTTATTCCAACTTTTCCTATATTTTGTTTTCACTAATCTTTCATTTGCAAAATCAAATCTTTTCAAAGGTAAAACAATGAACTGGGAACATGATTTCATCCAACATGAAGATTTCAAGTCCATCGTCTTAACTATGCAGCCATTAAAACATATGCCTTTACTGATGATTCTCCGATGTATTTTCGGAACCAGTTTATATACTATAATTGACTTCTCGCTGCTGATAGATTCTTGGTACAGAGCGTTTTTTGCAGCCAATACAAGTCTGATCAGAGGTTCCGGAGATCTGTGAATGATATCATCAATGTAATGGGAAACATCTAGTAATATTTCTTTTAGTTTTCAAACTGCTTAAGGGTATGCCACACTAAACGAGAACGCTAACGAGATTGTTAAAAACGTCACTATTTAGCGATCTGTTAGCGATGTCGTTGTGTGTGGCATGTAGCAACGATGTGGCCCCTGCTGTGATCTCGTTGATCGTTCACTAGAGTTCTGGACCGTATTTTTATCGTTGGCGTCCCGCTGGTGAGCCTATATCGCTGTGTTTGGCACCTTTTGTGAACGATGTGCGACCTCGTTGACGACGCATTAGTCAGCGGCGCAGGCGGGACTTTGATTTCTTTTGTTAACGCCCTTCAGCTCCGATTAGTGACCACAACATCACCTCAGCTATAATAACTGCGCCCCCATCCATTGTTTCCAGAGCACTTTGTGGGTGACTCCAATGGTTCTTTGTGCGTTGTTGCGAGGATAGTATAGTGTTTCGGATTTTTGCGATCCTGTTTGTGGCGCAGTGGTGGGTTTTGCGATCCTGTCTGAGTCGCTAGAGCACTTCATCTTCCCCATTTGGATTTGGATATTTGGATTCAAGGTACATATTGTTTGTGATGTTGTTTGATACGTTTTTTGACATTTTTTTTTTTCGTCTGCTTTATTTATTTTACACCCCCCACCATTTTAGACATTTGTAAACTGTATTTTAAATGTTAACTGAAAAGTTACCAAACATTTTTTTTGTTTTACTTTTTTTATTTTATTCTTTATTTTATTTTGTTTAAACACTTTATTAATAGTAATTAATTAGTAATTAACTTTTCTCTTCTTTACCGTACAGGTTGCACATAATGAACCTGTCCACAGCGGAGCGTGTGATTGTGGCTGTTGCACTATCTATGGAGGCAGATCGACAAGAAGAGGCGCGGGTGGAAGAGAGGCGCTCCAAGCGAAAGCATCGCATGTGGACCAGAGAATGGCTGGAGCAGAGGTCCAAATTCACCCACATGCATCTAGTGAGGGAGTTGCAGGAGAAGAATCCGCAGGATTTCCGGAATTATCTACGGATGTCGGAGGATTCATTCAAGCTCCTACTGGAAGCTGTGAGGCCACTCATTGAACCGCAGGATACACGGATGCGTGCAGCTGTTTCAGCAGAGGAACGTTTGGCAGTAACGCTGTGATTTCTGGCAACCGGACGTTCAATGAAGGATTTGCAATTTTCTGCTGCAATTTCTCGATCGCTGCTTGGAGTACTAATTCCGGAGACATGTAACGCCATCGTCCGCAGTTTACGGAGCTACATGCCTTTTCCCAAATCTGTGGCGGAATGGCAAATTATTGCCTCTGATTTTGAAAGGATTTGGCAGTTCCCAAACTGTGGTGGTGCCTTGGATGGCAAACATGTGCGGATCACGCAACCAGCCAAAGCGGATCCTTTTTTCATAATTACAAGGGCTACTTCAGCGTGATCCTCATGGCCCTTGTTAATGCCAATTATGAATTTATTGACGTTAATGTTGGCATTAATGGAAGGGTTTCTGACGGTGGCGTTTTGGAGCACACAAGTTTTGGTGAACGGTTGTTTAATAATAAACTTAACTTGCCAACCAACATGGACACCACCGCCAACCTAAACTTTGTGTTTGTGGGTGATGAAGCCTTCCCCCTTCATGAGCATCTTGTGAAACCGTATCCACAAAAGACTTTGACAGGGAAAGGCGTATTTTTAGCTACAGACTGTCTAGGGCACGGCACGTTGTGGAGAATGCCTTCGGCATAATGGCCAACCGCTTCAGGGTTTTCCACACTCCAATCAACATGAAGCTGGAATCCATAGACTCTGTGGTGTTGGCCTGTTGTGTGCTGCACAATTTTCTACGCAAACGCGATGCTGGTACTTACAGTCCGCCAGGCTTCATGGACTCGGACAGCAATGGTGACGTCGTGCTTGGAGAATGGCGTAACAATGATCCCGCTATTGTAGGCCTTCAACCTGTCAATCAAGGCAGGAGCAAGGACGATGCGAAGGCCGGCCGAGACAAGTACTGCCATTACTTTAATGGCCTGGTGCAGTGAGTTGGCAGCATCAGGTCTAGTTTGATTTTGATAATGTTTGACTTTTGCCTTTTTTAAACAATGTTTTTATAATAAAAAAAATTTTATTTTAAAAATGCATTCGTGTTTTTTTTCAATTATTTTACCAATATGGGAGAAGGGCTAATGATGGGTGAGATGTGGGGAGGGAGTAATGGGGATGGCAACGAGACATGTTACCAGCAGCTGTAGTTTTTAAAATCTTTTCTAAGGTTTTTTGTTGTCTATCTATCTATTTTTTTTTTTTTTTACATTATATCTACAAGTCACACACGGGGTCATGGGAGTACCATCAGTCATAGGAGTTCATTGTTAAAGAAATAAAAAGAAAAAAATTTCAAAAATTTACAATTATTTCAAAGGCCCATGGTCTCACTAGCGTTCAAACCTTATAATTAAAAATAACACATAATACACCACAGCAGCATATATAAAGTTTAAATATATAACATATATTTTAGTCATATAGATTAAAGATTAAAAAATTGATATAAATATATATAAAAAAAAAATTTGGGAGGTAAAGGTCAACATTCACTAGGGAATCCCAACTATTTACAGATATGCGATGCCATTGTGATCGCAAGGTGACGATTCACACATGGAGCCCCAGCTATTGATATGCAGCTATTCACAGATATGCTAGGCCACTGTGATCGCAACATGACGATAAGGAGCTCCAGCTATTCAGATATGCAGCTATTCACAGATATGCGACGCCACTGTGATCGCAAGGTGACGATAAGGAGCTCCAGCTATTCAGATATGCAGCTATTCACAGATATGCGACGCCACTGTGATCGCAAGTTGACGATTCTCACAAGGAGCTCCAGCTATACACAGATATGACACGCCATTGTGATCGCCTAGCTTGTAACCATCATCTTGCGATCGCAACAGCATCTCATATCTGTGCTTGGCTGAGCGCATGGTCGCTGCGGTCACTTTGAGATAGCAAAACCGTTTTGCGTCACGAGTGCCGCCGCACGTACGGACGCACGCCGTGACGTCATGGCGCTGGCGTCCCCTAGTGCGGTGTTGTTTGCAATGGCGGCGAGACAGCGGGGAGCTAAGTGGGCA
Organism: Oophaga sylvatica; assembly: GCA_033576555.1. NCBI lineage: Eukaryota > Metazoa > Chordata > Amphibia > Anura > Dendrobatidae > Oophaga > Oophaga sylvatica. The sequence continues at coordinate 532,840,029 of JARQOD010000004.1, forward strand.
GAGGAGGAAGTGCGGTTTTTTAAAAAAAAAAACGATAGATGGGACTATACTTGCAGGCTACCTGTGGCGCATCCTATGCGCCACAAGAAGGTGTGCCTGCGCAAAATCCAGCGGGGACTTGCAAGGCGATTTAATGTTCAGCGGACCACACAACAGATCCGCAAGAAGCTGGCGGACCTTCACTATCGCTCCCGCGAGAGGGTCGCCAGCATCCGGGCCCAGCTACGCAGGCCTCTGAGTGAGTATTGATGAGGGTATCTGGAGAGGTTGTTTTGTGGGCTATCTACCTATATCAATGCACCCGCAGTGATGGGAGTACCGGCAGTGATGGGGCAGGCAGTGATGGGAGTACCGGCAGTGATAATGGGGATTCTGAATTGTATATTTCATTTACAGCACCACCTTCACCATCACCAGCACCAGCTGCTCCACCGTTCCCAGCTACCCCTCCACCTCCATCATCTCCTTCCCCGGCTACCCCTCCACCACCATCATCACCTCACCTCTCCAACCCTTCAACCCCTTCACCGGCAGCAACCCCCCCTCCTGATTCGGTGGGTTCCATCCCTTCCCCAGAAAATGTCTTCTCTCCAGCATCATCCCGTGACACGGATGCAGGCTCCCCATCAGGTAATTAACGCACATTATATAAGCTTCAGACAAGTTTGAGAACTTTGTAACGTCTTATGTGTAATGGCTGTTGTGATATAATTTTTTTTCTTTTTTTTCCCTAGCCGGCGGAGCAACAGGTTCTGGGTGGGCGGTCAGCGGGTCCTCTGAGGAAAACCGTAAGTGTTAACAAACATAACATGTACATGTTGATGTTGCAACAGAATTCACTATTAACTGTTACCTTTACCTCCACAGAAATCCCAGACTGCCCAGGACCTGTTGCTGTCACACCGCCGGCTGATGGCGGCCATGAGCAGCGCTGTGGCATCGATTAATACTGCGGTGGCAGCGCTGCAAAGAACGATGGGAGCTCTGCATCACCACGGGGTGATGCTGGAGAGGGTATTTTCTGGACTCCGGGACCCTCATTAATTTATTTTTTTGTTAATTTTTTTTTATTTTGTTAATATTTTGTTTATAATTTTTTTTATTTTATTATGTTACTGTTTTTTGTTTTTATTTAAATTTGATTTCTTTCACCAACCAAAAAAAATATATATGAAAAAAATATATATTATATATTTTACGTTAATCTACGCGGGTGTGGTGTATTATTTTTTAGTATAAGGTTTTAGCGCTAGTGTGACCAGGGCCTTTAAAAGAAATGTTAATTTTTGAAATTTTTTTTTTTTCATTTCATTTTTTCCCTATGATGGAACACCTATGATAGCTGGTATTCCCATGACCCCGTGTGTGACAAGTAGATGTAATAAAAATACAACATTTTAATAGTTGACATCACATAAGAAAAGACCACAATTCATTAGATAAATACGATTTTTATTAAAAAAGGTATCAATGTAAAAAAATTATAGACAACAAAAAAAACTTTTGTAAAAAATTTTAAAAACTACAACTGCTGGTAAGATGGATCGTTGCCATTACCACGTTGCCTCTGCGGTGTATAAAAATAAGGGGGAGCACCAACGTTTGGGTTTGCAGGATTTATCCCAATTGGGTTCGGCACAGGATTGTTGGGCCATGAGTAGTCCGGGTACTGCGGTCTTGGCATGACGACATATCTGTTATCCAGGTTTCCAAAAGACGCTTGAGTCAGTACCTCAAACATGAGTCTCTCTGCATGAATCCGCAGTACAGGATCCAGTGTAGGCAGCTTCTCATTAGCGAAGTATGCAAAGCCAGTTATTTTTGTTTGGTCTTTTTCTGCGGTAAGAATTTTTTTCGCAATTTCAACCAATTGAGGAGTAGCCGAGGTGGTAGCTGAGGTGGTGGGAGCCTTCCTTTTCCTTTCTGAAAATGTAAGCCGGCTCGGCACAGATGAGGATGGTGGCTCAACTGCTTCTTCATCTTGGATCAACGCCATGCTGTCTTGTTCAGTCTGAGGTGTGGAGACGGCCTCTTCTGTTCGATGACAAACAAATGAATCACAAAGACAATCAATTACTTCAACTAAACACATAGAAAGTGAAAACACACTGTAAGACAAATAAATTTATCTTCACACTATAACACCCATATACAGCAAAAATGTGAAAACGACACTTGTAGATGGATAGGCCTCAACCGTTGAGCTACATAAATTATCAGTACATGAAGGGATAAATTCAGCCATTTTATCTACATCTCACAATTACATTTTTAATTTCAAGTCCAATTTGGCATGTACATTAAAATGTGTTGTAATACAAAGGTACTTACATGTATGACAGGGGTGTCCGGCTGGATCACCGGGTCTAGATCCAACATGGATGTCCCTTGTCTGGGTACTTCTTGGTCCCTTGTGAAAGTGAACAGCTCAAAGTACCACAGTTTGGGGACATAAACATCTTCGGCCCCGACTCCTGATTTGGTAGAATTTAGTACTTTATTTATCTCTTTTTTGTACACTGTGCGGAGGGCCTGAATCCGTTTTTTCACCGATGACTCATCCGCTGGTTCATCTGGGTAACGGTTCTTGCTCAGCTCCACCAGTTTTTGGTACGCGTCCTTCTTTTTAAGCCTGTTACAGTAATCAGCCGACTTTATTTTCCACAGGCACGGCATTGAGCGGTACATCTCGATAAACTCCCACAAAAATTCCTGCTTATCAGCCATCTGTAATAAAAAAATGATTATGTGAGAACAGCAGAATGGTTAAATAAAATGCTTACATAGCCTACAACATAGAATACAGCAGGGAACATAAAATGGTGGTTGTGGGCGCGGCAGGAGAAAACAATGGCAGACAAAACTAAAAATCATAGATGGACAACTACAGTAAAAACAGCAGGGTTCATGAAATGGTGGTGGTGAGCGCAGCAGGATAAAAAAATGGCACACCAAAATAAAAAAATCATAGATGGTCAATTACGGTAAAACCAGCAAGGATCATAAAATGGTGGTGGTGGGCGTGGCAGAACAAAACAAAACAAAAAAAAAATTGATGGAGCTGGGATCTAATAATGGATCTGTAAAATTTAAGAAAAAATAAAAAGTTAAATGTGACCAAAAAATACCTACCTTACAAAACTTGTTTGTGATCCTGAAAAAAAATAAAAAAATAGGGAAACAAAATAGCTTCACAAACTGGATCGCAGCAAAAAAATAATATATACATATTTATAGCGACACAGACTGGATCGCAGAAAAAAAAAACCACCGTAGACCGGAACGCAGCAACCGCAATAGTGGCACAAACTGGATCGCAGTAGCTACAAAGGCTAGCAGGACACACTGGAACAATGCTGGAGATTTGAAAGAACCGCTTCTGCTCGAGAGCAATGGAAAGGAGTGCTGGTACGTCGTCTTTTATGACGCGGTCATCCAATCACAAAGCGAGAGAGCTGTGACAAATATTTATGAGATAAATAGTGACCACCAATCTGTGATGAGGGGCGTGCAAAAGGTTGCGCTCAGTCACGCCTATCGAGGTCGTGATCTTTCACAGTACATGCAGTGTGGCACGTCCCAACGACCGCCAAAGTCGTTAAAGAGATCGCTAACCGCTGATGCGTCGTTAATGAGATCGTCCAGTTTGGCAGCTACTAGCGACCTTAAAACGAACACAAAAACGATCTCATTAGTTTGCGTCGTGATCGTTAGCGGGAACGTTTAGTGTGGCAGTACCTTTAGTTTCAATTATGAGACAGATTTAGACTCAAAGATTGAAACATGAATAGTTGACCCACTTTCATATCATTTGGCCCATTTTACTAACATAAATATTATTTTACTCTTTTCTAGAAGGTTCAACTTTTTGTCCAAGTAAAATAATACGCTGTGAACAGGATTTGAATCTGTGCGGGGAAACCCCATTGGATTTCGAGTCCAATGCCTTAACCACTCGGTCATCTCAGCAAATGCAAACATTTTTAATCAGATTTTTTTGCCATGTGTGCACAGTGGGATAGTCTGTGAGAAGATTTCGGTCTAGGTTCACCTGAATCTCTTTTGACAGACACAGTCATGTGCACAATAACTTGGCTGGCTTACTGAAAGAGAAAGGTGTGATCTGAGATCAACGAATAGAAAAAGGAAAATGGCTTGTATATTGAGGAACACAGGGATGTTGTGGACCAGATGTTTCGTAGGTCCTCTGAGGGTTTGGGGCAGCAAGGTGTTAAGTCTCCCACAGGTGAGACTGATCCCTCAGGTATATGGCGGTGTAATGGTGCAGGGGCAATAATCCAGACACACACAAGACAGTCTCTTTCTGTACCTTTTACTGGTGGTAACTTCAGGCACGTCCCGGGAAGCTGCTCAGGGTGGAGGATGCATGTCCAGTAATCCACTGAGTAGGTGTAGGGCCTCCTTACGTCTTTATGTGTGTGGGTTTCTAACTTGCATGAAAAAAGTTTAACCCCGTTCTCTTTGCTACGCCTGGCTGATCTTGTGGTGGAGCCTTCTTGTGGACAGAACTAAGTCTCTGAGTGCAGCATCCTGCTAGACTCCTGTTCTTCCTGACCCCGGTTACGTATCAGCACTGTTGGGCCCCTCTGTGACCTGTAGTCCAGCAGGGTCTCTGGTTTTTCCTACTAGCCATGAAGGTTCTAGTAAGCTCGGACCCGGTGTCCGGTAGTGCAGAGCTGAGGTAAGCTATTAATGCTGTCGCCCTCTGTCGCTCTCTCTTTCTTCTTCTCCACTTGCCTGTCGCCCTACTCACACCTTTAACATAAGCACAATGGGATAGCAGTTTCTCTCAGTTCTGCTGCTCTTCAGCTCTGCTGCTCTTAGACTGCGGACTGCAGACTCTCTGAGCTCTCTGAGATGACTAGATGACTGCTTTCTCTGAGGTGGCTGCGCAGACTGACTGAACTCCACTCCTCTCCTCGCAACAACTCCTTCCTTCTCCAACAACTCCTTCCTTCTCTCTCTCTTCTAATCCCCTCTCCACACCCTTATATACCTGCGTATTCTAAAGGGCTCCCTCTGGTGGCACCAGGAAAATGTGGAGTGTGAATGAATATCGGGTGATTGTGAATTACCTTTCATGCATCCTCCAGGGTAACATGTGGCACCAAGCGCAGCTGGGCTACACAGAAGTTTTCGGTCTAAGTTCACCTGAATCTCTTTTGACAGACACAGTCATGTGCACGATAACTTGGCTGGCTTACTGAAAGAGAAAGGTGTGATCTGAAATCAACGAGTAGAAAAAGATAAATGGCTTGTATAATGAGGAACACAGGGATGTTGTGGACCAGATGTTTCTCATGATTCAAATTGTGGTTGGAAACCACATAATTCCATGGAATAAATCTGCATGTTTTTTACTTATTCACAACTTTTTCTATATTTTGTTTTCACTAATCCCTTTGGATTTCAAGTCCAACGACTTAACCACTCGCCCATCACAGCAAATGCAAGAATCTTTTAATCAGATTTTTTTGCCATGTGCACACAGTGGGAAAGTCTGTGAGAAGATTTTGGTCTAAGTTCACCTGAATCTCTTTTGACAGACACAGTCATATGCACGATAACTTGGCTGGCAAACTGAAAGAGAAAGGTGTGATCTGAGATCAAGGAGTAGAAAAAGATAAATGGCTTAGAATCATAGAATAGTAGAATTGGAAGGGACCTCCTGGGTCATCTGGTCCACCCCCTGCTCAAAGTAGGATTCACTAAATCATCCCAGACAGATGTCTGTCCAGCCTCTGTTTGAAGACTTCCATTGAAGGAGAACTTACCACCTCTTGTGGCAGCCTGTTCCACTCATTGATCACTCTAACTGTCAAAAAGTGTTTACTAATATCTAATCTGTGTCTCCTCCCATTCACTTTCATCCCATTGCTTCTAGTCTTTCCTTGTGCAAATGAGAATAAAGATAATCCTTCCACAACGTGACAGCCCTTGAGATATTTGTAGACAGCTATTAAGTCTCTCCTCAGTCTTCTTTTTTGCAAGCTAAACATTCCCAAATCCTGTAACCGTTCCTCATAGGACATGGTTTGCAGACCGGTCACCATTCTGGTCGCTCTTCTCTGAACTTGCTCCAGTTTGTTGATGTCTTTTTTAAAATGTGGTGCCCAAAACTGGACACAGTATTCCAGATGAGGTCTGACCAAAGAGGAGTACAGGGCAACAATGACTTCATGTGATCTAGACTGTATGCTTCTGTTAATGCATCCCAGAATTGTATTTGCCTTTTTTGCTGCTGCATCACACTGTTGACTCATGTTCAGTCTGTGATATATTAGTATACCCAAGTCTTTTTTAAATGTGCTACTGCTTAGCCCTATTCCTCCCATTCTGTATACTCTATTTCATTTTTATTTCCCAGATGTAGTACTTTGCATTTTTCCCTGTTAAAAACCATTCTGTTAGTTGCTGCCCACTGCTCCAGTTTATATATTTTTGAATCCTCTCTTTCTGCTCTAGTATTAGCTACCCCTCCTAGCTTTGTGTCATCAGCAAATTTATTCAGTTTACCCTCAATTCCTTCATCTAAATCATTGACAAAGATGTTGAACAATACACGGCCCAAGACAGAGCCCTGTGGTACACCACTTGATACATTCTTCCAACTGGATGTGCAGCCATTTACTACCACTCTTTGGGTCTTATCACTAAGCCAGTTTTGAATCCACCTAACAGTTGCCTTGTCCATTCCATACTTAGTCATTTTTTCAATAAGGATTGTGTGAGATACTTTGTTGAATGCTTTGCTGAAGTCAATATATAATATATCTACAGCAGTTCATAGATCCACCCAGTCAGTGATTCTGTCATAGAAGGAAATTAAGTTAGTCTGACATGACTTATTAGTTACAAACCCATGCTGACTCTGGTTAAGCACTTCATTCTTGTCCAGGTACTTACATACATGTTGTTTAATAATTTGTTCAAAGATCTTTCCTGGTATAGAAGTCAGACTCACCGGCCTATAGTTCCCTGGGTCCATCTTCTTCCCCTTTTTGAAGATAGGAGCAATATTTGCTCTTCTCCAGTCTTCTGGGACTTCTCCTGTTCTCCAAGAATTTTCAAAGATTATGGAGAGTGGTTCAAATCTTTCTTCTGCTATCTCCTTCAGTACTCTGGGGTGTAATTCATCTGGACCTGGAGACTTGAATTCATTTATGTTAGCTAAGTGTTTCCTCACTATTTTTCTGTTTATAGATATCCTGAATTCTTCTATTCCCTTAATAGAACAGTGAAGATCAGTTGATGTTACATTTCCTTTCTGAGAGAAAACAGATGCAAAATAGGAATTTAAAAGTTCGGCCTCCTCAACATCCTTTCTTACCGTTTCATAATTTTCATCCTGTAAAAATCCTATAGCATCATTGACTTTTCTTTTACTTTTGACATATCCCCAAAATCCTTTGTTATTGCTTTTGACACCTCTTGCAAGCCTTAATTCATTGTCAGCTTTAGATAATCTGATTCTTGCCCTGCTGGTTCTGCAGACATCATTATATTCTTCTTTAGATATGCCTCCCTCTTTCCATTTGATAAACATTTCTTTCTTCCTTTTTAACATGTGTTTAAGTTCTGTGTTCATCCATCCTGGTTTCCTTAAATGCTTCCCATTCTTCCCTCTTTTCCGAATTGTTAACAATTGTGATTTGAGAATCTCATTTTTCAAGATTTCCCATCCTTCCTGGACATTTTTGTCCTTAAGTATATCCAGCCATTGAATCCCTCTGATTTTCTTTCTGAGTCCCTTAAAATCTGCCTTTCTGAAATCTAACCTTGAAGTCTGAGTCTTCACAGGTCTTCCTCCTCTAGTTATCCAAAATTGTAAAATAGCATGGTCGCTACCTCCTAAGGTCCCAGCCACTCTTACCTCCTCAACCATTTCCTCCCTGTTTATAAGGATTAGATCCAAGATAGCAGATTTCCTTGTTTTCTCCTCTACCTTTTGGAAGATAAAGTTGTCAGCAAGAAAGGATAAGAATTTCCTGGACCTGTTAGTTTTGCCTGAGAGAGATTCCCAACAAATGTCTGGATAGTTGAAATCTCCCATGACCACTATGTCATATTTTTTGGAGGACTTGGCCATTTAATGCATAAAGAGTTCATCCATATCTTCAGCTTGCATAGGTGGCCTGTAGTAAATGCCTACAATGGTGTCCTTTATATTGTTCGCTCCTTGTATTCTTACCCAAACAGTTTCCACAGAACTCCCAGTCTCTGAAGCTTCAATCTCTGTGCAGATATACGCTTTTCTAACATACAATGCGACACCTCCTCCTCGTTTATCAAGTCTGTTTCTTGCAAATAAGTTGTATCCTTCTAGCCTTGTATTCCAATCATGTGTATCGTCACAAGTTTCAGTGATTCCAATGACATCATATTTCTTTTCCTGCGTTAGTAGTTCCAATTCTCCTTGTTTGTTGCCCATGCTTTGTGCGTTTGTATAGAAACATTTTAGTTTGTGATTGGATTCTCTTCCTCCATCGTATAGGTAATTCACTCCGTGATCCAAAATCCACATCCTTGCTGACGACACCATCGACATAGCCAGTTATTCACCTGCAGAATTTTATTCCACCTCCTTGTTCCATGGCCATCCACTGGAAGGATGGAAGAGAAGACCACCTGCTCTCCCAGTTCTTTCAAAGTCACTGCAGATGGTTTCCAGGTCACTTCTTGTGGTGTCATTTGTCCCCATATGTATTAGCAGGAATGGGTAGTCATCTTTAGGTCTGAAGAGTCCTGATATCCTGTCAGACACATCTTTAATTTTTGCACCTGGAAGACAGCACATTTCTCTTGAGGTTATATCCGGTCTGCAGATAGCGGCTTCTGTTCCTCTCATCAGGGAATCCCCCATGACCACAACTCTCCGTTTCTTCTTCACAACATTTTTCTTTCTCCATCCAGGAGGACTCTGAGGGCGTACAAGGTTGTTCTTTGTGGGAAAAGTCTTATCCTGATGTATTTCTTCATCGTTCTCCTGTGTGACAGCATGGTACTGGTTCCTGAGCAGAATTGGTGCTGACTGCCTCCTGATCCTCCTGCTTCTCTGGGTCACATGCTTCCATTCCTCTGTTTCTTCAGGTGCACTTCGAATTTCTTCTCTTTCTGTACCATGAAGAGATAATTCTGCTCTGTCTAAGAACTCTTCATCTTCCTTAATGATCTTCAATGTAGCTAACCTCTCTTCTAGATTTCGCAACTTTTCTTCCAACATGGACACATGCTTGCATTTCTGGCATGTGAAATTTGGCTTTTCCACTGGTAAATCTGTGAACATGTAGCAAGAAATGCAGCTCACCACATGGCTCCTGGCCTCTTCCATGTTCTTATTGTTAAAGAGATATCAAAGTGGTGAAAAACCTACCAAAATTCTAGCAGCACACAGCTTACCGATGTCCTCCTTTCAGCTGCAACGGCCAAAACCCAGTGTTCTTGGAGCTTGAGGAGACTCTTCATTTATCTCAGAATGAACTGGGAATATGCAAATGATCTCCTCAGGACTCTGTCATGGGTGCATCGCCACGAAGATCGTCGCGATTGCACATTCTGACTTCTCACAGCTGAGCTGCTGTTTCTTTGTGTTTGGTAATGAGAGAGTTAATTTTACCTAGCTCTTTGCTAAGACTAGGTCCAGCCTCGCCCGGCTGCTTTGGATTATGTTCTAATTAGTTTCCTTTATATTCCTGCCAGTCTGGGTGTTTGATGCCGGTGAAAGCATTCATATAGTTTAGCAGACTGGATCGGTTCTGGGAATACTTAAGCTAAGAGCTCCTTAGTTGTTTTTACTCTTACAGCTTATAGTTTATCTCTGAGACCTAAGGTGTTCCTACTGTGTGTGAGTGTTGTATGTAAGACTTTATTTACTTTATTTCTTATCTTTCTTGTTTGTCTTTCTGTTCATTAACCATTACCTGGTCATTCCCTTTGGTGGTATTCAGGGTCCTTCTTAGGACTAGAATACAGTTGGCAGGGATTGATAGGAGACAGGGTTTACGCTGGTGGCCTGGACCTCTGTACCTTTAACAGTACCTCCAGGTTGAGGGATTAGTTAGGACCCCAGTTAGGGTCAGCTTAGACCCGGTCACCCTCTAGCCGGAGACAGCGTATAACGGATTCCGTTCTGACCCACTGGACTTTCTGTCAGGTAAATCTATGTTATCATATAGCTATGCGCATGTTATATAGTATGTTGCCCTTTTGATATAGATTATTGTCATCACATATATATATCTGCTATACAGCGTGACATTTTCACCGGCCCATACTAAAGATTCTCCCCAGCTATCATGGATCCAGTAGCCCAGCTGGCCCGGCAGTTGCAGGGATTGTCCATGGAGTTGGCAGACATTAAGTCCAAGGTTTTGTCCCCCCGGAGCAAACCAGATCTGAACCTAAGGTTGCTCTCCCGGACAGGTTCACTGGTGGGCGGGACAAATTTTTTACTTTCCGGGAGGCATGTAAATTGTACTTTCGGCTGCGGCCTCGGTCATCTGGGAGTGAAGAGCAGAGGGTGGGAATTGTTATCTCGCTCTTACAAGGGGATCCTCAATCTTGGGCGTTCTCTATTCCTCCAGGCTCCCCAGATCTCCAGTCAGTGGATCGATTTTTTACTGCCCTGGGTCTGGTATATGATGATCCGGATCGAGTCTCCCTTGCTGAAACAAGGTTACGTAAAATACGGCAAGGAAATCGTCCAGCGGAGGAATATTCTTCTGAGTTCCGTAGATGGGCAACAGATACTCAGTGGAATGACCCAGCTCTTAGGAGCCAGTTTTGTCAAGGGTTGTCTGACAAATTAAAGGATGTGTTAGCTCAGTATGATTCTCCTCCATCACTGGAGGCTGCTATGGCCCTCGCTATTCGCATTGATAGACGTCTTCGGGGAAGACGCGAGGTAACTCCGCCTCCCGTGATGACTCCACCTACTACTAAAGTCCCTTATACTGAGGTTCCCCTGGTCTGTTCTGAGGAACCCATGCAGTTGGGAGGGACATCATTTTGTAGGAGGGAATCAGCGGTGCGCCGCAAGACTAGAAGGTGTTTCTTTTGCGGGAGAGAGGGACATTATGTTGGGGGGTGTCCATCCCGGACCTCTTTGAACCAAGGAGTTAACCTGGGAGTGTGTATTTCGTCCCCAAATCCCTCTCAGTTTCTCGTGCCTGCGGAGGTGGTGATTGGTACTAGAACTGAGAGGATTTCTGTTTTTCTTGATAGTGGGTCCGGGGCTAATTTGGTGGACACTCGGTTTGCCCAGGTGCATGGTATGCAACTGAGTGTATTGGCCAAACCGGTCCCTATACTCTCTATTGATTCTAGACCTCTTGGTCAAGGTAGCTTGGTACAAGCTGTTCATAACATAGATCTTCGAGTAGGGGCAATACATAAAGAGCAATTGTCTTGTTATGTGTTGGAGGGTCTGCCTGCTCCTATTGTGTTGGGACTTCCTTGGTTGGCTAAACATAACCCAGTGATTGATTGGCAATCCAGAAAGATAAGCCAGTGGGGTGAATTTTGCAAGAATAACTGCATGAGCACGGTCATCGGTGCGGTTGTGCCTAGGACTTTGCCTCCTTTTCTGGAGGACTTTTGGGAGAAGTTCTCAGAGGAGGGGTGTAAAGAGTTACCTCCTCATCGCACATATGACTTCTCAATAAAGTTGCTTCCTGATGCCTTATCTCGTACTTTCCCAGGGGTCGGGAAGACGGATGATCCGGTTCCTATTCCTCAGGAGGGAGTTGTAGTGTCAGCTGTATGCTCTGAGCTTGAGGGGAGGTATTGGGGGCTCAGGGGGACGCCCCTGTGGGACTTCCAGGGAGACTGATAGTTCCAGATCGCTTAAGACTGAAGGTTACGGAGAACCCTTACAAACGGATGGCTGATAGGAGGAGAGTTTCTGGTCTAGATCTGAGGGTGAACGATCTGGTGTGGTTGTCTACCAGGAATATAAAACTTAAAGTTCCCTCCTGGAGGTTGGGTCCCAGATTCATCGGGCCATACAGGATCAGTTCCATAATTAATCCTGTGGCATTTCGTCTGGACCTCCCTCCTACATTTAAAATTCATAATGTGTTTCACAAGTCATTACTTAAAAAGTATGTGGCACCAGTCATACCGTCACCTCTACCTCCTCCTTCAGTGGTAGTCAATGATAACGTGGAAGTTCATTGGAGGGGGTATGGTCCTGAGGAGAGGACGTGGGTCCCTGCGTCTGATGATAACGCAGATCGATTGGTTCGGACCTTTCACACAATTTACCCGGACAGACCTGGTCATGAGGGTCCGGAGGCCCCTCGTAGAAGGGGGGGTACTGTCATGGGTGCATCGCCACGAAGATCGTCGCGATTGCACATTCTGACTTCTCACAGCTGAGCTGCTGTTTCTTTGTGTTTGGTAATGAGAGAGTTAATTTTACCTAGCTCTTTGCTAAGACTAGGTCCAGCCTCGCCCGGCTGCTTTGGATTATGTTCTAATTAGTTTCCTTTATATTCCTGCCAGTCTGGGTGTTTGATGCCGGTGAAAGCATTCATATAGTTTAGCAGACTGGATCGGTTCTGGGAATACTTAAGCTAAGAGCTCCTTAGTTGTTTTTACTCTTACAGCTTATAGTTTATCTCTGAGACCTAAGGTGTTCCTACTGTGTGTGAGTGTTGTATGTAAGACTTTATTTACTTTATTTCTTATCTTTCTTGTTTGTCTTTCTGTTCATTAACCATTACCTGGTCATTCCCTTTGGTGGTATTCAGGGTCCTTCTTAGGACTAGAATACAGTTGGCAGGGATTGATAGGAGACAGGGTTTACGCTGGTGGCCTGGACCTCTGTACCTTTAACAGTACCTCCAGGTTGAGGGATTAGTTAGGACCCCAGTTAGGGTCAGCTTAGACCCCGGTCACCCTCTAGCCGGAGACAGCGTATAACGGATTCCGTTCTGACCCACTGGACTTTCTGTCAGGTAAATCTATGTTATCATATAGCTATGCGCATGTTATATAGTATGTTGCCCTTTTGATATAGATTATTGTCATCACATATATATATCTGCTATACAGCGTGACAGACTCCTCCCCTGGTTTGTATAATGAGGAACACAGGGATGTTGTGGTCCAGATGTTTTTCATGTTTCAAATTGTGGTTGGAAACCGCAAACTGCCAGGGAATTAATCTGCATGTTTTTTCCTTATTCACAACTTTTTCTATATTTTGTTTTCACTAATCCCATTGGATTTATAGTCCAACAACTTAACCGCTCGGCCATCACAGTAAATATGAGAGTTACTTAATCAGATGTTTTTGTCATGTGCACATAGAGGGAATACCTGTGAGAAGACTTTGGTCTAAATTCACCTAAACCTCTATTGACCTACACAGTGTTGTGCAAGATAACTTGGCTGGCTAAAGGTACTGCCACACTAAACAATCCCGCTAGCGATCACAATAACGACGCATACTAATGCGATCGCTAGCGGGATTGTTTCTATATCGCTAAATGCGGCCACATTTAGCGATATAGTTAACGACGCTATCGCCGTTAGCGATCTTCTTAACGACTTTAGCGGTACAAAAGTACCGCTAAATCGCTAAGAAAAGGTGCCACACTAGCGATATATACTTACCCAGCGGGAGCGCCGACGAGAAAATAGGGTCCGGAACGATTCCAGCGACGAGCGAGATCACAGCAGGAAGCTCGTCGCTGGCAGCTGCCGCACTGAACAACATCGCTAACGGGATCGCTAAATAGTGACGTTTTTTAGCGATCCCGTTAGCGATATTGTTCAGTGTGGCATACCCTTTATTGAAAGTGAAAGGTGAGATCTGAGATCAATGAGTAGAAAAAGATAAATGGCTTGTATAATGAGGAACACAGGGCTGTTGTTGACAAAATGTTTCTCATGGTTCAAATTAAGGTTGGAAACCGCATACTGCCAGGGAATTAATCTGCATGTTTTTTCCTTATTCACAACTTTTCCTATATTTTGTTCTCACTAATCTTTCATTTGCAAAATCAAATCTTTTCAAAGGTAAAATAATGAACTGGGAACATGATTTCATCCAACATGAAGATTTCAAGTCCATCGTCTTAACTATGCGGCAATCGAAACGTATGCCTTTACTGATGATTCTCCGATGTATTTTCGGAACCAGTTTATATACTATAATTGACTTTTCGCTGCTGATAGATATTTGGTATAGAGCGTTTTTAGCAGCCAATACAAGTCTGATCAGAGGTTCCTGAGATCTGTGAATGATATCACCAATGTAATGGGAAACATCTAGTAATATTTCTTTTAGTTTTCATACTGCATAGTTTCAATTATGAGACAGATTTAGACTCAAAGATTGAAACATGAACAGTTGTCCCACTTTCATATCATTTGGCCCATTTTACTAACATAAATATTATTTTACTCTTTTCTAGAAGGTCCAAATTTTTTGTCCAAGTAAAACACTACGATTTGAACCTGTGCAGGGATACCCTATTGGATTTCGAGTCCAACGCCTTAACCACTCGGCAATCACAGCAAATGCAAGAATTTTGTTATCAGATTTTTTTGCCATGTGCACACAGTGGGAAAGTCTGTGAGAAGATTTCGGTCTAAGTTCACTTGAATCTCTTTTGACAGACACAGTGTTGTACACGATAACTTGGCTGGCTTACTGAAAGAGAAAGGTGTGATCTGAGATCAACGAGTAGAAAAAGATAAATGGCTTGTATAATGCAGTACACAGGGATGTTGTGGACCAGATGTTTCTCATGGTTCAAATTGTGGTTGGAAACCCCATGCTGCCAGGAAATTAATCTGCATGTTTTTACTTATTCACAACTTTTTCTATATTTTGTTTTCACTAATCCCATTGGATTCCAAGTCCAACGACTTAACCGTTCGGCCATCACAGCAAAATTGTGAGTTACTTAATCAGATGTTTTTGCCATGTGCACATAGAGGGAATACCTGTGAGAAGACTTTGGTCTAAATTCACCTAAACCTCTATTGACAGACACAGTGTTGTGCAAGATAACTTGGCTGGCTTATTGAAAGAGAAAGGTGTGATCTGAGATCAATGAGTAGAAAAAGATAAATGGCTTTTATAATGAGGAACACAGGGATGTTGTGGACCAGATGTTTCTCATGGTTCAAATTGTGGTTGGAAACTGCAAAAACTGCCAGGGAATTAATCTGCATGTTTTTTCCTTATTCACAACTTTTCCTATATTTTGTTTTCACTAATCTTTCATTTGCAAAATCAAATCTTTTCAAAGGTAAAACAATGAACTGGGAACATGATTTCATCCAACATGAAGATTTCAAGTCCATCGTCTTAACCATGCAGCCATCAAAACATATGCCTTTGATGATGATTCTCTGATGTATTTTCGGAACCAGTTTATATACTATAATTGACTTTTCGCTGCTGATAGATATTTGATATAGAGCGTTTTTAGCAGCCAATACAAGTCTGATCAGAGGTTCCTGAGATCAGTGAATGATATCATCAATGTAATGGGAAACATCTAGTAATATTTCTTTTAGTTTTCATACTGCTTAGTTTCAATTATGAGACAGATTTAGACTCAAAGATTGAAACATGAACAGTTGTCCCACTTTCATATCATTTGGCCCATTTTACTAATATAAATATTATTTTATTCTTTTCTAGAAGATCCAACTCTTTTGTCCAATTAAAACACTACGCTGTGAACAGGATTTGAAACTGTGCAGGGAAACCCCATTGGATTTCAAGTCCAAACCTGGACCCTCAAATTAAAAGTCTGGTGCTCTACCGACTGAGGTATCCATGATCTGTTCATGATCTCTGACACAATTATTACTCCTTCAGTCATCTGCCGTCTTCTCTTCCTATCTCGTTACACAGTATCACCATCTTTTGCTATACGTACTGGGCACTAGTTCCTACTAGCTGGATGGAGATCTGAATTCTGCCATACCATCACCACATAATAATACCAAAATGTGACAAAATATCGCCATACCATCACCACATATTAACAGCAAATAGTGAATGAATTCCCCTGTACCAACACCACATAATAACACTATAAAGTGACTGAATACTGCCACAAAACACCTTATAATAATACCAAATAGTGACTGAATACAGCCATACCATCACCACAGAATAACACTATGAAGTGACTGAATACTGCCATACCAACACCACATTTTAACACTAAAAAGTGACTGAATGCCGCCATATAATCACCACATAACAACACGAAATAGTGACTGAATACCACCATACCATCACTACATATTAACATAATAACACCAAATATTGTCAGAATACCGACATACCATCACAACATAATAACACCATAAAATGACTGAATACCCCCATACAATCACCACATAATAAAACCAAATAGTGACTGAATAACGCCATTGTCATGCTCACACCCTGGCTGATGGGCATGAGCCAAGGGGGGTTGTAGCCCCACTGTGCCACAGACCAGACTACCCTGGAAGGGGCGTGACTAAGACAGCTGCCTCGGTCTTCACTGGAGCCTCTGATGGTGAAGTCAAGCTTATGTGGAAGGCAGCTGCCAGATGCCACTACAGGGTGGTGTCTGGCTGTGTCTGCTGATCCCACTTGGGGAGATTGTGGCACGAATCAGGACTGGCAGGCACTGATGAGACACAGGACTGGCAGGTACTGACGAGACACAGGACTGGCAGGTTCTGACAAGAGACAGGGCAGGCTGGCACTGACGAGAGCACAGGGCAGGCTGGCACGGACAAGACACAGGGCAGGGTGGCACGGACGAGACACAGGGCAGGCTGGCACAGACGAGACACAGGGCAGGCTGGCACGGACGAGACACAGGGCAGGCTGGCACGGACGAGACACAGGGCAGGCTGGCACGGACGAGACACAGGGCAGGCTGGCACGGATGAGACACAGAGCAGTGTTGTTTATAATCTGGAGGCGACTTCTGAGCTGGAGATCCATCCGGTGGTTGCTGAGGGTAATAAACTAATTGCCGAATGGCCTTCAGCTGGCTCTGAATGGTCTGATATAAGTGACCTGAACTCCCTTCAGCCTTGCCGGTAATCAATTGTTCTTCTGGTCTTGCTTGGAGCTCAGCTTGCATTCCTGCTCTCATTCAGATAAGTGATTTGCTGTTTTTTTTCCTCTGGTTGGATTTTCTTTGCTGGTTTGCTGCTTGCAGTGGACTTCAGCCTGGTCCCTTTTTGGGGTCTGGCGCTGCAATTGTGCTCATTTTGTATTTGCACTTTTGCTCTGTTCCTTTGTCACTTTTTATTTGCTGAATTGCTGTATGTTACACCAGAGATCTGATTTAGGTGGTAGAGATCGTGTGATCTCAGGTTTTTTGTTAATCAGAAGTGTTGGTATTTTTGTCAGGGTTTTTTTGGGTTGCAGTCAGAATTCTTTCCTATACTTTTCTATCTAGACAGATTGAGCCCCAGCGTTTGCTCATCCTTTTCTCTGTCTGTGTCCATATTTTCTTCTTGTCTAACCGCCATTACATCTTTGGAGGCTTCCTATATCTTTGGGGGTTCTGCTCCGGGGCAGATAGCTTTCATCTTTTTGCCTTTAGGTGTAGTTATCTCTACGGCTGTGACGAGGCGTCTAGGATCACCGTAGGTACGCTCCATGGCTACTTCTAGTGTGGCGGTTAGTTTAGGGTACTGCAATTCAATAGTTTCCAGCCTCTCTGGTGTATTACTACTTTTGCTATTTTTGCAATTTCTCCTCAGCTACCGAAACATAACAGTATTACCTGCCAAACTGAAAATTATATGGTACTCACAGAAGGGAAAAATAGGAAAAAGGAAAAAGAAAAAAAGGGAGTTGTCAGAAATTTTTTTTCTCTGTTGCATTTTTTTCCCTCTTTTTCTCTGGGTGCTGAGAAGGAATTTTTTTTTCTCAATGGAGTTTGCACAGTTGTCTGGCCGAGTGGAGCAGCTTGCCACTGAGGTTCGGAGTATTACTACCTATCTTGCTAGGTTGCTGGTTGTGGAACCTAGGATCCCCATACCAGATTTATTTTTGGGGGATCGGTCTAAATTTCTGAATTTCAAAAATAACTGTAAGTTATTTTTTGCCTTAAAGCTTAAGTCCTCAGGGAGCGCAGAACAGCAGGTTCAAATTGTCATCTTTCTGCTGCACGGCGACCCTCAGGATTGGGCTTTTTCCCTGAAACCTGGGGATCCTGTTTTGAGTGATGTTGATGTATTTTTTCAGGCTCTGGGGTTATTGTACGATGAACCTAATGTCACTGATCATAGCTGAAAAGACCTTGTTGGCATTAAATCAGGGTCGTGAAGATGTGAGCTATACTGTCAGAAATTCCAAAAGTGGGCAGTCCTGACCTAATGGAATGATGATGCTTTGGCAGCCCTTTTTCGGAAGGGTCTGTCAGAAAAGTAAAGGACGTTATGGTGGGATTCCCTGTTCCCTCTGGTCTCAATGATTCTATGTCTTTGGCTATTCAAATTGACAGACGTTTGCGGGAGTGCAGAGGTATGCATGAGATAGTGTTGCCTTGTGAGCCAGCTCCTGAGCCCATGCAGTGTGATGGAGTGACTTCTGGGGCTCAGCGTCATGAGTTTCGAAAGCGCAATGGGTTATGTTTCTACTGTGGTTACGCCTCTCATGCTATTTCCATCTGCCCTAAGCGGAGAAGATGTTTTGCGCGCTCAGTTGTCTTGGGTAGCGTTCAGACTAAATTTCTGTTGACTGTTACCCTGATTTGCTCCCTGTCCACATTTTCGGCTAAGGCTTTTGTTGATTCAGGAGCAGCTATTAATCTGATGGATTTTGACTTTGCCAAACGTTGTGGGTTTCCCATGATACCCCTGCGGAAGTCTATTCCTTTACCGGGCATTGATTCTACACCTTTGGCGGAGAATAAACCCCAGTTTTCTACTCAGGCGATAATAAGGGTAGAACCAGATCATCAAGAGAGGTGCAAATTTCTGGTGTTGCATAATCTGCATGACATTATTGTACTAGGTTTCCCTTGGTTACAGACTCATAATCCTGTTTTGGATTGGAAATCTGTGTCTGTGACCAGTTGGGGCTGCAATGTGTTAATACTGACACTCCTGTTTTTCTGCCTCTCCCCAGTCTCAGGATGTCCCTGACTTTTTGACTGATTTTTCTGATGTGTTTAGTGAGAGTAAGTCTGCATCCTTACCTCCTCACAGGAGCTATTGAGTTAGTGCCTGGTGGTAAATTTCCTAAAGTTCGCCTTTTTAACTTATCTGTACCGTAACACGATGCTATGCAATCTTATATCAAGGAGTCTTTGGAGAATGGTCATATCAGACCATCCTCTTCACCCTTGGGCGCCGGTTTTTTCTTTGTGGCCAAAAAGGATGGTTCATTGAGGCCGTGTATTGATTATCGCCTCCTGAATAAAATCACTGTTAAATATCAATATCCGTTACCCTTGATTTCTGACCTATTTTCCAGAGTGAAAAGTGCTAGTTGGTTTACCAAGCTTGACCTCATTGGGGCGTATAACCTTATTCGCATTAAGCATGGGGATGAATGGAAGACGGCGTTTAATACCCCGGAGGGCCATTTCGAGTACCTAGTGATGCCTTTTGGGCTTACTAATGCCCCTTCCGTCTTCCAATCCTTCATGAATTATATTTTCAGGGATTTTGTGGATAAATTTCTGATCGTTAATTTGGATGATATCTTGATTTTTTCCAACGACTGGGACTCTCATGTGAAACATGTTCGGACTGTGTTCCAGATTTTGAGAGAGAATGCACTGTATGTGAAGGGATCAAAGTGTCTTTTAGGCGTACAGAAGGTCTCATTTCTGGGATTCATTTTGTCTCCGTCTGTTATTGAAATGGACCCGGACAAGGTTCAGGCCATCTGTTATTGGGTTCAACCTACTTCATTGAAGGCTCTTCAGAGATTTTTGGGTTTTGCCAATTTTTATCGTAAATTTATTGGTAATTTCTCCGGTATTGTTAAACCATTGACTGATTTGACCAAAAAGTGTTCCGATGTGATGAATTGGCCTCCTGAGGTAGTTTCTGCGTTTCAGGAACTTAAGCAGAGATTCATTTCTGCTCCTGTTCTACGGCAGCCTGATGTTTCTCTGCCGTTTCAGGTGGAGGTTGATGCCTCTGAGATTGGGGCAGGTGCCATTTTGTCTCAAAGGGATCCAGAGACCTCTAAGAGTAACCCTTGTGCCTTTTTCTCTCGAAAATTTTCTCCAACTGAACGTAATTATGACATGGGTAATCGGGAGTTATTGGCCATGAAGTGGGCCTTTGAAGAGTGGAGACATTCACTGGAAGGAGCCAAGCATCAGGTGGTGGTCCTCACGGACCATAAGAACCTGGTTTATCTCGAATCAGCCAAGCGACTTAATCCTAGACAGGCCAGGTGGGCCTTGTTTTTCACACGTTTTAATTTTGTAGTTTCTTTTCTTCCGGGCATTAAGAATGTTAAGGCGGATGCCCTCTCGAGGAGTTTCTTTGCGGTTTCTCCTGAGTTTTCTGATCCTGCTGTTATTTTGAAAGAGGGTGTAGTTCTTTCCGCCATCTCGCCCAATTTGAGACTGGCTCTGGAGGGGTGTCATGAGGATAAACCTGAACGCTGCCCTGTTGAGAAATTGTTTGTCCCAGACCAGTGGAAGAAGAGTGTGATGTCTGAGATTCATTGTTCCGCTTTGGCTGGTCATCCCGGGATTTTTGGTACCAGAGAATTGGTGAGTCGGTCCTTTTGGTGGCCTACTTTGTCTCGTGACGTCAGGGACTTTGTGCAGTCCAGTGGGACTTGCTCTCGTTCCAAGCCTTGCTCTCGTTCTAGTGGTTTGTTAATGCCATTACCTGTACCCAAGAGGCCATGGACCCATATTTCTATGGATTTTATTACCGACCTCCCTGTCTCTCAGAGAATGACCGTTATCTGGGTAATCTGTGATAGGTTTTCCAAGATGATACATCTTGTGCCATTACCTAAGTTGCCTTCCTCCTCCGAATTGGTGCCTTTGTTCTTTCAGCACGTGGTTCGGTTACATGGCATTCCGGAGAACATTGTGTCTGACAGAGGAGTCCAGTTTGTTTCCAGATTTTGGAGGAGATTTTGATCTAAACTTGGTGTTCAGTTATCTTTCTCCTCTGCATCTCACCCTCAGACCAATGGACAAACCGAGAGAACAAACCAGACCTTGGAGACTTATTTGAGATGTTTTGTGTCTGCTGATCAAGATGACTGGGTCTCTTTTTTGCCTTTGGCTGAGTTTGCTCTTAATAATAGGGCTAGCTCTGCCACCTTGATGTCTCCATTTTTCTGCAATTCTGGGTTTTACCCTCGATTTTCTTCAGGACAGGCGGAGGCTTCTGTCTGTCCAGGGGTTGACTCTATTGTGGAGCGCATGCAGCAGATTTGGGACCAGGTAGTGGAGAGGTTTTCTCTCTCTCAAGAGAAGGCACAGCGGTTTGCCAACCGGCATAGGACTGATGGTCCTCGTTTTAAAGTGGGGGACTTGGTTTGATTGTCCTCAAGAAATATCCCTATGAAGTTTGCATCTCCAAAATTTAAGCCAAGGTTCGTTGGACCTTATAAGATCGTGGAAATTATTAATCCTGTTTCCTTCCGTTTGCTTCTTCCAGGGACATTTAAGATCCATAACGTGTTCCACAAGTCCTTATTGAAGAGGTTTGTCAAGCCAGTGTTCCTATGGCTGCGCCTCCCAACCCAGTTTTGGTTGAGGACAATTTGGAGTATGTGGTTGAGAAAATATTGGATTCTCGTTTTGCTAGACGGAAACTCCAGTATTTGGTTAAGTGGAGAGGTGATGGTCAGGAGGACAATTCTTGGGTGTTTGCTTCGGACATCCATGCTGGGAAAATGATCCGTGCCTATCATCGAGCTCATCCTAATCAGCCTGGTTGCGCAGGTGAGGGTTCGGTGACCCCTCCTCAAGGGGGGGTACTGTTGTGAAAACTCTGGAGGCGACTTCTGAGCTGGGGCTCCCTCCGGTGGTTGCTGAGGGTAATGAACCAATTGCTGAATGGCCTTCAGCTGGCTCTGAATTGTCTGATATAAGTGTCCTGAGTTCCCATCAGCCTTGCCGGTAATCAATTGTTCTTCCTGGTCTTGCTTGGAGCTCAGCTTGCATTCTTGCTCTCATTCAGATAAGTGATTTGCTGTTTTTTTTCCTCTGGTTTTATTTTCCTTGCTGGTTTGCTGCTTGCAGTAGACTTCAGCCTGGTCCCCTTTTGGGGCCTGGCGCTGCAATTGTGCTCAGTTTGTGTTTGCACTTTTGCTCTGTTCCTGTGACACTTTTATTTGCTGAATTGCTGTGTGTTACACTAGAGATCTGATTTAGGTGGTAGAGATCGTGTGATCTCAGGTTTTTTGTTAATCAGAAGTGTTGGTATTTTTGTCAGGATTTTTTTGGGTTGCAGTCAGAATTCTTTCCTATACTTTTCTATCTAGACAGAATTGGGTCCCAGCATATGCTCATTCTATTTTCTGTCTGTGTTCGTATTTTCTTCTTGTCTAACCGCCATTACATGTTTGGGGTCTTCCTATTTCTTTGGGGGTTCTGCTATGGGGCAGTTAGTTTTCATCTTTCTGCCTTTAGGTGTAGCTATCTCTCCGGCTGTGACGAGGCGTCTAGGATCACCGTAGGTACGCTCCACGGCTACTTCTAGTGTTGCGTGTTGTGAATATACTGGAGGCGGCTTCTGAGCTGGGACTCCCTCTGGTGGTAATGAACTGATTACCGAATGGCCTTCAGCTGGCGCTGAATGGTAGGATATAAGTGGCCTGAGTTCCCAGCAGCCTTGTCGGTTATCAATTGTTCCTGCTGGTCTTGCTTGAAGCATTGCTAGTTTCCTGCTCTCCTTCAGATAAGTGTTTGCTGTTTTTTTTTCCTCTGTTTGATTTTCTCTGCTGGTTTGCTGCTTGCAGTGGACTGCAGCCTGTCCCCTTTTGGGGTCTGGCGCTGCAATTGTGCTCCATTTGTGTCTGCACTTTTGCTTTGCTCCTTTGTTACTTTTTATTTGCTGAATAGCGTTTTGTTACACCAGAGATCTGATTTAGGTGGATGAGATCGTGTGATCTCAGGTTTTTTGGCAATCTGAAGTGTTGGTATTTTTGTTAGGATTTTTTTGGATTGCAGTCAGAATTTTTTCCTGTACTTTTCTGTCTAGACAGATTGGGCCCCATCATTTGCTCATTCTATTTTCTGTCTGTGTCCGTGCTTTCTTTTTGTCTAACCGCCATTACATGTTTGAGGGCTTCCTATTTTTTTGAGGATCTGCTCCGGGCAGATAGCTTTCGTCTTTCTGCCTTTAGGTGTAGTTATCTCTCAGGCTGTGACGAGGCGTCTAGGATCACCGTAGGAACGCTCCACGGCTACTTCTAGTTGTGTGGTTAGTTCAGGTTACTGCAATCCAATAGGTTCCAGCCTCTCTGGTGTATTACCGCTTTTGCTATTTTTTGCTATTTCTCCTCAGTTACCGAAACATAACAGTATAACCGGCCCAAAAACTGAAAATTGTATGGTACTCACAGAAGGGGAAAATAGTAATAAGCAAACTCTGTTTGTTGCATTTTATTTTTTCCCTCTTTTCTCTGGGTGCTGAGGAGGAATTTTTTTTTTCTCTCAATGGAGTTTGCACAGTTGTCTGGCCATGTGGATCAGCTTGCCACTGAGGTTCGGAGTATTGCTACCTATCTTGCTGGGTTACCGGTTGTGGAACCTAGGATCCCCATGCCAGATTTGTTTTTGGGGGATCGATCTAAATTTCTGACTTTCAAAAATAGCTGTAAGTTGTTTTTTGCCTTAAAGCCTAAGTCCTCAGGGAACGCGGCACAGCAGATTCAAATTGTCATCTCCCTGATGCGTGGCGACCCTCAGGATTGGGCTTTTTCCCTGACACCTGGGGATCCTGTTTTGAATGATATTGATGTATTTTTTCAGGCTCTGGGGTTATTGTACGATGAACCTAATGTCACTGATCAAGCTGAAAAGATCTTGTTGGCATTAAATCAGGGTCTTGAAGACACTGAGTTGTACTGTCAGAAATTTCGAAAGTGGGCAGTCCTGACCAAATGGAATGATGATGCTTTGGCAGCCCTTTTTCGAAAGGGTCTGTCAGAAAAAGTAAAGGACGTTATGGTGGGATTCCCTGTTCCCTCTGGTCTCAATGATTCTATGTCTTTGGCTATTCAAATTGACAGACGTTTGCGGGAGCGCAGAGGTATGCGTGAGAAAGTGTTGCCTTGTGAGCCAGCTCCTGAGCCCATGCAGTGTGATGGAGTGACTTCTGGGGCTCAGCGTCATGAGTTTCGAAAGCGCAATGGGTTATGTTTCTACTGTGGTGACGCTTCCCATTCTATTTCTGTCTGCCCTAAGCGGGGAAGATGTTTTGCACGCTCAGTTGTCTTGGGTAGTGTTCAGACTAAATTTCTGTTGACTGTTACCCTGATTTGCTCCCTGTCCACATTTTCTGCTCAGGCTTTTGTTGATTCAGGAGCAGCTATTAACTTGATGGATTTTGACTTTGCCAAACGTTGTGGGTTTCCCATGATACCCCTGCGGAAGTCTATTCCTTTACTGGGCATTGATTCTACCCCTTTGGTGGAGAATAAACCCCAGTTTTCTACTCAGGTGATAATGAGGGTTGAACCAGATCATCAGGAGAGTTGCAAATTTCTGGTGCTGCATAATCTGCATGACATTATTGTACTAGGTTTCCCTTGGTTACAGTCTCATAATCCTGTTTTGGATTGGAAATCTGTGTCTGTGACCAGTTAGGGCTGCCAATGTGTTAATACTGACACTCCTGTTTTTTCTGCCTCTCCCCAGGCTCAGGATGTCCCTGACTTTTTGACTGATTTTTCTGATGTGTTTAGTGAAAGTAAATCTGCATCCTTGCCCCCTCACAGGAGCTATGATTGCGCTATTGAATTAGTGCCTGGTGGTAAATTTCCTAAAGGTCGCCTTTTTAATTTATCTGTACCTGAACACGATGCTATGCGATCTTATTTCAAGGAGTCAATGGAGAAGGGTCATATCAGACCATCCTCTTCACCCTTGGGCGCCGGTTTTTTCTTTGTGGCCAAAAAGGATGGTTCATTGAGGCCGTGTATTGATTATCGCCTCCTAAATAAGATCACTGTTAAATATCAATATCCGTTACCTTTGATTTCTGACCTATTTTCCAGAGTGAAAATTGCTAGTTGGTTTGCCAATAGTGTTGAGCGATACGATAATGCAAATATCGGCTATCGGCCGATATTAGCTCTATCGGCCTTTCGATAATTCGTTTCGATATTTTCGTCTTATCGAATACCGGAATCGGATTTGTCACTGTCACTGTGAGTGTCCGTCGGGTCTGTCAGGAGTCAGCGGCACTTACCTGGCAGAAGATCTCCGGCGGTCACGTCCTGGACTGCTTGATGGCCGCCATTATCTTCTCCCTGGCGGTCACATGCAGTTTTTCGCGATAACTGCAGTGACTGCAGGGTAATCCCGGCCGTAAAGCAGTCAGTCCGATGACGTCACCGCCGGGGAAGCAGGTAATCAGCTGTGCTGCGCCGGGATGACAGGCTCTGCCTGTCATTCTGATGTAGCAGAGCTGGATCGTCGTGGGACACTCGTTACTATGGACTGCGTCGGTCAGGTGGTATACTTTTTTTTTTTTTTTTTTCATTTTTTTACAGGAGATCGATGGCGTCGCAGGATGAGACAGTAATAAAAGAAATGAAAACTGTTTTTTTTTTTTTTATTAAATTAAAAAACTTTTTTAGGAACATTCACCCGTCCGGGTACATAAACAAGTTAACTATTTACATACAGGGACCCTGTCCGGGTTATTTAGACTTCTTTGGCTGGCCTCTTCCAGGTACCACCTGGTACTCTTCTTGAGATTGCCAAACATCCGAGGCACCAAGGACCACCAGGACCTGATGACGTTGTGTGGCCTGTACAGTGACGTCGTGACCCGCTATCTGGGTCTGTGTGGCCACCTCTTTCATCTCCCTCCGGGTCTGGAGCCCTATGTCCCGGACTGTACGAACCCCAGGGTGCCTAACAGGCGCCGGGTACGGGCCAGCTATACTTATCATGTCCATAGCTGGGGCTGCTGAGGAGACCACTGAGGGAGGCTGGGGAGATTTACGGCGTGGGGTGGGCACTTTTGCAGAGGCCTGGATGTGGGAGGCTGAAGGCTTCGATGGTCTCACAGGTTCCTGACACACTGGGGAGTAGGGTCGCACTGGTTAATTTATGGCGTACCACCCATTGTAACCCCAGTGTCGTGTGTAAGTCACCAGTCTCCTGGCAACAGGTCCCTCCCCGTGTGTCCTTCTGGGAGGTGAGCCTCCACGTCCCGCCGGGTCACAAGACTTTAAATAAAGTCCAGGCTCCTTGATGAAGCCCAACCACCTTTCAATTTAAAGCTCCGTACTGCACCCTTACGCCGCGGCTCACTCAGGGTTCCTTTATCCTTTCTCATCGGTCCTTATCTGCCCGGTCCTTCTCCAGGTGACGTTGGCGAAGTTTTAGGGTTTCTCGCTGCTCCTTGTCGCTCTGCTTCCGCTCCCAACGTCTCCACTCTTCCTCCTGCGCCGGTTGAAATTCTCCTCCACCGCTGCTCCATGTCTCCCACTCCACTGCAGCTTACAGTGTCCGGTTTGCGGCAGCTCTCCTGTCGCCCCCCAGTCCTGGCGGCGCTCCCCTGCGGAGGAAGCAGACAGGCTCAAATCAATGACAGTCGGGGCTCCGGTACAGTCAGGTAGTGCTCTGGTGCCCTGCGCGGCCTCCTCCATGAGGACGGGTGTCGCTCTTCTGTCTCAGCGACGGGGGCAGACAGCGGATCTGGGGTGCTGCTGACGGTGCTGCGGTTTTTGCAGGAACGGGTGCCCCCATCTGCGACAACGTCAACCGGATCACATTGCAAGGACTCCTCTACTAGAACGGGTGCCTCACCTTCCGGTACAGACACTTCAGGTAAGAGGGATTGGCGCGCTCCAAGTTTATTTTTAGGGCACGCCAGCTGGCTTCATCCTGGCGACCTCCTCCCGATGCGGGCCAGGCCTCTTAGGGTATCCGCGCTTCTTGCAGCGTAGGAGGGTTTACAGGCCGGGTGCCCAACGGTGATCTGTGGCGATCGGGTCGCTTCCTGTGGGGGAGCTCTGACTGCTCCATCCCTTCCCACTTCTGCTCGTCGTGCCATTAGCCATCTCTGCAAGTCAATGTGTTCATATCTGGAGAGGGCCCCTCTTTTGTTGGGAGGGCGGACCTTCGTGTTATTTTCCGCACACTGAGGAGGATGAGGAGGCGGAACTCCAGAGCTGTGGGGCACGATGTTACATTGCAGTACCATTTACAGTGGGCGGCCATCGTTTTTCACGCCACTGAGTGAGTGACCCCACGAAGAGCACGCCCTTCTTCTTCACCATGCCTCGTCGTGACGCAGATATGGCGGAAAATGGCAAATACATTCTCTGATGATTTTAGCAATTCTCAAGCCAAAACCAGTGCAATTCAGGCACACAGGACTCGCTTATAGCGAGCTACAGAATCCGTTTGTGACCCCAAGTTGAGTCGCACAGAGCCAGAGGTTTTCGGGGTACTCGGCACCGAGCCCGTCGACTTCTATGGGGTATGTCACGTCTTTACCCGGCAATTGAATTAGAGTCGATTTTACTATGTAGAAGTGTATAAACTATAAATATATGTATTATATATGTCACAATGACATGTATATTTATTTATGTATTCTATGTTGTATATTTTGGTTACAAACGAAAAAAGGGTTTTTTTTGTTGCGTTATTTTGTTCCATAGACTTACATGGGACTTCCGGTATCGAAATCGGATATCGACGATATTTAGTGCTATCGGCGATACAATTTCGATACGATATTTTTAGATATCGAGCAATATCGCTCAACACTATTGCCAAGCTGACTCAGGGGGTCGTATAACCTTATTCGCATTAAGCACGGGATGATGGAAACAGCGTTTAATACCCCAGAGGGGCATTTTGAGTACTAGTGATGCCTTTTGGGCTTAATAATGCCCCTTCCGTCTCCAATCCTTCATTGAATGATATTTTCAGGATTTTGTGGATACATTTTGATTGTTTATTTGGATGATATCTTGAATTTTTTCCAATGACTGGACTCTCATGTGAAACATGTTCGGACTATGTTCCAGATTTGAAAGAGAATGCCCTGTTTGTGAAGGGATCAAAGTGTCTTTTTGGCGTTAGAAATCTCATTTCTGGGATTCATTTTGTCTCCGTCTGTTATTGAAATGGACCGGTCAAGATCAGGCCATCTGTGATTGGGTTCAACCTACTTCATTGAAGGTCTTCATAGATTTTGGGTTTGCCAATTTTTTATCGTAAATTTATTGGTAATTTCTTGGTATTGTTAAACCTTGACTGATTTGACCAAAAAAGGGTACCGATGTGGTGAATTGGCCTCCTGAGCAGTTTCTTCGTTTCAGGAACTTAAGCAAGATTCATTTTGCTCCTGTTCTATGGCAGCCTGATGATTCTCTGCGTTTCAGGTGGAGGTTGATGCCTCTGAGATTGGGGCTGGTGCCGTTTTGTCCCAAAGGATCCAGAGACCTCTAAGAGTAACCCTTGTGCCTTTTTCTCTCGAAATTTTCTCAACTGAACGTAATTATGACGTGGGTAATCGGGAGTTATTGGCCATGAAGTGGGCCTTTGAAGAGTGGAGATATTGGCTGGAAGGAGCCAAACATCAGGTGTTGGTCCTCACGGACCATAAGAACCTGGTTTATTCTCGAATCACCAAGCGAACTTAATCCTAGCAGGCCAGGTGGGCCTTGTTTTCACACGTTTTAATTTTGTGTTTTCTTTTCTTCCTGGCACTAAGAATGTAGGCGGATGCCCTCTTCGAGGAGTTTCTTTGCGGATTCTCCTGGTTGTCTGATCCTGCTGTTGTTGGAAAGAGGGTGTGGTTCTTTCTGCTATTTCACCCAATTTGAGACTGGCTCTGGAAGGGTGTCCAGGAGATAAACCTGAGCGCTGCCCTGTTGGGAGTTGGCTTGTTCCTGACAGTGGAAAAAGAGTGTGATGTCTGAGATTCATTGTTCCGCGTTGGCTGGTCATCCGGGATTTTTGGTACCAGAGACTTGGTGAGCCGTCCTTTTGGTGGCCTACTTTGTCTCGTGACGTCAGGGACTTTGTGCAGTCTGTGGGACTTGCTCTCGTTCAAGCCTTGCTCTCGTTCTAGTGGTTTGTTAATGCCATTTACCTGTATCCAAGAGGCCATGGACCCATATTTCTATGGATTTTATTTCTGACCTCCTGTCTCTCAGAGAATAACTGTTATCTGGGAATCTGTGATAGGTTTTTCAAGATGATCATCTTGTGCCATTACCTAAGTTACCTTCCTCCTCTGAGTTGGGTGCCTTTGTTCTTTCAGCATGGGTTCGGTTACATGGCATTCCGGAGAACATTGTGTCTGACGTGGAGTCAGTTTGTTTCCAGATTTTGGAGGACATTTTGTTCTAAACTTGGTGTTCAGTTTGTCTTTCTCCTCTGCATTTCACCCTCAGACCAATGGACAAACGAGAGAACAAACCAGACCTTCGAGACTTATTTGAGATTTTTGTGTTGCTGATCAGATGACTGGGTCTCTTTTTTGCCTTTTGATGAGTTTGTTTTTTAATAATAGAGTTAGCCTCGCCTCCTTGATGTCTCCATTTTTTTTTTTTTTAATTCCGGGTTTCACCTCGATTTTCTTCAGGACAGGCGAGGCTTCTGTCTGTCCGGGAGTTGACTCTATGTGCAGCGTATGCAGCAGATTTTTGACCAGGTGGTGGAGAGGTTGTCTCTCTCTCAGAGAAGGCCCAGGGTTGGCCATCGCATTAGGACTGATGGTCCTCGTTTTAAAGTGGGGACTTGGTTTGGTTGTCCTCAAGGAATATCCCTATGAGGGTTGTGTCTCCAAAATTTTAAGCAAGGTTCATTGGACCTTATAAGATCATGGAAATTATTATCCTGTTTCTTCCGTTTGCTTCTTCCAGGGACATTTAAGATCCTAACATGTTCCACAAGTCCTTATTGAAGAGGTTTGTCGAACCAGTGGTTCCTATGGCTGCGCTTCCCGACCCGTTTTGGGTTGAGGGCAATTTGGAGTATGTGGTTGAGAAGTGTTGGATTCTCGTTTTGCTAGACGGAAACTCCAGTATTTGGTTAAGTGGAGAGGTTATGGTCAGGAGGACATTTCTTGGGTGTTTGCTTTGGACATCATGCTGGAGACTGATCTGTGCCTATCATCGAGCTCATCCTGATCGGCCTGGTTGCGCATGTGGGGTTCGGTGACCCCTCCTCAAGGGGGGGGTACTGTTGTGAATAGCTGGAGGCGGCTTCTGAGCTGGGACTCCCTCCGGGTGGATGCTTGAGGGTAATGAACTGATTACCGAATGGCTTCAGCTGGCGCTAATGGTAGGATATAAGTGGCCTGAGTTCCCAGCAGCCTTGCCGGTTATCAATTGTTTCCTGCTGGTCTTGCTTGAAGCACTGCTAGTTTCCTGCTCTCCTTCAGATAGTGTTTGCTGTTTTTTTTTCCTCTGTTTGATTTTCTCTGCTGGTTTGTGCTTGCAGTGACTGCAGCCTGTCCCTTTTGGGTCTGGCGCTGCAATTGTGCTCCGTTTGTGTCTGCACTTTTGCTTTGCTCCTTGTTACTTTTTATTTGCTGAATAGCGTTTTGTTACACCAGAGATCTGATTTAGGTGGATGAATCGTGTGATCTCAGGTTTTTTGGCAATCAGAGTATTGGTATTTTTGTTAGGGTTTTTTGGATTGCAGTCAGAATTCTTTCCTGTACTTTTCTGTCTAGACAGATTAGGCCCAGCGTTTGTCATTCTATTTTCTGTCTGTGTCCGGTTTCTTCTTGTCTAACCGCCATTACATGTTTGGGGGCTTCCTATTTTCTTTGGGAATCTTCTCCGGGGCAGATTAGCTTTAATCTTTCTGCCTTTAGGTGTGTTTATCTCAGGTTGTGACGAGGCATCTAGGATACCATAGGAAAGCTTCACGGCTACTTCTAGTTGTGTGGTTAGTTCAGGTTATGCAATTCAATAGGTTCCAGCCTCTCTGGTGTATTTACCCTTTTGCTATTTTTTGCTATTTCTCCTCGTTACCGAAACATAACAGTTGCGGTTAGTTTAGGGTCTGCAACCCAATAGTTTCCAGCCCTCTTGGTGTTATTGCTACTTTGCTATTTTTTGCTATTTCTCCTCAGCTACCGAAACATAACGCAGAGGTCTCTTTCTGGCCCGCGAGGTCAGCTCCAATACTGGAAGACACAAGGACCAGGACTTCTTCTATCAGGTGGACAGAAAGCAGGGACTTGGAAGCATCTGTTTTGACCTTACATCAGCTGGGCCACTTGAAAAAACTGAAGACACCCTCACTGGGTCCAACTTCAGTCTGTAATCCCGAGAAACTGGGGCTCCTCCTTTGGATCAGAGGGAAGCACCTTCACCTTGGTATCTTCACAGCCAGCCAAATGGAAGCTGAGGGTACCCGTACAGGATCCTTCCTTTGCCCATTTATCCCATGAAGACTGGACCTCTTAATTCGGTTGCAGAAAAACGGAGACACACAGGCCTCTGCTCCAACCTCTTCATCCACCTGCCACATGAATCCAAAGGCATTCTTTATGTCTGCCCTTCTTAGGCTGGTTTTGAGCTTCTGCTTTGCCACCCACTTTCCTCAGCTTCTGGGGTTTCTCTCGGGTTAGTGTTCAAACAGGTAGAGGGACTGGAGGATCACAGATGGTCCCAGTCTGACGTGGCGCTTTCTTCACGGTTTTGCCCATCTGGAGCGCCTCTCAGATCTAAAAGGGAAGACTTTGCAGGGCAGCTGGATGAGGTACATCAAAGACTCTACGGAAGGCCACCAGAAAGGCCCCTAGGTTCATGACGATAGGATCCCCTTCTTCCCGAGGGGGACACATCCATATTAAAGCATCTCCTGCTAGGTAGGACATGATGTGTGACACTTTGACCCATTAGAGGGGAAACAATCTGCATTCTGCAGGATATAACGCAAGCATTTTTCCAGGACCCTTGGCACTCTTCAGGATTCCCATAGAACCTAGGCGGGTCTGCTGGTCGTGCTCCTCATAAGCCCGGTTTGTTCATAGCGAGAATTTGAGATGATGATGGGGTCTGAACTCTCAACAATATCAACCACCCTTGGTGGAACAATTTCTTCCGGTTGCAACATAAGGGCAAAGAAAAAGTTTATCATGCTCTGTGAGCGGACGGACATGGGACTCCGGGAACCATGGCCTGTGCAAACTGTCACGCTCACACCCTGGCTGATGGGTGTGAGCCAAGGGGGTTGTGGAACCACTGCGCCACAGACCAGACTACCCTGGAAGGGGCGTGACTAATACAGCTGCCTCGGTCTTCACTGGAGCCTCTGATGGTGAGGTCAGTTGTGCAGCAGGCAGCTGCCAGGTGCCACTCCAGGGTGGTGTCTGGCTGTGGCTGCTGATCCGACTTGGGGAGACGGTGGCACGAATGAGACACAGGACTGGCAGGCACTGACTAGACACAGGACTGGCAGGTACTGATGAGACACAGGACTGGCAGGTACTGAAGAACATGGACTGGCAGGCATTGGGAGAGAACAGGACTGCAGGTACTGACGAGAGACAGGGCAGGCTGGCACTAACGAGAAGACAGGGCAGGCTGGCACAGACGAGAGACAGGGCAGGCTGGCAAGGATGAGACAAGGGCAGGCTGCACGATGAGAACAGGGCAAGGTGGCACGGATGAGACACAGGGCAGGGTGACAAGGACGAGACACAGGGCAGGCTGGTACAGACGAGACACAGGCAGGCTGGCACGGCGAGACACAGGCAGGGTGGCACGGATGAGACACAGGGCAGGCTGACCCTGTTCACACAGAAACTGTAGATGCTGGGACAGACTACAAGGAATGGTATATGGAAGGGCAGGTAGAGACCTGTTCACACAGCAGATGTAGATACAGGTACTGTGGAAGGTATGGTGCATGGAGAATTGGGGGAGCCTGTTCACAAGGAGGAGAACCGCAAGGCTGCGAAGAAGGGCTGGAGCCGCAAGAGATACTGCAGAGGCAGGGCAAAGCAGAGCGAAACCACAAGATATACAGAGAGGGGTTGCAGCAAGAGGTTCTGCAGCGGCAGGAGCAAAGAAAAACTGAACTGCAAGGTATGAGGAGAGGAGCTGCAGAAAGAGGTTCTGCAGCTGCAGGAGTGTAGCAGAACGGAGCCGCAAGTGTTGTGAATGGACTTGAAATGAGTTCTGAGCAGAGGCTCCTCTGGTGGTTACAAGCGGTACTGGACTGTCCAGTGAAGATTGTGAGGATTGGGAATCAGGTGTTACTGACTGGTCTTATTTAAGGGAGTCGCCTTCCCTCAGGGTTGCCGGTGATCAATTGTTCTGGTCTCAATCCTTGATTCCTGTTTCCTTTATAGCCTGCTGTGTCGTGTCTGCATCTCATGCTAACAGATAAGACATTTTCTTCTTTTTGTTTTTGTGCTTGATTTTTGCATTTTGTCCTGCACTTCTGTGGGGGCCTTCAGGGTCCCCTCCGGGGGCTTTTGCCCTCTCAGTTTAGTTCAGCCACTGATGTTTTGTACATTTGCTTTTTCCAGTTTTTTCAGTGGCTGCTGTTTTGATTTTGTTACACCAGAGAACTAATTTAGGTGGTAGAGGTCGTGTGATCTCAGGTGTTTTTGAAATTAGTAGAGTTGGTGCTTTCAGGGTTTTTTGGGATTGCAGTAAGTGCCCTTCCTATCCTTTTCTATTTAGATAGTTTGGGCCCAACGTTTGCTATACTATTTTCTGTCTGTGTCAGTATTTCTTCTTGTCTAACCGCCATTACTGTTTGGGGGCTTTCTGTGTTCTTTGGGGATCTGCTCCGGGGCAGATAGCTTTCCTCTTTCTATCTTTAGGTATAGTTAGTTTCTCAGGCTGTGACGAGGCGTCTAGGACCAACGTAGGAACGCTCCACGGCTGCCTCTAGTTGTGGTGGTTAGTCAGGGTACTGCAATCTCATAGATTCCAACTGCTCTGGTGTATTTCCTTTTTTACCTGCACTCCTCAGCTACCAAATCATAACACGCAAGATATGCGGAGAGGAGCTGAAGCAAGAGGTTCTGCAGCGGCAGGAGCAAGCAAAGCGGAACCGCAAGGTATGCGAAGAGGAGCTGCAGAAAGAGGTTCTTCAGCTGTAGGAGTGAAGCAGAGCAGAGCCGCAAGATATGCGGAGAGGAGCTGCAGCAAGAGGTTCTGCAGCAGCAGGAGTGAAGCAGGACTGCAGGAGTGCGGACAAGAGGCAGAGAGAGATACAGAGAGACCACAAGGCAAAACACAGGAGGGAGAGTGTTGGAATAATGCATATTGATTTGTATGTATTGTAACAACTACTACTGTACTGTTTGATATGTTGTGCATATTGTGAGGTTGTTAACAAAGTTTTTGTAAAAAAATAAAAGCCCTCACTCACAGACAGGATGCCTCCTCCTTCTCTTTCTGTGTTGTTGTAATGTTTTTCATGCTGCAGCCATAGCAGATATCAGGCTGATCACATTTTCATGCTGTGTTGTAAGCTGTCTATACTGGATGTGAAAAATCTACATTCTCTGTTGCTGACTCCGGATGTTACGCTGGTTAATCCGCTGCTAACAGGTTATGGGCCCAGAGTTCCAGAGTGCCCCAGAGTCCTAGAGTCCCAGAGATTCCCAGAACACAGAGAAAAGAAAAGAAAGAAAGACAGCAAAGATGGCCACCAGCAGAAGCAACTCCATGAAGTTTACAGTACCAAGTCTCACTAACCAGAAACTATCAATCCTGGAAATTCAAAGTGAAGATGCTGCTGATAAGGGAAGGTACGTGGAAATACACACAGGAGCCTAAACCTGACCCAGTACCACAGGAGGTGGATAGAGATGGATCAGAAAGCAGAGTACCATATCACTCAGCATAGATGTGATCAGATTGTTCATGTGTGTAAATGTGATACTGCAAGAGAAATGTGGGAGCAGCTGCAAAAGGTACATGAGAGGATTAATTTAAGCAATAAAACTGTATCTTATGGAGAAAACTGTACCGTCTAAGCTACGAAAGGCCAGGATATGCAGGAGTATATCAGGAGTATTCTAGAGCTTGTAGAACGCTTGAGAGGCATTGGGGAAGATCTGAAGGACTTTCATGTAGCCGCATTACTGCTTAGTGGTCTTCCAGAGAGCTATGACACGCTTGTAAACCGCACTAGATGCGCGCCATGATGATGAGCTTACTCTGGAGTATGTAAGAGGGAAGCTTATAGATGAATATAAACGGAAGGCAGAATGTATAAGCACCAAGACAGAGTCTGCTTTACAAACACAGAGTCTATATGATAACAGAAAGCACCTAAAAGAAACACGTGAATGTTTTGTTTGCAAGAAATCAGGACATTTGAAAGCCGACTGCAGAGTTTGGAAAGCTAGAATGAATCAGCTGAAAAAGCAAAACAGTCAGCAAAGGGTTAAGAGTGCTGTGTCTGGAGAAATGATTCTGTGAATACTGAAATTGCATTTACTGTCAGTGCAAATACATCAAAGCATGCATGGTGTATAGACTCTGGAGCAACTAGTCACATGACTAATAACAGAGACTTCTTTTCTAAGCTTAATCAAAATAAGTCAGAGAAAGTGATTATGGCTAATGGTCAGTACATGAGTTCAGAAGGCATAGGAGATGGTTATATTGATTGTCAAATCTCACCAACACAAAGCAGGAAGATCCCAGTAAAAGATGTGCTCTATGTGCCTAGTCTTGAGAGTAATTTACTATCTGTGAGGAGACTCACAAAACAAGGAAATGAAGTTACATTTAAGCATGATAGCTGCATCATCTCAAAAGAGGGTCACACACTAGCAGAGGGAAAAATCACAGATGAACTTTATCAGCTGAAATGTAAAGAGTGTGTGTATACTGCTCAACAAGAAGAGCACAATAACTGTATTCATGTATGGCATAGGCGTCTGGCACACAGAGACCCAGAAGCAATAAGAAAGTTAGTTCAGACGCAACTACTGATGATATCACAATTGATCTATGTAACAAGACAATGAAGTGTACTAGCTGCATCAAAGGGAAATGTCTAGAAAAGCTTTTCCTAAGAGAAGTACTACAAGAACAGAACAGCCACTAGATTTAATACACACACAGATGTCTGTGGTCCAATGAGCACTCAGACTCCTGGGAAGAAGAGATATTTTCTCACATTTATTGATGATCATTCCAGATATACAGTTGTCCATCTGCTTCACAGCAAGATAGAAGTTCCAGAGAAACTGGAAATATATCTAGCTGAGGTATATAATAAATTTGGAAGAATGCCAAAGATTCTACGTGCAGATAATGGGACTGAATATACAAGCAATGAGACACAGAGCATTCTAAAGAAAAATGGAATCCTATTTCAGACCACTGTACCGTACAACCCTGAGCAAAATGGTGTTGCGGAAAGAAGGAACCGAACACTCTGTGAAAGTGCAAGAAGTATGTTATTTGATGCAAATCTGCCTACAACATATTGGGCTGAGGCAATCATGACAGTGTGTCGACCCGCCACCACAATTGTGGATTACCAGGGCAATGGGGTACTCAGAGCCGAGCCCGTAGAAGTCTATGGGGATTGTCACAGGTAGCTGTGGCTCGGTCTGTGGCCCGGGCGGTCTGGCGTATGTTGGGGATATATTTACAGGGGATAGATTTATATACAGTTCGTGACGCCACCTGTAGTATTCTGGTAATTTGTACCAGCGCTGCTATAGATCTCTGAGGGGATGGTGAGGCAGCTAGATGTCGGGTCCCCTACAGGTGGGACTGGTCCCTCAAAGTCTATGAAGTTAGTGAAGTCGGGTGCAGATAAATAACACAGTCTCACACGGTCAGCGTCTTTCCATACCTTTACTTGCAAGATGATAAGGCAGGTCCCAGGGAGGCTGATGGGGTTGATGGAGGATGAGCTTTGAGGCAACAGCTAAGCAAGTTAGGGGCCTCCTTTACTGTCCAATGAAGATGAGTACGACCAGCCTGAAGCGTAGTCCCCTCTATGATTCCAGCTTTCCAAAGCTGTTCTGCCCAGTCAGATTTGTGGTGAAGCCTTCCTGCGAGAGAGCTGAATTCTTATCTTGTCGTGCACTGACTCAAAGTCTTCACTCCCCCTGACCCCAGTTACGTACTGACTATAAGGGGCTTGTTTGCCGCGACCTAGGGTCCGGTAAATCTCTGGTTTTCTCTTCACTATGCTTGTAGCTAATAGTGATCCTTCGGTCCCCAGTGACCGGTAGCAATGTGCAGGACTTTTCCAAGTCAAAAGCACTTTTCCAATTATCTTCCTTCCACTTTGCCCTTCGATTTGCTCGACTCTTAATAGTTAGCTCAGTCTTTCTTCCAGTGGGGCACAGCTCTGACTAGGCTAAGGTGGATTAGACCACCTGTACCAGCCTCCACTTTCTGAACTGCTGACAGGCTCAAACTGGACACGTCTACTCTGTCCAAGGACAGGAAACTAACTGACTAAAAATCACTCCCTTCCACACCCCTGCTGGGTGTGTCAGAAGTGTACGTGATGTCATGAAGAGACCTTAACTGTTACCTCTCCACTCATCCTCTTAGTATTGTGTACCAGGGCTACACATTCCCCCATGGTAAACGACAGCACTCCCGGGCTGTAAAATATAAAGAGACATTTTTGTTTATGCATGAAAATATTAACAATAACATTAATTCGTCCCATCCGGGAGGTGAGGATATCTTGAACGTTGCAAACATTATAGAAAAATACAAGTATTAAATAGCATTCAATAAATATACAGTATTCCTTGTGAAGGACCCGCACCAAACCTTCAACGTAGGTCCTGGGTGGGCTGCAGGACATCCGAATGCAGACCTCACTCAGTGCCACACCACACGGGTTTTTGGTTCAGAGGTAAGTCAAGGTTTCATGTGAAACCATTAAAAAGGCACAAAGTGCAACTATTTACAGGATACAGTTTTTGGGCTGGCTCAGTCCTCAGCCTCTGAGTCCATTGTTAAACGAAGACATAATAGGAAAAACACATTTATATATATAGACTTTTACAATGTTCACATAAATTCGTTATAATCACTGCTGATATCTAATGGGTAATTTCCCTTTTGTGATTCTCTCTGATCTACGTGGTGTAGTTTCAGGTATATCAAGTTGCGATCTGTCTGCACTGCGTAACGGCAAACTATAGAACTGCCTTAATCTTTCTATGGATCTGGCAAGCGTACTGATGGCTGGGCGGTGTGAGTCAGCTTCACCAGGAGATCCCATAGTATGGGGCGCTGCTTCAGATGATCCATCTTGAGGTTCCACAGGTTGAGGTGTTGCTGGGATGGGTAACTCCTGAGCGGGCTCAACTGGCACCACAGGCACAACTGGAGGTAAAACTTCCTCTTGTGGCTGATAAAACTGCAACATGGAATTATCACAGCATCTCCCAGTCGGGGCCAATCCGCAGGAAAATCTCCCAGATCTGTGTGTAGGACCTCTTCCTTTCTTTCTCCTTGATTGAGGACAGGGTTCTTTTCACAACGCTTTAAGTGTTCTGGACACAATTTCAAATGATCTCTGGACACAGTGATTGTTGTTCTTCCTCCGTCCTTACTGACGACACAAACTTTTCTGTTGTCATATTTAGAATCTTGTATGACGTAGGGTTCTTGCTCCCACTGGTTATCCAGTTTGTGCATCTTCCTTTTTCTTTTTAATACTACCTCTCCAGGCATCAAAGGCTTGGCAGGAGCATTTCTGTTGTAAACATCTTCCTGTTTCTCCCGTGCCTTATTGAGACTTTCCTCTACACAGATTTGTACTCTTCTGTATTGCTCCTGCCGATTGACGTCCCAGTTTTCAACAGCGTCGTCTGCCTCCGGTTCTACCACTCCAAGTTCTAAATCCATTGGTAGCCTTCCGGGCCTTGCTCGCATAAGATAAGCTGGAGTGCAGTTAGTTGAGCTTACAGGTATATGATTATACAAATCAACCAAATCAGGTAGTAAATCCGGCCATCGATTCCTGTCTTCCAACGGTATGGATCTCAACAAGTCAAGGACAATATGGTTCATTTTTTCGCAAAGACCGTTGGTTTGAGGGTGATATGGTGTTGTTCTTATTTTCTTGCACCCGTACATGTGACAGAATTCCTTGAATAAATCAGCTTCGAAAGCAGGTCCCTGATCGGTTAATACTTGCTCCGGATACCCATGCGGTCTGCAGAAGCTTGCTTGAAAGGTTTTCGCGGCCGTCACTGCGGTCTGGTCCTTAACTGGAACAACCACTAGAAATCTGGAGTAATGGTCTACCATGGTCAAGGCGTATGAGTATCCAGTTCTACTTGGCGACAATTTGACATGGTCCAGGGCCACAATCTCCAGGGGACGAGTCGTCCGGATAGGTTGCAGGGGTGCCTTCTGACTACCGTAGTCCTTTCTTCTGAGACCACAAGGTCCACAGTTCCGACACCACCTCTCGATGGAGCTGCGCATCCCTACCCAGTAGAACCGGCATCTCAACAGGGTCTCCAGCTTTCTCCAGCCAAAGTGTCCTGCTTGATCGTGGTACGCTTCCAACACCATTGGGACGTCTGCCTTGGGGACCACTATTTGCCAGACCATTTCATGGGTTCTGGGTTGACGTATCTCCTGCACAACTTCTCACGGTATAGGAACAACCTGCTTTTCTCGTTCCACAGGAGCTTGGCTGACATAGGTGCATCCTTTTCCAAGGAGGAACCTTCCTGTTTTAACAACTCCTTGATGCGGCTGACCACTGGATCACTGTCCTGAGTCTCTTTCCAGCTGTGATGGGGTAAAGGATTTAATGTTGCACCATACTGCTTTCTGTGAACTCGATGCTCGTGGACTACCCCATTTCGATGGAACGCGGGTAGCTCAATTTCTTCCAGGTCGTCCGATTCTTCTTCCGTATCAGAGTCATGCGGCATTCGGGACAACGCATCAGCATTAGCATTCTTTCGACCTGCCCGGTACTTGATAGTAAACTGATAATTGGACAACCGAGCCATCCATCGCTGCTCCATGGCGCCCAGCTTGGCGGTTTCCAGGTGCGTTAACGGGTTGTTGTCTGTAAACGCAGTGAACTTATTGGAGGCCAGATAGTGCTTAAATCTTTCAGTAATGGCCCAGACCAGCGCCAGAAACTCCAGCTTGAAGCTGCTATAATTTTCTGGATTCCTTTCAGTTGGCCTGAGTTTTCTGCTAGCATAAGCGATGACTTTTTCTTGGCCATTCTGCTTCTGACTGAGAACTGCTCCCAACCCTTCATTACTGGCGTCGGTGTACAACAGGAACGGTTGGCTGTAATCAGGATAGGTTAAGATCTCATCACCTGTAAGGATCTCTTTCATCTTTTGGAATGCTTCAGCCTGTTCTTTACCCCAATTAAAGGGAGGGTTTCTGCTCTTCAGGGATTGTCCTACTAGGAGGTCCTGTAAAGGAGCTGCCTTCTTCGTGTAATCTTTCACGAACCTCCTGTAGTAACCCGTTAGTCCCAGGAACTGTCGCACTTCCTTAAGGTTTTTCGGCTCCGGCCACTTCTGGATGGCGGTGACTTTCTCTGGGTCCGGCGCTACTCCTTCCGAACTGACGATGTGCCCCAAGTATTGTACCTTCTGTTTGAGTAGATGGCATTTTGAGGGTTTCAACTTCATCCCGTACCTGGACAGGGACTCAAATACTTCTGCCAGGTGCTTCAGATGGTCCTCATATGTCTTGGAATACACGATAACGTCGTCTAGGTATAGCAGCACGGTTTCAAAATTGAGATGTCCCAGACAGTTTTCCATCACTCTCTGAAATGTTCCTGGGGCACTACTGAGCCCAAACGGCATTCTGTCGAACTCACAGAGCCCCATTGGGGTGGTGAAAGCCGTTTTCTCACGATCCTCCTCAGCCACAGCCACTTGCCAGTAACCACTAGTCAGATCAAGGGTAGAAAAGTAGTTAGCCGTTTTCAGAGCAGCTAATGATTCCTCTATACGTGGTAACGGGTATGCATCCTTGTGTGTTATGCGGTTCACCTGCCTGTAATCCACACACATTCTCATACTACCATCTTTCTTTTTAACCAGAACTAGAGGGGCTGCCCAGGGGCTACAACTATCCCTTATCACCCCGGCTTTCTTCATATCATTCAACATTTCTTTAGCCTTCTGATAATGAGCTGGAGGTATGGGCCTATACCGCTCTTTGATGGGAGGATGACTGCCTGTAGGGATATGATGTTGTACTCCCTTAATTATCCCAAAATCAAGTGGATTCTTGCTAAACACTTGGGCGTACTCTTGCACCACCCGTAATACCCCTTGCTTCTGGTGAGCGGGAGTGGTGTCCGTCCCAACATGGAGCTGCTGACACCATTCCGCCACCTGAGTTGCTGGGTCATTGTCCTCCGCTATTTGACAGGAGTCTAAGGACTCAGCCGGGAGAATAGAATTATTGTCGACAGCATGAAGTTTAGCAATGGTTGCATAACGGGGTAAATTTACCTCATCATCTCCCCAATTGAGAAGCCGTACCGGTACTCTTCCATTCACCACTTCTACTACTCCTCTAGCAGTCATAAGTGTAGGTCTATGTTCTGAATGGTGGGGTTCTACTACAGCTTGGTAATTCTGTCCTCTCAGACCTATGGCTGCCCTGCACCAAATGATCATTTCACTCATTGGGGGTATCACAATAGGATCCGAGTCAGTGACCCGTACATTACCAATTTCGCCGTCGGTAAGCTTCGCTTGCTGCTGACACACCAGGGCCCGGATCTCTCTTTGGATTACTCCTCTCTGCCTTGGTCGGGCAATCTCAGCGAGCTGTTGGAGCAAGAACACAACTTCTCCCAAACAATTACCGATAATGTTAGTACCCAAAATGATATTTAAACCGTTCTCCTCATTTACAGTCTTTACTACCAGAAGCCCTTGGTCTTTCAACTCCTCTCTGCCCACCTTTACATCTACACATTTTGTCCCGAGTACTTCTACAGGAAGACCATTAGAAGCATACACGGTAAAGTCAAGGCTCGGGGGTTTAAGACTGTCCATTGACCAGTACTTGGTATATAGAGCATCAGGTATTAGGGTCACCTGCGACCCAGTGTCTAACAATGCTGGAACAGCAATACCATCTAGAATAATAGACAGGTAGGGTCGCCCGCCCACATACCTGCGGTTCAAGTCTAGGGGGCCTGACGGGTATTCTCCTGGGTGTTGGCCCTTGGACCCAGGTTCTGCCCGTTTAAAGGACACTGTGGAGACATATGACCATTCCGGTTGCATCGGTAACAGATGATCTCTCGACGAGGAGGGTGTTGATCAGAGGTCGCTCCTGGGGGTGGCGTTGTCCTCCTCCGAGGGGGCGACGTCTTCTTTCTTCTCCGGTGCATCCACGGGACGTCTTCTGGGCAGTCGGCTAACAAGATCTTTCCTTCCTCCTCTTTCCGCAGCTGCAGGGCACTCATTACAGCAGCCAGATTTTTAGTCAGCTGGCGCACCTCTGAGCGCAGACAGTCCAATTCACTAGGAGGTGTCACCTGCGCTTTGGCTTCAGCCACTAGCGGGGGAAAAGGGGTTTTCTGCCGGTTCCAGAGTGACTTCACCCGATGATGTTGGGTTGCCACCTCAGGTTTGCCCAGGGGTCGCAGCCCTTTTATTGCCATGTCCTTTAGGGCATCAAAGGTAGCATCCGGATGATCTAAGGACCACCAATTTACAGTTCTGCGTTCCTCTGGGGATCTCAATCCCTGTATAAATTGTTCTTTCAGCATTCTATTCTCGTCGATAGCATTTAAATGGTTAATTTGCTTGAGGGCTCTCAGGGCTCCCTGTAGTCGGCAAGCATAGTCCCGGATGCTGTCACCTGGCTGTTGTGAACAGTGATAGAAGGCCATCCGGAGATCCGTTTCTGTGCGGTCTTCAAATATGGCATGTAGCTTAAGGAAGATCGCAGGTACCGACTCCTGATCAACGGTATCCCAAGTCTCCACTTCCCTCTCAGCAGCGCCAGTTAGCTGCCCTATCAGCACAGCAGCTTTTTGTCTCTCAGGCATGGAGTACATTTCTAGGATGCTGCATAACTTCCGCTTGAAGCCTGCTAATGTGCCTGGCCCACCGCTGTATTGGGGAAGCCATTTCGCCCCAGGCATATATGGGAGCGTTAGTGGCATAATCGGGACTACCGGACTGGGTGCAGGGCCTGCGCCCCCATCTGGCGCTACAATACCAGACGGTGCGGGATTGGGGACTCCGACCGGGGCCGCACTGTCAGCCGGTTGTTGTGACATCTTAGCGCCCCCTTGGTTAAACGGAGCCTACCGGTTTCAGACGCTGCTATTTCACAGGCACCGCAGTGGGAACAGGACCTTCGTCGCAGGCGCTCTGATGTCAGAGCGTTCACTTCCTGTTGCAGGACCTGCCGCTGAGTCAGAGCCGGGGGCGTGTCCAAGACTTTGCGCGCTCTTTCAGGTACGCCCTCCTTCTTCTCCAGCGCCTGAGGGCGCGAATATGGCGACAAAAATGGCGATTTTGGCGCCAAAAATGCAAACAGTCCTTTTTCACAAAAACAATCCACAGGCACACAGGGCTCACAATGATGCAAGTTTCGTATCCTGTTCGTGACGCCAAATATTTGTGTCGACCCGCCACCACAATTGTGGATTACCAGGGCAATGGGGTACTCAGAGCCGAGCCCATGGAAGTCTATGGGATTTGTCACAGGTAGCTGTGGCTCGGTCTGTGGCCCTGGCGGTCTGGCGTATGTTTGGGGGTATATTTACAGGGGATAGATTTATATACAGTTTGTGACGCCACCTGTAGTCTTCTGGTAATTTGTACCAGCGCTGCTGTAGATCTCTGAGGGGATGATAAGGCAGCTAGATGTCGGGTCCCCTACAGGTGGGACTCTTCCCTCAGGTCGGTAGTTAGGTAGGATTGTGCAGGCATGCAAATCAATAACTCAGTCTCACACGGTCAGCGTCTTTCCATACCTTTACTTGCAAGATGATAAGGCAGGTCCCAGGGAGGCTGATGGGGTTGATGGAGGATGAGCTTTGAGGCAACAGCTAAGCAAGTTAGGGGCCTCCTTTACTGTCCAATAATGATGAGTACGACCAGCCTGAAGCGTAGTTCCCTCTATGATTCCAGCTTTTCCAAAGCTGTTCTGCCCAGTCAGATTTGTGTTAGGAGCCTTCCTGCGAGAGAGCTGAATTCTTATCTTGTCGTGCACTGACTCAAAGTCTTCACTCCCCTGACCCCAGTTACGTACTGACTATAAGGG
Source organism: Oophaga sylvatica (assembly GCA_033576555.1). Taxonomy (NCBI): domain Eukaryota; kingdom Metazoa; phylum Chordata; class Amphibia; order Anura; family Dendrobatidae; genus Oophaga; species Oophaga sylvatica. The sequence continues at coordinate 532,884,442 of JARQOD010000004.1, forward strand.
GCTTGTTTGCCGCGACCTAGGGTCCGGTAAATCTCTGGTTTTCTCTTCACTATGCTTGTAGCTAATAGTGATCCTTCGGTCCCCAGTGACCGGTAGCAATGTGCAGGACTTTTCCAAGTCAAAAGCACTTTTCCAATTATCTTCCTTCCACTTTGCCCTTCGATTTGCTCGACTTTAATAGTTAGCTCAGTCTTTCTTCCAGTGGGGCACAGCTCTGACTAGGCTAAGGTGGATTAGACCACCTGTACCAGCCTCCACTTTCTGAACTGCTAACAGGCTCAAACTGGACACGTCTACTCTGTCCAAGGACAGGAAACTAACTGACTAAAAATCACTCCCTTCCACACCCCTGCTGGGTGTGTCAGAAGTGTACATGATGTCATGAAGAGACCTTAACTGTTACCTCTCCACTCATCCTCTTAGTATTGTGTACCAGGGCTACACAACAGCTTGCTATCTTCAGAACAGACTACCAGGTAAAGCTACAGAGAAAACTCCATTTGAGCAATGGAACAGCAGAAAGCCAAAACTGCATCACATAAGAATATTCGGAAGTAAAGCATTTGTACATATTCCCAAAGAAAAGCGAACTAAGTGGGAATCTCACGCTAAAGAAGGTATCCTGGTAGGCTACAGTGAAACCCAGAAAGGTTATAGGATTCTACACCCAGAAACAAACAAGGTCACAATAAGCAGAGATGTAGTGATTGATGAGAACTTTGTATCACCCAAGTTTTGTGACATCACGCCAGTAGTCCAGCTGAAGTCACAATTACAAGACAACAACAAGGAGGATGTAGAAGTCTGGCTGAATTCTTCAACCACTGAAGGAACAACAGAAAAATCAGAAGAAACTGAAATCAGAAGATCGTCAAGATCAAACAAAGGTATACCAGCTAAACGTCTATCCTACATTGTCAAGACACTACCTGAGTCAGAGCCGCAGTCATGGGATGAAATGCAAGGACTACCTATCCATGAAAGAACAAAGTGGATTGATGCCGCTAATGAGGAAATCAAGTCGCTTCATCAACTCCAAACTTGGAAACTCACCAAGCTACCACTGTCATGTTGTGACATGCATGTGTATGCTTTAACCCTTTTCTCCTTTTCCCCCTAATATAGCTGGGATACTGATAGCTGTTACCTGTATGGATGATGGTCAGTTCCCAGTTCCTCTGCGTAGCTGTACATGCGTGGGTGTCTCCGCTGCGCTGCATGATCACCCGCATGTGCGGTCCCTGGCTACTGCTGTGAAAGCTACCCGTAGGTTGCAAGTTCCTCTGCACTGGTGCATGGCTTGCTACGTGGGTTTGGGCTGCAGCCATTTCTAGGTGCCCTTGTTGTGCTTATGTCTGGCTCTCATAGGGTGCGCAGGCCACACCTGCCCTGCTTTTATCAGGGTTAGTGTGTGTACCTGAAATGCTGTCCCCAGCCAATTGCTGAGGGGCAGCTCATATATAAAGGCTCCCTGCCCTATGGGCGGGGCCTTAGCTACTCACATAGCTTCTGAACCTAGCCTTGTGTGTGTGTGTGTGTGTGTTCAGCTCCTGCTTTGAGTTCGATCAGCTCTGGAGAGCTGATACCCTCGTCCTGTCTTGTGATCCTGAACTCATTCCTGTGCCTTTCCTAGAGGCGGTAATTCTAGGCTCGTATCTCTGATCCTGAACTCGTTCCTGTGCCTTTCCTAGAGGCGGTAATTCTAGGCTCGTATCCCTGATCCTGTACCTGACTGTCTGAACTGTGTCTGCTGTGCTATGTTCCTGAATCCTTCTGTGTACTGAACCCTGTGCCCAGTGACTGTGATACTTTGCTAACTGACTTTCTGTGATATATCCTGGGTTCATTTGGAAGGAGGAGTCCGGTGTGGGTGTGCTGAGTTTCTGTTACTTTGTGCTCAGCTTGCTTTTGGTGCAATCCCGCCCGGCTCCAGTTGAGCCTGGTGGGACTTGCACCAGACCGCTTGGATTCCTTTTCAGATCACTTCCAGATGTCCGGATGCAATCCTTTCCTGCCTGATGTCCGGAGCCTGCCGATCGTTGCCAGATGTCTCTAGTCTGATACTGCGGCCTCATGTCCGGAGACTGATGTCCGCAGGCCGATGTCCGGAACCTGTCGATCGTTGCCAGATGTCCGGAGTCCGATGCCAGTGTTCTGTTTCCTGAGATCCAGCCGGTGTTCCGGTGTCCGTGTTCCTGATGTCCAGTCCGTGTTCGGTGTCCTGTTCCTGCTGTCCAGTCCGTGTTCCTGTGTCCGTGTTCCTGTTTCCGTGTTCCTGAAGTTCAGTTCGTGTTCCTGAGTTCGTGATTCTGATGACCTCATCTACCCTGATGTTATGTACTGTGTGTCATCCCTTATTTACTTTAGTAAACTTTACTTCACTATATCTGAAGTTGTGCGGTGTGATCAAGTCCTACGTGTTTTATCTTGTCCTCATGCTCAGCTGCCACAGAACCCCGGTCTCTGCCAGTCCCTAAGTATGGGTAGGACCGGGTCCCCCTCTTGGTATGGAGGGTCCAGATTTCGTACCCGAGGGATGCCCGCGCCACGCCATGGTGGGCGGCTGCAGTCCCAAACGTGACAGAAGCTAAGGCCTTGGTCTCAGCTGAGCATGTATGGACGGTAGGACTTTTCCGAGTCCCGCCTGGCCGGCGGATGAGATGGTTCGGATCCCAGCTGGTAGTGGACTAGATTGCTCAACTCTGTGCTTTGTTAAGTAGTTTGGATTTCTGGAGCAATGAACTCTGCTGCATGTGAACTGGGACTTACCGCTTATCTCAAGAAAAGTTTCTGAGTATTTTTTTTTCTTGGGACTTCAGAGAGGGGGCTTTAGGAGGGGAAAATGTCATGTTGTGACATGCATGTGTATGCTTTAACCCTTTTCTCCTTTTTCCCCTAATATAGCTGGGATACTGATAGCTGTTACCTGTATGGATGATGGTCAGTTCCCAGTTCCTCTGCGTAGCTGTACATGCGTGGGTGTCTCCGCTGCGCTGCATGATCACCCGCATGTGCGGTCCCTGGCTACTGCTGTGAAAGCTACCCGTAGGTTGCAAGTTCCTCTGCACTGGTGCATGGCTTGCTACGTGGGTTTGGGCTGCAGCCATTTCCAGGTGCCCTTGCTGTGCTTATGTCTGGCTCTCATAGGGTGCGCAGGCCACACCTGCCCTGATTTTATCAGGGTTAGTGTGTGTACCTGAAATGCTGTCCCCAGCCAATTGCTGAGGGGCAGCTCATATATAAAGGCTCCCTGCCCTATGGGCGGGGCCTTAGCTACTCACATAGCTTCTGAACCTAGCCTTGTATGTGTGTGTGTGTGTGTTCAGCTCCTGCTTTGAATTCGATCAGCTCTGGAGAACTGATACCCTCGTCCTGTCTTGTGATCCTGAACTCAATCCTGTGCCTTTCCTAGAGGCGGTAATTCTAGGCTCGTATCTCTGATCCTGAACTCGTTCCTGTGCCTTTCCTAGAGGCGGTAATTCTAGGCTCGTATCCCTGATCCTGTACCTGACTGTCTGAACTGTGTCTGCTGTGCTATGTTCCTGAATCCTTCTGTGTACTGAACCCTGTGCCCAGTGACTGTGATACTTTGCTAACTGACTTTCTGTGATATATCCTGGGTTCATTTGGAAGGAGGAGTCCGGTGTGGGTGTGCTGAGTTTCTGTTACTTTGTGCTCAGCTTGCTTTTGGTGCAATCCCGCCCGGCTCCAGTTGAGCCTGGTGGGACTTGCACCAGACCGCTTGGATTCCTTTTCAGATCACTTCCAGATGTCCGGATCCGATCCTTTCCTGCCTGATGTCCGGAGCCTGCCGATCGTTGCCAGATGTCTCTAGTCTGATACTGCGGCCTCATGTCCGGAGACTGATGTCCGCAGGCCGATGTCCGGAACCTGTCGATCGTTGCCAGATGTCCGGAGTCCGATGCCAGTGTTCTGTTTCCTGAGATCCAGCCGGTGTTCCGGTGTCCGTGTTCCTGATGTCCAGTCCGTGTTCCGATGTCCGTGTTCCTAATGTCCAGTCCATGTTCCTGTGTCTGTGTTCCTGTTTCCGTGTTCCTGAAGTTCAGTTCGTGTTCCTGAGTTCGTGATTCTGATGACCTCGTCTACCCTGATGTTATGTACTGTGTGTCATCCCTTATTTACTTTAGTAAACTTTACTTCACTATATCTGAAGTTGTGCGGTGTGATCAAGTCCTACGTGTTTCTATCTTGTCCTCATGCTCAGCTGCCACAGAACCCCGGTCTCTGCCAGTCACTAAGTATGGGTAGGACCGGGTCCCCCTCTGTGGTATGGAGGGTCCAGATTTCGTACCCGAGGGATGCCCGCGCCACGCCATGGTGGGCGGCTGCAGTCCCCAAACGTGACAACCACAGGGCAAAAAGGCAATCAAGTGCAAGTGGGTCTTTAAAACCAAATATGACTCTGAAGGTAAAGTCCACAGATTTAAAGTAAGGTTGGTCGCAAAAGGATATTCTCAAAAGTATGGCGAAGATTACGATGCTACATTTGCTCCAGTCGCTAAACAGACTACGTTCAGAGCTTTGTTAGCTGTAGCTGCTGTACAAAAGATGTATGTCAGACATTTGGATATAAAAACTGCTTTCTTAAATGGTGACATTGAGGAGGACTTATACATGACTCAACCTGAAGGTTATGTAAAAAGAGGTAAAGATTCTTGTTTGCAAACTACAAAAATCTCTCTATGGTCTTAAGCAATCAGCAAGAGCATGGAACACCGAGATGAATAAAGTCTTGTTGGAAGAAGGATTTAAAAGAGGTCAAGCAGATCCATGCTTATACACAAAATATACAGATGAAAAGTGGATGTATATTCTCTTATATGTGGACGATGTGATTGTAGTTCATCAAGAAGACGCAGAAATTGGAAAAATGACTGAAATTCTGAATCAGCATTTTGAAACAAAAGACCTTGGAAGTGTGACATATTATCTAGGAATCCAAATCCAGAGAGGAAGATGGGAGTTTTCTTCTAAACCAAAGTGCAAAAATTAATTTGATTCTGAATCAATTTGGAATGTCAGAGGCCAAAGGTATATCAACCCCAATGGAACCATCCTACCTGAAGCTGGAAGAAGAAGATGACCTGTTGCCTAACAATGAGAAATATCGTCAGGCAGTGGGGGCACTTCTGTACATATCAACTATGACTCGACCGGATATCACAACAACAGTTGGAATCCTTTGCAGATATGTGGAAAAACCGCGCCAAAGAGACTGGGATGCTGCTAAAAGACTTCTGCGATATTTGAAATAAACGCAAGATGTAAATTTAAAACTATCTGCAGCGGGAGATCTAGAACTTACCGGCTATGTAGATGCGGATTGGGCTGGTGATTCGCGTGATCATAAATCCACAAGCGGATACTTGTTTAAAGTTGGAGAAAGTTCAATCTCCTGGTCTAGTAGGAAACATGTGTCTGTTGCCTTGTCATCCACAGAAGCGGAGTATGTGTCCGCAGCCTATGCAAGCCAGGAGGTCGTTTGGCTAAGACAATTGATGGACGATCTTGGCAAACCATCAACTCAGCCGACGGTGATTTATGAGGACAACCAAGGATGCATTAAACTTGCATGCAGTGAAAAGATTAGTGCTAGAACCAAGCACATTGACGTCAGACACCATCATCTACGTGATTTGATAGATCGTGGCATAATTCAGTTTGTCTATTGTGAAACTGATAAGATGCTAGCTGACATTATGACAAAGCCATTGCCACGAGCCAGGTTCCAAGAATTGAGAACCACAATGGGAATAAGAGGATAAGTAGTTGTTGAGTGGGGGTGTTGGAATAATGCATATTGATTTGTATGTATTGCAACAACTACTACTGTACTGTTTGATATGTTGTGCATATTGTGAGGTTGTTAACAAAGTTTTGTAAAAAAAAACAAAAAACCCTCACTCACAGACAGGATGCCTCCTCCTTCTCTTCCTGTGTTGTTGTAATGTTTTTCATGCTGCAGCCATAGCAGATATCAGGCTGATCACATTTCATGCTGTGTTGTAAGCTGTCTATACTGGATGTGAATAAATCTACATTCTCTGTTGCTGACTCCGGATGTTACGCTGGTTAATCCGCTGCTAACAAAGAGACCAAAGACAAGGAGACTAAGAGACAGAGGTAGGAATGAGTTCAGACAAGGTAAGGACAGGAGACAGGGAACAGAGACAAAGACACAGAGTCCAGGATATGCAGCCTCCTGGAGGGCAGACAAACAGGTACAAGGCAAATTCAGGAACAATAGCATAAAGACCATGAAATGCAGCCTCATGGAGGGCGGACAAACAGGTACAAGATAAACAGAAAAGAACTCTGGCACTCATTAGAATTTTTTTAATTCATATTTTATAATATAGAGACTTGTACAAAAAGTGGTCAAAAAAGAAAAGTTAAGGACACAACCCTTTTAGAAAAAATAAAAAATAAAGAGAAATGCAACACGTGATCTTGGATAATTCAGATATTTGTTATTGCAACGTTTTGGCCAATATTAGGCCTTTATCAAGCATATATCTGTGTGGGAACATAAATCAAGAAAATAATTGTTTACTATTATTATATAGAAACAGAGAAATATAATAAACATTTATATAAGAGAGATGCATGAATCTGCCATACAAATGTATAATGTCCACAATTCCACAGGTAAACAAAAAGACGGTTTTCCACCACTTGCAACGCTCTGTAGATATTTTCAAGAAAAAAAAGCCAAATATCCATAAATATACAATACGAAAAATAAAATTAAATTAAAAAGTTGTATAATGTCCTACTCAATGGGAAGGGAAGAAGGGGATATTACCTGAAATATGAAGGAATATAATGCACAATACTCCACTAGTTCTATACAGGGAATAATGGCTTTGACACAACCCCAAAAAAAGACAGGTGCAATGCCTGTAACGTAATAATAGAAGGTTTCAGGCAGAAAACAACACCATATGATGTCAAGTAAATGCATGTGAGGCCTGCTCCTGATCAGTGTCAACATGATAAAAGTATCCAGGGAATATTCCCTATGCCAGCGATCTTGAAACAAGCAGTTTGCAATCCTTACCTATCAGGGTGCTGCTATCATGCCAGAACGCCCATATGAATATCAATGCAGGTCTGCCCAGGACGCCGGACGCCAGTGTAAGTATCAATGCGGGTCTGCCCAGGACGCAGGACGCCAGTGTAAGTATCAATGCGGATCTGTCCAGGACGCAGGACGCCAGTGTAAGTATCAATGCAGGTCTGCCCAGGACGCAGGACGCCAGTGTAAGTATCAATGCGGGTCTGCCCAGGACGCAGGACGCCAGTGTAAGTATCAATGCAGGTCTGCCAGGACGCTGGACGCCAGTGTAAGTATCAATGCGGGTCTGTCCAGGACGCAGGACGCCAGTGTAAGTATCAATGCAGGTCTGCCCAGGACGCAGGACGCCAGTGTAAGTATCAATGCAGGTCTGCCCAGGACGCATGGACGCCAGTGTAAGTATCAATGCAGGTCTGCCAGGACGCTGGACGCCAGTGTAAGTATCAATGGGTCTGCCCAGGATACGCTGGACGCAGTGTAAGTATCAATGCGGGTCTGCCAGGACGCAGGACGCCAGTGTAAGTATCAATGCGGTCTGCCCAGGACGCAGGACGCCAGTGTAAGTATCAATGCAGGTCTGCCCAGGACGCAGGACGTCAGTGTAAGTATCAATGCAGGTCTGCCCAGGACGCAGGACGCCAGTGTAAGTATCAATGCAGGTCTGCCCAGGACGCAGGACGCCAGTGTAAGTTCAATGCAGGTCTGCCCAGGACGCAGGACGCCAGTGTAAGCATCAATGCAGGTCTGCCCAGGACGCAGGACGCCAGTGTAAGATCAATGCAGGTCTGCCCAGGACGCAGGACGCCAGTGTAAGTTTCAATGCAGGTCTGCCCAGGACGCTGGACGCCAGTGTAAGGTATCAATGCAGGTCTGCCCAGGACGCAGGACGCCAGTGTAAGTATCAATGCAGGTCTGCCCAGACGCAGGACGCCAGTGTAAGTATCAATGCGGGTCTGCCCAGGACGCAGGACGCAGTGTAAGTATCAATGCAGGTCTGCCCAGGACGCAGGACGCCAGTGTAAGTATCAATGTGGGTCTGCCCACGACGCAGGACGCCAGTGTAAGTATCAATGCAGGTCTGCCCAGGACGCAGGACGACAGTGTAAGTATCAATGCAGGTCTGCCCAGGACGCAGGACGCCAGTGTAAGTATCAATGTGGTCTGCCCACGACGCAGGACGCCAGTGTAAGTATCAATGCAGGTCTGCCCAGGACGCAGACGCCAGTGTAAGTATCAATGAGGGTCTGCCCGACGCAGGACGCCAGTGTAAGTATCAATGCAGGTCTGCCCCGGACGCAGGACGCCAGTGTAAGTATCAATGCAGGTCTGCCCAGGACGCCAGTGTAAGTATCAATGCAGGTCTGCCCAGGACGCAGGACGCCAGTGTAAGTATCAATGCAGGTCTGCCCAGGACTCAGGACGCCAGTGTAAGTATCAATGCAGGTCTGCCCAGGACTCAGGACGCCAGTGTAAGTATCAATGCAGGTCTGCCCAGGACGCAGGAGCCAGTGTAAGTGTCAATGCAGGTCTGCCCAGGACGCAGGACGCCAGGTGCAAGTATCAATGCAGGTCTGCCCAGGACTCAGGACGCCAGTGTAAGTATCAATGCAGGTCTGCCACGACGCAGGACGCCAGTGTAAGTATCAATGCAGGTCTGCCCAGGACGCAGGACGCCAGTGTAAGTATCAATGTGGGTCTGCCAACGACGCAGGACGCCAGTGTAAGTATCAATGCAGGTCTGCCCAGGACGCAGGACGCCAGTGTAAGTATCAATGCAGGTCTGCCCAGGACGCCAGTGTAAGTATCAATGCAGGTCTGCCCAGGACGCAGGACGCCAGTGTAAGTATCAATGCAGGTCTGCCCAGGACTCAGGACGCCAGTGTAAGTATCAATGCAGGTCTGCCCAGGACTCAGGACGCCAGTGTAAGTATCAATGCAGGTCTGCCCAGGACGCAGGATGCCAGTGTAAGTGTCAATGCAGGTCTGCCCAGGACGCAGGACGCCAGTGCAAGTATCAATGCAGGTCTGCCCAGGACTCAGGACGCCAGTGTAAGTATCAATGCAGGTCTGCCCAGGACGCAGGACGCCAGTGTAAGTGTCAATGCAGGTCTGCCCAGGACGCAGGATGCCAGTGTAAGTGTCAATGCAGGTCTGCCCAGGACGCAGGACGCCAGTGCAAGTATCAATGCAGGTCTGCCAGGACTCAGGACGCCAGTGTAAGTATCAATGCAGGTCTGCCCAGGACTCAGGACGCCAGTGTAAGTATCAATGCAGGTCTGCCCAGGACTCAGGACGCCAGTGTAAGTATCAATGCAGGTCTGCCAGGACGCTGGACGCCAGTGTAAGTATCAATGCAGGTCTGCCCAGGACGCAGGACGCCAGTGTAAGTATCAATGTGGGTCTGCCCACGACGCAGGACGCCAGTGTAAGTATCAATGCAGGTCTGCCCAGGACGCAGGACGACAGTGTAAGTATCAATGCAGGTCTGCCCAGGACGCAGGACGCCAGTGTAAGTATCAATGTGGGTCTGCCCACGACGCAGGACGCCAGTGTAAGTATCAATGCAGGTCTGCCCAGGACGCAGGACGCCAGTGTAAGTATCAATGTGGGTCTGCCCACGACGCAGGACGCCAGTGTAAGTATCAATGCAGGTCTGCCCAGGACGCAGGACGCCAGTGTAAGTATCAATGCAGGTCTGCCCAGGACGCCAGTGTAAGTATCAATGCAGGTCTGCCCAGGACGCAGGACGCCAGTGTAAGTATCAATGCAGGTCTGCCCAGGACTCAGGACGCCAGTGTAAGTATCAATGCAGGTCTGCCCAGGACTCAGGACGCCAGTGTAAGTATCAATGCAGGTCTGCCCAGGACGCAGGATGCCAGTGTAAGTGTCAATGCAGGTCTGCCCAGGACGCAGGACGCCAGTGCAAGTATCAATGCAGGTCTGCCCAGGACTCAGGACGCCAGTGTAAGTATCAATGCAGGTCTGCCCAGGACGCAGGACGCCAGTGTAAGTGTCAATGAAGGTCTGCCCAGGACGCAGGATGCCAGTGTAAGTGTCAATGCAGGTCTGCCCAGGACGCAGGACGCCAGTGCAAGTATCAATGCAGGTCTGCCCAGGACTCAGGACGCCAGTGTAAGTATCAATGCAGGTCTGCCCAGGACTCAGGACGCCAGTGTAAGTATCAATGCAGGTCTGCCCAGGACTCAGGACGCCAGTGTAAGTATCAATGCAGGTCTGCCCAGGACTGGCGTCCTGCGTCCTGGGCAGACCTGCATTGATACTTACACTGGCGTCCTGCGTCCTGGGCACACCTGCATTGATACTTACACTGGCGTCCTGCGTCCTGGGCACACCTGCATTGATACTTACACTGGCGTCCTGCGTCCGGAGCAGACCAGCATTGATACTTACACTGGCGTCCTGCGTCTGGCAGACCTGCATTGATACTTACACTGGCGTCCTGCGTCCTGGGCAGACCTGCATTGATACTTACACTGGCGTCCTGCGTCCTGGGCACACCTGCATTGATACTTACACTGGCGTCCTGCGTCCGGGGCAGACCTGCATTGATACTTACACTGGCGTCCTGCGTCCTGGGCAGACCTGCATTGATACTTACACTGGCGTCCTGCGTCCTGGGCACACCTGCATTGATACTTACACTGGCGTCCTGCGTCCGGGGCAGACCTGCATTGATACTTACACTGGCGTCCTGCGTCCTGGGCAGACCTGCATTGATACTTACACTGGCGTCCTGCGTCCTGGGCAGACCTGCATTAATACTTACACTGGCGTCCTGCGTCCTGGGCAGACCTGCATTGATACTTACACTGGCGTCCTGCGTCCTGGGCAGACCTGCATTGATACTTACACTGGCGTCCTGCGTCCTGGGCAGAAATGCATTGATACTTACACTGGCGTCCTGCGTCCTGCGCAGACCTGCCTTGATACTTGCAGTGGCGTCCTGCGTCCTGGGCAGACCTGCATTGATACTTACACTGGCGTCCTGCGTCCTGGGCAGACCTGCATTGATACTTACACTGGCGTCCTGCGTCCTAGGCAGACCTGCATTGATACTTACACTGGCGTCCTGCGTCCTGGGCACACCTGCATTGATACTTACACTGGCGTCCTGCGTCCGGGGCAGACCTGCATTGATACTTACACTGGCGTCCTGCGTCCTGGGCAGACCTGCATTGATACTTACACTGGCGTCCTGCGTCCTGGGCACACCTGCATTGATACTTACACTGGCGTCCTGCGTCCGGGGCAGACCTGCATTGATACTTACACTGGCGTCCTGCGTCCTGGGCAGACCTGCATTGATACTTACACTGGCGTCCTGCGTCCTGGGCAGACCTGCATTAATACTTACACTGGCGTCCTGCGTCCTGGGCAGACCTGCATTGATACTTACACTGGCGTCCTGCGTCCTGGGCAGACCTGCATTGATACTTACACTGGCGTCCTGCGTCCTGGGCAGAAATGCATTGATACTTACACTGGCGTCCTGCGTCCTGCGCAGACCTGCCTTGATACTTGCAGTGGCGTCCTGCGTCCTGGGCAGACCTGCATTGATACTTACACTGGCGTCCTGCGTCCTGGGCAGACCTGCATTGATACTTACACTGGCGTCCTGCGTCCTGGGCAGACCTGCATTGATACTTACACTGGCGTCCTGCGTCCTGGGCAGACCCGCATTGAATATACACTGGCGTCCTGCGTCCTGGGCAGACCCGCATTGATACTTACACTGGCGTCCTGCGTCCTGGGCAGACCTGCATTAATACTTACACTGGTGTCCTGCGTCCTGGACTGACCTGCATTGATACTTACACTGGCGTCCTGCGTCCTGGGCAGACCCCATTGATATATACACTGGCGTCCTGCGTCCTGGGCAGACCTGCATTAATACTTACACTGGCGTCCTGCGTCCTGGGCAGACCTGCATTAATACTTACACTGGCGTCCTGCATCCTGGGCTGACCTGCATTGATACTTACACTGGCGTCCTGCGTCCTGGGCAGACCCGCATTGATACATACACTGGCGTCCTGCGTCCTGGGCAGACCCGCATTGATACTTACACTGGCGTCCTGCGTCCTGGGCAGACCCGCATTGATACTTACACTGGCGTCCTGCGTCCTGGGCAGACCCGCATTGATACTTACACTGGCGTCCTGCGTCCTGGGCAGACCTGCATTGAAGATGACGCGCACCACATTGGTGGTACCAGGGCTATGGGGTACTCGGAACCGAGCCCATGGAAGTCTATGGGGAATGTCACTGGCAGCAGAGCTCGTTTTGTGGCCCTGGCGGTCATGCAATGGGGGAATATTTACAGGGGATTGTAGTTATAGTTCGTGACGCCACCTGTGGTTTCTGATCTGATTGACCAGCGCTGCAGGGTAGATCTCTGAGGAGATGTTATGGCAGCTAGGTGTTAAGTCCCCCACAGGTGGGACTGGTCCCTCAAAGTCTATGGTGGTGATGCAGGGTGCAGATAAGAATTCAGTCACACACAATGCAGTCTCTTTCCATACCTTTACTTGTAGATGTTGCAGGTATGTCCCGGGAAGCTGGTCAGGTTGGAGAATGCACATTCAGGAAAACTGTTGAGCAGGTTAGAGGCCTCCTTTCTCCTTGTAATGTGTGTGAGTACAAACTTGCATAAAGTCAAGTGCAACTCTTTCAATAGCAACTACGCCCGGCCGACATTGTGGTAGAGCCTTTTCATTGGTAAAACTAAGTCTATATTTGCTGATCAGGCTAGACTCCTGTTCTCCTGACTCCAGTTACGTATCGACACATTGGGCTACCCTCTGTGACTTGAAGTCCAGCAAGGCCTCCGGTTTTCTTATCACTAGACATAAAGTACTAGCAATGCTTCGGTCCCGGTGTCCGGTTTAATTGAGTGAGGGTGATTTGTCCCTTTGTCACTCTTACTTCTCCACTCGCCCTTCGCCCTGCTCTCGCCCTTAAGATAAGCACGTGTAGCAATGGTATAAAGATCAGCTTTCCTTCAGTGCTCACTGACCTGTTCTCAGTTGACTCGATGCTATAACTGCTGTGATTCCTTTCCTTCTTTCCTTCTTAGACCCCACTTCGAGTGGCTATCAGGAACTTCTGTCAACTGATTTCAATGCACGCTCTGAGAGTCACTTTCCACTTTCTTAGGAACACAGGCAGCTTGTTCTGAGTAGCAGGTTAAGGTGTAGCTCTGACTAGGCTAGGATGATTCACTTCACCCGTACTAGCCTCCACTTCCGTATAAGATGAGCTACACAAGCTCTGTCAGGATTCAGTCTTCTCTCCCTCCGTCTGTCTCTGACTGAAACAGAAACTAAACTGCACTGAACAGAATGTGCTCACTCCTCTCCTCCTGCACAGACTGACTGGAATGACTCACTATTGCTACGTCACACTACTAAATAGTCTGAAATGCCTCTAGTGGCAGTGTTGGGAAGTGTGCGTGAATGAATATCAGGCTTTACAGTTACCTTCCTGTGCATTTTCCAGGAGACATGTGTGCCCTGCGCAGCTGGGCCACACATCATTTACACTGGCGTCCTGCGTCCTGGTCAGACCCGCATTGATACTTACACTGGCGTCCTGCGTCCTGGGCAGAACCGCATTGATACTTACACTGGCGTCCTGCGTCCTGGGCAGACCCGCATTGATACTTACACTGGCGTCCTGCGTCCTGGGCAGACCCGCATTGATACTTACACTGGCGTTCTGCATCCTGGGCAGACCTGCATTGATACTTACATTGGCGTCCTGCGTCCTGGGCAGACCTGCATTGATACTTACACTGGCGTCCTGCGTCCTGGACAGACCTGCATTGATACTTACACTGGCGTCCTGCGTCCTGGGCAGGCCTGCATTGATACTTACACTGGCGTCCTGCGTCCTGGGCAGACCTGCCTTGATACTTGCAGTGGCGTCCTGCGTCCTGGGCAGACCTGCATTGATACTTACACTGGCGTCCTGCGTCCTGGGCAGACCTGCATTAATACTTACACTGGCGACCTGCGTCCTGGGCAGACCTGCATTAATACTTACACTGGCGTCCTGCGTCCTGGGCAGACCCGCATTGATACTTACACTGGCGTCCTGCATCCTGGGCAGACCTGGATTGATACATACACTGGCGTCCTGCGTCCTGGGCAGACCCGCATTGATACTTACACTGGCGTCCTGCGTCCTGGGCAGACCCGCATTGATACTTACACTGGCGTCCTGCGTCCTGGGCAGACCCGCATTGATACTTACACTGGCGTCCTGCGTCCTGGGCAGACCTGCATTGATACTTACACTGGCGTCCTGCGTCCTGGGCAGACCTGCATTGATACTTACACTGGCGTCCTGCGTCCTGGACAGACCCGCATTGATGCTTACACTGGCGTCCTGCGTCCTGGGCAGACCCGCATTGATATATACACTGGCGTCCTGCGTTCTGGGCAGACCTGCATTAATACTTACACTGGCGTCCTGCATCCTGGGCAGACCTGCATTAATACTTACACTGGCGTCCTGCGTCCTGGTCAGACCCGCATTGATACTTACACTGGCGTCCTGCGTCCTGGGCAGACCTGCATTGATACTTACACTGGCGTCCTGCGTCCTGGGCAGACCTGCTTTGATACTTACACTGGCGTCCTGCGTCCTGGGCAGACCCGCATTGATACTTACACTGGCGTCCTGCGTCCTGGGCAGACCTGCATTGATACTTACACTGGCGTCCTGCGTCCTGGGCAGACCTGCATTGATACTTACACTGGCGTCCTGCGTACTGGGCAGACCCGCATTGATACTTACACTGGCGTCCTGCGTACTGGGCAGACCTGCATTGATACTTACACTGGCGTCCTGCGTCCTGGGCAGACCTGCATTGATACTTACACTGGCGTCCTGCGTCCTGGGCAGACCTGCATTGATACTTACACTGGCGTCCTGCGTCCTGAACAGACCTGCATTGATAGTTACACTGGCGTCCTGCGTCCTGGGCAGACCCGCATTGATACTTACACTGGCGTCCTGCGTCCTGGGCAGACCCGCATTGATACTTACACTGGCGTCCTGCGTCCTGGGCAGACCTGCATTGATACTTACACTGGCGTCCTGCGTCCTGGGCAGACCCGCATTGATACTTACACTGGCGTCCTGCGTCCTGGGCAGACCTGCATTGATACTTACACTGGCGTCCTGCGTCCTGGGCAGACCTGCATTGATACTTACACTGGCGTCCTGCGTCCTGGGCAGACCCCCATTGATACTTACACTGGCATCCTGCGTCCTGGGCAGACCCACATTGATACTTACACTGGCGTCCTGCGTCCTGGGCAGACCTGCATTGATACTTACACTGGCGTCCTGCGTCCTGGGCAGACCCGCATTGATACTTACACTGGCGTCCTGCGTCCTGGGCAGACCTGCATTGATACTTACACTGGCGTCCTGCGTCCTGGGCAGACCCGCATTGATACTTACACTGGCATCCTGCGTCCTGGGCAGACCCACATTGATACTTACACTGGCGTCCTGCGTCCTGGGCAGACCTGCATTGATACAAACACTGGCGTCCTGTGTCCTGGGCAGACCTGCATTGATACTTACACTGGCGTCCTGCGTCCTGGACAGACCTGCATTGATACTTACACTGGCGTCCTGCGTCCTGGGCAGACCTGCATTGATACTTACACTGGCGCCCTGAGTCCTGGGCAGACCCGCATTGATACTTACACTGGCGTCCTGCGTCCTGGGCAGACCTGCATTGATACTTACACTGGCGTCCTGCGTCCTGGGCAGACCTGCATTGATACTTACACTGGCGTCCTGAGTCCTGGGCAGACCCGCATTGATACTTACACTGGCGTCCTGCGTCCTGGGCAGACCTGCATTGATACTTACACTGGCGTCCTGCGTCCTGGGCAGACCTGCATTGATACATACACTGGCGTCCTGCATCCTGGGCAGACCTGCATTGATACTTACACTGGCGTCCTGCGTCCTGGACAGACCTGCATTGATACTTACACTGGCGTCCTGCGTCCTGGGCAGACCTGCATTGATACTTACACTGGCGCCCTGAGTCCTGGGCAGACCCGCATTGATACTTACACTGGCGTCCTGCGTCCTGGGCAGACCTGCATTGATACTTACACTGGCGTCCTGCGTCCTGGGCAGACCTGCATTGATACTTACACTGGCGTCCTGAGTCCTGGGCAGACCCGCATTGATACTTACACTGGCGTCCTGCGTCCTGGGCAGACCTGCATTGATACTTACACTGGCGTCCTGCGTCCTGGGCAGACCTGCATTGATACATACACTGGCGTCCTGCATCCTGGGCAGACCTGCATTGATACTTACACTGGCGTCCTGCGTCCTGGACAGACCTGCATTGATACTTACACTGGCGTCCTGCGTCCTGGGCAGACCTGCATTGATACTTACACTGGCGTCCTGAGTCCTGGGCAGACCCGCATTGATACTTATGTGTAGCCTGGTGTGTAAGGCACACATAAAACCCTGGAGGATGTGCGGAGAGGTAACAGTTTAATGCTCGATATCCATTCACTCCATCACACACTTGGACACACCCATAGGGTATATAAGGTAGTGACATACAGCAGAGCTTAGTCTGTTTCCTGTCTTCGGACAGAGTAGTCAGTTTCCTGTCTTCGGACAGAGGAGTCTAGTCTAGCTCGGGTGGCTCCGGAGTGAGTCATCCCACCAGTGTGCAGTCTGTGCAGGAGGAGATGAGATCAGATTGCATTTCCTGTCAGAGCTCTGGGTGAGCTAAAGTCAGACAGACGGAGACAGCTTTTGGAGAAAGGGAAGTTTGCAGCAGAAACTTCAGTCGCCTGTCCCAAGGACAGTGAAGTTCAGTTGATGCGTTCCTGAACTAGGAGAATACTGAGAATCTGTCAGCAAGCTCCAAGGAAGAAGTAAGGAAGGATTGACTTGTACTACCTTAGGAAGTGTGGAGTGCTTATGTTAAAAGCGCGAACAGGGCGAAGGGCGCAGTGGAAAGAAACAGAGAAGTGCCTTAAGGATTGAACTATCCTGCACTGTTTACCGGTCACTGGGGACCGAAGTGTCGCTACAGCTTCAGGCGTGGTGATAAGAAAAACCAGAGGTTCGCTGGACTTCAGGTCACAGGAACAAGCCTATTGTCGGTACGTAACAGGGGTCAGGTGGAATAGGGACTTTGAGTCAGTGCACGACAAAAGCAAGAACCTAGTTCCATCACATGGAAGGCTCCGACCACTATGCTGACCGGGCAGTACAGCTACAGAATTAGCTGGAGATTTTGAGTGAACTTAGCTTTATGCAGGTTGGACTCGTTACATGGAAAGTAAAGGAGGCCTCTAACCTGTTCAGCTGTTATCTCGAAGCACATTCTCCACCCGACCAGCTCCCCGGGACCTGCCTAAACATCTGACAAGTAAAAGGTATGGAAAGACGCTGGATGGTGTGAGACTGATTCATTTATCTGCACCCTACATCATTATAACCATAGACTTTGAGGGACCAGTCCCACCTGTGGGGGACCCGTCATCTAGCTGCCATAACATCCCTCAGAGATCTACAGCAGCGCTGGTCTTAAGGGTATGCCACACTAAACAATATCGCTAACGGGATCGCTAAAAAACGTCACTATTTAGCGATCCCGTTAGCGATGTTGTTCAGTGCGGCATCTGCCAGCGACGAGCTTCCTGCTGTGATCTCGCTCGTCGCTGGAATCGTTCCGGACCCTATTTTCTCGTCGGCGCTCCCGCTGGGTAAGTATCTAATCGCTGTGTGGCACCTTTTCTTAGCGATTTAGCGGTACTTTTGTACCGCTAAAGTCGTTAAGAAGATCGCTAACGGCGATAGCGTCGTTAACTATGTCGCTAAATGCGGCAGCATTTAGCGATATAGAAACAATCCCGCTAGCGATCGCATTAGTATGCGTCGTTATTGTGATCGCTAGCGGGATTGTTTAGTGTGGCAGTACCTTAAGTGACTAGAAAACTACAGGTGGCGTCACGAACTGTTATATACTAAACCCCTGTAAATAATATTCCCCCAACATACGCCGGACCGCCAGGGCCACAGACCGAGCCACCGCTATCCGTGACAACCCCATAGACTTCCATGGGCTCGGCTCTGGGTACCCCATTGCCCTGGTAACCCACAATTGTGGTGCGTGGTCGCGACACTTACACTGGCGTCCTGAGTCCTGGGCAGACCTGCATTGATACTTACACTGGCGTCCTGCGTCCTGGGCAGACCTGCATTGATACTTACTCTGGCGTCCTGCGTCCTGGGCAGACCTGCATTGATACTTACACTGGCATCCTGCGTCCTGGGCAGACCTGCATTGATACTTACACTGGCGTCCTGCGTCCTGGGTAGACCTGCATTGATACTTACACTGGCGTCCTGCGTCCTGGGCAGACCCGCATTGATACTTACACTGGCGTCCTGCGTCCTGGGCAGACCCGCATTGATACTTACACTGGCGTCCTGCGTCCTGGGCAGACCTGCATTGATACTTACACTGGCGTCCTGCGTCCTGGACAGACCTGCATTGATACACTGGCGTCCTGCGTCCTGGGCAGACCCACATTGATACTTACACTGGCGTCCTGCGTCCTGGGCAGACCCGCATTGATACTTACACTGGCGTCCTGCGTCCTGGGCAGACCTGCATTGATACTTACACTGGCGTCCTGCGTCCTGGACAGACCTGCATTGATACTTACACTGGCGTCCTGCGTCCTGTGCAGACCTGCATTGATACTTACACTGGCATCCTGCGTCCTGGGCAGACCTGCATTGATACTTACACTGGCGTCCTGAGTCCTGGGCAGACCTGCATTGATACTTACACTGGCGTCCTGCGTCCTGGGCAGACCTGCATTGATACTTACACTGGCGTCCTGCGTCCTGGACAGACCTGCATTGATACTTACACTGGCGTCCTGCGTCCTGGGCAGACCTGCATTGATACTTACACTGGCGTCCTGCGTCCTGGACAGACCTGCATTGATACTTACACTGGCGTCCTGCGTCCTGGACAGTCCTGCATTGATACTTACACTGGCGTCCTGCGTCCTGGGCAGACCTGCATTGATACTTACACTGGCGTCCTGCGTCCTGGACAGACCTGCATTGATACTTACACTGGCGTCCTGCGTCCTGGGCAGACCTGCATTGATACTTACACTGGCGTCCTGCGTCCTGGGCAGACCTGCCTTGATACTTGCAGTGGCGTCCTGCGTCCTGGGCAGACCTGCATTGATACTTACACTGGCGTCCTGCGTCCTGGGCAGACCTGCATTGATACATACACTGGCGTCCTGCATCCTGGGCAGACCTGCATTGATACTTACACTGGCGTCCTGCGTCCTGGACAGACCTGCATTGATACTTACACTGGCGTCCTGCGTCCTGGGCAGACCTGCATTGATACTTACACTGGCGTCCTGAGTCCTGGGCAGACCCGCATTGATACTTATGTGTAGCCCTGGTGTGTAAGGCACACATAAAACCCTGGAGGATGTGCGGAGAGGTAACAGTTTAATGCTCGATATCCATTCACTCCATCACACACTTGGACACACCCATAGGGTATATAAGGTAGTGACATACAGCAGAGCTTAGTCTGTTTCCTGTCTTCGGACAGAGTAGTCAGTTTCCTGTCTTCGGACAGAGGAGTCTAGTCTAGCTCGGGTGGCTCCGGAGTGAGTCATCCCACCAGTGTGCAGTCTGTGCAGGAGGAGATGAGATCAGATTGCATTTCCTGTCAGAGCTCTGGGTGAGCTAAAGTCAGACAGACGGAGACAGCTTTTGGAGAAAGGGAAGTTTGCAGCAGAAACTTCAGTCGCCTGTCCCAAGGACAGTGAAGTTCAGTTGATGCGTTCCTGAACTAGGAGAATACTGAGAATCTGTCAGCAAGCTCCAAGGAAGAAGTAAGGAAGGATTGACTTGTACTACCTTAGGAAGTGTGGAGTGCTTATGTTAAAAGCGCGAACAGGGCGAAGGGCGCAGTGGAAAGAAACAGAGAAGTGCCTTAAGGATTGAACTATCCTGCACTGTTTACCGGTCACTGGGGACCGAAGTGTCGCTACAGCTTCAGGCGTGGTGATAAGAAAAACCAGAGGTTCGCTGGACTTCAGGTCACAGGAACAAGCCTATTGTCGGTACGTAACAGGGGTCAGGTGGAATAGGGACTTTGAGTCAGTGCACGACAAAAGCAAGAACCTAGTTCCATCACATGGAAGGCTCCGACCACTATGCTGACCGGGCAGTACAGCTACAGAATTAGCTGGAGATTTTGAGTGAACTTAGCTTTATGCAGGTTGGACTCGTTACATGGAAAGTAAAGGAGGCCTCTAACCTGTTCAGCTGTTATCTCGAAGCACATTCTCCACCCCGACCAGCTCCCCGGGACCTGCCTAAACATCTGACAAGTAAAAGGTATGGAAAGACGCTGGATGGTGTGAGACTGATTCATTTATCTGCACCCTACATCATTATAACCATAGACTTTGAGGGACCAGTCCCACCTGTGGGGGACCCGTCATCTAGCTGCCATAACATCCCCTCAGAGATCTACAGCAGCGCTGGTCTTAAGGGTATGCCACACTAAACAATATCGCTAACGGGATCGCTAAAAAACGTCACTATTTAGCGATCCCGTTAGCGATGTTGTTCAGTGCGGCAGCTTCCAGCGACGAGCTTCCTGCTGTGATCTCGCTCGTCGCTGGAATCGTTCCGGACCCTATTTTCTCGTCGGCGCTCCCGCTGGGTAAGTATCTAATCGCTGTGTGGCACCTTTTCTTAGCGATTTAGCGGTACTTTTGTACCGCTAAAGTCGTTAAGAAGATCGCTAACGGCGATAGCGTCGTTAACTATGTCGCTAAATGCGGCAGCATTTAGCGATATAGAAACAATCCCGCTAGCGATCGCATTAGTATGCGTCGTTATTGTGATCGCTAGCGGGATTGTTTAGTGTGGCAGTACCTTAAGTGACTAGAAAACTACAGGTGGCGTCACGAACTGTTATATACTAAACCCCTGTAAATAATATTCCCCCAACATACGCCGGACCGCCAGGGCCACAGACCGAGCCACCGCTATCCGTGACAACCCCATAGACTTCCATGGGCTCGGCTCTGGGTACCCCATTGCCCTGGTAACCCACAATTGTGGTGCGTGGTCGCGACACTTACACTGGCGTCCTGAGTCCTGGGCAGACCTGCATTGATACTTACACTGGCGTCCTGCGTCCTGGGCAGACCTGCATTGATACTTACTCTGGCGTCCTGCGTCCTGGGCAGACCTGCATTGATACTTACACTGGCATCCTGCGTCCTGGGCAGACCTGCATTGATACTTACACTGGCGTCCTGCGTCCTGGGTAGACCTGCATTGATACTTACACTGGCGTCCTGCGTCCTGGGCAGACCCGCATTGATACTTACACTGGCGTCCTGCGTCCTGGGCAGACCCGCATTGATACTTACACTGGCGTCCTGCGTCCTGGGCAGACCTGCATTGATACTTACACTGGCGTCCTGCGTCCTGGACAGACCTGCATTGATACACTGGCGTCCTGCGTCCTGGGCAGACCCACATTGATACTTACACTGGCGTCCTGCGTCCTGGGCAGACCCGCATTGATACTTACACTGGCGTCCTGCGTCCTGGGCAGACCTGCATTGATACTTACACTGGCGTCCTGCGTCCTGGACAGACCTGCATTGATACTTACACTTGGCGTCCTGCGTCCTGTGCAGACCTCCATTGATACTTACACTGGCATCCTGCGTCCTGGGCAGACCTGCATTGATACTTACACTGGCGTCCTGAGTCCTGGGCAGACCTGCATTGATACTTACACTGGCGTCCTGCGTCCTGGGCAGACCTGCATTGATACTTACACTGGCGTCCTGCGTCCTGGACAGACCTGCATTGATACTTACACTGGCGTCCTGCGTCCTGGGCAGACCTGCATTGATACTTACACTGGCGTCCTGCGTCCTGGACAGTACCTGCATTGATACTTACACTGGCGTCCTGCGTCCTGGACAGTCCTGCATTGATACTTACACTGGCGTCCTGCGTCCTGGCAGACCTGCATTGATACTTACACTGGCGTCCTGCGTCCTGGACAGACCTGCATTGATACTTACACTGGCGTCCTGCGTCCTGGGCAGACCTGCATTGATACTTACACTGGCGTCCTGCGTCCTGGGCAGACCTGCCTTGATACTTGCAGTGGCGTCCTGCGTCCTGGGCAGACCTGCATTGATACTTACACTGGCGTCCTGCGTCCTGGGCAGACCCGCATTGATACTTACACTGGCGTCCTGCGTCCTGGGCAGACCTGCATTGATACTTACACTGGCGTCCTGCGTCCTGGGCAGACCTGCATTGATACTTACACTGGCGTCCTGCGTCCTGGACAGACCCGCATTGATGCTTACACTGGCGTCCTGCGTCCTGGGCAGACCGCATTGATATATACACTGGCGTCCTGCGTTCTGGGCAGACCTGCATTAATACTTACACTGGCGTCCTGCATCCTGGGCAGACCTGCATTAATACTTACACTGGCGTCCTGCGTCCTGGTCAGACCGCATTGATACTTACACTGGCGTCCTGCGTCCTGGGCAGACCTGCATTGATACTTACACTGGCGTCCTGCGTCCTGGGCAGACCTGCTTTGATACTTACACTGGCGTCCTGCGTCCTGGGCAGACCCGCATTGATACTTACACTGGCGTCCTGCGTCCTGGGCAGACCTGCATTGATACTTACACTGGCGTCCTGCGTACTGGGCAGACCTGCATTGATACTTACACTGGCGTCCTGCGTACTGGGCAGACCTGCATTGATACTTACACTGGCGTCCTGCATCCTGGGCAGACCTGCATTGATACTTACACTGGCGTCCTGCGTCCTGGGCAGACCTGCATTGATACTTACACTGGCGTCCTGCGTCCTGAACAGACCTGCATTGATAGTTACACTGGCGTCCTGCGTCCTGGGCAGACCCGCATTGATACTTACACTGGCGTCCTGCGTCCTGGGCAGACCCGCATTGATACTTACACTGGCGTCCTGCGTCCTGGGCAGACCTGCATTGATACTTACACTGGCGTCCTGCGTCCTGGGCAGACCGCATTGATACTTACACTGGCGTCCTGCGTCCTGGGCAGACCCGCATTGATACTTACACTGGCATCCTGCGTCCTGGGCAGACCCACATTGATACTTACACTGGCGTCCTGCGTCCTGGGCAGACCTGCATTGATACTTACACTGGCGTCCTGCGTCCTGGGCAGACCCGCATTGATACTTACACTGGCGTCCTGCGTCCTGGGCAGACCTGCATTGATACTTACACTGGCGTCCTGCGTCCTGGGCAGACCCGCATTGATACTTACACTGGCATCCTGCGTCCTGGGCAGACCCACATTGATACTTACACTGGCGTCCTGCGTCCTGGGCAGACCTGCATTGATACAAACACTGGCGTCCTGTGTCCTGGGCAGACCTGCATTGATACTTACACTGGCGTCCTGCGTCCTGGACAGACCTGCATTGATACTTACACTGGCGTCCTGCGTCCTGGGCAGACCTGCATTGATACTTACACTGGCGCCCTGAGTCCTGGGCAGACCCGCATTGATACTTACACTGGCGTCCTGCGTCCTGGGCAGACCTGCATTGATACTTACACTGGCGTCCTGCGTCCTGGGCAGACCTGCATTGATACTTACACTGGCGTCCTGAGTCCTGGGCAGACCCGCATTGATACTTACACTGGCGTCCTGCGTCCTGGCAGACCTGCATTGATACTTACACTGGCGTCCTGCGTCCTGGGCAGACCTGCATTGATACATACACTGGCGTCCTGCATCCTGGGCAGACCTGCATTGATACTTACACTGGCGTCCTGCGTCCTGGACAGACCTGCATTGATACTTACACTGGCGTCCTGCGTCCTGGGCAGACCTGCATTGATACTTACACTGGCGCCCTGAGTCCTGGGCAGACCCGCATTGATACTTACACTGGCGTCCTGCGTCCTGGGCAGACCTGCATTGATACTTACACTGGCGTCCTGCGTCCTGGGCAGACCTGCATTGATACTTACACTGGCGTCCTGAGTCCTGGGCAGACCCGCATTGATACTTACACTGGCGTCCTGCGTCCTGGGCAGACCTGCATTGATACTTACACTGGCGTCCTGCGTCCTGGGCAGACCTGCATTGATACATACACTGGCGTCCTGCATCCTGGGCAGACCTGCATTGATACTTACACTGGCGTCCTGCGTCCTGGACAGACCTGCATTGATACTTACACTGGCGTCCTGCGTCCTGGGCAGACCTGCATTGATACTTACACTGGCGTCCTGAGTCCTGGGCAGACCCGCATTGATACTTATGTGTAGCCCTGGTGTGTAAGGCACACATAAAACCCTGGAGGATGTGCGGAGAGGTAACAGTTTAATGCTCGATATCCATTCACTCCATCACACACTTGGACACACCCATAGGGTATATAAGGTAGTGACATACAGCAGAGCTTAGTCTGTTTCCTGTCTTCGGACAGAGTAGTCAGTTTCCTGTCTTCGGACAGAGGAGTCTAGTCTAGCTCGGGTGGCTCCGGAGTGAGTCATCCCACCAGTGTGCAGTCTGTGCAGGAGGAGATGAGATCAGATTGCATTTCCTGTCAGAGCTCTGGGTGAGCTAAAGTCAGACAGACGGAGACAGCTTTTGGAGAAAGGGAAGTTTGCAGCAGAAACTTCAGTCGCCTGTCCCAAGGACAGTGAAGTTCAGTTGATGCGTTCCTGAACTAGGAGAATACTGAGAATCTGTCAGCAAGCTCCAAGGAAGAAGTAAGGAAGGATTGACTTGTACTACCTTAGGAAGTGTGGAGTGCTTATGTTAAAAGCGCGAACAGGGCGAAGGGCGCAGTGGAAAGAAACAGAGAAGTGCCTTAAGGATTGAACTATCCTGCACTGTTTACCGGTCACTGGGGACCGAAGTGTCGCTACAGCTTCAGGCGTGGTGATAAGAAAAACCAGAGGTTCGCTGGACTTCAGGTCACAGGAACAAGCCTATTGTCGGTACGTAACAGGGGTCAGGTGGAATAGGGACTTTGAGTCAGTGCACGACAAAAGCAAGAACCTAGTTCCATCACATGGAAGGCTCCGACCACTATGCTGACCGGGCAGTACAGCTACAGAATTAGCTGGAGATTTTGAGTGAACTTAGCTTTATGCAGGTTGGACTCGTTACATGGAAAGTAAAGGAGGCCTCTAACCTGTTCAGCTGTTATCTCGAAGCACATTCTCCACCCCGACCAGCTCCCCGGGACCTGCCTAAACATCTGACAAGTAAAAGGTATGGAAAGACGCTGGATGGTGTGAGACTGATTCATTTATCTGCACCCTACATCATTATAACCATAGACTTTGAGGGACCAGTCCCACCTGGGGGGACCCGTCATCTAGCTGCCATAACATCCCCTCAGAGATCTACAGCAGCGCTGGTCTTAAGGGTATGCCACACTAAACAATATCGCTAACGGGATCGCTAAAAAACGTCACTATTTAGCGATCCCGTTAGCGATGTTGTTCAGTGCGGCATCTGCCAGCGACGAGCTTCCTGCTGTGATCTCACTCGTCGCTGGAATCGTTCCGGACCCTATTTTCTCGTCGGCGCTCCCGCTGGGTAAGTATCTAATCGCTGTGTGGCACCTTTTCTTAGCGATTTAGCGGTACTTTTGTACCGCTAAAGTCGTTAAGAAGATCGCTAACGGCGATAGCGTCGTTAACTATGTCGCTAAATGCGGCAGCATTTAGCGATATAGAAACAATCCCGCTAGCGATCGCATTAGTATGCGTCGTTATTGTGATCGCTAGCGGGATTGTTTAGTGTGGCAGTACCTTAAGTGACTAGAAAACTACAGGTGGCGTCACGAACTGTTATATACTAAACCCCTGTAAATAATATTCCCCCAACATACGCCGGACCGCCAGGGCCACAGACCGAGCCACCGCTATCCGTGACAACCCCATAGACTTCCATGGGCTCGGCTCTGGTACCCCATTGCCCTGGTAACCCACAATTGTGGTGCGTGGTCGCGACACTTACACTGGCGTCCTGAGTCCTGGGCAGACCTGCATTGATACTTACACTGGCGTCCTGCGTCCTGGGCAGACCTGCATTGATACTTACTCTGGCGTCCTGCGTCCTGGGCAGACCTGCATTGATACTTACACTGGCATCCTGCGTCCTGGGCAGACCTGCATTGATACTTACACTGGCGTCCTGCGTCCTGGGTAGACCTGCATTGATACTTACACTGGCGTCCTGCGTCCTGGGCAGACCCGCATTGATACTTACACTGGCGTCCTGCGTCCTGGCAGACCCGCATTGATACTTACACTGGCGTACTGCGTCCTGGGCAGACCTGCATTGATACTTACACTGGCGTCCTGCGTCCTGGACAGACCTGCATTGATACACTGGCGTCCTGCGTCCTGGGCAGACCCACATTGATACTTACACTGGCGTCCTGCGTCCTGGGCAGACCCGCATTGATACTTACACTGGCGTCCTGCGTCCTGGGCAGACCTGCATTGATACTTACACTGGCGTCCTGCGTCCTGGACAGACCTGCATTGATACTTACACTGGCGTCCTGCGTCCTGTGCAGACCTGCATTGATACTTACACTGGCATCCTGCGTCCTGGGCAGACCTGCATTGATACTTACACTGGCGTCCTGAGTCCTGGGCAGACCTGCATTGATACTTACACTGGCGTCCTGCGTCCTGGGCAGACCTGCATTGATACTTACACTGGCGTCCTGCGTCCTGGACAGACCTGCATTGATACTTACACTGGCGTCCTGCGTCCTGGGCAGACCTGCATTGATACTTACACTGGCGTCCTGCGTCCTGGACAGACCTGCATTGATACTTACACTGGCGTCCTGCGTCCTGGACAGTCCTGCATTGATACTTACACTGGCGTCCTGCGTCCTGGGCAGACCTGCATTGATACTTACACTGGCGTCCTGCGTCCTGGACAGACCTGCATTGATACTTACACTGGCGTCCTGCGTCCTGGGCAGACCTGCATTGATACTTACACTGGCGTCCTGCGTCCTGGGCAGACCTGCCTTGATACTTGCAGTGGCGTCCTGCGTCCTGGGCAGACCTGCATTGATACTTACACTGGCGTCCTGCGTCCTGGGCAGACCCGCATTGATACTTACACTGGCGTCCTGCGTCCTGGGCAGACCTGCATTGATGCTTACACTGGCGTCCAGCGTCCTGGGCAGACCTGCATTGATACTTACACTGGCATCCTGTGTCCTGGGCTGACCTGCATTGAAACTTACACTGGCGTCCTGCGTCCTGGGCAGACCTGCATTGATACTTACACTGGCGTCCTGCGTCCTGGGCAGACCTGCATTGATACTTACACTGGCGTCCTGCGTCCTGGGCAGACCTGCATTGATACTTGCAGTGGCGTCCTGCGTCCTGGGCAGACCTGCATTGATACTTACACTGGAGTCCTGCGTCCTGGGCAGACCTGCATTGATACTTACACTGGCGTCCAGCGTCCTGGGCAGACCTGCATTGATACTTACACTGGCGTCCTGCGTCCTGGACAGACCTGCATTGATACTTACACTGGCGTCCTGCGTCCTGGGCAGACCTGCATTGATACTTACACTGGCGTCCTGGGCAGACCTGCATTGATACTTACACTGGCGTCCAGCGTCCTGGGCAGACCTGCATTGATACTTACACTGGCATCCTGTGTCCTGGACAGTCCTGCATTGATACTTACACTGGCGTCCTGCGTCCTGGGTAGACCTGCATTGATACTTACACTGGCGTCCTGCGTCCTGGGCAGACCCGCATTGATACTTACACTGGCGTCCAGCGTCCTGGGCAGACCTGCATTGATACTTGCAGTGGCGTCCTGCGTCCTGGGCAGACCTGCATTGACACTTACACTGGCGTCCAGCGTCCTGGGCAGACCTGCATTGATACTTACACTGGCGTCCAGCGTCCTGGGCAGACCTGCATTGATACTTACACTGGCGTCCTGCGTCCTGGGCAGACCCGCATTGATACTTACACTGGCGTCCTGCGTCCTGGGCAGACCTGCATTGATACTTACACTGGCATCCTGCGTCCTGGACAGACCTGCATTGATACTTACACTGGCGTCCTGCGTCCTGGACAGACCTGCATTGATACTTACACTGGCGTCCTGCGTCCTGGGCAGACCTGCATTGATACTTACACTGGCGTCCTGCGTCCTGGGCAGACCCGCATTGATACTTACACTGGCGTCCTGCGTCCTGGGCAGACCTGCATTGATACTTACACTGGCGTCCAGCGTCCTGGGCAGACCTGCATTGATACTTACACTGGCGTCCTGCGTCCTGGACAGACCTGCATTGATACTTACACTGGCGTCCTGCGTCCTGGGCAGACCTGCATTGATACTTACACTGGCGTCCTGGGCAGACCTGCATTGATACTTACACTGGCGTCCAGCGTCCTGGGCAGACCTGCATTGATACTTACACTGGCATCCTGTGTCCTGGACAGTCCTGCATTGATACTTACACTGGCGTCCTGCGTCCTGGGTAGACCTGCATTGATACTTACACTGGCGTCCTGCGTCCTGGGCAGACCCGCATTGATACTTACACTGGCGTCCAGCGTCCTGGGCAGACCTGCATTGATACTTGCAGTGGCGTCCTGCGTCCTGGGCAGACCTGCATTGACACTTACACTGGCGTCCAGCGTCCTGGGCAGACCTGCATTGATACTTACACTGGCGTCCAGCGTCCTGGGCAGACCTGCATTGATACTTACACTGGCGTCCTGCGTCCTGGGCAGACCCGCATTGATACTTACACTGGCGTCCTGCGTCCTGGGCAGACCTGCATTGATACTTACACTGGCGTCCTGCGTCCTGGCAGACCTGCATTGATACTTACACTGGCGTCCTGCATCCTGGGCAGACCTGCATTGATATTCATATGGGCGTTCTGGCATGATAGCAGCACCCTGATAGGTAAGGATTGCAAACTGCTTGTTTCAAGATCGCTGGCATAGGGAATATTCCCTGGATACTTTTATCATGTTGACACTGATCAGGATCAGGCCTCACATGCATTTACTTGACATCATATGGTGTTGTTTTCTGCCTGAAACCTTCTATTATTATGTAACAGGCATTGCACCTTTTTTTTTTGGGGTTGTGTCAAAGCCATTATTCTCTGTATGGAACTAGTGGATTATTGTGCATTATATTCCTTCATATTTCAGGTAATATCCCCTTCTTCCCTTCCCATTGAGTAGGACATTATACAACTTTTTAATTTAATTTTATTTTTCGTATTGTATATTTATGGATATTTGGCTTTTTTTTCTTGAAAATATCTACAGAGCGTTGCAAGTGGTGGAAAACCGTCTTTTTGTTTACCTGTGGAATTGTGGACATTATACATTTGTATGGCAGATTCATGCATCTCTCTTATATAAATGTTTATTATATTTCTCTGTTTCTATATAATAATAGTAAACAATTATTTTCTTGATTTATGTTCCCACACAGATATATGCTTGATAAAGGCCTAATATTGGCCAAAACGTTGCAATAACAAATATCTGAATTATCCAAGATCACGTGTTGCATTTCTCTTTATTTTTTATTTTTTCTAAAAGGGTTGTGTCCTTAACTTTTCTTTTTTGACCACTTTTTGTACAAGTCTCTATTTTATAAAATATGAATAGAAAAAATTCTAATGAGTGCCAGAGTTCTTTTCTGATTTTCTAGTGCATTTTCTCCAGAGCACCAACATTCCTCTTATATCTTTGTGAGCACCACTTTATAATTTTGATTTAGGTAGAAGATAAAGCTAGGAGTGAAGCCTCCATAGATGGAGGTGTCATGGAAATATATATGTATTCCATATATTTCAAAGTATATTCATATATATGCATTCACAGTTAGATAGATCTCACTTGCTAAAAATCCTGTACCCAGCATATCTATGCCAGCTATAATCAGTCGTCTTAAACGACCCTGGCCTTCATAAGGAACAAGTACATAGAGTTTTAGTAGATATCTATTGTTTACTTTATAGTCATGCAAGAAAACTAGGGCAAAAGAATATAAAACAATAAATCTGCAACTTCAGCTCTTTTATCATGATTATCATAATTATCATACTTACATTAGAACAGCCAATAATCTAGCAGCTTTTAATTGTATGTTAATTGACTAACCAGCCCCTTTTTGTAAACGTATAAAACCTTGAATGAATAATAAATGAGCAGTCTTGACGAACTGTTATACTGACACTTCCGTTGTGGACAGTTTCATTTCGTTCTGAGCGCTCAAAAAGACATTTAATAGAGATTTGGGAACGGGAAGCAGCAAGCACGGAAGGATAAATTTATCCTAATTAAATTTCCATAACAGTTGGCGCCTGCACGCGGGGCATTGGACGAAACGCACGAGGACCCGGCCGACCGGAGAGACGGGGGTGTTGGCCCTGGCCTTGGCACACAGGACGGAGTCTGCAGCTCCATAAGTAAGGTAAGAAAACTCTGTCATCTTACCTGAATGTTCCCTGTGCCTAGTCCTAACCTACACTTCTAGCCGGTCGGACATGGTCATCACCGCATTCCCAGGTAGTGTAAAAAGTCCATACCCTTATCCAAAAGCCCTGGGATATAAGCCGAGTTGTTTGCTGCTGTGCTGTATATGTTTCATGTTTTGTGTGAACCGGGAGAAAGTTGGAACGGTGACTGTGTTTTTGCTTGCTGATTTCTGGGGGCTGTATAGCAAAAGCCAAATTGCTGGATAAGTTCCCGCAGTTATCTTTCACACACAGGAGGGAGGTCATCCCAGAAAAAATCCAGGTGTGAGGGGCGGGAGCTTTGTTTTGGATAAGTCCACGCAGTTATTCTTCACACATTGGAGGGAGGTCATCCCAGATCAATCCAGGTGTGAGGAGTGAGGGCTTTGAATTGGTTAAGTTTCTGCAATTATCTTTCACACATAGGAGGGAGGTCATCCCAGAAAAAATCCAGGTGTGAGGGGCAGGAGCTTTGTTTGGATAAGTTTTCACAATAATCGTCCACGCAAGGGGGGAGGTCATCCCAGTCAAATCAGACGTGGATGATGAGAATTTTGATTAAGGCTATTACAGATTACTGTGACCGGCGCACCGGCCAGGGCGTACGGTTTTCAGAAAGCGATAGACCTTGAGCTTCGCCGTGCTCAGTGCAATTGGTGAGTTATCAGTTACCAGAGCAGCTTGTATGTGTCACAGATCATCAAAAGAGGGATTCGTATTCTCCCGGGTGTCTGTCTCATTGTACATGTCACTGTCTGTCTTGCAGGTACTGTCGCTTTAAATCACATCTCCGTGCGCTCTGTCAGTATCTCATTCACTGCTGGCTGTAGCAGCGAGAAAACCCCTTTGACCCCCCTCCTCTGCTGATGTTGTCACATCTGTCACATCTGTTTCCTGGTTTTGATCTTTTTAAACTATATTCATTTTTTGCTATTCTGAGGGATAATAATTTTTTTTTTTTTTTTTGATACGTGATTTCAGTGCCTGTAGAGACAGCAAGCAGAGATATAAGGGAGAGGGGAAGTGCTGGCAGCAGCCAGCTGACATTCCAGAGGGCGGTAGGAAAAAAGCCTACGCTACCAGACAAAAGTTTTAAAGTACTTTTCTTTTTGTTTTTATCATTTTACAATCAGTTTTTCCACCTCTTTTCTGTTTTTAATTAGCTGTTTTAGTAACAGAGTTTTTTCAGAGTTTTATGATTAATACGGTTTTTCTTTTCTCCCCTTTTTTTGGTGAATTTATTTTTTCTTTTTCTAGAGTTTTTTTACTAAATCTAACTTTTGTTTTCAAAGTTTTTCTTTTAAGTACATTTTTAAATGATTTTGGAGAGATTTTTTTTTTCTAATCAACTTATTTTAGAGTTTTATTCTCCAACCATTTTTTTCTACTAGCTTGCTTTAGACCAAGGTCACTCCACAGATAAGGAAATTGCAGGCTGAGGGAGAGCACACACACAAACTGTGCAGCGGTTTGATTTACCCCTCCCATCATGCATTCAGCGAAGTCACGCAGAGCCAGAGTGCAGCAGTTTTCAGATTTTTAATCACCTTTGTTGAATAGGTTTTTGGAATAGACACAGTACGTAAGAATCGAAGGGCTAGGCATGTGAATAGAAGGTCAGAGTACGTGAGAAGCAAATAGACAGGCAGCCTTTACGCTGCATAATGAAATGTTTTTTCTTGTTTTTGTTATTTGAAAGGTAACGGGAAAGTTTGTTAATAGATTACCATCTGCTATAAAAGAGCAGTGGTGCATCGTGTAGAAGGTACAGCAAGTTAATTTGAACGGACCAGGAAGTGATTTTTTATGTGAATAAGATTGAAAAGGTCTTAAATCGTCTGTGAGAAAAAGCACACTGACATGTCACAAGAGCAGAATTCAGAGTCACACACAACACATGTCCATCATGTGGAGACACGGGACAGGTGTAGGCTGCTCTTATTGAGTAAGGAGCCTTGTACAGGGAAAAAACGCTCCCCGCCTCTCTCCACAGGGAGAAGGCATTTTTGTTTCAACCATCCCCTCCCAAGAGTCACAGGGGGGACACCCTCTCCTTTTTCTTCTCTCAGTCCCTTTCTCCTTCTTCTTCAGACTTTTCTCCTCTTTCCTCGCTGCCATCCCTCTCATTCCTTCTTTCCCCTCCCTCACATCTCTGACACATCCATTTTCTTCATCTTCCTCTTCTTCTATCTCTTCCTCTCCAACTCTCAAATCTTCTTCATCTTCTTCTACTTCTCCCCCTCCATCTTTCTCCTCTCTCTCTCCTCCATCTTTCTCTCTTTTCCCCCTTTCACTCTTCTCTCCCTCCCCTCTTTCCTTTTCCTCCCTTTCTCCTCCACACCATACCCACCTGCTCATGCTTGCTCTCCTCCTCCTTCCTCCTCTCAGGCACATTCCACCTCTTCTTCACCCTCCCCTCCATCTCTCTCCCCTCCTCTTTCTCTCGCTCCTCCCTCACACCTCCCTTCTCTTCCTTTTTTTTCTACTTCGTTATCAACTGGGTCAATGCCCAATCAAAGCAATGTGGTGTCCCTGTATTCAGTGCCTCCAGCACAGGGCACCCTGTCTATCCCAAGCACAGTACAAACATTGCCAGTCATTATATCAGGAGAAGAAAGTGCAAATCTCCCTACACAAAACGCTGCATGTAGCCCCCAGACACAACAACTAGTAGAGCCCACAGCTAGGGCATCACAGGGGGGTGGTATAGCTACAGAGACAAATGAGGAACCTCAGTGCTGAGCAGGGCTGCCAGCATGGAACCATGACACTGATCCACCGCAGCCTCAGCAAGGAAGTGGGAAATCCCCATGCAGCAAGACAACTTTTAAGCCCAAATCTCACCCAGTGTATGCACCAAGCACATCATGTCACTTCTTATCTGATGAAGATGAAGATGCAACGTCACACATGCTGCCCAATACTAGGGAAGAAAACCCACAAACACCAAGAGAGCAGGGACAGGTAGAGGCACCATCCTATGAGCCCTTCATCCCAAGCCAGGTGATCAGTATGCTGCCAGACCCAGGGATACACCCCATGCCATTTTGCAAAAAAATGCAGCAGATCCAGCAAACGTATGCAGCAGCCTGGATTGATCTCTGAAGAGCCTTGACATGGCTATCAGGCTCACATAATTTGGCCATCTTAAGCGCTAAGACTTCTCAATTTTTCATATTTCTAAGGTAATGATGCAATTCATTTTTCATATTTTTCATATTTCGTGTTTGCAAGCTATAGCGCTACAGTGTGCTACCTTTTTTTCTTTTATGTATAGGAGTTGGTGACTCTAGGTTTAGCACCTGTTCACACTGAATCTATGTTTGGATGTGCCGGTCAGTTTTTTGATATGTATTCATTTACCTTCTACCTGAGCACTCCACCTGGTGGTCACAGGCTTTTTAATTACAACAGGTTCATCACCCCTCCACAGAGATGTAGATTTTAGTCTGGAGAGAGGATTCATATGTTCCCATGCAGACAGACTTTTCTAAGCGAGGATAGGCATTAGTTAGGACCTGATATACGAGAAGAGCCTTGACGTGGCTATCAGGCTCACATAATTTGGCCATCTTAAGCGCTAAGACTTCTCAATTTTTCATATTTCTAAGGTAATGATGCAATTCATTTTTCATATTTTTCATATTTCGTGTTTGCAAGCTATAGCGCTACAGTGTGCTACCTTTTTTTCTTGTATGTATAGGAGTTGGTGACTCTAGGTTTAGCACCTGTTCACACTGAATCTATGTTTGGATGTGCCGGTCAGTTTTTTGATATGTATTCATTTACCTTCTACCTGAGCACTCCACCTGGTGGTCACAGGCTTTTTAATTACAACAGGTTCATCACCCCTCCACAGAGATGTAGATTTTAGTCTGGAGAGAGGATTCATATGTTCCCATGCAGACAGACTTTTCTAAGCGAGTATAGGCATTAGTTAGGACCTGATATACGAGAAGAGCCTTGACGTGGCTATCAGGCTCACATAATTTGGCCATCTTAAGCGCTAAGACTTCTCAATTTTTCATATTTCTAAGGTAATGATGCAATTCATTTTTCATATTTTTCATATTTCGTGTTTGCAAGCTATAGCGCTACAGTGTGCTACCTTTTTTTCTTGTATGTATAGGAGTTGGTGACTCTAGGTTTAGCACTGTTCACACTGAATCTATGTTTGGATGTGCCGGTCAGTTTTTTGATATGTATTCATTTACCTTCTACTAGTGTTGAGCGATACGATAATGCAAATATCGGCTATCGGCCGATATTAGCTCTATCGGCCTTTCGATAATTCGTTTCGATATTTTCGTCTTATCGAATACCGGAATCGGATTTGTCACTGTCACTGTCTGTGTCCGTCGGTCGGGTCTGTCACTGTCAGTGTCCGTCGGTCGGGTCTGTCAGGAGTCAGCGGCACTTACCTGGCAGAAGATCTCCGGCGGTCACGTCCTGGAATGCTTCATGGCCGCCATCCTCTTCTCCCCGGCGGTCACATGCAGTTTCTCGCGATAACTGCAGTGACTGCTGGGTAATCCCGGCCGTAAAGCAGTCAGTCCGATGACGTCACCGCTGGGGAAGCAGGTAATCAGCTGTGCTGCGTCGCGATGACAGGCTCTGCCTGTCATTGCGATGTAGCAGAGCTGGATCGTCGTGGGACAGTCGTTACTGTGGACTGCGTCGGACAGGTGGTATACTGTTGGTTTTTTTTTTTTTTCTTTTTTTACAGGAGATCGATGGCGTCTCAGGAATGAGAGTACAATAAAAGAAATTAAAACTGTGTTGTCTCTTTTATTTCATTAAAAGACTTTTTTCTTGCTTTGTCTTTTTTTTATGCATTTAATAACTTTGGGATTAATAATGGATCGGTGTCTTATTGACGCCTCTCCATTATTAACCGGGCTTATTGTCACCGTGCAATCAACGGTGACATTAACCCCTTATTACCCCGCTTGCCACCGCTACAGGGCAAGTGGGAAGAGCCGGGTAAAGTGCCACAATTGGCACATCTTTTGATGCGCCAAATGTGGGGCTGCTGTAGCCTGGTATTATCAGGCTGTTGAGGGCCAAAATCCATGGGCCTTGACAGTCTTTTAATACCAGGCCGCAGCAGTCTGCATTTTACTTGGCTGGTTAACAAAAATAGGGGGACCCCTACGCCGTTTTTTTTTTCGAGGGGATCCCCTATTTTTGTTAACCAGCCAAGCTAAGCAGACTGCTGTGGCCTGGTATTATCAGGCTTGCAAGGTCCATGGATATTGGATCCTTACCAGCCTGAAAAACCAGGCCTCAGCGGTCTGCTTCATCTGGCTGGTTAACAAAAATAGGGGGGACCCCACGCCAATTTTTTTCGAGGGGATCCCCTATTTTTGTTAATCAGCCAAGATATGCAGACTGCTGTGGCCTGGTATTATCAGGCTGGCAAGGTCCATGGATCTTGGCTCCTTAACAGCCTGAAAATCCAGGCCTCAGCGGTCTGCTTCATCTGGCTGGTTAACAAAAATAGGGGGGACCCCACGCCATTTTTTTTCGAGGGGATCCCCTATTTTTGTTAACCAGTTCCCTCTGACGTCACTGATTGTGTCCCTGGCTGACCTGAAGTGAAAGTGGAAAGCAATCAATTAAGCTTTCCACTTCCTCTCCTGTCAGCCAGGAGAGGAACTCATTCATTTGGGGGTTTACTGTGAGGCTGCAGCATTAGCTGCGGTCCCTGCAGTAAACATTAACCCTTTCTGATGGATTACACCGTGGGACCTGACTGTGCATCGGATTGGTAAGAATAATTTTGCTTTGTTATTTTATTTTTATTACAGGAAATGGTTTTAGCAGGTAAATAAAATATGGTCAAAAACTGTGTGATTATTTCATTAAACTTTTTTTTTATTAAAGTGTGTGTGTTTGATTTTTCTTTCATACAATAGGATTAATAATTGATAGTTGTCTGATTGACAGCTCTCAATTATTAACCTGGCTTAAAGTGACCTTTCAATTGCAAGGTCATTTTAACCCCTTATTAACCCATTCGCCACCGCTACAGGGCAATGGGAATAGACGGGCAAAGTGCCAGAAAGGGCAATTCTAATTAGATTTGCCCTTTCTGGGGTGTCTGGGGGCAGATGTTAGTAGCCGGGGGGGGCCAAAAATAATGGTCCCTCTCTGGGCTATTATTATCTGCCCCCACTCACTGGCTTTGTCTGTCTGGTTGCGAAAATAGGGCGGGAGCCCACGCATTTTTTTTCAGCAATTTTACACCTCATATATATATATACATGTCATTGAATTTGTGACACATATATATATATTTATATTTATAGTTCATACACTTCTACATAGTATAATAGCCGCTAATTCAATTGCCGGCTTTTGTGAAAATGCAGAACCCGACATGAAATGACACTTGGTTTACATAGGGTTAACCATGTTTTTTCATGTAGTTTGATATCTGATTTGCACAAACAATTACATGAGTGTAAGTGTGCAAAATTTCACACCTGTAGGGGTTAATTAAAGGTGGAAAGTCGTAGCAAAAAAGTCCGTTTTTTTTACAACGAATTTACACCTTTAATTAACCCCTACAGGTGTGAAATTTTGCACACAGCCACTCATGTAATTGTTTGTGCAAATCAGATTGCAAACGACATGAAAAGACATGGTTAACCCTATGTACACCAAGTGTCATTTCATGTCGGGTGCTTCTGTCTTTTCACAGAAGCCGGCTTTACCCGGCAATTGAATCAGAGGATATTTTACTATGTAGAAGTGTATAAAACTATACATATATGTATATATATATGTCACAATGACATGTTATATATATATATATATATGTATTCTATGTGTGTATATTTAGTGTTTACAAGGAAATAAAGGTTTTTTGTAGTTGCGATATTTTGTTCCCATAGACTTACATGGGACTTCCGGTATCGAAATCGGATATCGACGATATTTAGTGATATCGGCGATACAATTTCGATATGATATTTTTAGATATCGAGCACTATCGCTCAACACTACCTTCTACCTGAGCACTCCACCTGGTGGTCACAGGCTTTTTAATTACAACAGGTTCATCACCCCTCCACAGAGATGTAGATTTTAGTCTGGAGAGAGGATTCATATGTTCCCATGCAGACAGACTTTTCTAAGCGAGTATAGGCATTAGTTAGGACCTGATATACGAGAAGAGCCTTGACGTGGCTATCAGGCTCACATAATTTGGCCATCTTAAGCGCTAAGACTTCTCAATTTTTCATATTTCTAAGGTAATGATGCAATTCATTTTTCATATTTTTCATATTTCGTGTTTGCAAGCTATAGCGCTACAGTGTGCTACCTTTTTTTCTTGTATGTATAGGAGTTGGTGACTCTAGGTTTAGCACCTGTTCACACTGAATCTATGTTTGGATGTGCCGGTCAGTTTTTTGATATGTATTCATTTACCTTCTACCTGAGCACTCCACCTGGTGGTCACAGGCTTTTTAATTACAACAGGTTCATCACCCCTCCACAGAGATGTAGATTTTAGTCTGGAGAGAGGATTCATATGTTCCCATGCAGACAGACTTTTCTAAGCGAGGATAGGCATTAGTTAGGACCTGATATACGAGAAGAGCCTTGACGTGGCTATCAGGCTCACATAATTTGGCCATCTTAAGCGCTAAGACTTCTCAATTTTTCATATTTCTAAGGTAATGATGCAATTCATTTTTCATATTTTTCATATTTCGTGTTTGCAAGCTATAGCGCTACAGTGTGCTACCTTTTTTTCTTGTATGTATAGGAGTTGGTGACTCTAGGTTTAGCACCTGTTCACACTGAATCTATGTTTGGATGTGCCGGTCAGTTTTTTGATATGTATTCATTTACCTTCTACCTGAGCACTCCACCTGGTGGTCACAGGCTTTTTAATTACAACAGGTTCATCACCCCTCCACAGAGATGTAGATTTTAGTCTGGAGAGAGGATTCATATGTTCCCATGCAGACAGACTTTTCTAAGCGAGGATAGGCATTAGTTAGGATCTGATATACGAGAAGAGCCTTGACGTGGCTATCAGGCTCACATAATTTGGCCATCTTAAGCGCTAAGACTTCTCAATTTTTCATATTTCTAAGGTAATGATGCAATTCATTTTTCATATTTTTCATATTTCGTGTTTGCAAGCTATAGCGCTACAGTGTGCTACCTTTTTTTCTTGTATGTATAGGAGTTGGTGACTCTAGGTTTAGCACCTGTTCACACTGAATCTATGTTTGGATGTGCCGGTCAGTTTTTTGATATGGATTGATCTCTGGACCGAAATGGAAATAAAAGCAGGTGATGCATTCTGGTCAATTATGAGAGAACACTTCAAGCTTCCAGCAGAGTTAGATGCGTATGCCTGGGAGACAGGACCAAAGCTAATTGAGCAGCTCAGAGAATGGGCCAAAAGCAGACTGACAGGACAAACTCTCAGCCTACATGACATGAGTCAAGACAAGACAGAGTCTGTGGAGAAATTCCATGACAGAGTAATGCAAGTGTTTCAAGATTTGGGCCTCATTACCCATGATCAGACACACAGACGGATGTTGGCACAGGCTTTTGTGCATGGACTGAGAGAACCAATCAGGAAACACTGGTAGTAGCCAGGCCTGAGTACACGTCAATAGCAATGGATACCCTGCTCACAGTAGCAA
Organism: Oophaga sylvatica; assembly: GCA_033576555.1. Classification (NCBI taxonomy): domain Eukaryota; kingdom Metazoa; phylum Chordata; class Amphibia; order Anura; family Dendrobatidae; genus Oophaga; species Oophaga sylvatica. Next base: position 532,923,913 of record JARQOD010000004.1, read on the forward strand.
AAAGGATTGAGTCCCGCCGGGACAGAAGGGATGTCCGGTGTTACAACTGTGGCGAGTTTGGTCATTTCCGGAACCGGTGCAGAACACCGACTTCGCAAAGAAGAAGAAGAAACACAGAAAGCAGTGAAGAACCCCGTCCATAGGACAGGAGCACACCAAGTCCACAGGGAACCCCACCAGTGGGACCAATATCCTGAGAGTGGATGGCGTAGTCATATCTTTTTTTATGGAACTCCGCAACCTCACCTATCTATCAGAATCTTCTGCGTCCTGCATGGGAATTGATGGTCAAGTCAGACATTTCCAGATTATGAAGCCCCTGAGCGTGTGGACTCAGCCAGAACACTCCATCATGTCCCAGTTTGTTGTGTCAAAAACCTGCACCCTCAACCTATTGGGAGTGGACTTACTGCAGAAGCTGAAAGCGACCAGAGTGTTCCAGGAAGATGGGACCATGACACTTTCTTCACCCCTGACCCAAGAAGAAACAGGAACCTCAAACAACCACACTGCAGACCTATCACAGGAGGTGCTGGACATAGTACCAGAAAAGCCACTCCATCACCCAGAGTCAAGATGTCTCTGACCAACTGAAGGTCTAAGTGAACTCGCCTAAGAAGACGGCCTGAGAACTTTGACATTGGCCAGGATATTCAACTCAAGAAGGACCCTACTCGCTTCATGGAATGGCAACACCTCATCCAGCTCCAACGCCAGAGGTTCATCTTTTGCAAGCACCAGGAGGTCCCCCCTGCAATCAACCAGTTCACCCAAGCCCTAGACCGGCAAAAGGCCACTCAGCTCTTCAAACTTGTACACAAATACTGACCTGAGACCGAGCTGGAGAAAAGAAACAACTGATGGCCCGTGCTGAGAAAAAGCAGCCGGTTAAGGAGATGTCCCAACAAGAAGACCCCCTGTGACCAGAGCAGGTGCTAACACAGTGACTGTCTTGGTGGAGAACAAGAAAGCCAGCTGGTCGTCATCTCTCATGATGTGGATGGGAGTCCCATCGGAATCAATCCCAGCTTTCCACAGTGAAGAAAAAGACAGTAAACCCCACTGAGTTCAGAATGGTGCAAGGCCTGGAGGCTGCGAAAGAGGCTACGGTATTTGAAACCCCAACAGTGCTGAACCGTCACACTCTGCTCTCAAGAGTCCCAGTCACCGCAACGGTATTCACGGTGATCAACCTGGCCAGTGCCTTCTTCAGTATTTCCCCTCCACCTGGAGGCCTGCCTTCACGCACCAGTGCAGTGCATATGGACAGTGTTGCCTCAAGGTGCTCAGAACAAGCCCTTCAAGTTTCACCAAGACAATGTCCTCCATCCTCGTCAACTGGATTGCAGAATATGCAAGAGTCACTCTTCTACAACACGTGGATGACCTTCTCATTTGTGTGGTTGACATCGATATCTGCACAGTCCATTACTTGTCTCTCCTACTCTACCTGGAAGAACAGCAACGCAAGGTCTGGAAGAACAAAGTCCAGTGATGTCAGAAGCAAGTTACATCCCTAAGACACTGTATTGCCCACCAGACGAAACACATGTCAAAAGACTGGAAGACCACTGTGGAGAAGATGGCTCCCCCAAAATGCTGCAGGCCTTCCCTGGTCTAGTGTCGTATTGCAGAACCTGGATCCCTGATGCCTCAGTCCTAATGCAGCCTCTGTACTCTTGCATCAACGTAACCCCGCTCCTTCTATCAGACGCAGCCTTCAACCCATTCAGGAGATTGGAAGAACTCCACAGTCTCAGCGCCAATACCAGGCCTACCTGACTACGAGAAGTCTTTCCGTCTACCTGATGGAAGAAAGAAGGTCATGCTACTGGAGTCCTGATATGGATTCACGGGGGAAAACAGAGACTTTTAGGCTGCCTCTCAGCCCGCTTGGATCCAGTTGCAAGAGGAGCACCCTCCTGCCTGATGGCAGTATCTGCAACACACACCTTCCTGGACAAGGTTGCTGACATCACTCTTGGACAGCCACTGGAAACTCTCACTCCACACGACATCTTGGCAATCTTCAATCAAGCTCAACCAACAATAATCTCCCCACCGCCAGGCATCTTTGTGGCGCCTCTATCGCCTTTGTCTCATAATGTCACCGTCTCCAGACCTACAGTCCTCATCCCGGCTACTATACTCCCACTCCCAAGGGGGGATACAATATGGACTTTCCAGAACAAAATTTACAGAATTTATCCTCTACTTGGATGGCTCCAGATTTGCAGATGATGAAGAAGTTTCCACACAGGAAGTGCAGTGACCAGCAATCAAGAAATCCTGTGGTCCAGAAGTCTGTCACCTAGCCTGTCAGCCCAGGAAGCAGAACTGATAGCGCTGACGAAGGCCTGCCAGATGGCAGAAGGCAAGACTGCAAACATCTACACGGACTACAGGTACTCGCATGGCATAGCACACGACTTTAGACCCATCTGGGCTACAAGGGACTTCATCACAGCAAACGGGACAACCGTAAAGCATCATGGAGCCTTCAGGGACCTGCTGGGTATACTCCAACTTCCAAAATGGTGGCAATTTGAAAAATCAAAGTGTATGGAAAACTGAGAACAGAAGAGGCGTGAGGCAATAACATGGTGGACATGGCAGCCAAAGAAGCAGCCAAAGGAAGACAACATGGAGAAGTGGGAGAGGTCGTAGAGCCGGACGGCTACTACATGACGACTGAAGACAAGAAACCTGACAAAGAGACATCCTGGAATCTGCTCAAGAAGTTACAAGACCAAGCTCCAAAAGGAGAAGAAGAGCTGAATGCGAAAAAAGCAACACGTGAAGAAGGAAGGCTATCAATAATAGACTTCAAACTCTGCCTACCACAAAGTATGCACCCTATGGTGGTCCAATGGGCACATGGACCCACACCCACATATCAAAGACACAGATGAATGATCTGATTGGTGCTTACTGGTTCGCTTCAGGGATCTCCACCCTAACAGCCAAATTCACCAGCAGCTGTCTGACTTGCGGCAAATGCAAGCCTGGACGTATGGAAGAAAGTCCCCTCACCTCATCTGGAAAGACCACTCTACCAGCTTCAAAGGATCCAGATAGACCACATCCAGATATCGCCAAGTGAAGGATTCAAATACGCCATTGTGGTCAAAGAAGTATTTTCAAGATGAACAGAAGCCTTCCAAGTCAGCAAAGACTACTGCAAAGAAGCTACTTTCGGAAAATAGTGTGCAGATACGGGGTTCCAGAAATGATAGAAAGTGATCAGGGACCCGCATTCACAGCAAATCTGACACACGAGACCCGGTTAGCAGTAGGGTCAGATTTAGGCCTACACACTCCTTACCACCCCCAGAGCAGCAGGAAGGTAGAAAAACTGAACGGAACACTTAAGAATAGGATGTTAAAAATTGCCCAAGAGACACGCAAACCATGGCATGACACACTCCCAATTGCACTGTTTAGCGTAAGGCACACTCCCAGAGACCCAGAAAAGCTGTCACCATACGAAATTTTGTTTGGGTCTAGTCCCAAGTTAGGTGCATTCTTCCCTCAGCAGCAGAATATGAAAAATGATATCTTGTTTGCTTATGTAATTGAATTGGTCAAAAAACTAATGTCCATTCTCGAGTTTTTCTCTTCACTGCCAGATTTGATGGTCCTGTCCAAGAGCCCCAGATGACACCAACCTCTGTGTAACTAGAGGGAAAGTCTGTTTGGATCCACGTATCGCATTGCAAGGAAGCTCCCGTACCAGGAGAGACACCTAAGCCATGAAAGATGTCGTGGATGCTCTGACTGACCAGACAGATGACCTACCTGATGAAGAATACACACGTTTTTTTTCTGAACATGCAGTTAAATAAAGAGACTATGATTGCAAACACATAAACCCCCGACAGGGACAGTCCTCCTGACCGCCCATTTGCGAAAAGTCTGTATTCGGTGGGGGAGGCATGTATTAGGCATGTCTCAACTCGCCGGCAGCACAAAAGAGTTGCAGCGCTTTGGGCCAGGAGCAGGTTTTTAGGGCAAGTGGTATCTAAGGGGGACTGTCATGGAAATATATATGTATTCCATATATTCAAAGTATATTCATATATATGCATTCACAGTTAGATAGATCTCATTTGCTAAAAATCCTGTACCCAGCATATCTATGCCAGCTATAATCAGTCGTCTTAAACGAATCTGGCCTTCATAAGGAACAAGTACATAGAGTCTTAGTAGATATCTATTGTTTACTTCATAGTCATGCAAGAAAACTAGGGCAAAAGAATATAAAACAATAAATCTGCAACTTCAGCTCTTTTATCATGATTATCATAAGTATCATACTTACATTAGAACAGCCAATAATCTAGCAGCTTTTAATTGTATGTTAATTGACTAACCAGCCCCTTTTTGTAAACGTATAAAACCTTGAATGAATAATAAATGAGTAGTCTTGACGAACTGCTATACTGACACTTCCGTTGTGGACAGTTTCATTTCGTTCTGAGCGCTCAAAAAGACATTTAATAGAGATTTGGGAACGGGAAGCAGCAAACACGGAAGGATAAATTTATCCTAATTAAATTTCCATAACAGAGGAACACAGAGCAAGGCCTGAGACCTGGCAGCTCAGTAGCAAGATACTAACTGAGTAAACACATTGCACAGGCCCAGTCCACAGGGTGGGGCTGCCTTAAATACTAGAGGGCTAATGGTAATTAGTCAGTCAGGTGCACCCTGACTCCATAAGATCCAGAGAGTTCCGGCGCTGCCCCCCTATGGACACAGTCAGAAGACATGCAGAGAGCAGATAGGAAGCCAGAGGTATAGAGCCTGGAGCTGGCAGCAGACAGAAATCACAGCATGACCCGGAGCAGTGAGCAAGTAAGTGTGTGAGGGATGGGAGGCCATGCAGTGATGCCAGCAGGGTTGTTACAGCCATACCATCACCACATAATTATACTGTACATTGAATACCGCTATATCATCACCACATAACACCATATAGAGACTGAATACCACCATAAAATGTCCACATTCTACACCGATCACAGAGATGATTCAGTTTAGTGAAGGAGAGCACTTCGATTGGAGATGTTCCTTGAACAGGATTCATGCATACACCGATATGTGTTATGATTTGGTAGCCGAGGAGGACAGTAACAAAAATAGCCAAGGCAGCCAGTCACCCAGGTTGGTAACTAATAGATTGCAGACCCTTAAACTAACCGCACAACTAGAAGCAGCCGTGGGACGTACCTACGATGACATAGACGCCTTCGACACAGCCAGAGAGTTAGCTAAGCCTAAAGATAGAAAGGGGAAAGCTAACTGCCCCGGAGTAGCGCCCCAAAGGAATAGGTAGACCCCACACATATATTGGCGGTGAGACAAGATGAAATACAAACGCAGGTAGAAAATAGAGTAAGCAAACGCTGGGGACCAAAACTATCTAGAAAGGACAGAACAGGAAAGAATATTGTCTGCAATCCAGCAAAACCCTAGGAAAAATTCCAACACTTCTGATTCCAAAAATACTGAGACCATACGATCTCTCCCCAGCTAGATCAGAACTCTGGTGTGAACAGGCAGCCACTGAAATAACAGGGACTGAACAAATAAACCGAGATAGATGAGAAACAGAGACCAACGCAGGCCCCAGCTGGGGGACCCGGCTGACCTCACCCAGAAGGGCAGAAAAACAAAAACAAAACAAAACCACAGAAACAAGCAGAAAATAACTTATCTGAAAGTTGCAGGAGACATCAAACAGCCAGCTGACTTCCAAACTGGACCAGGAAGAGACAACTAATCACCAGCCAGGATCATGGGAAAGTCAGTTCCTTAAATCTCCACAGTCATTACTCCCAGATTACCAATCGTCCGCAGCTGAATCCTCAGCTGAAGGGCCTCTGTCAGTCAAGGCAGCTCCATCACTATCAGCAGCCAACAGAGGGAGCCCCAACTCAGAATCCAGAGTGTTCACAACAGATATGTATCTCTCTACAGGAACACAGATCAAAATTTTGTTAGACCTTTTATCAGCACATAAGTTACACCCACATTCCCCCAGTGATGACCTCACGTGCGCTTGGTTGTGGGATGCCCTCAGCCCTTCATGATTTTATGAAATTCCCAACTTATGTGATATCTTCAGCCCTGATGTTTGCAATAGTTTGAGATTGACACCATATTTTTTAACCGGATTTTAACGTTACCGAGAGACCAAACATGACATGACTGTTGTTAGCGATCTGTCTGTGTAGCACAGCTGCGCTTGGTGCCACATGTATCCTGGAGGATGCATGAAAGGTAATTCACAATCACCTGATATTCATTCACACTTCACATTTCCCTGGTGCCACCAGAGGGAGCCCTTTAGAGTATATAAGGGTGTGGAGAGACGTAGCAGGAGCTCAGACAGAGGAGATTCCTGTCAGATGAGTCATTCTAGCTAGACATTCCAGAGAGACATTCTAGCTGAACGTTAGCTAGTTGTTGGTTGTACCTCAGACAGAGATCTCCTTAGAACACCAGAGTGAGAGGATTCCTGTCAGAGCTCAGATTACACTAGTCTGTGTCAGAGCGTGTTGGAGAGGAAAGTTACCTCAGAACGTGCTGATTGATAGTTCCCTAGGAAAGTGGAAAATGACTCTCGGAGTGTGCATAGATCAGTCTGACGGAAGGTCCTGATAGCTACTTCGGACAGAGCCTAAGAAAGAAGTGAAGGAAATGGAACTGCAGTATTTGTAACACCGAGTCAACTGAGGTATTGTTAGAGAGCGAGCGTGCCGACGCTTGGAGAGCGGTGAAGAGAAGGAAGCTGACATCTACTGCTGCTTGTGCTTATGTTAAAGGTGTGAGTAGGACGACAGGCAAGTGGAAAAAGAGAAAGAGAGAGTGACTGAGGATGAATAGCAATGATGGCTTACCTCCACTCTGCACCACCGGACACCGGGTCCGAGCTTGCTAGTACCTTCATGGCTAGTGGAAGAAACCGGAGACCCTGCTGGACTTCAGGTCACAGAGGGGCCCAACAGTGCTGATACGTAACCGGGTCAGGAAGAACAGGAGTCTAGCAGGACGCTGCAGATAGAGACTTAGTTCTGTCCAAAAGAAGGCTCCACCACAAGATCAGCCGGGCGTAGCAAAGAGAACGGAGTTAAACTTTGTTCCATGCAAGTTAGAAACTCACACACATATAGACGTAAGGAGGCCCTACACCTACTCAGTGATTACTGGACGTGCATCCTCCACCCTGAAGGCCTCCCGGGACGTGCCTGCAACTTCATCACCAGTAAAGGTACAGAAAGAGACTGTCTGGTGTGTGTCTGCATTATTGCTCCTACACCGCCATATACCTCGAGGGACCAGTCTTGCCTGTGGAAGACTTAACACCTTGCTGCCCCAACCCTCAGAGGATTCACCCTGCAGCGCTGTTCACCCTGATCAGAAACCACATGTGGCGTCACGAACATTTCTACAATCCCCTGTAAATATCCCCCTTTTAGTGAGCGCCCAGGGCCACTGACCGAGCTGCGCTACCCGTGATATCCCCCAGTGAAGTGAACGGGCTCGGTGCCGAGTACCCCACAGCCCTGGTACGTGCGACTCATCTACACTATTGATTTTGAGGCTTATAGGCAGGAGTTACAGTTATGAAAAATATGCATCTTCTGAATATCACCATAACAGATCCACATAATAGTGCCAAATAGTCACTGAGTACTGTCATACCATATCCATGGTACATTACATTTCCAGTGATCACTTGTTGCTGGTGCCAAAAAAAGCAACCAAGGAGAACATGGTCACCACCCTAATCTGTTAATAACTAACTGAAATCAATAATTCTACTTACTGCAGTGATACCGTTATATTTTCCTGAACAGTTGTCATCATTTGTTTTTCTGTACTTTTCTTACATCCTTCAAATATAGCTCACACCCCAACAGGGACTTGAACCCTGAACCCTCAGAATAAAGGTCTAATGCTCTACCGACTGAGCTATCCAGGCTCTGTTTATGATCTCTGACACAATTACTTTCTCTTTCAGCCATCTGCGGTCTTCCCTTCATTGCTGTTTACACAGTAACACCATCTTTTGCTATACGTACTGGCACTAATTCCTACTAGCTGGACGGAGATCTAAATACCGCCATATCATCACCACATAAAAACACCAAATAATAATTGAATACCGCCATACCAACACCTCATAATAATACCAAAATAGTGACTGAATACAGCCATACCATCACCACAGAGTAACACTATAAATTGACTGAATACTGCAATACCAACACCACATTTTAACACAAAAAACTGACTGAATACGGCCATAAAATCACCACACAATAACACCAAATAGCGACTGAATACCACCATACCATCACCACATAACGACACTATAAAGTGAATGAATGCCTCCATCACAACACCACATAATAACACCAAATATTGACAGAATACCGACATACCATCACAACATAACAACACCATAAAATGACTGAATTCCACCATACAATCATCACATAATAACACCAAATGGTGACTGATTGCCGCAATACCATAACCACATAATACTACATAGTGGCCAAATACCGCCATACCATCACCACATAACACCAGTGACTGAATACTGCCAATACCATCACCACATAATTATACTGTACAATGACTGAATACCGCTATACCAAATAAGTTACACACACATTCCCCCCGTGATGACCTCACATGGGCTTGGTTGTGGGATGCCCTCAGCCCTTCATGATTTTATGAAATTCCCAGCTTATGTGATATCTTCACCCCTGATGTTTGCAATAGTTTGAGATTGACGCCGTATTTTTTAACGGGATTTTACCGTTACCGAGAGACCAAACATGACAAGACTGTTGTTAGCGATCTGTCCACTATTGATTTTGAGGCTTATAGGCAGGAGTTACAGTTATGAAAAAATATGCATCTTCTGAATACCACCATAACAGATCCACATAATAGTGCCAAATAGTAACTGAGTACCGTCATACCATATTGATGGTACATTACATTTCCAGTGATCACTTGTTGCTGGTGCCAAAAAAAGCAACCAAAGAGAACATGGTCACCACCCTAATCTGTTAAAAACTAACTGAAATCTATGATACTACTTACTGTATTAATACCGTTATATTTTCCTGAATAGTTGTCATCATTTGTTTTTCTGTACTTTTCTTACATTCTTCAAATATAGCATTTATTGTTTTCCTCTGTATTAAAAAGCTCACGCCCAAACAGGGACTTGAACCCTGGACCCTCAGATTAAAAGTCTGATGCTCTACCGACTGAGCTATCCGGGCTCTGTTCTTGATTTTGACACAATTACTTTCTCCTTCAGTCATTTGCCATCTCATCTGCCTTTCTGGTTACACAGTATCACCATCTTTTGCTATACGTACTGGGCACTAATTCCTAATAGCTGGATGGAGATCTCAATACCGCCATACCATCACCACATAAAAACACCAAATAATGATTGAATACCGCCATACCATCACCACATAATAATACCAAAATGTGACAAAATATCGCTATACCATCACCACATATTACCAGCAAATAGTGAATGAATACCCCGTACCAACACCACATAGTAATACTATAAAGTGACTGAATACCACCATACCAACACCTCATAATAATACCAAATAGTGACTGAATACAGCCATACCATCACCACAGAATAACACTATAAAGTGACTGACTACAGCCATACCAACACCACATTTTAACACTAAAAAGTGACTGACTACCGTCATGCAATCAACACATAATAACACCAAATAGTGACTGACTACCGCCATGCCATCACTACATATTAACATAATAACACCAAATAGTGACTGATTGCCGCAATACCATAACCAGGGCTGCCACTAGGAATTTCGGGGCCCCATACTGGCAAAATTTATGGGGCCCCCCTTGAGACTCTGCCCAGGCTCCACCCCTCAGTTCCGCATCCACCCTAGCTCCTCCTCCACCACATAAACCTTCCAAAATTCCTCCGCCCTTTCATGGAAAAACTTCACTTCTGCACCATGCCCTCACCAATGACACATTAACACCAATCACTCGATGAATATGCAGCATTTTGCTTGTTTAGTATAATACACCCCATAGTCCTCCATATATTATAATGTATCCATGGTCCTCCATATAGTATAATACACTGCTAATAGCCCTCCATGTATTAAAATACACTCAGTCATTCATATAGTATAATACACTCCTCATAGTGCTCCATGTAGTATAATGCACCGCCATAGTCATCCATGTAGTACAATTCACTTCCCATAGTATAATGCACCCCATAGCTCTTCATATGGTATAATGTATTCCCCATAGTCCTCGATACAGTATAATGCAGCCCACATATAGTATAATGCAGTCACCCTATAGAGCATAATGCAGCCACCCCACAGAGCATAATGCAGCCACCCCACAGAGTATAATGCAACCACCCCAGAGTATAATGCAACCACCCCAGAGTATAATGCAACCACTCCAGAGTATAATGCAACCACCCCACAGAGTATAATGCAACCACCCCACAGAGTATAATGTAAACCCCCATAGAATATAATTGAGCCCCCTTATATAGTATAATGTAGCCCCTCCATAAAATACAATGTAGCCCTCATATAGTATAATGCAGCCCCCATGGAATATAATGTAGTTCCCTCATAAAAGTATAATGAAGCCCCCATACAATATAATCTAGCCCCCCATAGAATACAATGTAGCCACCTCATACAGTATAATGTAGCCCCCTCATAAGTGTATGATGCAATCACCCCTCATAGAATATAATAAATATAATACAGCCCCTCATAGAATATAATGTATCCCCGAATAGAATATTATACAGCCCGCCTCCCCAAAGGAATATAACATAGCCCCCCATAGTATATAACACAGCCACAAAGTATATAGCACAGCCACCCTATAAAATATAATATATCTCCCAATAGTATATAACACAGCCAACATAGTATATAGCACGGCCCACATAGTATATAGCGCGGCCCACATAGTATACAACAGGACCCACATAGTATACAGCACGGCCCACATAGTATATAGCAGGGCCCACATAGTGTACAGCGTGGCCCACATAGTATATAGTAGCAGGGCCCACATTGTACAGCAGAGCCCACATGGTATACGACAGGGCCCACATAGTATATAGTAGCAGGGCCCACATTGTACAGCAGGGCCCACATAGTTTACGGCAGGGCCCACATAGTATATAGTAGCAGGGCACACATTGTACAGCAGGGCCCACATAGTATACAGCAGGGCCCACATAGTATATAGTAGCAGGGCCCACATTGTACAGAAGGGCCCACATTGTACAGCAGGGCCCACATAGTATATAGTAGCAGGGCCCACATAGTATATAGTAGCAGGGCCCACATTGTACAGCAGGGCCCACATAGTATACGGCAGGGCCCGGCCCACATAGTATATAGTAGCAGGGCCCACATTGTATATGGCAGGGCCCACATAGTATATAGTAGCAGGGCCCACATTGTACAGTAGGGTGTTATGTTTCGGTAGCTGAGGAGTGCAGGCAAAAAAGGCAATACAGCAGAGCAGTTGGAATCTATGAGATTGCAGTACCCTGACTAACCACAACAACTAGAGGCAGCCGTGGAGCGTTCCTACGTTGGTCCTAGACGCCTCGTCACAGCCTGAGAAACTAACTACACCTAAAGATAGAAATAGGAAAGCTATCTGCCCCGGAGCAGAACCCCAAAGATAATAGAAAGCCCCCAAACATGTAATGGCGGTTAGACAAGAAGAAATACAGACACAGACAGAAAATAGCATGAGCAAACGTTGGGGCCCAAACTAACTAAATAGAAAAGGATAGGAAGGGTACTTACTGCAATCCCAGAAAACCCTGAAAAGCACCAACTCTACTAATTTCAAAAACACCTGAGATCACACGACCTCTACCACCTAAATTAGTTCTCTGGTGTAACAAAATCAAAACAGCAGCCACTGAAAAAACTGGAAAAAGCAAAGGTACAAACATCAGTGGCTGAACTAAACTGAGAGGGCAAAAGCCCCCGGAGGGGACCCTGAAGGCCCCCACAGAAGTGCAGGACAAAATGCAAAAATCAAGCACAAAAACAAAAAGAAGAAAATGTCTTATCTGTTAGCAGGAGATGCAGACACGACACAGCAGGCTACAAAGGAAACAGGAATCAAGGATTCAGACCAGAACAATTGATCACCGGCAACCCTGATGGGAAGGTGACTCCCTTATATAAGACCAGTCAGTAACACCTGATTCCCAATCCTCACAATCTTCACAATCTTCACTGGACAGACCAGCACCGCTTGTAACCACCAGAGGGAGCCTCTGCTCAGAACTCATCCCAAGCCCACTCACAACAGTACCCCCCCCTTGAGGAGGGGTCACCGAACCCTCATTTGAGCAACCAGTTCGGTCAGGATGAGTTCTATGGTAGCACGGATGAGTCTCCTAGCATGGATGTCCGAAGCAAACACCCAAGAATTGTCTTCCTGATCATAACCTCTCCACTTAACCAAATACTGGAGTTTCCGTCTAGAAAAACGAGAATCTAATATTTTCTCAACCACATACTCCAGATTGCCCTCAACCAAAACAGGGTCAGGAGGCACAGCAGCAGGAACCACTGGCTCAACAAACCTCTTCAACAAGGACTTGTGGAACACGTTATGGATCTTAAATGTCCCTGGAAGAAGCAAACGAAAAGAAACAGGATTAAGAATCTCTATGATCTTATAAGGTCCAATGAACCTAGGCTTAAATTTAGGAGATGCTACTCTCATAGGAATATTTTTTGAGGACAACCAGACCAAGTCACCTACTTTAAACCGAGGACCATCAGTCCTATGCCGGTTAGCAAACCGCTGGGCCCTCTCCTGAGAGAGGGACAACCTCTCCACTACCTGGTCCCAAATCTGTTGCATATGCTCCACAACAGAGTCAACACCTGGACAGACAGAAGCCTCCGTCTGTCCTGAAGAAAATCGAGGGTGAAACCCAGAATTACAGAAAAACGGAGACATCAAAGTGGCAGAGCTAGCCCTATTATTAAGAGCAAACTCAGCCAAAGGCAAAAAAGAGACCCAGTCATCCTGATCAGCAGACACAAAGCATCTTAGATAAGTCTCCAATGTCTGTTTTTTTCTCTCAGTTTGACCATTGGTCTGAGGATGAAATGCCGAGGAGAAAGACAATTGAACACCCAGTTTAGAACAAAAAGTCCTCCAAAATCTGGAAACAAACTGGACTCCTCTGTCAGACACTATGTTCTCAGGAATGCCGTGTAAACGAACCACGTGCTGAAGGAACAACGGCACCAATTCAGAGGAGGAAGGCAACTTAGGTAATGGCACAAGATGTATCATCTTGGAAAACCTATCACAAATCACCCAGATGGCGGTCATTCTCTGAGAAACAGGAAGGTCGGAAATGAAATCCATAGAGATATGGGTCCATGGTCTCTTGGGCACAGGCAATGGCATCAACAAACCACTAGAGCGAGAGCAAGGCTTGGAGCGAGAGCAAGTCCCGCAGGACTGCACAAATTCCCTGACATCACGAGACAAGGTAGGCCACCAAAAGGACCGACTAACCAAGTCTCTGGTACCAAAAATTCCGGGATGCCCAGCCAACGCGGAACAATGAATCTCAGACATCACACTCTTTTTCCACTGGTCCGGGACAAACAATTTTCCAACAGGGCAGCGCTCGGGCCTATCCTCCTGACACCCCTCCAGAGCAAGTCTCAAATTAGGTGAGATGGCGGAAAGAACTACACCCTCTTTCAAAATAACAGAAGGATCAGATAACTCAGGAGAGTCCGCAAGGAAGCTCCTCGAGAGGGCATCCGCCTTAACATTCTTAGTGCCAGGAAGAAAGGTAACCACAAAATTAAAACGTGTGAAAAACAAGGCTCACCTGGCCTGTCTAGGATTGAGTCGCTTGGCAGATTCCAGATAAACCAGATTCTTATGGTCAGTAAGGACCACCACCTGATATTTGGCTCCCTCCAGCCAATGTCTCCACTCTTCAAAAGCCCACTTCATGGCCAATAACTCCCGATTACCCACGTCATAATTACGTTCAGTAGGAGAAAATTTTCGAGAAAAAAAGGCACAAGGGTTACTTTTAGAGGTCTCTGGATCTTTTTGGGACAAAACGGCACCTGCCCCAATTTCAGAGGCATCAACCTCCACCTGAAATGGCAGAGAAACATCAGGCTGCCGTAGAACAGGAGCAGAAGTGAATCTCTGCTTAAGTTCCTGAAATGCAGAGACTGCCTCAGGAGGCCAATTCACCACATCAGAACCCTTTTTGGTCAAATCAATAACCGAGAAATTACCAATAAATTTACGATAAAAATTGGCAAAACCCAAAAATTTTTGAAGAGCCTTTAATGAAGTAGGTTGGACACAATCACAGATGGCCTGAACCTTGAGTGGGTCCATTTCAATAACAGATGGGGACAAAATGAATCCCAGAAATGAGATCCTCTGTACGCCAAAAAGACACTTTGATCCCTTCACATACAGAGCATTCTCTCTCAAAATCTGGAATACAGTTCGAACATGTTTCACATGAGAGTCCCAGTCATTAGAAAAAATCAAGATATCATCCAAATAAACAATCAGAAATGTATCCACAAAATCCCTGAAAATGTCATTCATGAAGGACTGGAAGGCAGAAGGAGCATTAGTGAGCCCAAAGGGCATCACAAGGTACTCAAAATGCCCCTCCGGGGTATTGAATGCCGTCTTCCATTCATCCCCGTGCTTAATGCGAATAAGGTTATATGCCCCCCTGAGGTCAAGCTTGGTAAACCAAGTAGCGTTTTTCACCCTGGAAAACAGGTCAGAAATCAAGGGTAACGGGTATTGATATTTCACAGTAATATTGTTCAAAAGACGATAATCAATACACGGCCTTAATGAACCATCCTTTTTGGCCACAAAGAAAAAACCGGCACCTAAGGGTGAAGAGGATGGTTTGATATGACCCTTCTCCAATGACTCCTTGATATAAGACCGCATAGCGTCATGTTCAGGTACAGACAAGTTAAAAAGGCGACCTTTAGGGAATTTACTACCAGGCACTAATTCAATAGCGCAGTCATAGCTCCTATGGGGAGGCAAGGATGCAGATTTACTTTCGCTAAATACTTCAGAAAAATCAATCAAAAAGTCAGGAACATCCTGAGCCTGGGGGAGGCAGAAAAAACAGGAGTGTTGGTATTAACACATTGGCAGCCCCAACTGGTTACAGACACAGATTTCCAATCCAAAACAGGATTATGAGACTGTAACCAAGGGAAACCCAGTACGATAATATCATGCAGATTATACAGAACCAAAAATTTGCAGCACTCTTGATGATCAGGTTCAACCCTCATTATCACCTGAGTAGAGAACTGAGGTTTATTCTCAGCCAAAGGGGTAGAATCGATCCCCAGTAGGGGAATAGACTTCTGTAGGGGTATCAAGGGAAACCCACAACGTTTAGCAAAATCATAATCCATCAGGTTAATAGCTGCTCCAGAATCAACGAAAGCCTGAGCAGAAAATGAGGACAGAGAGCATATCAGAGTGACAGTTAACAAAAACTTAGTCTGAACACTACCCAAGACAACTGAGCGTGCAAAACGTCTTCCCCGCTTAGGGCAGACTGAAATAGCATGAGAGGCATCACCACAGTAGAAACATAACCCATTGCGCTTTCGAAACTCATGACGCTGTGCCCCAGACACCACTCTATCACACTGCATGGATTCAGAAGCAGGTTCACAAGGCAACACTATTCCACGCATACTTCTCCGCTCACGCAAACGTCTGTCAATTTGAATCGCTAATGACATAGAATCATTGAGACCAGAGGGGACAGGGAATCCCACCATAACATCCTTTACATTATCTGACAGACCCTTCCGAAAAAGGGCCGCCAAAGCGTCGTCATTCCACTTAGTCAGGACTGCCCACCTACGGAATCTCTGACAGTATAACTCAGCGTCATCAAGCCCCTGATTTAATGCCAACAAGGCTTTTTCAGCTTGATCAGTGACATTAGGCTCATCGTACAATAACCCCAAAGCCTGAAAAAATGCATCAACATCACTCAAAACAGGATCCCCAGGTGTCAGGGAAAAAGCCCAATCCTGAGGATCGCCGCGCAGGAGAGAGATGACAATTTGAACCTGCTGCGCTGCGTTCCCTGAGGACTTAGATTTTAAGGCAAAAAACAATTTACAATTATTTTTGAAATTCTGAAAGTTAGCTCGATCCCCTAAAAACAAATCTGGCATGGGAATCCTAGGTTCCACAACAGGCAACCTAGCAAGATATGCAGCTATACTCTGAACCTCAGTGGCAAGCTGATCCACACGGCCAGACAACTGTGCAAACTCCATTGAGAGAAAAAATCCTCCCCAGCACCCAGAGATACAGAGGGAAAAAAAAAAAAAAATGCAACAAACAGAAAAATATCTCTGACAACTCTGACAACCGTTTTTTCTTTCACAAATTTTTTCCCTTCTGTGAGTACATACAATTTTAAATTTTAGGCCTGTGATACTGTTATGTTTCGGTAGCTGAGGAGTGCAGGCAAAAAAGGCAATACACCAGAGCAGTTGGAATCTATGAGATTGCAGTACCCTGACTAACCACAACAACTAGAGGCAGCCGTGGAGCGTTCCTACGTTGGTCCTAGACGCCTCGTCACAGCCTGAGAAACTAACTACACCTAAAGATAGAAATAGGAAAGCTATCTGCCCCGGAGCAGAACCCCAAAGATAATAGAAAGCCCCCAATCATGTAATGGCGGTTAGACAAGAAGAAATACAGACACAGACAGAAAATAGTATGAGCAAACGTTGGGGCCCAAACTAACTAAATAGAAAAGAATAGGAAGGGTACTTACTGCAATCCCAGAAAACCCTGAAAAGCACCAACTCTACTAATTTCAAAAACACCTGAGATCACACAACCTCTACCACCTAAATTAGTTCTCTGGTGTAACAAAATCAAAACAGCAGCCACTGAAAAAACTGGAAAAAGCAAAGGTACAAACATCAGTGGCTGAACTAAACTGAGAGGGCAAAAGCCCCCGGAGGGGACCCTGAAGGCCCCCACAGAAGTGCAGGACAAAATGCAAAAATCAAGCACAAAAACAAAAAGAAGAAAATGTCTTATCTGTTAGCAGGAGATGCAGACACGACACAGCAGGCTACAAAGGAAACAGGAATCAAGGATTCAGACCAGAACAATTGATCACCGGCAACCCTGATGGGAAGGTGAC
The DNA here is from genome assembly GCA_033576555.1 of Oophaga sylvatica. Classification (NCBI taxonomy): domain Eukaryota; kingdom Metazoa; phylum Chordata; class Amphibia; order Anura; family Dendrobatidae; genus Oophaga; species Oophaga sylvatica. The sequence continues at coordinate 532,941,254 of JARQOD010000004.1, forward strand.
TCCCTTATATAAGACCAGTCAGTAACACCTGATTCCCAATCCTCACAATCTTCACTGGACAGACTAGCACTGCTTGTAACCACCAGAGGGAGCCTCTGCTCAGAACTCATCCCAAGCCCACTCACAACAGTAGGGCCCACATAGTATACTGCAGGGCCCACATAGTATATAGTAGCAGGGCCCACATTGTACAGCAGGGCCCACATTGTACAGCAGGGCCCACATTGTATACGACAGGGCTCACATAGTATATAGTAGCAGGGCCCACATTGTACAGCAGGGCCCACATAGTATACGGCAAGGCCCACATAGTATATAGTAGCAGGACCCACATTGTACAGTAGGGCCCACATAGTATACGGCAGGGTCCACATAGTATATAGTAGCAGGGCCCACATTGTACAGCAGGGCCCACATTGTACAGCAGGGCCCACATTGTATACGGCAGGGCCCACATAGTATATAGTAGCAGGGCCCACATTGTACAGTAGGGCCCACATAGTATACGGCAGGGCCCACATAGTATATAGTAGCAGGGCCCACATTGTACAGCAGGGCCCACATTGTACAGCAGGGCCCACATTGTATACGGCAGGGCCCACATAGTATATACTAGCAGGGCCCACATTGTATACGGCAGGGCCCACATAGTATACGGCAGGGCCCACATAGTATACGGCAGGGCCCACATAGTATATAGTAGCAGGGCCCACATTGTATACGGCAGGGCCCACATTGTACAGCAGGGCCAATATTGTATATGGCAGGGCCCACATATTATATAGTAGCAGGGCCCACATTGTACAGCAGGGCCCACATAGTATACGGCAGGGCCCACATAGTATATAGTAGCAGGGCCCACATTGTATACGGCAGGGCCCACATTGTACAGCAGGGCCCACATAGTATACGGCAGGGCCCACATAGTATACAGTAGAAGGGCCCACATTGTTCAGCAGGGCCCACATTGTACAGCAGGGCCCACATTGTACAGCAGGGCCCACATAGTATACGGCAGGGCCCACATAGTATACGGCAGGGCCCACATTGTACAGCAGGGCCCACATAGTATACGGCAGGGCCCACATTGTACAGCAGGGCCCACATAGTATACGGCAGGGCCCACATTGTTCAGCAGGGCCCACATTGTACAGCAGGGCCCACATTGTACAGCAGGGCCCACATATTATACGGCAGGGCCTACATTGTACAGCAGGGCCCACATAGTATACGGCAGGGCCCACATTGTACGGCAGGGCCCACATAGTATATGGCAGGGCCCACATTGTACAGCAGGGCCCACATTGTATACGCAGGGCTCACATAGTATATAGTAGCAGGACCCACATTGTACAGCAGGGCCCACATAGTATACGGCAAGGCCCACATAGTATATAGTAGCAGGGCCCACATTGTACAGTAGGGCCCACATAGTATACGGCAGGGTCCACATAGTATATAGTAGCAGGGCCCACATTGTACAGCAGGGCCCACATTGTACAGCAGGGCCCACATTGTATACGGCAGGGCCCACATAGTATATAGTAGCAGGGCCCACATTGTACAGTAGGGCCCACATAGTATACAGCAGTGCCCACATAGTATATAGTAGCAGGGCCCACATTGTACAGCAGGGCCCACATTGTACAGCAGGGCCCACATTGTATACGGCAGGGCCCACATAGTACATAGTAGCAGGGCCCACATTGTACAGCAGGGCCCACATAGTATACGGTAGGGCCCACATAGTATATAGTAGCAGGGCCCACCTTGTATATGGCAGGGCACACATTGTACAGCAGGGCCCACATTGTATACGGCAGGGCCCACATAGTATACAGTAGCAGGGCCCACATTGTACAGTAGGGCCCACATAGTATACTGCAGGGCCCACATAGTATATACTAGCAGGGCCCACATTGTATACGGCAGGGCCCACATTGTACAGCAGGGCCCACATTGTATACGGCAGGGCCCACATGGTATATAGTAGCATGGCCCAAATTGTACAGCAGGGCCCACATAGTATACGGCAGGGCCCACATAGTATATAGTAGAAGGCCCACATTGTTCAGCAGGGCCCACATTGTACAGCAGGGCCCACATTGTACAGCAGGGCCCACATAGTATACGGCAGGGCCCACATAGTATACGGCAGGGCCCACATAGCATACGGCAGGGCCCACATTGTACAGCAGGGCCCACATAGTATACGGCAGGGCCCAACTTGTACAGCAGGTCCCACATAGTATACGGCAGGGCCCACATTGTTCAGCAGGGCCCACATTGTACAGCAGGGCCCACATTGTAAGCAGGGCCCACATAGTATACGGCAGGGCCCACATTGTACGGCAGGGCCCACATAGTATACGGCAGGGCCCACATTGTACAGCAAGGCCCACATAGTATACAGCAGGGCCCACATAGTATACGGCAGGGCCCACATTGTACAGCAGGGCCCACATAGTATACGGCAGGGCCCACATAGTATACGGCAGGGCCCACATAGTATATGGCAGTGCCCACATTGTACGCAGGGCCCACATAGTATACGGCAGGGCCCACATTGTACGGCAGGTCCCTCATAGTATACGGCAGGGCCCACATTGTACAGCAGGGCCCACATAGTCTACGGCAGGGCCCACATAGTATACGGCAGGGCCCACATTGTATACGGCAGGGCCCACATAGTATACGGCAGGGCCCACATTGTACGGCAGGGCCCACAGAGCATATGGCAGGGCCCACATTGTACGGCAGGGCCCACATAGTATACGGCAGGGCCCACATTGTACAGCAGGGCCCACATAGTATACGGCAGGGCCCACATTGTACGACAGGGCCCACATAGTATACGGCAGGGCCCACATTGTACAGCAGGGCCCACATTGTACAGCAGGGCCCACATAGTATACGGCAGGGCCCACATTGTACAGCAGGGCCCACATAGTATACGGCAGGGCCCACATTGTACAGCAGGGCCCACATAGTATACGGCAGGGCCCACATTGTACAGCAGGGCCCACATAGTATACGGCAGGGCCCACATTGTACAGCAGGGCCCACATTGTACAGCAGGGCCCACATAGTATACGGCAGGGCCGACATTGTACAGCAGGGCCCACATTGTAGAGCAGGGCCCACATTGTACAGCAGGGCCCACATAGAATACGGCAGGGCCCACATTGTACAGCAGGGCCCACATTGTCCAGCCTTCTTCTCTCCTCCACCCACCCACAGTTCAGTAAAGCACTGACAGCTTTAGAAAAAAATTAAAAATACTCCTCACCTCATCCTCGTGCCCGCGCTGCTCCCAGCTCCTGTCTCCTGCTCTGCCCGGCACACAGTGAGCGCGCTGTGTCAGAGGCAGGGCGGGGAATGATGGGAGAGGGAGCGTCAGCTGACGCTCTCTCCTCCATCATCGCTTTGAACTGTACCGGCAGACGCCGGTATAGTTCAAAGCAGCGGCGGGGGGAGTCGGCGCTGGGGGCAGGCGGGCCCCCCTGCCACACAGGGGCCCCCATAGCGGCTGCGTGATGTGAAGCTAGCTGGGGGCCCCTTGGGGAGCAGAAAGAGCCTCAAAATGTTGGGGGCCTGAGTGCGGACCTGCGTGCTCGGGCGGCGGGCCCCCCTAATCACCGGGCCCCATACAGCAGTAAGGGTTCTCATGCCCTGATGGCGGCCCTGACCATAACCACATAATAACACCACATAACGACTGAATACCGCCATACCATCACCACATAACGCCAAATAGTCAATGAATACCGCCATACCATCACTACATAACGACACTATAAAGTGACTTAATACCTCCATAACAACAACAGATAATAACACCAAATATTGACCAATCACCGCCATACCATCACCACAAAACACCAGTGACTGAATACTGCCATACCATCACCACATAATTATACTGTACATTGAATACCGCTATACCATCAACACATAACACCATATAGAGACTGAACACCACCATAAAATGTAAACATTCTACACCGATCACAGAGATGATTCAGTTTAGTGAAGGAGAGCACTTCGACTGGAGATGTTCCGTGAACAGGATTCATGAATACACCGATATGTATCTCTCTACAGGAACACAGATCAAAATTTCGCTAGACCTTTTATCAGCACATAAGTTACACCCACATTCCCCCTGTGATGACCTCACGTGCGCTTGGTTGTGGGATGCCCTCAGCCCTTCATGATTTTATGAAATTCCCAACTTATGTGATATCTTCACCCCTGATGTTTGCAATAGTTTGAGATTGACACCATATTTTTTAACCGGATTTTAACGTTACCGAGAGACCAAACATGACATGACTGTTGTTAGCGATCTGACCACTATTGATTTTGAGGCTTATAGGCAGGAGTTACAGTTATGAAAAAATATGCATCTTCTGAATACAATCATAACAGATCCACATAATAGTGCCAAATAGTGACTGAGTACCGTCATACCATATTGATGGTACATTACATTTCCAGTGATCACTTGTTGCTGGTGCCAAAAAAAGCAACCAAGGAGAACATGGTCACCACCCTAATCTGTTAAAAACTAACTGAAATCTATGATACTAATTACTGTAGTAATACCGTTATATTTTCCTGAATAGTAGTCATCTTTTGTTTTTCTGTACTTTTCTTACATTCTTCAAATATAGCATTTATTGTTTTCCTCTGTATTAAAAAGCTCACGCCCGAACAGGGACTTGAACCCTGGACCCTCAGATTAAAAGTCTGATGCTCTACCGACTGAGCTATCCGGCTCTGTTCATGATTTTTGACACAATTACTTTCTCCTTCAGCCATCTGCCGTCTCATCTGCCTTTCTGTTTACACAGTAACACCATCTTTTGCTATACGTACTGGGCACTAATTCCTACTAGCTGGACGGAGATCTTAATACCGCCATACCATCACCGCATAAAAACACCAAATAATAATTGAATACCGCCATGCCAACACCTCATAATAATACCAAAATAGTGACTGAATACAGCCATACCATCAGAGTAAGGCTGGAGTCACACACAACCACAAAAAATCGGTCCGTTTTAGACGGTCGACAATCGGATCAAAATAAAAACATCACACATCCTTCTGGCATCCGATTTTCCTTCAAAGATGCGATTTAGTCGCATGTGTGTGTACCTTGTAACATCCGATTTTCATCCGACTTGCGAGATTTTCTCGCAGGCTTGCAAAACTGACATATAATGGATCCAAAAGAATAGTATTTAAATGCCAAAAGAAAGAATAGATATATACACATAGAGCACATATATATATATATGTCATTGTGACATATATATATATATATATATAATTTATAGTTCTTACACTTCTACATACTGTTATAGCCGCTAATTCAATTGCCGGCTTCAGTGAAATCACAGAAGCCGACATGAAATGATACATTGTTTCCACACATTTAACCATGTCATTTCCTGTATTTTTATATATGTTTGAAACATACAATTACATGAGTTATGTGTGCTAAATTTCAGACATGTAGGGGTTAATTAAAGGTGTAAATTCGTTGAAAAAAAATGCGTGGGCTCCCGCTGTATTTTCTCCACCAGACAGACAAAGCAAGCGAGTGGTGTCAGATAATAACAGCCTAGGGAGGGTACATTTTTTTTGTGCCCCCCCTGGCTACTAACATCTGCCCCCAGACACCCCAGAAAGGGCAAATCTATAATTAGATTCGCCCTTTCTGGCACTTTGCCCGTCTATTCCCATTGCCCTGTAGCGGTGGCGAATGGGTTATGTTATGTTACGGTAGCTGAGGAGTGCAGGTAAAAAAGGAAATACACCAGAGCAGTTGGAATCTATGAGATTGCAGTACCCTGACTAACCACCGCAACTAGAGGCAGCCGTGGAGCGTTCCTACGATGGTCCTAGACGCCTCGTCACAGCCTGAGAAACTAACTACACCTAAAGATAGAAATAGGAAAGCTATCTGCCCCGGAGCAGAACCCCAAAGATAATAGAAAGCCCCCAAACATGTAATGGCGGTTAGACAAGAGGAAATACTGACACAGAAAGAAAATAGTATGAGCAAACGCTGGGGCCCAAACTAACTAAATAGAAAAGGATAGGAAGGGTACTTACTGCAATCCCAGAAAACCCTGAAAAGCGCCAACTCTACTAATTTCAAAATCACCTGAGATCACACGACCTCTACCACCTAAATTAGTTCTCTGGTGTAACAAAAACAGCAGCCACTGAAAAAACTGCAAAAAGCAAAAGCACAAAACACAGTGGCCGGACCAAACTGAGAGGGCAAAAGCCCCCGGAGGGGACCCAGAAGGCCCCCACAGAAGTGCAGGACAAAATGCAAAAATATAGCAAAAACACAAAATAAGAAATTGTCTTATCTGATAGCAGGAGATGCAGACACGAAACAGCAGGCTACAAGGGAAACTGGAAAGAAGGATTCAGACCAGAACAATTGATCACCGGCAACCCTGATGGGAAAATGATTCCCTTAAATAAGACCAATCAGTAACACCTGATTCCCAATCCTCACTAGTACCGCTTGTAACCACCAGAGGGAGCCTCTGCTCAGAACTCATCTCAAACCCATTCACAACAGTACCCCCCCCTTGAGGAGGGGTCACCGAACCCTCATTTGAGCAACCAGGTCGGTCAGGATGAGTTCTATGATACGCACGGATAAGTCTCCTAGCATGGATGTCCGAAGCAAACACCCAAGAATTATCTTCCTGACCATAACCTCTCCATTTAACCAAATACTGGAGTCTTCGTCTAGAAAAACGAGAATCCAATATTTTCTCAACCACATACTCCAGATTGCCCTCAACCAAAACAGGGTCAGGAGGCACAGCAGCAGGAACCACTGGCTCAACAAACCTCTTCAACAAGGACTTGTGGAACACGTTATGGATCTTAAATGTCCCTGGAAGAAGCAAACGAAAAGAAACAGGATTAATAATCTCCATGATCTTATAAGGTCCAATGAACCTAGGCTTAAATTTAGGAGATGCTACTCTCATAGGAATATTCTTTGAGGACAACCAGACCAAGTCCCCCACTTTAAACCGAGGACCATCAGTCCTATGCCGGTTAGCAAACCGCTGGGCCTTCTCCTGAGAGAGGGACAACCTCTCCACTACCTGGTCCCAAATCTGCTGCATACGCTCAACAACAGAGTCAACACCTGGACAGACAGAAGCCTCCGTCTGTCCTGAAGAAAATCGAGGGTGAAACCCAGAATTACAGAAAAACGGAGACATCAAAGTGGCAGAGCTAGCCCTATTATTAAGAGCAAACTCAGCCAAAGGCAAAAAAGAGACCCAGTCATCCTGATCAGCAGACACAAAGCATCTTAGATAAGTCTCCAATGTCTGGTTTGTTCTCTCAGTTTGACCATTGGTCTGAGGATGAAATGCCGAGGAGAAAGACAATTGAACACCCAGTTTAGAACAAAAAGTCCTCCAAAATCTGGAAACAAACTGGACTCCTCTGTCAGACACAATGTTCTCAGGAATGCCATGTAAACGAACCACGTGCTGAAGGAACAACGGCACCAATTCAGAGGAGGAAGGCAACTTAGGTAATGGCACAAGATGTATCATTTTGGAAAACCTATCACAAATTACCCAGATGGTGGTCATTCTCTGAGAAACAGGAAGATCGGAAATGAAATCCATAGAGATATGGGTCCATGGTCTCTTGGGCACAGGCAATGGCATCAACAAACCACTAGGGCGAGAGCAAGGCTTGGAGCGAGAGCAAGTCCCGCAGGACTGCACAAATTCCCTGACATCGCGAGACAAGGTAGGCCACCAAAAGGACCGACTAACCAAGTCTCTGGTACCAAAAATTCCGGGATGCCCAGCCAATGCGGAACAATGAATCTCAGACATCACACTCTTTTTCCATTGGTCCGGGACAAACAATTTTCCAACAGGGCAGCGCTCGGGCCTATCCTCCTGACACCCCTCCAGAGCAAGTCTCAAATTAGGCGAGATGGCGGAAAGAACTACACCCTCCTTCAAAATAACAGAGGGATCAGATAGCTCAGGAGAGTCCGCAAGGAAACTCCTCGAGAGGGCATCCGCCTTAACATTCTTAGTGCCAGGAAGAAAGGAAACCACAAAATTAAAACGTGTGAAAAACAAGGCCCACCTGGCCTGTCTAGGATTGAGTCGCTTGGCAGATTCCAGATAGACCAGATTCTTATGGTCCGTAAGGACCACCACCTGATGTTTGGCTCCCTCCAGCCAATGTCTCCACTCTTCAAAAGCCCACTTCATGGCCAATAACTCCCGATTACCCACGTCATAATTACGTTCAGTAGGAGAAAATTTTCGAGAGAAAAAGGCACAAGGGTTACTTTTAGAGGTCTCTGGATCTTTTTGGGACAAAACGGCACCTGCCCCAATTTCAGAGGCATCAACCTCCACCTGAAATGGCAGAGAAACATCAGGCTGCCGTAGAACAGGAGCAGAAGTGAATCTCTGCTTAAGTTCCTGAAACGCAGAGACTGCCTCAGGAGGCCAATTCACCACATCAGAACCCTTTCTGGTCAAATCAGTTAATGGTTTAACAATAACAGAGAAATTACCAATAAATTTACGATAAAAATTGGCAAAACCCAAAAATCTCTGAAGAGCCTTTAATGAAGTAGGTTGGACCCAATCACAGATGGCCTGAACCTTGACCGGGTCCATTTCAATAACAGATGGGGACAAAATGAATCCCAGAAATGAGATCTTCTGTACGCCAAAAAGACACTTTGATCCCTTCACATACAGAGCATTCTCTCTCAAAATCTGGAATACAGTTCGAACATGTTTCACATGAGAGTCCCAGTCATTAGAAAAAATCAAGATATCATCCAAATAAACAATCAGAAACTTGTCCACAAAATCCCTGAAAATGTCATTCATGAAGGACTGGAAGACGGAAGGAGCATTAGTGAGCCCAAAGGGCATCACAAGGTACTCAAAATGCCCTTCAGGGGTGTTAAATGCCGTCTTCCATTCATCCCCGTGCTTAATGCGAATAAGGTTATACGCCCCCCTGAGGTCAAGCTTGGTAAACCAAGTAGCGTTTTTCACCCTGGAAAACAGGTCAGAAATCAAGGGTAACGGGTATTGATATTTCACAGTAATATTGTTCAAGAGACGATAATCAATACACGGCCTTAATGAACCATCTTTTTTGGCCACAAAGAAAAAACCGGCACCTAAGGGTGAAGAGGATGGTCTGATATGACCCTTCTCCAATGATTCCTTGATATAAGACCGCATAGCGTCATGTTCAGGTACAGACAAGTTAAAAAGGCGACCCTTAGGGAATTTACTACCTGGCACTAATTCAATAGCGCAGTCATAACTCCTATGGGGAGGTAAGGATGCAGATTTACTTTCGCTAAACACATCAGAAAAATCAAACAAAAAGTCAGGAACATCCTCAGCCTGGGGGGAGGCAGAAAAAACAGGAGTGTTGGTATTAACACATTGGCAGCCCCAACTGGTTACAGACACAGATTTCCAATCCAAAACAGGATTATGAGACTGTAACCAAGGGAAACCCAGCACGATAATGTCATGCAGATTATATAGAACCAAAAATTTGCAGCACTCCTGGTGATCAGGTTCAACCCTCATTATCACCTGAGTAGAAAACTGGGGTTTATTCTCAGCCAAAGGGGTAGAATCGATCCCCAGTAGGGGAATAGACTTCTGTAGGGGTATCAAGGGAAATCCACAACGTTTAGCAAAATCATAATCCATCAGGTTAATAGCTGCTCCAGAATCAACGAAAGCCTGAGCAGAAAATGAGGACAGAGAGCATATCAGAGTGACAGTTAATAAAAACTTAGTCTGAACACTACCCAAGACAACTGAGCGTGCAAAACGTCTTCCCCGCTTAGGGCAGACTGAAATAGCATGAGAGGCATCACCACAGTAGAAACATAACCCATTGCGCTTTCGAAACTCATGACGCTGTGCCCCAGACACCACTCCATCACACTGCATGGGCTCAGCAGCTGGCTCACAAGGCAACACCACTCCAAGCATACTTCTCCGCTCACGCAAGCGTCTGTCAATTTGAATCGCTAATGACATAGAATCATTGAGACCAGAGGGGACAGGGAATCCCACCATAACATCCTTTACATTATCCGACAGACCCTTCCGGAAAAGGGCCGCCAAAGCGTCGTCATTCCATTTGGTCAGGACTGCCCACCTACGGAATCTCTGACAGTATAACTCAGCGTCATCAAGCCCCTGATTTAATGCCAACAAGGCTTTTTCAGCTTGATCAGTGACATTAGGCTCATCGTACAATAACCCCAAAGCCTGAAAAAATGCATCAACATCACTCAAAACAGGATCCCCAGGTATCAGGGAAAAAGCCCAATCCTGAGGATCGCCGCGCAGGAGAGAGATGATAATTTGAACCTGCTGCGCTGCGTTTCCTGAGGACTTAGATTTTAAGGCAAAAAACAATTTACAATTATTTTTGAAATTCTGAAACTTAGCTCGATCCCCTGAAAACAAATCTGGCATGGGGATCCTAGGTTCCACAACAGGCAACCTAGCAAGATATGCAGCAATACTCTGAACCTCAGTGGCAAGCTGATCCACACGGCCAGACAACTGTGCAAACTCCATTGGGAGAAAAGATCCTCCCCAGCACCCAGAGATACAGAGGGAAAAAAAAATAAAAAAAAAAAAAATGCAACAAACAGAAAAATATCTCTGACAACTTTTCTTCCTTCAAAATATTTTTTCCCTTCTGTGAGTACCATACAATTTTTAGGGCCGGTGATACTGTTATGTTACGGTAGCTGAGGAGTGCAGGTAAAAAAGGAAATACACCAGAGCAGTTGGAATCTATGAGATTGCAGTACCCTGACTAACCACCGCAACTAGAGGCAGCCGTGGAGCGTTCCTACGTTGGTCCTAGACGCCTCGTCACAGCCTGAGAAACTAACTACACCTAAAGATAGAAATAGGAAAGCTATCTGCCCCGGAGCAGAACCCCAAAGATAATAGAAAGCCCCCAAACATGTAATGGCGGTTAGACAAGAGGAAATACTGACACAGAAAGAAAATAGTATGAGCAAACGCTGGGGCCCAAACTAACTAAATAGAAAAGGATAGGAAGGGCACTTACTGCAATCCCAGAAAACCCTGAAAAGCGCCAACTCTACTAATTTCAAAATCACCTGAGATCACACGACCTCTACCACCTAAATTAGTTCTCTGGTGTAACAAAAACAGCAGCCACTGAAAAAACTGCAAAAAGCAAAAGCACAAAACACAGTGGCCGGACCAAACTGAGAGGGCAAAAGCCCCCGGAGGGGACCCAGAAGGCCCCCACAGAAGTGCAGGACAAAATGCAAAAATATAGCAAAAACACAAAATAAGAAATTGTCTTATCTGATAGCAGGAGATGCAGACACGAAACAGCAGGCTACAAGGGAAACTGGAAAGAAGGATTCAGACCAGAACAATTGATCACCGGCAACCCTGATGGGAAAATGATTCCCTTAAATAAGACCAATCAGTAACACCTGATTCCCAATCCTCACTAGTACCGCTTGTAACCACCAGAGGGAGCCTCTGCTCAGAACTCATCTCAAACCCATTCACAACAGGGTTAATAATCTGGCGTTAATGTCACCTTAGTATTGAAAGGTGACCTTAAGGCAGGTTAATAATTGATAGCTGTCAATTAGACAACTATCAATTATTAATCCTATTGTATGAAAGAAAAATCAAACACACACAGTTTAATAAAAAATAAGTTTAATTAAATAATCACACAGTTTTTGACCATATTTTATTTTCCTGCTAAAACCATTTACTGTAATAAAAATAAAATAAAAAAGCAAAATTATACTTACCAATCCGATGTACAGTCAGGTCCCACGGTGTAATCCATCAGAAAGGGTTAAGAGGTTACAGTTAGCAGGGAGATAATTCTGTCTACTAGCTCTAACCCCATGAATGAATAAGTTCCTCTCCCAGCAAAAGTAGAGGAATAGATTCATGAATGGAGCTTAATTGATTTATTGACAATTTAACTTTAGTGACCTGACCTAAAGGGAAAGTGGACACAATCAATTAAGCTTCATTCATGAAACACATCCTCTCCTGTCGCCAGGAGAGGAACTTATTCATGCAGGAGCTTTGAGCTGAGCATGCAGGATTACTTGCACTGCTTGGCTCAAAGCTAGTTAAACCTTTGTGAAGGATTACAGCGTGGGACGTGACAGATCGGCGGAATAGGTAAGAATAATGTTGTTTTATTTTTTTTTCTTTATTTTAGGAGATCAATGGCTTCGCACGGATTAAGTGTAAAATAAAATATGGTCAAAAAAAGGTGTTTTTATTTCATTAAAATAATTTTTAATTAATGTGTCTGTGTTTTTTTAATTTACTACAATAGGATTAATAATTGATAGTTGTCTAATTGACAGCTCTCAATTATTAACCTGCCTTAAGGTCACCTTTCAATACTAAGGTGACATTAAGGTGAGATTAAACCCATTCGCCACCGCTACAGGGCAATGGGAATAGACGGGCAAAGTGCCAGAAAGGGCGAATCTAATTATAGATTCGCCCTTTCTGGGGTGTCTGGGGCAGATGTTAGTAGCCAGGGGGGGCACAAAAAAAATGTACCCTCCCTAGGCTGTTATTATCTGCCCTCACTCGCTTGCTTTGTCTGTCTGGTGGAGAAAATACAGCGGGAGCCCACGCATTTTTTTTCAACGAATTTACACCTTTAATTAACCCCTACATGTCTGAAATTTAGCACAAATACACTCATGTAATTGTAAGTTCTAAACAAATATCAAAATACAGGAAATGACATGGTTAACTGTGTGGAAACAATGTATCATTTCATGTCGGCTTCTGTGATTTCACTGAAGCCGGCAATTGAATTAGCGGCTATTACAGTATGTAGAAGTGTAACAACTATAAATATATATATATATATACATGTCACAATGACATATATATATATATATATATATATATATATATGTGGATTCTATGTGTGGATATGTATTGATTCGATTCTTTATTAAAGCTGTCAGTGTGCTTTTACAGTATAGGCAGAGATAAATTGCCGGCTTTTCTAAAGGACACTGATGCGATTTAATCGCAAGTCACACGTGGGGTCCGTTTGTAATCAGATTTTTCATCGCTCCCATAGACTTGCATTGGCGATTGTCGACCGACAATCGGTGACAATCGCAGCATGCTGCGATTGCACACGGACGTTTAAAACGGACCACAAAATAACGGATACTGGGAGCTGCTCCATAGATTAACATTGGTCCGACTGCAATGCGATATTTCATCGCATTGCAGTCGTCCGATTTTGTCGCCAGTGTGACGCCGGCCTAACTCTATAAATTGACTTAATACTGCAACACCAACACCACATTTTAACACAAAAAACTGACTGAATACCGCCATAAAATCACCACACAATAACACCAAATAGTGACTGAATACCAAAATAACACCACATAAAGACTGAATACCACCATACCATCACCACATAACGACACTATAAAGTGACTGAATGCCTCCATCACAACACCACATAATAACACCAAATATTGACAGAATACCGACATACCATCACAACATAACTACACCATAAAATGACTGAATTCCACCATACAATCATCACATAATAACACCAAATGGTGACTGATTGCCACAATACCATAACCACATAACACTACATAGTGGCCAAATACCGCCATACCATCACCACATAACACCAGTGACTGAATACCGCCATAAAATCACCACATAATTATACTGTACAGTGACTGAATACGGCTATACCAAATAAGTTACACCCACATTCACCCTGTGATGATCTCACGTGCTCTTGGTTGTGGGATGCCCTCAGCCCTTCATGATTTTATGAAATTCTCAACTTATGTGATATCTTCACCCCTGATGTTTGCAATAGTTTGAGATTGACACCATATTTTTTAACCTGATTTTAACGTTACCGAGAGACCAAACATGACATGACTGTTGTTAGCGATCTGACCACTATTGATTTTGAGGCTTATAGGCAGGAGTTACAGTTATGAAAAAATATGCATCTTCTGAATACCATCACAACAGATCCACATAATAGTGCCAAATAGTCACTGAGTATCGTCATACCATATCCATGGTACAATACATTTCCAGTCATCACTTGTTGCTGGTGCCAAAAAAGGCAACGAAGCAGAACATGGTCACCACCCTAATCTGTTAAAAACTAACTGAAATCTATGATACTACTTACTGTATTAATACCGTTATATTTTCCTGAATAGTTGTTATCATTTGTTTTTCTGTACTTTTCTTACATTCTTCAAATATAGCATTTATTGTTTTCCTCTGTATTAAAAAGCTCACGCCCGAACAGGAACTTGAACCCTGGACCCTCAGATTAAAAATCTGATGCTCTACCGACTGAGCTATCCGGGCTTTGTTCATGTCCTCTGACGCAACGACTTTCTCCTTCAGCCATCTGCCGTCTCCTCTGCCTTTCTGGTTACACAGTATCACCATCTTTTGCTATACGTACTGGGCACTAATTCCTAATAGTTGGATGGAGATCTGAATACCGCCATACCATCACCACATAAACACACCAAATAATGATTGAATACCGCCATACCAACACCACATAATAATACCAAAATGTGACAAAATATCGCTAAACCATCACCACATATTAACACCAAATAGTGAATGAATACCCCCGTACCAACACCACATAATAATACCAAATAGTGACTGAATACAGCCAAACCATCACCACAGAATAACACTATAAAGTGACTGAATACAGCCATACCATCACCACAGAATAACACTAAAAAGTGACTGATTGCCGCAATACCATAACCACATAATAACACCACATAACAACTGAATACCGCCATACCATCACCACATAACACCAAATAGTCAATGAATACCGCCATACCATCACCACATAATAACACCATAAAATGACTGAATACCACCATACAATCACCACATAATAAAACCAAATAGTGACTGAATACCGCCATACCATCACTACATAATAACATAATACAACCAAATAGAGACTGATTGCCGCAATGCCATAACCACATAACACTACATAGTGACCAATCACCGCCATAACATCACCACAAAACACCAGTGATTGAAAGCTGCCATACCATCACCATATAATTATACTGTACATTGACTGAATACCGCCATGCCATCACCACATAACACCAGTGGCTGAATACTGCCATACCATCACCACATAATTATACTGTACATTGACTGAATACTGCTATACCATCACCACATAACACTAGTGGCTGAATACTGCCATACCATCACCACATAATTATACTGTACATTGAATACCGCTATACCATCACCACATAACACCATATAGAGACTGAATACCACCATAAAATGACCTCATTCTACACAGATCACAGAGAAGATTCAGTTTAGTGAAGGAGAGCACTTCGACTGGAGATGTTCCGTGAACAGGATTCATGAATACACCGATATGTATCTCTTTGCAGGAACACAGATCAAAATTTCGCTAGACCTTTCATCAGCACATAAGATTGACGCCGTATTTTTTAACAGGATTTTAACGTTACCGAGAGACCAAACATGACATGACTGTTGTTAGCGATCTGTCCACTATTGATTTTGAGGCTTATAGGCAGGAGTTACAGTTATGAAAAAATATGCATCTTCTGAATACCACCATAACACATCCACATAATAGTGCCAAATAGTCACTGAGTATCGTCATACCATATCCATGGTACATTACATTTCCAGTGATCACTTGTTGCTGGTGCCAAAAAAAGCAACCAAGGAGAACATGGTCACCACCCTAATCTGTTAAAAACTAACTGAAATCTATGATACTACTTACTGTATTAATACCGTTATATTTTCCTGAATAGTAATCATCATTTGTTTTTCTGTACTTTTCTTACATTCTTCAAATATAGCATTTATTGTTTTCCTCTGTATTAAAAAGCTCACGCCTGAACAGGGACTTGAACCCTGGACCCTCAGATTAAAGCTCTGATGCTCTACCGACTGAGCTCTCCGGGATCTGTTCATGTTCTCTTACGCAATTACTTTCTCCTTCAGTCATCTGCCGTCTCCTCTTCCTTTCTGGTTACACAGTATCACCATCTTTTGCTATATGTACTGGGCACTAATTCCTAATAGCTGGATGGAGATCTGAATACCGCCATACCATCACCACATAAAAACACCAAATAATGATTGAATACCGCCATACCATCACCACATAATAATACCAAAATGTGACAAAATATCGCTATACCATCACCACATATTAACACCAAATAGTGAATGAATACCCCCGTACCAACACCACATAGTAATACTATAAAGTGACAGAATACCACCATACCAACACCTCATAATAATACCAAATAGTGACTGAATACAGCCATACCATCACCACAGAATAACACTATAAAGTGACTGAATACAGCCATACCATCACCACAGAATAACACTAAAAAGTGACTGAATACCGCCATTCAATCACCACATAATAACACCAAATAGTGACTGAATACCGCCATTCAATCACCATATAATAACACCAAATAGTGACTGAATACCACCATACCATCACTACATATTAACATAATAACACCACATAACGACTGAATACCGCCATACCATCACCACATAACACCAAATAGTCAATGAATACTGCCATACCATCACCACATAATGACACTATAAAGTGACTTAATACCTCCATAACAACAACACATAATAACACCAAATATTGACAAATACTGACATACCATCACAACATAATAACACCATAAAATGACTGAATACCACCATACAATCACCACATAATAAAACCAAATAGTGACTGAATACCGCCATACCATCACTACATAATAACATACTAAAACCAAATAGTGACTGATTGCCGCAATGCCATAACCACATAACACTACATAGTGACCAATCACCGCCATAACATCACCACAAAACACCAGTGACTGAAAGCTGCCATACCATCACCACAGAATTATACTGTACATTGACTGAATACCGCTATGCCATCACCACATAACACCATATAGAGACTGAATACCACCATAAAATGTCCACATTCTACACAGATCACAGAGATGATTCAGTTTAGTGAAGGAGAGCACTTCGACTGGAGATGTTCCGTGAACAGGATTCATGAATACACCGATATGTATCTCTCTGCAGGAACACAGATCAAAATTTCGCTAGACCTTTTATCAGCACATAAGTTACACCCACATTCCCCCTGTGATGACCTCACGTGCGCTTGGTTGTGGGATGCCCTCAGCCCTTCATGATTTTATGAAATTCCCAACTTATGTGATATCTTCACCCCTGATGTTTGCAATAGTTTGAGATTGACACCGTATTTTTTAACCGGATTTTAATGTTACCGAGAGACCAAACATGACATGACTGTTGTTAGCGATCTGTCCACTATTGATTTTGAGGCTTATAGGCAGGAGTTACAGTTATGAAAAAATATGCATCTTCTGAATACCATCATAACAGATCCACATAATAGTGCCAAATAGTCACTGAGTACCGTCATACCATATCCATGGTATATTACATTTCCAGTGATCACTTGTTGCTGGTGCCAAAAAAAGCAACCAAGGAGAACATGGTCACCACCCTAATCTGTTAAAAACTAACTGAAATCTATGATACTACTTACTGTATTAATACCGTTATATTTTCCTGAATAGTTGTCATCATTTGTTTTTCTGTACTTTTCTTACATCCTTCAAATATAGCATTCACTGTTTTCGTCTTTATTAAAAAGCTCACGCCCGAACAGGGACTTGAACCCTGGACCCTCAGATTAAAAGTCTGATGCTCTACCGACTGAGCTATCCGGGATCTGTTCACGATTTCTCATATAATCATAGAATCATAGAATGGTAGAGTTGGAAGGGACCTCCTGGGCCTTCTGGTCCAACCCCCTGCTCAAAGCAGGATTCTCTAAATCATCCCAGACAGATGTCTATCCAGCCTCTCTTTGAAGACTTCCATTGAAGGAGAACTCACCACCTCTTGTGGCAGCCTGTTCCACTCATTGATCACCCTAACTGTCAAAAAGTTTTTTCTAATATCTAATCTGTGTCTCCTCCCATTCAGTTTCATCCCATTGCTTCTAGTCTTTCCTTGTGCAAATGAGAATAAAGATGATCCTTCTACAATGTGACAGCCCTTGAGATATTTGTAGACAGCTATTAAGTCTCCTCTCAGTCTTCTTTTTTGCAAGCTAAACATTCCCAAATCCTGCAACCGTTCCTCATAGGACATGGTTTGCAGACCGGTCACCATTCTGGTGGCTCTTCTCTGAACTTGCTCCAGTTTGATGATGTCTTTTTTAAAATGTGGTGCCCAAAACTGGACACAGTATTCCAGATGAGGTCTGACCAAAGAGGAGTAGAGGGCAATAATGACCTCACGTGATCTAGACTGTATGCTTCTGTTGATACATCCTAGAATTGCATTTGCCTTTTTTGCTGCTGCATCACACTGTTGACTCATGTTAAGTCTGTGATCAATTAGTATACCCAAGTCTTTTTCACATGTGCTGTTACTTAGCCCTATTCCTCCCATTTTGTATATGATTTTTTCATTTTTATTGCCCAGATGTAGTACTTTGCATTTTTCCCTGTTAAAATCCATTCTGTTAGTTGCTGCCCACTGCTCCAGTTTATGTATATCTTTTTGAATCCTCTCTCTCTCTTCTCTAGTATTAGCTACCCCTCCTAGCTTTGTGTCATCAGCAAATTTGATCAGTTTACCCTCAATTCCTTCATCTAAATCATTGATAAAGATGTTGAACAATACAGGGCCCAAAACAGAGCCTTGTGGTACCCCACTTGAGACATTCTTCCAACTGGATGTGCAGCCATTTACAACCACTCTTTGGGTCCGATCACTAAGCCAGTTATGAATCCACCTAACAGTTGCCTTGTCCATTCCATACTTAGTCATTTTTTCAATAAGGATTGTGTGAGATACTTTGTCAAATGCTTTGCTGAAGTCAAGATATACTATATCTACAGCATTTCCCTGATCCACCCAGTCAGTGATTCTGTCATATTACTTTCTCTTTCAGCCATCTGCGGTCTTCCCTTCATTGCTGTTTACACAGTATCACCATCTTTTGCTATACGTACTGGGCACTAATTCCTACTAGCTGGATGGAGATCTGAATACCGCCATACCAACACCACACAAAAACACCAAATAATGATGGAATACCGCCATATCATCAGCACATAATAACACTATAAAGTGACTGAATACCACCACACCAACACCTCATAATAATACCAAACAGTGACTGAATACCGCCATACCATCACCACAGAATAACACTTTAAAGTGACTGAATACTGCCATACCAACACCACACTTTAACACTAAAAAGTGACTGAATACCGCCATTCAATCACCACATAATAACACCAAATAGTGACTGAATAACGCCATACCATCACTACATATTAACATAATAACACCAAATAGTGACTGATTGCCGCAATAACATAACCACATAATAACAACACATAACGACCGAATACCGCCACACCATCACCACAAAACGACACTATAAAGTGACTGAATACCTCCATAACAACACCACATAATAACACCAAATATTGACAGAATACTGACATACCATCACAACATAATAACACCATAAAATGACTGAATACCCCCATACAATCACCACATAATAAAACCAAATAGTGACTGATTGCCGAAATACCATAACCACATAACAATATAGTGACCAAATACCGCTATGCCATCACCACATAACACAAGTGACTGAATACTGCCATACCATCACCACATAATTATACTGTACAATGACTGAATACCGCTATACCATCACCACATAACACAAGTGACTGAATACTGCCATACCATCACCACATAATTATACTGTACATTGACTGAATACTGCTATACCATCACCACATAACACCATATAGAGACTGAATACCACCATAAAATGTCCACATTCTACACCGATCACAGAGATGATTCAGTTTAGTGAAGGAGAGCACTTCGATTGGAGATGTTCCGTGAACAGGATTCATGAATACATCGATATGTATCTCTCTACAGGAACACAGATCAAAATTTCGCTAGACCTTTTATCAGCACATCAGTTACACCCACATTCCCCCCGTGATGACCTCATGTGCGCTTGGTTGTGGGATGCCCTCAGCCCTTCATGATTTTATGAAATTCCCAACTTATGTGATATCTTCACCCCTGATGTTTGCAATAGTTTGAGATTGACACCGTATTTTTTAACCGGATTTTAATGTTACCGAGAGACCAAACATGACATGACTGTTGTTAGCGATCTGTCCACTATTGATTTTGAGGCTTATAGGCAGGAGTTACAGTTATGAAAAAATATGCATCTTCTGAATACCACCATAACAGATCCACAAAATAGTGCCAAATAGTGACTGAGTACCATCATACCATATTGATGGTACATTACATTTCCAGTGATCACTTGTTGCTGGTGCCAAAAAAAGCAACCAAGGAGAACATGGTCACCACCCTAATCTGTTAAAAACTAACTGAAATCTATGATACTAATTACTTTAGTAATACCGTTATATTTTCCTGAATAGTTGTCATCATTTGTTTTCCTGTACTTTTCTTACATTCTTCAAATATAGCATTTATTGTTTTCCTCTGTATTAAAAAGCTCACGCCCAAACAGGGACTTGAACCCTGGACCCTCAGATTAAAAGTCTGATGCTCTACCGACTGAGCTATCCGGGCTCTGTTAATGATATCTGACGCAATTATTTTCTCCTTCAGTCATCTGCCGTCTCCTCTGCCTTTCTGGTTACACAGTATCACCATCTTTAGCTATACGTACTGGGCACTAATTCCTACTAGCTGGATAGAGATCTGAATACCGCCATACCAACACCACACAAAAACACCAAATAATGATGGAATACCGCCATACCATCAGCCCATAATAACACTATAAAGTGACTGAATACCACCACACCAACACCTCATAATACCAAATAGTGACTGAATACAGCCATACCATCACCACATAACACAAGTGACTGAAAGCTGCCTTACGATCACCACATAATTATACTGTACATTGAATACCGCTATGCCATCACCACATAACACCATATAGAGACTGAATACCACCATAAAATGTCCACATTCTACACAGATCACAGAGATGATTCAGTTTAGTGAAGGAGAGCACTTCGACTGGAGATGTTCCGTGAACAGGATTCATGAATACACCGATATGTATCTCTCTGCAGGAACACAGATCAAAATTTCGCTAGACCTTTTATCAGCACATAAGTTACACCCACATTCCCCCTGTGATGACCTCACGTGCGCTTGGTTGTGGGATGCCCTCAGCCCTTCATGATTTTATGAAATTCCCAACTTATGTGATATCTTCACCCCTGATGTTTGCAATAGTTTGAGATTGACACCGTATTTTTTAACCGGATTTTAATGTTACCGAGAGACCAAACATGACATGACTGTTGTTAGCGATCTGTCCACTATTGATTTTGAGGCTTATAGGCAGGAGTTACAGTTATGAAAAAATATGCATCTTCTGAATACCATCATAACAGATCCACATAATAGTGCCAAATAGTCACTGAGTACCGTCATACCATATCCATGGTATATTACATTTCCAGTGATCACTTGTTGCTGGTGCCAAAAAAAGCAACCAAGGAGAACATGGTCACCACCCTAATCTGTTAAAAACTAACTGAAATCTATGATACTACTTACTGTATTAATACCGTTATATTTTCCTGAATAGTTGTCATCATTTGTTTTTCTGTACTTTTCTTACATCCTTCAAATATAGCATTCACTGTTTTCGTCTTTATTAAAAAGCTCACGCCCGAACAGGGACTTGAACCCTGGACCCTCAGATTAAAAGTCTGATGCTCTACCGACTGAGCTATCCGGGATCTGTTCACGATTTCTCATATAATCATAGAATCATAGAATGGTAGAGTTGGAAGGGACCTCCTGGGCCTTCTGGTCCAACCCCCTGCTCAAAGCAGGATTCTCTAAATCATCCCAGACAGATGTCTATCCAGCCTCTCTTTGAAGACTTCCATTGAAGGAGAACTCACCACCTCTTGTGGCAGCCTGTTCCACTCATTGATCACCCTAACTGTCAAAAAGTTTTTTCTAATATCTAATCTGTGTCTCCTCCCATTCAGTTTCATCCCATTGCTTCTAGTCTTTCCTTGTGCAAATGAGAATAAAGATGATCCTTCTACAATGTGACAGCCCTTGAGATATTTGTAGACAGCTATTAAGTCTCCTCTCAGTCTTCTTTTTTGCAAGCTAAACATTCCCAAATCCTGCAACCGTTCCTCATAGGACATGGTTTGCAGACCGGTCACCATTCTGGTGGCTCTTCTCTGAACTTGCTCCAGTTTGATGATGTCTTTTTTAAAATGTGGTGCCCAAAACTGGACACAGTATTCCAGATGAGGTCTGACCAAAGAGGAGTAGAGGGCAATAATGACCTCACGTGATCTAGACTGTATGCTTCTGTTGATACATCCTAGAATTGCATTTGCCTTTTTTGCTGCTGCATCACACTGTTGACTCATGTTAAGTCTGTGATCAATTAGTATACCCAAGTCTTTTTCACATGTGCTGTTACTTAGCCCTATTCCTCCCATTTTGTATATGATTTTTTCATTTTTATTGCCCAGATGTAGTACTTTGCATTTTTCCCTGTTAAAATCCATTCTGTTAGTTGCTGCCCACTGCTCCAGTTTATGTATATCTTTTTGAATCCTCTCTCTCTCTTCTCTAGTATTAGCTACCCCTCCTAGCTTTGTGTCATCAGCAAATTTGATCAGTTTACCCTCAATTCCTTCATCTAAATCATTGATAAAGATGTTGAACAATACAGGGCCCAAAACAGAGCCTTGTGGTACCCCACTTGAGACATTCTTCCAACTGGATGTGCAGCCATTTACAACCACTCTTTGGGTCCGATCACTAAGCCAGTTATGAATCCACCTAACAGTTGCCTTGTCCATTCCATACTTAGTCATTTTTTCAATAAGGATTGTGTGAGATACTTTGTCAAATGCTTTGCTGAAGTCAAGATATACTATATCTACAGCATTTCCCTGATCCACCCAGTCAGTGATTCTGTCATATTACTTTCTCTTTCAGCCATCTGCGGTCTTCCCTTCATTGCTGTTTACACAGTATCACCATCTTTTGCTATACGTACTGGGCACTAATTCCTACTAGCTGGATGGAGATCTGAATACCGCCATACCAACACCACACAAAAACACCAAATAATGATGGAATACCGCCATATCATCAGCACATAATAACACTATAAAGTGACTGAATACCACCACACCAACACCTCATAATAATACCAAACAGTGACTGAATACCGCCATACCATCACCACAGAATAACACTTTAAAGTGACTGAATACTGCCATACCAACACCACACTTTAACACTAAAAAGTGACTGAATACCGCCATTCAATCACCACATAATAACACCAAATAGTGACTGAATAACGCCATACCATCACTACATATTAACATAATAACACCAAATAGTGACTGATTGCCGCAATAACATAACCACATAATAACAACACATAACGACCGAATACCGCCACACCATCACCACAAAACGACACTATAAAGTGACTGAATACCTCCATAACAACACCCACATAATAACACCAAATATTGACAGAATACTGACATACCATCACAACATAATAACACCATAAAATGACTGAATACCCCCATACAATCACCACATAATAAAACCAAATAGTGACTGATTGCCGAAATACCATAACCACATAACAATATAGTGACCAAATACCGCTATGCCATCACCACATAACACAAGTGACTGAATACTGCCATACCATCACCACATAATTATACTGTACAATGACTGAATACCGCTATACCATCACCACATAACACAAGTGACTGAATACTGCCATACCATCACCACATAATTATACTGTACATTGACTGAATACTGCTATACCATCACCACATAACACCATATAGAGACTGAATACCACCATAAAATGTCCACATTCTACACCGATCACAGAGATGATTCAGTTTAGTGAAGGAGAGCACTTCGATTGGAGGTGTTCCGTGAACAGGATTCATGAATACATCGATATGTATCTCTCTACAGGAACACAGATCAAAATTTCGCTAGACCTTTTATCAGCACATCAGTTACACCCACATTCCCCCGTGATGACCTCAGTGCGCTTGGTTGTGGGATGCCCTCAGCCCTTCATGATTTTATGAAATTCCCAACTTATGTGATATCTTCACCCCTGATGTTTGCAATAGTTTGAGATTGACACCGTATTTTTTAACCGGATTTTAATGTTACCGAGAGACCAAACATGACATGACTGTTGTTAGCGATCTGTCCACTATTGATTTTGAGGCTTATAGGCAGGAGTTACAGTTATGAAAAAATATGCATCTTCTGAATACCACCATAACAGATCCACAAAATAGTGCCAAATAGTGACTGAGTACCATCATACCATATTGATGGTACATTACATTTCCAGTGATCACTTGTTGCTGGTGCCAAAAAAAGCAACCAAGGAGAACATGGTCACCACCCTAATCTGTTAAAAACTAACTGAAATCTATGATACTAATTACTTTAGTAATACCGTTATATTTTCCTGAATAGTTGTCATCATTTGTTTTCCTGTACTTTTCTTACATTCTTCAAATATAGCATTTATTGTTTTCCTCTGTATTAAAAAGCTCACGCCCAAACAGGGACTTGAACCCTGGACCCTCAGATTAAAAGTCTGATGCTCTACCGACTGAGCTATCCGGGCTCTGTTAATGATATCTGACGCAATTATTTTCTCCTTCAGTCATCTGCCGTCTCCTCTGCCTTTCTGGTTACACAGTATCACCATCTTTAGCTATACGTACTGGGCACTAATTCCTACTAGCTGGATAGAGATCTGAATACCGCCATACCAACACCACACAAAAACACCAAATAATGATGGAATACCGCCATACCATCAGCCCATAATAACACATAAAGTGACTGAATACCACCACACCAACACCTCATAATACCAAATAGTGACTGAATACAGCCATACCATCACCACATAACACAAGTGACTGAAAGCTGCCTTACGATCACCACATAATTATACTGTACATTGAATACCGCTATACCATCACCACATAACACCATATAGAGACTGAATACCACCATAAAATGTCCACATTCTACACAGATCACAGAGATGATTCAGTTTAGTGAAGGGGAGCACTTCGACTGGAGATGTTCCGTGAACAGGATTCATGAATACACCGATATGTTTCTCTCTACAGGAACACAGATCAAAATTTTGCTAGACCTTTTATCAGCACATAAGTTACACCCACATTCCCCCCGTGATGACCTCATGTGCGCTTGGTTGTGGGATGCCCTCAGCCCTTCATGATTTTATGAAATTCCCAACTTATGTGACATCTTCACCCCTGATGTTTGCAATAGTTTGAGGTTGACACCGTATTTTTTAAACAGATTTTAACGTTACCGAGAGACCAAACATGACATGACTGTTGTTAGCGATCTGTCCACTATTGATTTTGAGGCTTCTAGGCAGGAGTTACAGTTATGAAAAAATATGCATCTTCTGAATACCACCATAACAGATCCACATAAAATCAATGATTCTACTTACTGCAGTGATACCGTTATATTTTCCTGAATAGTAGTGATCATTTGTTTTTCTGTACTTTTCTTACATCCTTCAAATATAGCATTCACTGTTTTCGTCTTCATTAAAAGCTCACGCCCGAACAGGGACTTGAACCCTGGACCCTCAGATTAAAAGTCTGATGCTCTACCGACTGAGCTATCCGGGCTCTGTTCATGATCTCTGACACAGTTACTTTCTCTTTCAGCCATCTGCGGTCTCCTCTTCATTTCTGTTTACACAGTATCACCATCTTTTGCTATATGTACTGGGCACTAATTCCTACTAGCTGGATGGAGATCTGAATACCGCCATACCAACACCACACAAAAACACCAAATAATGATGGAATACTGTGATGAACGTGCACACGGTCTGCCACACGGTAGCCCGGGGTATCACGGCTTGTGATCCCTCCGTGCCGCAAATGTGACGAAAACGCGCACACACACGACGGCTGCTGCCGTCCGACCCAATAATCTGCAGGGATTTATAATTATCCCACTTCCACTTTGGAACTTGCAGCTCTCTGGCGCCCCCCCTTACCCTCAGGTCAGTCAGGGAACTGCACCTAGGATAATTAGTCGCCAGACGGGCCACTTTGATGTGTGCGGGCTATTGGGCGCGCTGCAGTGAGGGAATTATAATTACTCCGGGCCGCAGCCAGGCAATACACTTATAAAACCCGCTCAGTCACTGCCAACGCCACCCAATAGGTTAACACTTTACACCCCTTCCTTTTGCTGCCACCAGCTACGATTTACTTAATGCACAATTTATCAAGAGGGTCCGTAGCAACCCCAAAACAGTAGCGTAGTACTTCAGGCACGTGCAAATTCGTTTATAGAGCGGGAGAAACAAACTAATAATTTTATAGGTTTATTCCTTAAAATGCAGGCAGTGCTTATAGTTTTAAAAAAAGGTAACAAGCCGAGACAATACAGTTATGTACAATGCAGTTAGAAACAAAACAGGATTAAAGGTGACAAACTTACATGGCAGTTACAGGCAAGACAGGCTGGGGGAGGAGCCACACGTCATAATTCATTTGCAGATCTGTTAGTCACGTCATCACAGCTTGGAATGACTAAGGGGGGCTCACCGCAAGACTTATACCTGTGGGCTGCTGACCTCACAAAAGGGGATGGTTTTTCTGGCCACCTCCCCAGGCTACAAGTTATGGTTTGAGCTCTGAAAGATCATAAGGTTGATACCGCCTTCTGGGAAACTAGCAGAATAATGGCAGACCTATCAATGATCTTACTTTAAAATGACGGTTCAAATGAGCCCAAACTTGGGTGAGATAGTTCATGGTGCATCCGAGAATTCCATTTCTCGGGTTCTGTTGGAGTTACGGGTTCACCAGTACCACGGGAACGATGTCTGATGGGCGCATGTTTCAAAACAGTAACTTTCGTGTTTCTAGCGAACGCTCCCACCGTGTTATGATCAAAACAAATGAATTCTCATAATGGCTATGGGATCTTTCTGCAGGGTTTGGGAGACAAAGACATTCCTGAGGTGGGAGGGATGAGGGATAGAGTGAGCTGTTCGTTCACACAGTGACTTGCAACAAACTGCAGGCACAGGGGGGGAGGAGAGGTGGCTTTGCTCTGTGCTGGTAAAACGCTGGGAGTCGTAGTTCTATGGGGAAGGTTCTAGAACCGCACAAGAAATGGAGCTTGCAGTATCATCACACCTCCCCCTCTTAGAGGGCGCTAAGGAGGCATGACCTGTCGGTAATCCGCCATGCGCACCTCAGCGGGTTCGCCACGTCGTGACAACCCATCGGCATTGGCTTGGGCCAGCATGTCCAGGAGGGGGTCTTCCTCCCCGTCCTCAGGCAGGTTGCAGACCGGTAGGACGCAGGCTTCACGTTCGTGATGGGCCTTCATCATGTTGACGTGAAAGGCCTTGCGCCTACCACGAGTGTGGTCCAGCGTGACCACGTAGATGACTGGGTTGAGCCGTTGGTGCACGACGTACGGGCCTTCCCAGGCTGCCTGAAGCTTATCCTTTGGTACGGGGACCAGCACCCCACCTTTTGACCCACCTGGTAGGTCCGCTCCCGGGCGTTGTGGTCGTACCAGTGCTTTTGGTCAGCCTGAGCCTGCGTCATGTTGTCATGCACCAACTGCGTCAAGCTCTGCATCTTGTTGCGGAAGCGCATGACATAATCCACGATGGACACTTCCGTGGGGTTTGGCTCATCTTCCCAGGATTCTCTTATAAACCCAAGGGGTCCCCGGACTCGCCTGCCATACAGGAGCTCGAAGGGGAGAACCCCGTCGAGGCCTGCGGGACCTCTCTGTAGGCAAACAGCAGGTGTGGGAGGTACCGCTCCCAATCGCGTCCCTGGGTCTCAACCATCATGCGGAGCATCTGTTTGAGGGTACCGTTAAAGCGCTCACACAAACCATTGGTCTGTGGGTGATACGCACTCGATACCATATGCGTCACCTGCATTTTGCTGCAGAGAGCCTTCATTAGGCGAGACATAAATTGGGTCCCTTGATCGGTAAGCATCCCCCTGGGAAATCCTACCCGTGAAAAGATGGTCACCAGTGCATCCGCCACCTTATCTGTCCTAGTTGAGGACAGAGCTACTGCCTCCGGGTACCGGGTAGCGTAGTCTACCACAGTAAGGATGTATTGCTTTCCAGAGCTGCTGGGGACGGCCAGCGGGCCCACAATGTTCACCGCGATCCTCTGGAAAGGCTCCTCTATCGCTGGCAACGGGATCAGGGGAGCCTTAAGAGCAGGCCCCGCCTTCCCCACTCTTTGATAGGTGATACAGGAGCGGCAGTAGTTAGTCACATCTGTCCCCATCTTGGGCCAATAGAAGTGTTGAGACAGCCGTGCCTTAGTTTTGCTGATCCCCAAGTGTCCAGCAAGTGGAATCTCATGGGCAATCCTCAACAACTCACCTCGGAACTGGTGCGGGACAACCAGCTGTTTTTCCCTCAACCACTCCTTTTGGGAATCTCCGGGTACTGTCTCCCGGTACAACCTTCCTCGTTCCCAGAACACCCTCTCCTTATCAGTCACGGAGGTGGGCGTCTCGGCGAGGTGCCTCAAGTTCTCCAGGCTCGTATCTGAGTGCAGAGCGGCCTGGAACTCCTGGCTGGAGGCAGCCAGAAGTGACTTCAGGGTTCCTTCCTCACTGGGACCCTCTGGGACCGGCTCTGGGTCCACCTCTGGTTCAGTCTCTCCTGTAGTGGAGGAGGGTCCAGATGGCAGGGCGCTACCTGCGATCCGGGCACTCTGACTGCGGGTGACAGCAGCTACATATGCCGTCTCCCCGGGGATTTCTACAGACCCATCAGCCTGCGCTGCTATGGGCTCTACCTCCCCATCCACCCCCAACACTTCAGGAGCAGTGCTACTTATGGGCCAGTTACCTTCCTCGGTGGCACTGGTCAGTGTCATGGCGTCACCTTCCTCACGGTTCCCATGTACCTCCCCATTTCCTTGAGCACTGTCGCTTGCTCCTGCTAGGGGTTCCTCAGCCGTCTCACTCCGCAGAGCGACGTGGCTGAACGCTCCTGTACCTGTGGACACATCTACCACTTCAGAGAAAGGGTTAACAGGTTCAGATGGCACAGATACATCACTATCAGCATCATTCCTAGGGAAAGAAAGGTTATCGGTTGCATAATCACTTCGCAAAGCATTGGCAGGTAACACATTCAGTTTCCCATCATCATCAACATCAACATCATGGTTAACGTTAACCTTATTATCAGCTTGGGGAGGGGTGTCAGGGACATAGTACGCCACCATCCTCCCCAGATCAGTCCCCAATAAAACATCAGTGGGCAGGTTTTCGGACACCCCCACTTCCTTCACCCCGCTCCCGGCACCCCAGTCAATGAAAACCCGGGCTATCGGCAAGGGGTAGTGGACGCCCCCAATCCCGGTGACAGTTAAGGTTTTCCCCGGAATCAACTCTTCAGGGGCCGCCAGTTCGGGTCGGATGAGGGTTCGTTCAGCCCCGGTGTCCTTGAGGCCTGTAGCAAGACGGGCCCCCACGCGGACAGGCTGCACATTGTCATCAACCCTCCCCACCACACCACCCACCAAAAGAACAGAGACGTTGGGCCCGGAGGCCTTGGCTGGGGGGTTCTTCTGCCTCTCCGGACAGGTGGCGCTGATGTGTCCAGTCCGTTTACAGGAGAAACACTGGCGGGGGTCTGATGAAGGCCTGGCGCTGGCAAAGTGGATAGTGCCTCCAGAGGGACGGCTGGCAGGGGCACTGGGGTTGGTTGCAGGCTTATCCCCTCCCTAGCGGGCGGTGACGGGCTTCCGCACCTCGGGTTTCCGGTTGGCCTCATAGCTGTCGGCGATCCGTGCTGTTAGGACCGCGCCCTCTGCTTCTCGGTCCAGGATGAACTGTCGGACCTCAGCTGGGCACAGATGCAGGAACTGGTCTTTGATCATCAGGTTCCTCAGCTCCTCAAAGGTGTCAACTAACAGTCCATGGATCCACTGGTCAAAGTGGGTACTGAGTCCTTGCACCACATCGCTATAACTGTCGTGTGGGCCATGTTGGAGGTTCCGGAACTTCTTTCGGTATACCTCAGGGGTTAGCTGGTACTTGGCGATCAGGGCCTGCTTGATGGCCTCATAGCCACCGTCTTGATCTGGCGTGAGTGAAGCAAATGCCTCCAAAGCTTTGCCCTTTAGCCCGGGGGTCAAGTACCTGGCCCATTGGTCGTCAGGCAGCTGGTACTGTCTGCAGACTTTCTCAAAGGCCCGCAGAAAAGTGTCCAAGTCTCCGTCCTTTTCCATCACAGGAAAGTGCTCCGGCCGGGGCTTCGGAGTCTGAGAGCAGCTGGGTGTACCGCTCCGGGCTGTGGAGGGCATTGCCCCTTGTCTGAGCAGCTCCAGTTCATGGACTCTCTGAGCTTCCCGCTCGGCTCTCTCAGCCTCCCGCTCGGCCTCTCGCTGGGCTTGGCGCTCGGCTCTCTCAGCCTCTCGCTGGGCTTGGGCCTCCTGCTGGTATTGCTGGATCAGCTTCAGGCGTCCATCACGGTCGTCGGCAGGGAGTTCCTCCAGGGCCGCCTGCAGGTACGGGTCCAACCCGCCCTGGGTGTAAGCATTCAGGGTTTGGGCCTCTGCTGCAGCACCACCTTGGCTTGGGCCGGCTCCTGCGCCCGCCACGCTCTGAGGCTCGTCCAGTTCCTTCAGGGCCTGGACCAGTTGGGCTTTGGTTCGGTTCGTGTGGACAAGGCCGTGGTACATGCAGATTCCCACAAGAGTGTCCTTGCTCTGCTTTTCGTACCAACTTGCTCCTCTTGTAGCCATGTTTGCCAAATAAAAGATAGGATAGAAAACAAAGAGAAAGGGAGGGGTAACCGCAAGTACACACAATTGTCTCAGGACTAATAAACACTGAGTCTGTTCTCCAAAACTTTAGTTGCAGGGTCCCTGAAGAACCGTGCAAGTTTTTTAGTGAATGGACTGATTGCTCAAACCAGATCACTAATGCTCTATAATCCCACCGCTCTGCCACCAATGTGATGAACATGCACACGGTCCGCCACACGGTAGCCCGGGGTATCACGGCTTGTGATCTCTCCGTGCCGCAAATGTGACGAAAACGCGCACACACACGACGGCTCCTGCCATCCGACCCAATAATCTGCATGGATTTATAATTATCCCACTTCCACTTTGGAACTTGCAGCTCTCTGGCGCCCCCCCCTTACCCTCAGGTCAGTCAGGGAACTGCACCTAGGATAATTAGTCGCCAGACGGGCCACTTGGATGTGTGCGGGCCATTGGGCACGCTGCAGTAAGGGAATTATAATTACTCCGGGCCACAGCCAGGCAATACACTTATAAAACCCGCTCCGTCACTGCCAACGCCACCCAATAGGTTAACACTTTACACCCCTTCCTTTTGCTGCCACCAGCTACGATTTACTTAATGCACAATTTATCAAAAGGGTCCGTAGCAACCCCAAAACAGTAGCGTAGTACTTCAGGCACGTGCAAATTCGTTTATAGAGCAGGAGAAACAAACTAACAGTTTTATAGGTTTATTCCTTAAAATGCAGGCAGTGCTTATAGTTTTAAAAAAAGGTAACAAGCGGAGACAATACAGTTATGTACAATGCAGTTAGAAACAAAACAGGATTAAAGGTGACAAACTTACATGGCAGTTACAGGCAAGACAGGCTGGGGAATAGAGCCACACGTCATAGTTCATTTGCAGATCTGTTAGTCACGTCATCACAGCTTGGAATGACTAAGGGGGGCTCACCGCAAGACTTATACCTGTGGGCTGCTGACCTCACAAAAGGGGATGGTTTTTCTGGCCACCTCCCCAGGCTACAAGTTATGGTTTGAGCTCTGAAAGATCATAAGGTTGATACCGCCTTCTGGGAAACTAGCAGAATAATGGCAGACCTATCAATGATCTTACTTTAAAATGACGGTTCAAATGAGCCCAAACTTGGGTGAGATAGTTCATGGTGCATCCGAGAATTCCATTTCTCGGGTTTTGTTGGAGTTACAGGTTCACCAGTACCACGGGAATGATGTCTGATGGGCGCATGTTTCAAAACAGTAACTTTCGTGTTTCTAGCGAACGCTCCCACCGTGTTATGATCAAAACAAATGAATTCTCATAATGGCTATGGGATCTTTCTGCAGAGTTTGGGAGACAAAGACATTCCTGAGGTGGGAGGGATGAGGGATAGAGTGAGCTGTTCGTTCACACAGTGACTTGGAACAAACTGCAGGCACAGGGGGGGGGAGGAGAGGTGGCTTTGCTCTGTGCTGGTAAAACGCTGGGAGTCGTAGTTCTATGGGGAAGGTTCTAGAACCGCACAAGAAATGGAGCTTGCAGTATCATCACAAATACCGCCATACCATCAGCACATAATAACACTATAAAGTGACTGAATACCACCACACGAACACCTCATAATAATACCAAATAGTGACTGAATAGAGCCATACCATCTCCACAGAATAACACTATAAAGTGACTGAATACTGCCATACCAACACCACACTTTAACACTAAAAAGTGACTGAATACCGCCATTCAATCACCACATAATAACACCAAATAGTGACTGAATACCGCCATACCATCACTACATATTAACATAATAACACCAAATAGTGACTGATTGTCGCAATACCATAACCACATAATAACAACACATAACGACCAGATACCGCCACACCATCACCACATAACGACACTATAAAGTGACTGAATACCTCCATAACAACACCACATAATAACACCAAATATTGACAAAATAATGAAATACCATCACAACATAATAACAACATAAAATGACTGAATACCCCCATACAATCACCACATAATAAAACCAAATAGTGACTGATTGCCGAAATACCATAACCACATAACACTATAGTGACCAAATACCGCTATGACATCACCACATAACACAAGTGACTGAATACTGCCATACCATCACCACATAATTATACTGTACATTGACAGAATACCGCTATGCCATCACCACAAAACGCCATATAGAGACTGAATACCACCATAAAATGTCCACATTCTACACAGATCACAGAGATGATTCAGTTTAGTGAAGGGGAGCACTTCGACTGGAGATGTTCCGTGAACAGGATTCTTGAATACACCGATATGTATCTCTCTACAGGAACACAGATCAAAATTTCGCTAGACCTTTTATCAGCACATAAGTTACACCCACATTCCCCCCTGATGACCTCACGTGCGCTTGGTTGTGGGATGCCCTCAGCCCTTCATGATTTTATGAAATTCTCAACTTATGTGATATCTTCACCCCTGATGTTTGCAATAGTTTGAGATTGACACCGTATTTTTTAACAGGATTTTAACGTTACCGAGAGACCAAACATGACATGACTGTTGTTAGCGATCTGTCCACTATTGATTTTGAGGCTTATAGGCAGGAGTTACAGTTATGAAAAAATATGCATCTTCTGAATACCATCATAACAGATCCACATAATAGTGCCAAATAGTCACTGAATACTGTCATACCATATTGATGGTACATTACATTTCCAGTGATCACTTGTTGCTGGTGCCAAAAAAAGCAACCAAGGAGAACATGGTCACCACCCTAATCTGATAAAAACTAACTGAAATCTATGATACTACTTACTGTAGTAATACCGTTATATTTTCCTGAATAGTTGTCATCATTTGTTTTTCTGTACTTTTCTTACATTCTTCAAATATAGCATTTATTGTTTTCCTCTGTATTAAAAAGCTCACGCCCAAACAGGGACTTGAACCCTGGACCCTCAGATTAAAAGTCTGATGCTCTACCGACTGAGCTATTCGGGCTCTGTTTATGATCTTTAAGGGTGAGTTTCCACGATCAGTAAACGCTGCGTGTTTGGCGCTGTGCGCTGGCGCAGCGCCAAACACGCAGCGTCCAGATGTTACAGCATAGTGGAGGGGATTTCAAGAAATCCCGTCTCCACTATGCGTAACAACACGCAGGTGGCAGACCTGCGTAAACGGACATGCGGCGCGTCTTTTCAGACCGCTGCATGTCCTCACGTGTTGCGGCGACGGTGCGTCGCCGCAACAGAATTTCACACAGGGCTATGTAGCCCTGCGTTCTTTCCGGAGGTGTTCCGGAGGTGTCCTGAACACCTCCGGAAAGAGCGCGCGTCATAAAGGGGGCAGGGTTTAGACGGAGCAGAATTTCCGCTCCGTCCAAAGCGCTGTGGTTCCGGACCGTGGAACCACAGCCTGACACAATTATTTTCTCCTTCAGCCATCTGCCGTCTCGTCTGCCTTTCTGGTTACACAGTATCACCATCTTTTGCTATATGTACTGGGCA